>CM077222.1:28617029-29217029 GCA_039654775.1 Spinibarbus caldwelli | reverse complement strand
AGTCACACTTCACTGTATGACAGCATCGCCTTTATCGCTCTCAAGTCCACAGACAAAAGAACGGCGCCTTACATATTCAGGGTATGGTCACGCTTTATTTCATTTCCAACAAGTCAAGAGTTTGAAATGTGTAGCGTATTTATTTCAGCTATATAGGCCTAACTCCATTATATATATATATATATATATATATATATATATATATATATATATATATATATAGCCTATATATTCCGTTTTTACAAATAATGTAGGCTACTGTAAAACTGTTGTAGAGGAATTTTATTATTTTGAAATAATTACTGTAATTACTGTGTATTTGCTGACGGTTCTAAGGTTTTGGCTAAATGTTTGAAATGCTTGCTGGATACAGGTGGACACCTCAGCTGCCAACAGTTCCTCAGAAGGCCTGATGTGGCTGAGGCTGGTTCAGTCGGCAAGAGACAGAGATGAACAGAACCTAGAGGCTTATGTGAAGAACGGCCAGCTTTTCTACAGGTCACTGAGGAGAATAGAGAAAGATGAAGAGCTGCTGGTGTGGTATGGCAAGGATCTCATTGAGCTGCTGCTGCTGAGTTCAGGCAGAAATCAAGCCAAAAGTAAAGGTATACTTTGAAGATCAACATGTGATCTAATATTTAATTTTTTTTTAATTAAAAATAGAAGCTGTTTGTGTTTAAATACTCCGTAAATATAGTTTGATGTGTTTGCATAATATAGATTTATCAAAGATAAAAAAAAAATGCATACACATGATACAAAGTCAGTAACTTATAGAAATAAAACAATATATTTTTTTAAATTATGTTTTAATAAAATTAAGCGTTATCATGTAATGACTATGTAACCGTTGAAGGACATTTCTTCTAAAATGCCACTTTTCTTTTTCTCTCCACCCCCCCCCCAATTATCTGATGCAGGAACGTCACCCTTTTTGTGCCCAGACTGTAGCCAGCGTTTCCAGTTCGAATTTCCCTTTTTGGCTCATCTAAGATTCCGCTGCACTAAGAGACTACAAAGCATGGCCAGCCCAGAGGAGGAGGCCACGGATGCCAGTGACCAGGCAAGTCTACCTCCTGCCAGGTCCAGTCCCAAACTGGGCCGATCTGATGGCTTCTCCAATCCACACGAAGGAAAGCCATCCACAGACTTCCACAATCTAGCCAGGGATTTGGAGAATAACAGAACCAGCCCGCCGAGCGACAAAGAGGCTGAGATCCTGAGCGAGAACTCTGGAAAGCGCAAGTTCTCTGACATGGAGGACAGCAGGAACAGTGGATTATCTCAGCCTCCCAAGTCCAAAGAGGAGTTGGCCAACTCGGCGCAGCAGTACCGTGGAGCGTACGGTCTGGATGAGAGCAGGCGGGCTTTCTCGCCCTCTGTTTCGGAGTCGACGGAAACCAAGAGGAGCGCCTTCACCGAGGTCAAGAAGTCACCTCAGAGCTTGAAGCACAGCGGTAAAAACTCCAGCTCCAACTCGGAGAACAAGGAGGCTGGCCGGCCCAGCAGCAACCCGGCTGAAAAGCACCTCAACATCAGACAGGTTCTCAGCGAGACTCAGCCCCCGCAGTCCCGAATGGAGACCTCGTCAATTGGCAGCGCTTTCACTTCGGTGCCCCAGCAGGGTGGTGGAGGCTCGGAGAGAAAGAGTGCCTTTAGCCAGCCGTCTCGCACCTTCTCGCAGCTATCACCTCTCGTCATGGCACCCAAGCTTCTGCCGACAGTTGACTGCCATCCTGCGGTGGGCGACACCGTCTCTTCCAGTAGACTCTACCAGGCAGACCACCTCGCCGCGAAGCTCCAAGGCTCAGAACTAGGCAGCAACTGCCCCGTGCCAGGTGGCATTGCGAAACAAAACCCTTTCCTATACGCCACAGCCTTCTGGCCCAAGACCTCAGGCCCCATCCAGCTGCAAATGCCCTCTGCTCTCACGCTCCTGCCCCCTTCGTTTACTTCCCTTTGTCTGCCTGCCCAGAACTGGTGTGCCAAATGCAATGCCTCCTTCCGCATGACCTCTGACCTGGTCTACCACATGCGCTCGCACCACAAAAAGGAGTATGCCATGGAACCTCTTGTTAAAAGAAGGAGAGAAGAAAAGTTAAAGTGTCCAATCTGTAACGAGTCTTTCAGGGAGCGGCACCACCTTTCCCGGCACATGACTTCTCACAACTGAATTTTTGGGGATTTATTTGTTTTTCTTTCTTTCCTTCCTCCTTTCTTTTTTCTTGCATTTTTTTTTAATCAAAAGGGAATAAGGTTAATCTGGAGGAGTAATGCCAACACGTTTGCTCTCATTTTCAAAAGACATTACTGTTTAAATGGTTTGATTTCTTCAAATGTCATGTTTTGTGTATGAAGATGCATTTTGACTTAAAAACCTAAAATCTATTTATTAAATGAAGCACTTATTATTTGAAAAAAGGGGACAATAATAATGTAAGTGTACCTTGAATTTTGTATATATTAATGTATAATGTATAGAAATCAATTCAGATGCAGATCATTTCATTGAGCGTTATTCAATGACATATGTCTATATGCATAAGGATATCGAACATTGGGAACATGATGTTGAAGTGTATTTAAGAGTGCATGTAAATTATAGTTATTGGTATAAGATGCAGTCTATTCGAAATAATGTAAATACTTGTTTTGTTTGAATACAAAGTGTAATATTTTGTGTCTGTGAGAAATAGATTCAGTGTTTCTTCCTTTTGCTGAAATTTACTATTTGATAGTTTATCTAATCATGTTGAATGCTTTGACAATAAAATAGCTTTATTTTCACATGATTGTGTGATTAATTATGCCTGACTATAAAATGACAGGGAATTATACGTTAAACATCGTAAACGTGTACTTGTGTAATCTGACCTCTTAATAGAGGATTGCACAGCGATGCTTGGTACTGTATTTACAGTTGTCCATAGAATTCCTTTTAAACAAGAGCCATAATTCGAGCCATAATTCATACAAAAACTCTTATATTATCGCGTATACGCAATATTTGCCTTTGTCTTAATAAATTATCAGTAGTCTAATATGTCTTTATTATTCTAAAATATACAATTCATCGACCATCGACTGTAATACGTGCACTAAGGAATTAGGCGGGTCCGACACTTTTTGTGGGGAAATACACACACACAAAACAACAACAGCAAAAAGACAATTGTCTAAAATAAATAAATACATAAATAAAGAGACAATATAAGTAGTCTATTATAAGGTAGCCTAAATTAAACTCGATATTTACTATATAGTTTATCATAATAATAACAGCAACAACAGTGATCATATTATTATTATTATTATTATTATTATTATTATTATTATTATCAACAACAACATTTCCACTTCGATGCATTCTCCTCACGTGAAAACCAAGCACTGAATTCAAATCTTAAATAGCGAAACGCCTGCAAGAAACACGATCTCCACTGTGGTAAAGGTTATTTTAATTCTTAGACAATGAAAACAGCACATTAAATAAATAAATAAATAAACAACCGAACGAAAGTCGGCTACTATATTAAACATGAGCGCTAGTTATTTTCAAACGACTTGTTCTGTCACAATAACATACATTAAAAGTGTTAATCGTTTGGTTTAATTCGCTGTTTGCGTTATTATAATCCTGTAAAGTGCGTGTTTCAGAAAATTAAGATAAAAACAAATAGCCTACTACTTGACTCCACTATTAGCTGCTATATAAAAAAAAAAAAAAGTATAACAGACTGTAGTCTTAATAAACTACTGAAAAACGGACTCGGTTTAACAAATACAATGAAACAACAGCCTTTAATGTTGCGGAAAGGCTAACTGTAAATTTACACAGGCCTAATACATAAAAGAAAAAACACAAACGCCCACTCATAATTAAAATTATATAGGCTAATCTCGATTATTACATATTTATCATCCAAGGCACAATTATAACAATGAAACCTTTGCATTGTCAATATATAGCCTACCTGTCACAATCAATTGTGATTTACAATTATTGTTTTTCCTTATTAGACAATAAAACACCATATGATTGTTTTCTATTGTTTTCTTAGCTTTATATTACATTTATATATCTTTTTCAAATACAAATTAATATCAGAACTTGCATTGTGGCGCTGTGAACCAAGGAGCCGAGAAGGAGCTACAAGCTGTTAAAATAGCTCAACAGTGACACCAAGCTTTTATAATGAAAAATTCAACCAAATAATGATTTTTAAAAATGAATTGTGATTGCCTCAGAGCCTTAGTCTGCCACCTAACGGTCAACACAGGAGTCAACAAAGCCAAAGTTCAACCAGCTAGTCATTTAGTTATTTTAATTATAAAATAACTAAAATAATTTAGTTAAAATAATGTCGATATTTTAATTAGTTGCTTTGTTTTAATTATGCATTTATAAAATAAAAAGTGATCTTCTGAGTAAGGGTGAAAATAAACTTATTGAAGGCACTGAACTTTTGGTTCAATGTGATATCAATGTAATAAGTGGACCTAAAAATAAACCTTTTCCAATCATAAAAAGCCATAAAAGAATTCAGTCCAGAATATGAGGTAATGAGCTGGGAGATGATGATAGTCACTTATACTTACAGAAGATATTTATTGCCTGACCCATGTTTTGTGACTGGAGTCATCCGTCCCTTCATAAGCTCCAGTTACATTTGTCACGGTATCACTCAGCACCTCTCGGTCAGGCTCAGTTTATACCCTTCTCACATGTGGCCAATGTGGTCACACTTGGCTAACCTATCTGGCCCGCTTCTCATAGTTTACGTGTGATTGTGTCCTATGGTGAACTGCTCTTCCCTGCATCTGTCTCTTCCCTTCATCTTCCTGTTGTTCTCTAACATCTTGGCAATGGGGCCCTTGCATCAAAATAGATCTGTGTGAAACACACCGACCTCAAACAGTATGTATATGAGCATAGTATTTATAGATGATTCACACTAACGATGCAGTGACATCCGAGATCATGACGAGAAGCATGAGAAAGCCAAATGCATGATTTATAACTGCCGATTTACTGATTTACTGCATTTCTCTGTGAGATGCAACAATTAGACTAACCTGTGTAATTTTGCAAATCAGTACTTGTCAAATAATATATATATATATATATATATATATATATATATGTGTGTGTGTGTGTGTGTGTGTGTGTGTGTGTGTGTTTGTATATAGATAGATAGATAGATAGATGTGTATATATATATATATATATATATATATATATATATATATATATATATATATATATTGAATAATGTAATGTTTATTATAAATGATTTATTCATGCACATCATTATTATTTTTTTTAAATCATGTTCACTTGTCATTTTTAATAAAAAGCATTAACTCTTCCCCTTTCTTCCCATGTAGAAGCAATCCGTCACTCAACAGATATGAGATCCCAGCAATTTAGCAAACAACAACTATCCAACAATCCAAATAATTCCCAGTGGACACATTGGGCCTACATTTTTTTTCTCTTTCGAGAAGCAGTTTCACTAAGATACACATCACAATAGAAAAAGATGAAGGCAAGTTCTTTTCCATGCAAACTTTAATACTTTAATAAATGAGCCAGTAGTTTCATATGAGAAAGTTCATATGAAAGTTCATGAGTGGTCAGAATTGCAATGGACGACAGTGAATATTATGAAATGCATGAAATATTACGAAATGTAACTGTATGCCACAGTTAAATACATAGTTAACATCAGTAATCTATATGTGTTTGTTTGAACCTCTAAATTGTCTTCAGCAGTTGCCTGTTTATTCCGTGTTTAATTGTGTCATTGCTTACCATTGGTTGCCTCCATCTATATGAACAACA
Source organism: Spinibarbus caldwelli (assembly GCA_039654775.1). Classification (NCBI taxonomy): domain Eukaryota; kingdom Metazoa; phylum Chordata; class Actinopteri; order Cypriniformes; family Cyprinidae; genus Spinibarbus; species Spinibarbus caldwelli. The sequence goes on along the minus strand of CM077222.1, from coordinate 29,211,184 downwards.
GGCTGCTTAAGTTATTTTAAAGCAAGACACATTCAATCTTCCTCCGTGCTGACATGGACAAATTTACACTTAGCGTTCACTTCAAAGATGAACAGATCCGCTTTATAGACATGCTTTTGCACTTAGCATGCTCTCTGTCCTCCTCAACTGTTTGTACCTGCCTTCTGTGCATCTGCCTTGCAAATTCTAAGCATTGCTGTGAGTAATAGACAGATCTGAGAACAGCCGAGTATTTAAGCTGCACCTGTCCTTACTCTTTAAACTTCTGTCCTTCATGGGTCATATACAAAATCTTCAAGTGAAGAGAAACAGATCATCAATTGATTTTAGGCATCTTCTGCTGACTGTCTTTTCTTGCTTAATCAGTATACCTTAAATATATGTTTTTTTCTAGGCTATTTTTATTTTTTATATTAAAGGGATATTTCATTCAAAAATTAAAACTCAAAATGCTGTATAATTAACTTTTTTATGGGAAACACACAAAAAAAATATATTTTTTGAAAAGTTCTTTTCTTCATGTATTGTAGGACAAAAACAGTTGAAACATTCTTCAAAATATCTTCTTTTGTGTTCCACAATAAAAAGAAAGTCAATGACACGAGTAAATGACAGAAATTTCATTTTTGGGTGAACTATCCATTAAGTACATATTAACTATTAAGTGGTTTCTTCCTATAATAAAAAAAAGGTGTAGAACCAATTTTCACTCAGAAATTTCTGTAGTAAATTTCACAAATAATTACAAAGAAATTTTAACGTTTTAATGACTGATATACAATTTTTTTTTCTTATAAAATGTAATTTCTTATAGACAGTCAATTTTACAGTTCATGCCTGGTAAAATGATATTAATGTGCTGAAAATGAAATTTTAATGAATGGATTTCTCATGTAACTGTATCTTTGATGCTTATGGATCTGCACTTTTTTTAGACATAGATTTATCTTTTGCATGCATATAAAATCAAAGCAAAGCGCTCGTTCACATTCCATAGTTACAGTTATACTGAGCATGCAGGTGTCAGTAGCTCAGCCGCTAACAATGTCGGACACAGCTGTTGTTCGCTCTGCTCATGCAACGTGGTGAACCGCAATCGAACATAAATTATGCAACCGCACAAAAGATGTAGCAGTCATTCATGCACCGTTAATACAGACACCAGCACCATCACGTTGTCGTTGCTGGGTCATGCCAGGCTGTGATTTATATGTCATCAGCAGGAACAAGCTGTATGCTTTATTAAAGCAGTCTACAGGTCACACATTTTATCTTGACTACCACCAGGTTTGTTGCTGTTTCTTGCTCTGGGTCAATTGTCACAGTGCACAGGGTGCTGCTCTCAGAGAGAGGCCGCTTTAAGCGCAGCAGTAAAATATAGGCCTTCGGAAATCCACTGTAAAACTATACGGAACTAATCTTTCAGCGCTGTGCAGGCATTTCAAGTGTCCAGCTCTGATTACTACGCCTTGAGCCAAAACAGTCAGGTAGGCCTGAAGGTGGATTTATGCTACGGGAAGTGCACAGGAAACTCCCTGTTGATTGGTGAGAGGGGGGGAAATGGTGACTGTTTGTTGGTTTTACTAGATAGGAATAAGGTCTAGAGAGGGGGGAGGATGGGAAGACTTCAAAAGATGCATTTCTCTAGTACACAAGAGGGATAGGACTTCACATCAGAGAGTCCAGCAATTTCCGTAGCCTCAACTATGACCTGAAAGAATGAGGCCTGGAGCAAAAGCTTGACACTCAAAGGAAGATGCATTGCGCACAGAGAGAGGTAGATGTAGATAATGTATTAGAAAAAGGCTGTTGTTGAACATTAGAGGTTTTTCAGAAGCTAGGTGGTCAATGAGAAACAAACTCTCAGAGAGAGTTTCGGCTCACATCAATGCATACTGTTACTAAAAAAAAATGGTATTTTTGTTCAAATTTCTTAATATAATGTGATACAGAGTCACATTACAATGTTCTAAGGATAAATTATATATATGCGAAAATACACACTTATAGAATTGATTATAGACACTCTTCAAGGAGTACAATGTATTTAAATAAATATCTGAACCATTTTAAATATTACATATTACAATCATTTATTATACTAATTATGTACCTTATTTTGTTTAATTATAATTTATTTAAAATGGCAAAAATATGTCAAATATATTCAAAAATAAATAAACATTTTAAAAAATTGCTTATTTTGTACATTACTGTGTAAGTAATGTACAAAATAGTAATGTAAGTAAGTGGAAAAATATACATTATATACATAATTATATAATTTATATAAATATACATACAAATATACCTAAGGTGGAGAAAATATACATAAGAAACATACATTGCAATTACACCAACTTCTTGAACAGTCTCTATTTTTAAACTATTATATAACTATTAGGAAGGTGAATGATGCATTTAATCATCCATAATGAGCTGCTGCAGCTACAAATACCACACAAAAGCAAATAACACTCACTGAGACTTTTTAAAAGTACATTGGTAACCTTTTATTTACCTCTTGACTGAGGTGTCTATCAAGGGGGAGGCGGAGTTTACCCTGTTCGTTTTTATCTTGCCAAATCTGTCAGTAGGTATACTGATGGCTCTACACTGACAGCGATTTCACTGCTCACTGACAGGCAGCTCTGTCTGTAACAAGTGAACAGGTGCTTCTTTGTTCCTCACCAAATGCCCTCGGACACTTTGCAAAAACACAGCGCTGGCTTTCTCACAAATGAATGGGGTACTACTTTGTCCAAAGCAAATGTTTAGATCTATTACAGATTAAATGCATGGCTGATCCGTGGGCTGTTTTGAAAAGACGTGTTTGAAATGCGTGGCCATTTTCACGTCGCCTTATGCTCCAGCTCTCAGGAATGGGAGGAGGGAATAGGGTGAGAATCTTTGACCCTTAAGAGTACAGCTCAAAAATGGGTCTCTGGTTTGAGGAAACCTCTAGATTGAGAGCAAAAACCTTCTCTCCTGTTCCGCCTTGCTGCGGTGGAATGTTTCAGATGACACATTTGCAAAGGACTAAGGCTGAGAAAGTGGTTCAGGGGTCACAACACATACATAACTTGATTGTTATTTCAATAGTGAAATCTACACGAATCATCAGAGAAACACCCTCAAGCAAATGGAAATTCCCTTGTCACGTCGTGACTTCAAAATAAATATCAGTGATTCCCAAATCAGCGGCTGTAAAAGGGCTTGTAAAATAACACTAACCACGCGTAGAAGAAAATTAGAAAACAGCTCTCTATTTTAGAAGAGTTTCTGCAGGTTTTATGAAGGTAAATTTAAGACTTTTTAAAGATCTTTATCAGACTAAATAAAGACAATTTAAGGAATAAATTGAGGGGAACACAAATCTTCTTCAATAATTATTTTGCTTTCCATTGAAAATGTCAAATTAAGGTACATATATAGCAAAATGAAATAAGAAGTTGTCTTGTTTTCTAAAATATTTTTCAAAATGAAGAAGATTTATGATTAAAACAAGAACATGCCAGTGGGCTCAGAACATAATTCAACTTACTTCAACAGGAAAACATGTTTTCACACCCCATTGACATTTTTGTTTAGTTTTGTTTTAAGCATAAGCTCACAGAATTTTGTTCGGTTTCTCAGAAAACAAGATTTTGTATCTTTTTGCATCTCAAGTGTTTAGATATTTGTATGGGAAAACAAGACAAGATAGTAAGGAAGATTTTTTTTTTTTTTTTGCTGTGAATGCAACATTTAATGCCATGACATATTGAATTTAAGACTTTCCGCACCTAATAAGGCATTTTTAAGGCCTTCATGTGTGGAAATGCGAATTAAGATTTTAAAGACCTTTTTAAGACCTGCAGAAACCCTGAAGGAATTTTTCATTCTTTAAACGGAAATACTTGCCCAAATGCATTATGATGTAATTTTTCCTATTTGCACATATATTTGTCATACAAGTGGAACACACAACACTATTATAAATTATTTATTCAACACATATACTTATTTTTTTCATTTCAGATTTGCACATATTAGACCTGTACACCATAATTGTCTATATATTGTGTTTTTGCTATTTGTACATTGCCTATTTGTAAATTATTCTTTTATTATCTGTGCCCTGTCCTGTTGCTGTCTTTCTGTTGCACTGTAGAGCTTCTGTCACAAAAACAAATTCCTCGTATGTGTAAGCATACCTGGCCAATAAAGCTCATTCTGATTCTGATAAAGCTCATTCTGATTCTGATATATATTAACTTCCACATTATATGATAAAACATAGCAAGTCATACAATTCATGTAATATTTGCTTATAAAAACCTTTTAAAATTTACTGTACATTTGATACAGCTTCTAAAAGCATCATCTATCAAGAAGGAGACTCCATACAACATTACTGCCAAAGCATGTGAGCTAACAACCATCAGCCAAAATTATTGAGTAGTAATCTTTAAGTGGATCAAACAGTCCTAACACTGTCCAGACACCGTCACTCATGGCAGTACCTGAAAACTCATCTCCTCCCCTGTTACTCAAAAGCTTAATTCACAGATAATGATCGCTTGTGCCAAAACAATAACAAATGATTCTTCCCCAAGAGAGAAAATCTTGCATGATACTACAAAGTTGTTAAAAGCTAGGATCATTGATGAATCAATCAGGATCATCAGTGTTTATACTCATCTGGGGTATTACCTCATTGCAGTTACTGGAGGGTCCAACACAAACAAATGGCCTTTACAATTTGGGAGGTAACCAGTTCTGCACTGTTTACATTAAAGTGATCAATCCGTGTTGTGCAGCAAGTGAAACAGACATCACAGACCTCCATGTCTCAGCCATTCATCTAGTGATTAAGATCGTAAAGTTTTCAGGACACATTCCTTTCAAATTACTGAAGGCTGCCAAAGCATCTTAAAGGTAACTTAAGATGCTGTAAGCAAAATCTACAAATGCTTTAGGATCATGCAAATTCATGAATGTAAGGCATTAAGAGCATATAGCATGCATTTATATGAGCCTTACCGTCTACAAAACAAATTGCATGCTTGACTAGTTCACAATAGCTTTGAATGCTAAAATATTCATGAATATACATTAAATAACACTATTTATGCGTTATGTATGTGAGGATTTATAAACCTCAAAGAACTTGTGATCTATATGTATATGTATTTGTGTGTATAGAGACTTCCTGTCCAGGTTTTGTACAGACATGTTGCAGTTAATCTCTAACTATGAATAACACAGTATTGTGTGTAGATGATTGAAATTCATATGTTTCAGACATTTTAAAAAGAACATGAAATTCCCACTGTGCTGTCCTTAAAGCAGAAAATGTGTAGTGCTGCTTTTCGCTCTGCAGGTAGCTGTACTGAAACAACTGGCCTGGACACCACTATTGTTTAATTTAATAGAGAGATAATAAGGGAAAAACTGAGAGGCTTTCAAAGGTCCTAATAAAACTGTAACATACTGGTTATTTAAATAATACATTTTGTTTCATTCTGTGTTGTCATTAACATGTGCTACAAATTAATCCATGTAACACACAGTTTATCTAATGGTGAGTCACAAACTGCCACAATTTTACCAGTCATTAGTTAATTAATCAAGGATGATCACAGTGATAATGTATGTCACTAAAATTATTACACTGCATCACTCACTGCCCATGTCCTCACTTTATACAAAATAAAATATAGATGTTAAACGTAAGATAACTGAAATAAAATTCTATAAAAGAAACTTTAATACTATGTTCTGACTAAGAAAAAAGACAAAAAATAAAGAAAAAAGAAATCCTCTTTTTACAAGATTTCACAGCTGCACGTGTCAACACTAGATATTAATGAATACATTTAATATGAAAGTCAGTCTTCATCCTGAAGGTCCTTTTTCCAAAAAGAATTGTATAGCTGTATATTTCTAAGTTTGTTGCTTGCTTGTCCCAGGAGGAGTCAGTGCTGAGAACTTCCAACAATAATGTAACTGTCTGTGTGATAGACACGCTCGTGCGCGAAGATGAGCAAAACTACAGCGCTACATGAGGACCTCTACGCATTCTAGATCGACAGCTTAGACAATGGCTTCTCTTCTAGTCATAAATTATTTGTTTATCCACCCAGTTGTATATAAAATGCTTAAAGAGTCTGTATTTGGTCCCATTACGAGATGCTCTTTTCTCTGATTCATTTATTCAGAAAAACATAGAGCCTCTTATGATAAATACGTTTGCAGTAGGCTATTAAAAGTTACTTACAAGTAAAAGATATCTAGGTACCTGTGCAAAACATTTTTATTATATTTCATCAGTCACAAAATCCTTTATTAATTCTAAAAAAAAAAAAAAAAAAAAAAAAAAAAAGAAGCAGTTAAGAGATTTTGCTGTGTACCATTACCTCAAATATAAAAGTCCAACGGTGTAAACAAAACGCAAGATGCCATTTTTGTGAGAGGAAAAAAATAAATAAATAAAATAAACTGCTTGTCAAGGTCATTAAGTCTATAAAAAATAATAAAATATTTATTGGCTACAGAGGACCTTATGCATGTATGCATGTATGTATGTATGTACGTATGTAGCCTATGCATGTACGTATGTAGGCTAGATGTATTTATTTATTTATTTATTACTTTTTTTGTATTTATTAAAAAATTTGATATTAATTAAAAAATGTATGATAGATTTGTAAATCACCTTGGAAAATATGTGAAAGCTTGTTAAAAAAAAACAGGCAATGTGAAAGAAAAGTATTTCGTACTTTCTACTTTATCATGGTTACACCACTTGACATTAAATGCATTTTTCTGGAGCTATACTGTTGGCCTACATTATAAAGGTTTTTTTTTTTTTTTTTTTTTTAAATGGCAAACATATTCAAAACATGACTACAAGTCTTACGTTTCTAAGAACTTGCCACGTGTTTTAAATTAGATTCCTAACATATGTCTCCGTTTGATCACCTCGAACATCATTAATTGTCACTGACCCATGTATTTAGGTATAAATAAATAACTGCACATTCCTCTCCTTGGTCAAAGACGCGCTGTTTGGAGCTAACATCTCCAACGATATATAGATCTCAGGAGGGTTTGAATGTTTCGTCCGATATAAATTGAGGATGAGAGAGAGCGTCCTGCACATCTCAGGCACGCATCAAGCAGTGAGATCATTTGTGATATAAATATCTCTTTGCCAGCAGATCTGCTCCAGCTCCTGCAGCCGAGGGTAATGCCCACCAGTCAAACAGCCAGTTACCTCAGAGCGCTGGAACAGCAGCAAAATGCTGGAAGTGGCCTAGCACGCTCACAGACAGCTCTCTGGAAAGAATGAACGTTCCTCTCCTGCTTTTACTCCTCTTTCAGTTGCCTCGCTCTGCAGTGCTTACGGGATCTGAACGCGCGTATTTGGAGCACCAACTTGTCGAGGAAGGGCGCGTATCAGGGCGCAGGACTGGAAGACTGTACTGTAGAGTTGGAATAGGTTTCCACCTTCAGATTCACCCCGATGGAAGAGTCAACGGGAGTCACGAACCTAATCCGTTAAGTAAGTTATCATTTACCAATCTTTACCGACATGTGGAGAGCTAAATTCAAATTAGTGACTGATTGATCCTTTTTTCAAACTTAGTATGCCTGCACAGTGTTCGATTATGATTTTCCAATAGAAATAAACTTACCAATACTCAGTACGAATGAAATTGTGCTGATTTATATCCAAAATGAAGATAAATTATTCAAATGACCAAATAGAATCTAAAAAATGCTTTAATGGCATGTATGTTTAAACAGTTTTGCATAATAGAGAAGGTCCTTACAAGTCACAGAGACAGAATCTTATTGATGGGCTGTGCAAAAATACTTACTGGCTGAAGTAACTGTTATTGCAGACTGATCTGACTGAATGAATGATAAACTAGTGCTTCCTCTGGATGGAGTCTCTTGTTTGGAGCGGATGTTTATTTACAGGTATGAGAACAGGTGCAGCTGAGATCAGAATGCTAGTGAGCTGAAATCTGGAGTGAGTGGCATCATTAACATGCCATGCACTAGATTTCTGTTAATGGTTGAATACACATACCATAGTACTAGGTCTATTTAGAGGGTCTACTGTCAAACAGATGATCAAAATTAGATTAAAGTAAAAAGGACTTTGAGTTTGGCTGTGGGTGTTAAGTCCATGTGCCAGACAGAATATTTAGAAAGCAAACATCATAGACCTGAAACATCTCTCTGAAAGAATACAGCCTAACAAATAATTTTTAATGTCAACAAACAGTAATGACCAATAATGCCTTAAATATTAAAAAGATGGATACTATATCCAAATGCCAGTCAGTTTTTATATTAAGCTATCAACTTGTATAGTTCATTTTATGTTTTACAATATGCGTTGCGGTGGTTTCTCTATTCTTTGCTTACTGTACATATAAAAGGATCTAATATCCTGACTAATATAAAAGAAGACTAAAAGACAGATTAAAAATAGGCTATATACACACAGTCAGTGTGTGGTGTTAAATGTATTTATTTACAGATGTGACTCAGATTGTACATTGTCCTGTACATACAACAGCAGACAGGAGGGGATAGAATAATGTTTAACTGAACTAATCTCTCTTGCTGTAGCATTCAATAATACTTCTAACCAAAATGTCAGTGAACAATAGATTTCATATTGTGTCTTTATGAATTTAATGTTTTTCTAAACTATTTTCTGTGTAATATCTCCTGCTTTTGACCTGCAAGATATAAAGCTAAAAACACTATTCTCTGCCCCATAATTTTCCAATCATACAATACCCATATGTACTGCCTTTTTTACATGAGACATGATGTAAGTTATGGCATCAACTAATAATGCCTCGTGCCATACATATGTCAATGACACGGCAGACAACTTACACATATTATCTGAACCCACTTTCAAAATTCAATTGTGACTCTTTGGTTAAAGAATGCAATCGTCACTCTCTTTCATAACCAAACTATTATGCTTCTGCATGTGTGTGAACATAGCCATTGTTTAACCTTTGACACTTAGGACATAAAGGTCATCAGTTGTCACTGCAATTGTTGTGTTTTATCGATCTGTAGGTGTGCTGGAGCTGTTTGCCGTGTCTCAGGGGGTCATAGGGATCCGAGGAGTTTTCAGCAACCGATTTCTAGCCATGAACAAGAGGGGGAGGCTTCATGCGACTGTAAGTCTGACCCAACACAATATAAAGTGGATGCAAACCAATCCAAATATGCTGAACAAAAACTCCCCATACACACTTTTGAAGGAAATCTCGGCTTACTGTGATATTTGTGAGCCTCTGCAAATTCTCTCAACAAAGACTTGTACAGCACAAAGCAGTGGAGAGACACACTGCAGTTTCAGAGCAGTCTGGCGTTGCAGGGGTCTGGGCTGTCTGATAGAAGGCAGAGCTTATTAGCATGTGTTAATGGGAAGTGCAGATTAAAACGAGTCTGGGGTAGTTGATAATCTTGCAAGGAAGGGAATCAATATGTGGGTAAACAAAGTTGGACAGCTTTAAGGTCATTTAGCATGCAAACAGCAAGAACTAGGACTTATGCAAACAAAGCAACAGTATATGGAACTCTAATCTGTATTCATATAGCTTTAAAATTAGAATTGTTTAACGCTCCCATAATACAAACTGTCTTTTTTTCCAATTTTTTTTTCCCCCGAGAGAGAGAGAGAGAGAGAGAGAGAGCGCATAATATATATTTAATAAAAAAAAATCTGAAAGTCTCTTATGCACAACAAAGCTGCATTTATTTTATAAAAAAAAAAAACAAAAAAAAAAACAAACAAACAGTAAAACAGTAATATTGTGAAATATTATTATACTTTTTAAATAACTATTGTCTATTTTAATATGTAATTTGGTCACACTTTATATTAGGTGTCCTTAACTACTATGTACGTACATCAAAAAATAAGTACAATGTACTTATTGTGTTCATATTGTATTGCAAAACACTTCTGCTGCTATTGATGTGGGATATGGGTAAGGTTAGGGACAGGTTTGGTGGTATGAGTAGGTTTAAGAGTGGGTTAAGGTGTAAGGGATGGGTCAACAGTGTAATTATCAATGTAATTACAGAAATTAATTACAGATGTAATTATATATAGGTATTTTTAAAAATATAAGTACAATGTAAAAATATGTTTGTACATAATAAGTGCATTGTACCAAATGATTAATTTAAATGCAAGTACATAGTAGTTAAGGCCACCTAATATAAATGGGACCTGTAATTTTCTCCTGTGATGGCAAAGCTGAATTTTCACCAGCCATTACTCAAATCTTCATTGTCATTATCCTTCAGAAATCATTAATAATATTGCATATAATAATATGCTTAATATTTCAGTTGAAAATGTGTTTTCTTAATCTTTGATGAATGTAAAGTTCAAAAGAACAGTATTTATTTGAAACGGGAAAGTTTGGTAACATTATAAATGTCTTTACAGTAACAAAAACACCTTATTGCATCCTTGCTGAATAAAAAGTATTTTATATATAATATATATATATATATATATATATATATATATTGTTCTGTACTTATGTGGACCCTACTTCACATTAATGTTTTACAATTTTAGAAAAATCTCGTAAGGGGCGTTTAATAAAGTAGTCTGATAAATCTGAGGATTAGCCTCCGAACTGCTGCAGACATCATCTGTAATTAAAGCAGCTGCAGCGGCTCCGTCAGACTTGAATTGGGTTTCATTTCCTCAGACCAGCTACAGTTGCACAGGCTTATTTAATAGCTGTCAGCTTGGGTTTTAAACCCCAAGCACTTCACTTCGTAGACAAGTCGGCCTAACCAAAAGAGTATCAAATGACTTAACGTCTGATTTTTGTTGCACTGTCTGTCATATTTAATATTTAGATGTTTTCATAGTGGCAATTTATTGCTGCGATAATGGCAAGGAAGACAGATGTACATTATGCCTTGTGACCTACCCAGCAAGCTATTACTAACATAATCTTTGCAAAGATTAAGAGGTCACTGCATTTATTAAGAAAACAATAGAGAGTGGGTGAGAAACCAAAAGGGAAATGGAGATGCAACCATCTCCCATTCCATGAAACGTGGATTGCTCATGAGCCAGAGATGTGACTCAAACGTAACTTTGCTCAGATGGTCAAAAGGTAAAGGAAACAACTCTGAATAATACAGAAACACTAACGAATGGGAACAAATCTGCCGTGCCAAGATGTAATTACTTGTATCTGTGTCTGCAACGGTATAATAACTCAACGCTGGTGGTGCAAGACTGAACAGTGGAGGTACCACAATATGGGAAATCTTGAGAAAGGATTGTTTGTGGATAATATTCACAAAGAAAGCTGTCAGAGAACAGACACAGGTCAAACAGCTGTGCAAGATCATGACTTAACAATAAAATGTCTACTGCTTGCAGAAACCCGAACAGACATATGGGATTTCTTCTATCTCTTCAAACATGGATCGAAATAACTCCCAAAAATGTCATAAGAGGATGTATCCTCAACAGCTGGCTGCTGTTTAAAACGGCGGTCATAAAGCACTTCTAGAAGACAGAAACCATGTACCCTAATCAAACAAACGTTCAGATGTTTTTGGGGCAAATTACCACATTTAGGGGAGAGAGCCCCTGTGAAGTTATGGTGGGTCAAGTTGTGACTGGCATGTTTAGAAAATATTGTAATGGCACCATTTTCTGCTTTGCTGCACTCTTCAGCAAACCAGAACAGTTTTATTATTTCAGAGTTTGGGAATTTTGCAAGACCTCTTACTTGGGACTGACCCTTATTAAATTCATGATATAGTTTCCCACCAGATGTATTTTTAGAGAGTGAGGCCAAAATTCTTAATAATGTTGGTTGTGTACAGTTGGTAAAATAAACTGCTGTTTACAAACTAACAGTGTTCCCAAAAAGTATTTGGACACATTCATTTCTAATAAACTACATTTTGTGAAAAATGTAATACCATGCAAACACATTCATACTTTTTTACCCAAATATAATATATGTAACGTATAAATGTAAATGAATATATATTTACTATAGAGTTCATTACCTTGGAAACACAGGGCAGCTTTTTTTGTTCACGCCAAGCAAGCAATAAGAAATCAAATCTAGGTATCAGCAGTGAGGTAGTTGAGTCTTTACTCAGATTCGAATGAGCTGGTCTCAACTACAACACTGGGTATCAGATATACCTACAGAGGAGTCACATTCGACAGAGAGCCAGAGAAGAAACAATAACAGACCAGTAATGAAGTAGTCTTATCTAACTTTGCTTCATGCCTGCTATCTAGTGTTGATCTGACCAAATTCATCTAATTGAACTATCTGAGCTTTGGTCAGATATTTAAAAACATTTACTAGAGAGAGATCTAATAGATGTCTGGTCTTGTCAGTGTATGTCTGCATTTCTGAAAGCCTACCTAAGGAGAGAGGCTTGCACATAACCATAGATTGCCTACAAACAAGCATGTGTCCTGCTTTCCTGTGCCCTGGAAGGATAAAGTTGTTTCATAGCCTAATGAGTTTTCAGCCCACACAAACGAAGCTCTGCTTCTGTCAGTCACCCCAGTCTTTGATTGGAAAGTCGGTTTTGATGACTTTGAGCTAGGAGATAAAAGTAAGACTTGCAATTATTCTGAAACCCCCTCAATGCTTCATTCTGGGGCTTGGTGTCTATAATCTGCTTGCTGCTTTTCATTAGCTCTCTTTATGAGGGGCTAACTCAATCAGGCCACAAAGTGTTCTCTCTCCAGCAGCTGCTAATGTGGCATCCTACAAAGTGTGTGCACAGTAATTACTTATTGTGTGCCCAAAGTGTTAAAGCTTTATTGATGTGCTGTGGCACTGTCTATTGCTGAGGTAAAATTGAAGCACAATACAAAAGCTGATCACTTCCATATACAGTTCTGCTCGTAAGTGTACATACCCTTTGCAGATTTTTTTATTTATTTATTTATTTATTTATTTATTTATTTTATTTTTTTAGTATTGCCTTGATGAAGCTACATGAATTAAGTTTCAAGTTGTGCATTAGTACATGGTCCTACAACTTCTTTAATTTCCCAGCATTTTCTGCACACATGGTTTTTCCCACAATGTCTAGTACTGTGTATGATGTTGACATCCAGCTTTGCCACTCAATATATATATTGAAGGACGCATACACAACTATTGCTTAAAGAGAATATTTTAAGTAATTAAATTTTTGAAAAATATAATTTGTAAAAGCTTATATTAAAATATAACATTCTTGTGGAATTTGTAAAAAAAAAAAAAAAAAAAACCCTCTTGTGCAGCATCTTCGGGACAGTACTAAAATATGATTTGATTTTAAAGATTTTACCTTTTATTTTTTAAATGCTACAGATTCTGCAAGGGATATGTAAACTTATAAGCACAACTGTAATGGTTCTTATTTGTTTTAGTTGGATCTATACTGTATATTTAATACAGTATTTTTCCTGTATTGTAGTTTCAATACCATTATCACCATCATTATCCTTGCAATACAGAAAATTAAAACTCATAGACATTCATTATGCTTTTTCTATTTCTCAGTCTATAAAATTTATAATGAAAATCGAGCTGGAAAAGAAGTGCATGTCTGGTACAACGATCGGTCCTCTGGTGTTGTGTGGTATATAAATAAAGAAGAATTATTTAATTCCATGGTGAAGTATGCAACAATGATCTATTTATTTTATTTGTAGGCTTACATTAACAAACTTGCTGAATAGCTTGCAGAAAAAAAGCTTATGGCGATAACATTTATACTAGAAATAGTAAAAGTTATTATCTCATTTGAAAGTAAGATGTACAAATAGTACAGGAAACCATACACTAAATCAACACCATCGCAGCTGGACTCCGGCTGAAGTACAAACAAAGGTCATCAGAGGGTTCTAGTATCATTCACTGGCTGTGTTGAAAGCCAAGATTCAAGACATATTAACATGACCATTAACATGCACAGGGGTATCAGTATCAGACTAAACAACTTGTTGGTTTTCTGTCTTTGTATTTTTTCATTCCCCCTTTTCCTGTCCTTTTCCCCAGGAGAGCTTTACAGATGACTGTAAGTTCAGGGAGCGGTTTCAGGAGAACAGCTACAACACGTACGCCTCAGTGATCCACAAGAACCATCGCACTGGTAGAGAGTGGTTCGTGGCACTTAACAAGAGAGGTAAAGCAAAAATGGGGTCCAGTCCGAGAGTGAAGTCACAACATGTGTCTACACATTTTCTGCCGAGGATGAACTCGCATGAAAAGACTGAACAAGGATTCACAATAACAGACAAAGAGCAGGAAAAACAACCACCTCCACCAACACCCTCTATAACGAAAATCACAGCCAACACCGGAAAGAAGAATCGACCAGTCGTCAAATACTGGCCAAAGTTTCGATTCGGATAAACCAGTGCTGTCTTAAACGTGGACTAATCTTGCAAAAAAGACAAGCTGGGAAAAGTTGGTTTGCTGAAATAACCAGTTTTCTCTTCAGGATAATCAATCCTTGCTTAACTTACATAACTTGAGCATTCCGGTCATCATGTACATTAGACGTCAAAGGGCTGAATCAGCCAGTCACAAGACATTTTCAGGACGGAATGAACTTCTGAAGTCCGGTGTGCATTTCATGAGGATCTTCTGAAAATCATATATATGAAGTTGCTTTACAAGCGGATTTGCATTATAATCCTCAGTGATTTTACAAAATATAACTACATTTTTATATTATACCTCACTGTATTTAAACAATATATTTATGTCTCTACAAGCTTTTTTGCACAAACAGTTATCCAGCTCCCAAAATTATTGAGTTTGTGACGGTAATATGCAAATATATATTTTTTTTTTTAAAAAAGTTGAACAACAGTACAGGAAAAAGAAGGCATATTTTGGATGCTTCTGAATTATGCACATGGATTGCTTATTTGCATAAAAGCCCATATTTCTTCTCTTTGAACAACTAGATATCTGTCTATCAAAACTATCAGGCTAGATGCTGACTGTCATGGAAATTAAAATCCTGTCATGACCCCAGTGCATTCCACAGAAGAGCGATGTCTCACAAGGATAAACATGTCTTGTGGGACTGCTCTGTGTTTTTTATGAGCTCTGCTCATAGGTGTATCAAATGGCAGACAGTCGTGGTATGACCCTTCACAAAATATCCCTATAACTGTCAAGCAGGGCACACTGAAACGGTGTGGAACTCATCTTTAGTGTTTACAGGTGACTGCAACCATAATCCATTTCCAAACTTTTCACAACAATTCATTTCAAATAAACATTTCACTATAATGAGATTAAAAACATCCTGCGTATAATTCCTAAAATTATTCTGAGGCTATTGTCTGTTTTACAAACTACCACAATATAGGAATGCTGTGCTTTTGTATTTGGAATGGGAATATATTAGGATACAACAGAAATCCTTAAAAGATCATAAAGGTTTAAATCACAAATATTATTGCACACTTTGTTAATTCTGCATTAGATTCTCCTGGAATCAACAATGTGGCCAAAATCCATATTGTGCATGCATGGTGGTGGTAGTGGAT
This sequence comes from Spinibarbus caldwelli, assembly GCA_039654775.1. Taxonomy (NCBI): domain Eukaryota; kingdom Metazoa; phylum Chordata; class Actinopteri; order Cypriniformes; family Cyprinidae; genus Spinibarbus; species Spinibarbus caldwelli. The sequence goes on along the minus strand of CM077222.1, from coordinate 29,195,583 downwards.
GTCTGTGTCTGAAGACTTGCCCATTGCAATTGACATAACAGCTGGCTAGCGCCATTGCCCTGTTGGGCTGATCCAAGGGGTAAAGTCAGGGTTTGGTGGAGGTCAGACATTCTACCAGAAAATGGTTTACAACAGTGTCTAATCAAACAGGTTGAAATACAGGGGTCAAGACATCCACATCAAATGGTGTCTGCATAAGCCATAATGCTGAACAGTGCTATGGCTCTAAAGGTTTCTTAATACAACTTGGATATATGCCAAGACATACATCCATAGCCAAGACTAGGACTTTTGTCTGGGAACACAATCTTTGCCATTCAAAGTCCTTATAACAAAAATCAAATTTACCAAGTTTAGAACAAGAATGATGTCTTTAGGAACAAGAATGATGGCAAAATGCACAGAACTTCGAGAACATTGAGAACTGTTTAATAAAAGTTTGAAGAGCTCTGCCACCTAGTGGTTATGGATGAATAATTAGACCACAGGTACATTTTGGTCTGATTTGGCAGACCTGTTTGCCATGTTCTCAATATTTTAAATGAGACAACAAATAACACCACCAAACTGTGGTTCAGCAAAACTATTCAGTCCAAACGATAAATGAATTCCCACTAAATCCAGTAAATTTTAATGCAGTAAATTTCCACAAAACCTAAAAGAGCCCCCATTTTTCATAGCAGTCAAAATCGACAAAAAGATAATCAGCTTATTGCTAACTTTGTCTTACACATCCTTTAAAATAAATTTATTTATTTGATTATTAGGCATTTCATGCTGTAAAAATGCTCTTCAGCCAACATAAATAGGAAAATAAAAATAAAATAGATTACATAAAGGAACTCTTAAAATATTAATAATTAATGTATGCTGTTAAAAATGAATCAGTCGCATTGTCTTTTATTCTGACATAACAATGACGCAAGATAACAATGACGCAAGATAACAATGACGCATGAAAAATCTTAAAGCTTTCATTTAGAATTTGTACATAAAATAATATCATAATATAATTCAAACTAAATTTATATTTTATTATATTATATTATATTAAAAAGCCATGGAAGCTAAGACTGCAAGAAATCATTAATTACACAGAGTAAGTCTATGTTAGTACCAGAAGACAAGACTGTGCCAGACCACATGATACAGCAAGGCATACATTCACCTGCCACTTGTAATGCTTTCACACAAATCATTTTTAAAACAGTTTTTGGATGCATACCAATTAACCTTCCTGCTACTCTCATCAGAGCACAATTAGTACCCTGGTATTGCTTTGTAATATTAGTATAGTTGAAATAACTATTTTGGAGCATTGTAGACAAACAAGCTTACACTGACAATTATGTTGTCGCTTGAGATCGTCTAATTTTCCCGCGATTGTTTGGATGGGCGGAGCTTACGAATTTATATTGGTTCATGATTGGTTTACAACAGCTCTGTCTGTTACCATGGGAATAAAACAGGTAAACAAGATGGAAGACGACAGCGGCGTCTTTGCGGAGAAACCGTGGAAGACTTCTTAGATTCACACTCAGATTTATTTTACCTTGAGGTGAAGTATTAAAAGTCAAACCGTCTGTGTCATGTGACATTGTGAATCTCACAAACACTGTGAGATCAGATGCATCAAGAAAACTATTGTCTTTTGTTTCATTGCTAAAGCAGCATTTGTATTAGTCAATGTGAATAGTCTGGCAGCTAAGCTTGTGCACACATTACGACATGCAGACAGATGGAGTAACAAAGTCATTTATTTCTACGTATGGCCTGTGAAAGTGTGTGTTTGTAGTTTAACGTTAGATGGCGACATGGTAACGTTACTTCTTTCCTGCATGCTTCTATAAACTGCAACGTTTTCTCATCATAATGTACAATGGTAAGTGAGACGCTTTGTAGTTATATCTATTATCGTCTTATTAGTATAATGTTGTCATTTAAGTCTGATGCAGTCAGTTTAAACGAGATTTAAGTCAACATTCAATGACAACATCAGGCATTACAGTGTCTCTTTTAGCCCAGTTTTAGAAATTTGGATGTAATTCATTAAATAATGGTATTTTGTAATATGACTGAGTGAGTTATAGTCATGGAATACTGTACATATTTTACACTTAATGTAAGAGCCTTGGAAACTCTAAGAGACTTCGCCTGTATGGACTAAAGTTAAAAAAAAAAAAAAAACTATCTGATTTACTTGGGATTTGTTAAAGTGCTTGGAAGATAAGGTTCATAAATAATTCAAACTTGAGTTGTAGGAATTGTCTGTAGCAGTCTATAAATGCCAATGTGTGGTTTCCTTAGCAACGAGGACTCTAGAGATATATTCAGACACATAGAATGGTTTAGTTTTGTGTGTGGGGGCTCATTTCTGGTTACAGGAATGAGCGTGTCTTAAGTTATAAGGTGTTGTGTGACTTGAGTGGTTACACATTCAGTCATTTACACAAAGTGCTGGAGCTCTGATTCAGAATTCAAATCTGCTGTCTGGAGTTTTTGGTAATACAATTAACTATATGGTTTTTCGGTGGTAAGTGTAATGAAGCAGTTCAAAAAAAAGATTCAGCAAAAAAAAAAAAGATGCATTAAATTGATCAGTTTATAATGATCAAAGATATTTATAATGTTAAAAAATATTTCTGTTTCAAATAATTCTTTTGAACTTTCAAAAGAATCCTGAAAACAAAAATATTCAGCAGCACAGCTGTTTACAACATTGATAAAAAAAATAAAATAAAATAAAAAAAATTATAGATTATATGTGCCACTGAAGACTGGAGAAATTGCTGCTGAAAATTCTGCTTTGCCATCACAGGAATAATGCCTATTTAAATTATATGAATTAGAGAAGAGTTTTTTTTAATTGTATTAATATTGTATTTCACAATATTTCTATTTATTGTATTCTGATCAAATAAATACAGCCATGTGAGAATGACCTCTAAAAAAATACATACAAAAAAATCTTACCAAACCCAAACTTTTGAACAGTGTAGAAAATGTTAGTATGTATAGTATAATATAATATAATATAATATAATATAATATAATATAATATATGTTTCTATAGATAATCTATCTTTAACATTTCTTTTAAATTGTAATTTAGGCTCAGATATTTTGATGATGTGTTAGAAAATATATTTAGGTAACGTTAACATGGTTTCAGTGTCAACCTTACAGAGGGGGGAAAAAAATCATTTTACCTATTTTTATTTGACATTTATACTTTTCACTGTTTGACTTTTAGTGTTTTTATATTAAGAGTGAGTTTAACCCTTCACAAATGGATCTTGCCATTTGAGTCTGAGTTTTTTGGGGTTTTTTCCTCGGCAGCAGCTCTCTACAAACTCAATGCCCTGTAGCCACATGAAAGCAGCTCCTCCTTTTGAGGGCATAAGGAATCTCACTAAATCATATGGAAATGATACTACCCACTTTTAACTAGGCTGCAGTGACATGTGGCAAAAATCCTTGATCCTGGCAACCATGAAACTGTCTGTGCAGCTCATGTAATTTTGTCATATAAATAGCATGTATACTAAAATATGATTGATATAAATAGCACTTGAGCACAAAACTAGCACAAATGTGTCATAAATACACTGGCCTGTTTGTACAGAAATGCCACAGCAGATTGTTGAACTGCATGATTTTTTCATATTATTCAGTCAGTTTTAACCACCCCCAGCTCAGCAGATCTGTGTTATTGCTCCTCCAGGATCAGGAACTGGCCCGCCAGCTGGTGGAGCTGGGCCGCAAGGGTAGCAGTTTGGAGAGGGAGGAATTTGAGACAAGGAAAGCAGCTGCCGAGGCCTCCAGGCTTGCTTCAGGGAGCCAAAAGAAGTAAGATTTTTGTGTTGTGACCATGAAAGGGGACAAATTTCACACCAGTATGTGAACTTGAGAACATGTATTTTCCAGTAAATGCTTTAGGCTTCATTCATGAAACACAAGCAGAATGAATTTCTGTGCAAATCGTTTGTTAAACCACTCTGACGTAAATTGTCATTCAATTTAATGTCGCAATCTACGTACGAACGGTTTTATGAACAGTTTATACAGGGATTCATTCTGCTCATGTTCCATGAATGAGGCCCAATGGCTTTAAAGAATGAATGAATTATTGATGCACAATCACCGTAAATATCAAAGACATCAAATGACAGTAAGATGGTAGCAAATAATCTTGGATTATAGGTTCTAAAGGTCCAAGGACACAACAGGCTCTTTTTAGAGCAATGTTGGCTCAAACCACTAAGGACTTTCTGGTGACGTTAATGCTCTTTATAGATGCACCTGACGGGTCATGTGTTTCTTAAACACAGATCCTTCATCCCTTCACTGTGAGAGAGGCAAAAGCTTTGTTTATGTATGTTTGTGGGAATTTTTGGGATGCTGTAAACTTGGACTCTGACTTGGATGAGGATTGCATAGTTGCTGTGGTGAGGCTTCAGGAAACAGTTTTGGAGAACTATATTTGTGTTTTCTTGGGCTGCTTGTGGCACCTCCCCTGCTTAACCACCTGCAGACGTGTCTTTGTGGCGTTCAATGCTTGTCAAAATGGACCGAAGTTCTGGGTCTCAGTTCAAGTAAAATAATATGTCAAATGAAAGAAAAAGAAAAAAGAAAAGAAAAAAAAAAAAAAAAAAAAAAGTATTTCAGTTGAAATTGCAGTTAAATAAGAAAACAGTTCTTTAGGCATATAATTTGATACAACCTTTTGAAAGGCTATTGTGTTTACTTCAAGCCAATAAACTCCATGATAGTGCTCTTAGTGTGTCTTTCTGAACCAAAAAGCTCAAATAGCCAGTGAAGGTCTATACTGCAGGCCTCAATGATTTGGGCTCTCTTAAATCAATAGTTTTTGACATAATATGCAGTATTTGACCATTTAAGTGTACTTAGTAATGTTTCCACTTAGCGAATAGGTAAACAGTTGCTCTTGGTTACTTGCTTAAATTGATGCTGGCAAAGTGTGATCTAAATGTGGTTTTCACATCCGCCTTTCTCTCCACATGATGGCCCTATCACGTCAGTACTGTTCCTAGGTTACCATAGCTATGCACATCTGATGGTTAGTATGCCTATCAAGTCTAGGTTTAGTTGTATGCTGCAAAGTTTCTTCACTGAAATTCTGAACAATCTCCTGTAAAATTTTGTGAAAGAGTTAGTCTGGACTGTTATTTTTTTTAGATACTGTATTGTTAAAATTCTTAATCACTGAGCTTGTATTAGTGACCAGGATCACAATGCATAGCCTTCCTGCTTCTGGAGATTGTGAAGACGAGCCAAACACTTGTAATAAAAGACCAGATGGCATTTTTTTGCACCCTTGAAGGGCATGAAGGGGAGGGGATGTGACTTGTGTGGTTAAATGTAAGTGAGGTATATATATGGTACCAATATATTCATTAAATAGCTTGTTGAATTTTTTGTTCGTTCTTAAAGAATGAAAAATTCATGTACGATTTGGGTGCTTTTATGCTCAACAAGGCTGATCAAAATACAGTGAAAACAGTAATATTGTGAACTATTATAATTTAAAGTAACTCTTTTCTATTTCCTATATTTAAAATATGATTTATTCCTGCAATGAATTTTCAGCAGCCATTACTCCAGTCATCAGTGTCACTTCAGAAATTATTCTGCTGATTTGGTGCTCAAAAGCATTTCTATCATTGTTGAAGACATTTGTGCTGCTTAATATTTTAAACTGGGATAATTTAAAGATCCCTAGATAAGTAAAAAGTGCAAATGAACATCATGTATTTGAAATAGAAATCATTTGTAACATTATAAATGTCTTCACTGTCACTTTTGATCAATCTAATGCATGCTTAATAAATAAAAGTATTAATTTCTTTAAAAAAAAAAACAGACAGTAAAAATCTTTAAAGTTTAAAATCTACAAAATTTTAAATTTACAATTACCTTCAACTCAATAAAACAAACATTAAATCTCTACCCTTTAGTGACTCCCTCTCAATTTCCATCTTCCAGTGTGCTCTTTCTCTCTCTCTGCCTTCCTTCCTCTCTTTCTCTCTGCCTTTTCAGGCCTCCTTTTGCTCTCTGAGACCTTTAGTGCCTGCAGGTGTATAAATAGAGATGTTTTCAATTAAGACGTGCTTTGCCTGTAGCGTGCATCTGATCAATGAATGCTCCTGCACCTGTGGTAATAAAATACCAGAGGACGAGGGAGACTGTGCTATGAATGCTAATCAGATGTTGCCCTTTTGTTGCCCTGTTATAGGCTAGTCCATAACATGCTTCATTTGACAGATAGGCATTGTTGTATCCTGCTAACAAATCACAATTGAACAAATGAAGGGATTTCACCCAGAGAAACTCAATACTTGACGCAATGGGAAAAGTTTGAATGAAAGAGATGGTTGACTGAAAGATGGCTATTGTGGTGAAAAGGTTCCACAATGACTTATGACTGCATTGAAATAATGGACAACAGTAAACGTAAGACTCTCTTTATTTGATTAAAAGTAGATGAGGGATTGTCTGAATGCCTGACTCCTTCATCACCATCTCTTTCTCTCTGCATCTGTGACTTCTTCAAGATGAATGTGAATTAAGCAGATGAGTGAAAGCATTACTTTTTTCCACTAATAAATCAGGTCCATACAGAGAGAATGGGAACCATCATGAGTTTGGCTCGGATACGAGCATATGGATCGTACAAAAAAAAAACAAAAAAACACTGCAGTCGCGTAATTCGTTTCTCCTGTAGTACTGGTGTTTAGCACCAAGGCCATGTCGAAAACCGGCTCATGCCCTCTCAGCAAGTTTACAGTTCACAGTGTCCTCATAAATGCTGCACCACTAGGTCTGGATCAAAAAGCGTAAGGTCACGCAGGTTCCGCACATTCTGGTGCGAGTTTCAGAGAGACGAGGGAGCCTGGTGGTTTTACGCAGGCCTGATATGACGCCCTGGCAGGAGCCCTGAAACCTGCAGCCTGGCCCAGGCCCAGCAGTAAATGTCAGCAGATGTCCTGACCTCGCGTGCTCATGACAGGCTCTGGAGACTCGAGCTCGAACCCTCCCCCAAACCCCCAGCACAACCACAGCCATGCTCTTTGTCCATTGTCTGACTCCTTCGAAAAAATGCCTCTCTCCACAAATTCACCCCTTTCGAAATTGATGGTTGGAGCCATCTCTTACTAGCCAAGTAAAACCCTGCTGCAAACACAGACTGTACATATGCACGGCGGTGTTAATCCCTCGCTCACATAGACTGAAATAAGACCTTCAGGCCTGTTTTTCAGGGCACGGTCAGGAGGATAGCTTGGACTATGCTGGCTGTCCCACAACGGCCCAGCATATGAGGTGCTAAATGAAGCTAATTGGAAAGTTGCTGCATACGTGTTAGTCACTCAAACACATAATTACACTGCTCTGAAGCCAGCAGCATGTCATTTGAACACTGTAACAATACCTAAGCTTTATGTATTGAGATTTGCTTGAGTCAGCATAAGTGCAGTAATAAACATTCAAGTCGAAGAAGGCAGTTGTTTGCCTAGGCGTCATTTTATTTTGGGGATGTCCACACCACTTTTTTCCATGATGCTAATATTTTGTAATAGTATTTCTTCTGTTGTAAATGGAAGAATAGCTTGTGGCAGTGATATCTAATACAGAGGAATTGTCAAGCAGATCTCTCCTCTATTCTGTATTCTATTCAGGTGCTTGAATTGATTGATTGTATCCACAAACCACTATGTAAAGACAATTTATGCTTTGATGTAAAAAAACAAAATTCAGTGTGCTCAAATAATTTTGTTCTTTTTTCTAATCATGATGTTAATAACTTGTTGACCTGTTTTAACTTGAAATGAGTACACTATAAAAGGAAGTCTTGGTTTACCTAGAAGTGATTACAAAAGACAGCAGTGTACATAAAGAAATTAGTTGAGACTGTTATCATACATAATTCAAGGGTTGAGCATTCTTCCGGATATCCACAATGAAGGGGTAATTAACACAAAAATGAAAAACCTGTCATTATTTACCTTTCATTCCAAACCTCTATGACCTTCTTTAATGTGGAACAGAAGATAATTTAAAAATGTTTTTTTTTTTTTCATAAATGTTCTGCAAAATACTTCCAAGAAAGAAATAAATGCTTACAGTTTTACAACAACATGAGGGTGAATAAATGATGACAGAATTTTTACATTTTTGGGTGAATGGGGTGGTTTGTTTGCAACTGTTTGTCTTTTCTGGATCTACACAGTATTCAACACTGCGTTTAGTTTTAGATGTTTATTAGGGTCTGTCTTCTGCTAAAGGACTAACCCTTTTCTAAGGTCTTTGTGGTAGTACAAGAGACTTAACAACCTACCTGATGTCCACTATATATATATATATATATATATATATATATATATATATATATATATATATATATATATGTATGTATATGTATATATATGTATATGTATATATATGTATATATATATATATATGTATATATATATATATGTATATATATATATATATATATATATATATATATATATATATATATATATATATAATATATAATATATATTTAGACCATAGCAAACCTGAAAGTGATGTGTCAGCAATTTAGTCTACAAAATGCTCACTGAGGGTGAATTTGACCCGTGTGTGTGCCAGTAATCTGTCATAGCTGATCATCCATCTCCCTCAACCGAAGAGTCCAGAAAAGCAACAAATAATTGAACTGTTAATGACAGTATATCTGTAGTCATTATTATAAGGAGAAATAAAAGGTTTCTTGACATGAATAGGTTTTTGTTCCCACCATCCATTTCAAAATATAAGCTTAGGTTAGTTGATTTTAACTTATATGAACTGAAATTTGGGTTATATTCAAATCAACTGAGCAAATATTCTCACTCACCAGAATTAAAAGCCAGCTTCCTTGCTCAGCATGTTCGCATTGAAAAGAAATGGGATTTGTCAGAAATAACAAGATCTTGTTTCAGTTTCCTTTAAAGAGCTTTGCAATGGATTTATTCAATCTGGAAATAATGTTCTATTTCACTGACTTGTCACTTTACTTTTTCACATCCTTATTACTTGTCTTGAAGCAGGCAACCTTTTGGAAATGCTACGGATGTTGTTTTGAGTGAAACTAGGTTTTTCAAAAAATTAATTGGCCGCATGTGGAGTCATTTTAACAGTGTGTATCTTGTTACGAAGCTGGTGTTGAATTGTGCTCTGAATAATTGAGACCAGGAAAGACCGTTGCACAGAATCAACAGTGCTGATGTGGATTAGGACTAAGAAACAGCATTTAAAATGAAAAAATAACAAAATGAATATATACTGACACAGTTTTTTTTGTTGGACTGACTCAGTTACAATCAATCTATACCAAAGGACTTCCTTTCATTTCAAGAGTCTCTGTGGTTATTGGTTATTTTTAAATTTCACGACCTACCACAGAGGTGCCCAAACTTTTTACTGTGAAGGGTCAAAAATTAAACTTGATTAAGGGCAGCAAGCTGAAAGTAAATTTTGCATTATATCCAACCGCATTGTATTGAAATGTATCTTATTTATTTTATTTTTTTGTAATCAATTTCACTTATTTTGCAAATATAGGCCTAAAACAAAAACACAACTTAGAAAGATATGCTTCAGTTGCATATTTTTATTTTTATTTTTAATCGATTTTTGTCTGCCCTCTTGTGTTATGCCATGGTGGGCAAAATCAAAGGTCATCATGGACCAATGTTGACTGCAGGCCCTAGTTTGGGCATCTCAAGCCTACCGATTGAATGAAAGAATGAAATGAACCATGGATAATATCAGTTACCTTTTACATTTTTTAATTCTTTATTATTTTGTTATTACAATCTGACATAAACAAAAAGCACATTTTTATGACTTTGGTTGTCCTTCACCGGGCCAAATGCTTTTCATGGTTTTCCTAGTCAGACTTTAGGGATTTGTTATATAATATCCAAATCTAAATATTTGCAGTCAGTCCCTCCTCATCCGTGTATGATTTTTAATATACATGATCAGCAGTGTGTTCTGTGTGGACAGGTGTAAAAATAGAAACCATGCATCCAAAAACCATATAACCATAAAGTGTTTGCTTTTTGCAGTGGATTTAACATGAATATCATACATTTCCTCATTTGTTGCTTTATGACATAGCTTCTTTTTATAGGGCACGATGTTACTCTCTGAATTACAGCAGATGTGATTGCCAAATGACCAGGCTCAGGTTTGGTCATGCAATCACTAATGTTTATACTCTTGTGATTATTCTCACCACCACATGTTACGACTGTGTGGTCAAACACTAAATAGAGACACATGAATTTGATGATTTAGTCTTCTCTGTGTCTGATTAATATTGATACCAGTAGTGAATTATGCGATTTGTCTCAGTTACGTTCACACCAGGTATTTCCGGATAATCAACAACAGTGGAATATCAAATAAATTTTTGTGTACTGGGCTCAATTTTGTTCTTAATGAAAGCATTGTTTTGTTAAGTTCTAATTTTAGCCATTTCCTCTCCATGTGCTGTTTGTCATGCAAGTAGCATTTTTAGTTGAGAAGGCCCATTTGCTGCTCAGGCTCTGGTCTTCTTTGAAAAATGCTTTTATTATGAGCTGTTACAGTGGTTAGTGACTTTACGGAGGTACATATGAGTTCACCTTTTCCCCCTACATCCTTTACCTAAGGCTCTAAGGCCCGTGATGCTTCATGATGTGGCTTCCAGTATCCCAGTGCAGAGGTGGAAGTGTTTTTCACATTATGTAGCCTTTCGCCATAAAGATACTAGACAATCTGCTTTGTAGTTTGGCCTCCTCACAAATGCCGGATGTATATGATGGATTCTGCAGTGACCTGGAGGTATTATGATGAACGCATGTTAATAGCTTTGTCAGTGCAGAGACACTGAACAGAACCACCTTTTAATGTGTAGAGGATTTACCAAAAGACTCCCAAATTAGTGGTGGAACAAGATGGGAGTGGATGAGAAATGACTCTTCTGCATTATACTGAAAACCAAATGAGGGTGCATTAGAAAGTATTGGTAAAAATAAAACAGCTTTAACGTTTGATACTTGGCTAGGTTTGGCGAATACGAGGCTAACAGAAACTGTAACTGCAGTACAAAGACTGGACAATTAAACAATGCAACAAAAGACATAAGGAAGACAGCTCAATTCCACTGGTCAGAACTTTTTGTAAGATACAGTCCTTATGTTTTCTTAGTCTGTCTGTGGTTAATAGCCACTTTAGCTTGCTGTATGATTAGAAGGTCTTGCAGACTGATGAGGTTAGAACCACAAGCCTAACATGTGCAAAGCAGATTAATCTAATGGACCACAGTGCGTGTGATAGAGGAATCCTGCTGAATGTCAGAGTGAGATGAAACAACTCATTCCATGCGGCACGGACATGTTTAAATACCTTTTCCTACATTTTGTACATCAAAGTTACATGCAAAGGATATATTTTACTAACATTATGCTAATGTTAATAAGAAAAGGGACTTTACTTAAGTAAACCAGTTCAGCTTCAGGTCAAAAGATTAATCCATAAAATTCATATGAGTTTATAACTAATCAAATGAATCAAATAACATTTTGACAGAACCCCAAACATATTAAAAATATCCTCAGTATAATTTAATGACACTGCATGTTTCATTTACCACAAACATCAGTGGTTAACGATCTGTAAAATGGACTACAGTATGTGTAACTGATACGTTTGACTCAATATAATCAGAGGTGACACAGAATTTCTTTTAAAAAAGGAGTTAAGTAAATTGTCATGCTGGGTGGAATTTCCCTTGACGTTTAACAGCCCAAAATAATATTTTCCATAAGATTCTTTTTCTCCAAGTGCCCTCAGGAAAAATATTTCACGAACTGTACCTGCTGAATTTTAGAAATCACTGTATTATTGAAAGCTGCCATCTGCCAGGCCGGTATGAATATAACGTTTCTTTTTTCTTCTTATTTGAGAAAGATTTGAAGCAACTGAAGGTCTGAATTCTCAACACAACATCTGTTGTTCTTAGCGATGTCTTAATCATTGTCAGGGATCCTTTTTGAGGGTAATTCGGCCAGCTGCTGAGTTTGTAATATGTGAGGTTTTTCGATGACATTCCATCAGTAATGATCACAATTATTTGACAACACTTCAGCCATTTGATTATAATTAGAAATCGGCACAGATCAAATTTATTTGGCATGGGATGGCCAGAAGTTAGAGCTCACAGCAATGTTCGGTATTGAATTTCTTTCATTATATTCCAAGCGTTAAAGCCTGCCTCTCCTTTCAGCTGTACAAACAGATAGTAAAATTGAGCTTGAGAGCAGCTAGAAGATAAATCATTATTCGTAGTGTTGGTCAGTGCATAGCTGAGAGAGCGCCACTGGGAACACTTTGTGTCCTGTGGTTGATAAAAAGCTTCTTATTTTTCTGGCCGGCCATAGTCTCAGAGGTCTTTAATAGTGTATGAGCATGGTAAGCACATTCTTTTTTTATTGATAGAACACTGAAATTAAGGAAACTGATGCAGTAAGCTGAAGGGCAAGCAAATATCTTGCTGCTATATTCAGCAATTTAGTTGCTAATTTCTTATACTTGAGTTGCATTGTTGTTGTGCAGTGGAATGTAAGCTTTCAGCCATGTTTCATAGAAAGGATTTGAAAGGGGAAAAGATTGATGTTTTTTCCAATCTGCTTGAGTTAGGAACACTTATTAGGAACTTGGGCCCACTCATGCCAGTGGTCATCTGTCCAAAGCAAGCAGCTCCCTCTGAATATTGTTTACCTTGTGCTTTCATGCAAGAGCAAGAAAGAAACAGAGAAAGATATGACCAAGAACGAACTGCACATCAGTGGCCATGGTTGAATCAATCTCTCCAAGACACACAAAGTGTTGCTGTTGTTCATGTTAATTTTTTTCAAGGTTAAGCATTTTCAATAAGGAAATAAATATACAAATTACAGTGTTTTACACTCTCTGCTGTCACTTTCCAGATAGTGTTTTAAGGTAAAAAATAAAAATAAAAAAATGTGCAGAACTGTTTTTTCCTCAATTCTAGATCTCATTAAAGCACATTAATTCAGAACTGGTACCAAGACAAACTCTGCAACATGTGAGAAGACGGATGATAAACAGCATCCAAATTATTCAGAAACACCCAAGTTTCATGTCTTGCTGCACCTGATCACTAGCTACAGCAGTTGCTGTGTGAAGGCAGAGGCCACATTAATTATCTCAAATGAGGCCTAATAAAGAGTCTTGTCAGATTGATGGGGAATGTTCCGTTTGGCATCGTTTGTGGGGGTAGTTTTCACTCTCCAAGCGTGACTTTTGCTGTTTCCCTAGCTACTGGATTGGGGTAACCCCTTTTACTTGCCTCCTCAACACCTGTGTTTACATTGGGGCCTCGGCCCCCGTGACCCAGCAGCGGTCCCTCGCTCACACCGAAGATGAAGTGGGTTCCCAGCTCTCAAATATATGCTGCTCCTGCACTTTCACCACTATGCAATTCCTCTAAGAGTTCCATTGTGGGCATCAGCAACAGAGAGGTATAGGTTACATTCCTCCTTCATACTGGAGTTTATTTGAACACGGAGGGGGTGAAAACAAAGACAACCTGTACCATATTATTGCAATGTGAGTGTGGGAAAAGGCTTCTTTATGCTTGTCTTTGTCTTTATGTTTGACCAGCGTTACTAATGCTGCTAAAACTTCAATCGTCTTTTGCAAAATGCATATTTCTGGAGAAGGAAAGTCAGCACAGTTGTCTTAATTAATGAATCATTGTATGAATCTTATACAAGTCTACACTACATGTGAAAACAACATGGATTTTTTATTTATTTATTTATTTATTTATTTTGCAAAACTGGTTTTGAAACTCAAAACATCTGGAATACCATACGTTTGAGCTAAGGACTTTTGACGGGGCTAATAAATTTCATGACGGGGGTTGGATACCATTATTAAACTGTAACGTACACTTCTGGAGTCGGCTTACACTAGGAACCTTTCAATTTACAGTTATGAACTGAATCTCTAAATTCAGCAAATTTGTGATTTTTAAAAACTCCTAAAGGCTTATAGATTCTCTTGTCATTTCATTGTTTTTGGACTATTTCACAGTGATGATAAAGTTGCTATGTGTGCTTTTCTTCTGCTTAACTCGCCTAGTTATTGACACAGTTACACTCAGGGGCTATATATCAAGAATAAAGGCCATCTGTACTCCATTTTGGGAAAGAATCTCTTTTATTATCCTTCACTGTGATTAATTACTTCTGTGGGCGCAAGGCTAGTCCATTTGATTCCCCTCTTTTGTGGTCACGAATTCAAGTTGACCAACTCACATGTATTCATTAACACACACAATATAAGAAAGCTTTACAGTCAAAAAGAACACCAAAATACTCATTGATTTAAGGGTAAACAACTGATTAAGATATACATAACTTTTTTTGATGCTTCAGAAATGAACAGAAGAGCAAACGCACCACAATGCATTTACCTTTCTCACTCCTATGCGCAAACACACTGACACACATTGTGCCCTCTGTCTTTAAACTGATGCTGACCAGCTGAGTGTCATGCCTTATGTCCGAAACACCCTTAAATTGAATGTAAATAACCAAACCCTCTGTGTGCATCAACACCATATTTCAAGGGCACTTAGGCTTGTTCTCTAAGGGCCATTCATCATAGTCCAATAAAAATGGGGGCTTGGTTTCTTTGCGACTGTGTGTCTAGGCTGCTGAAGCCAAAAGAAACCATTCTCCCCCAAAACCTAAATTCAGGCAGTCCATCTGTGCTCAATAGACACATGTTATCTTGTATTTTGACTATACAGTAATACTTCATGCTATTTTTTTTTTCTTTGCACATAAGTCTGTCCTGAAAACCTTGTGCAGATTGAAAAAACACAATTAAATGCTGAGATACAAGCTCCTCCTCTGTCTTTACCAGACATGCCACTGCCAGGAATTTGTAAATATTAAAAGTATGCCGGATGTTAGGAATCCAGTGTGGTAAATTTAGCTGGACATAATTTGTTTTCTTAGAAACTTTTTTTATGTGCATATGGCATCTGGCAAATGAATTCCAATTAGCTATGTAAAAATGTTATTGAGACACATCTGTTTGACACTCGTATTGAATCCAAATAGTACACAGTTGTGAGTATCTTTTCATCGTAAGTACTAAACTAATGGAAACCTAGTGTGAATTCTGTAATAGTTTGCTTGCATTTGGGAAATAAAGACGTACTGCTTACTGCAGTGTGTCAGTTGTCGTACTTACTTTGGTTGGTTGCAAAGGCAACATTTCTAGTTTTTTGTGTTAAATACATGAAACAATGATAGGATAAGACTTTAGATGATGGACAAGTCAAACCTTTCAGGCCTATATGTGTTCCTGTAAAATTTAACTGTCTATTTTACAGTCGTCCGCTAAACGATGCAGGACTAATCTAAAATACTTGTGCTAGGACATTAGTCTACATGAGATCAGTTTCACCATCAAATGCTCCAAATTTCTTCCCATTACATCTTACGTAATAAGAACACACACAGTCACTCTCATATCGCTGTCTATCACTGACGGTTCATTCTGTTTGCATTATTATTATACTTGCTCATGGTACTGCTATTCCAACCATTGTCTTTTTAATTCAACAAAGCCCTGATTGTTGATCCACAGTGACATGTTAGCATATACTTGCTAGGTAACGTCATCCATATGTGTTGAGGAATGGGTGCACAAAAAAACTTGGAAGACCCTGTGGATTGCATTCTTTAAATAGATAGCCAATGAAGTTATTCCTGAGATGTACTCAAACAGGCTGGTCATATTTTTTAACACTTCTGCTTGTTGATACCAGACATTGTTTTGACAAGAACTTACTTGGGTGGTCACGTAGCTGATTGAGTAATGCATTTTGGTAGTTTGACATATTCAGGCTACATTTCATGTTGCACCTGTAGGAATCTATGTACAAATTTGTTTGTGTGAATTTGTTTAAAGAGCAAACATAAATAATAAACAAACATAACCTTTTTTTATTGTTTGAGCATATAGAAGTAGATTGTAGATATTTTGCATGCTACTTGACATGAGCCCCAGATCAACTTTGACAGCATTATGGCCCCTGTCCCGTATTCACTGAGGAACTGTAACAAAGGCCTCTCATGCTAGTATTACGGTGCCTGGCATCCGGCTGCACATTTATGAACTACAGGCAGCCGAGTAATTGACCAAAATAAATGTCATGTGTGTGTTCCATTTACTTAGAGCTTTTCCCCCCAGTTTCTTTTCATCATCCAGAATAAACAGAGCAGGGCCCCAAGTGCATCATGGTCTGTTAAATCCTTTCTGAGCAAAAGCCCAGCCCCCCCCCCCCCCCCCCCCCCCCCCCCCCCACCTGCCACCCGTAACCCGAGTATGGCAGGAGAGGTGGGGTGCGGGGTCTTATTAGGAATATTATGTCTTCAAGCCTGTACAGGTGTATAACTTTTTGATTTCTAAGTTGTTTTCTCAATGACTGATAACAAATAGGCATCATTACAGGTCACCTGTTCATGCATATGTATGAGATTTGTGTTTACACTACTCCTGTACTAGAAGATTCACATTGCAAAAATTATATATAAATCCTAAATTATATTTATAATGTTAATAAAAACTCACAAGCATATTTGCAGTGTAAAATTATTAAACTAGCATTTTACTGAGAGTAGGCCCTATTCCTCAAAATGTACTCACATAAACTAAAAGTCAGCTATACGGTAACTAGTAAACTGTACTAGTTGCAAACCTGAAGAAACATATTAATGTACTCAACATTTACTACAGTTACACTTAAAGTACACTTAAAAGTAAACAAAAAAGTGGACCAATTTAGTACCAATTGAAATATTATTGAAATAGTATTGAAATTGTACATATTCAGATAAAACACTAATACATTGATATTCTTACTACGTAAAGTATACTTGGAAAATATTCTTGAACCTTTCTTGAGTTCCTGAACTTGAAGTTTACTAGTTTTTGTAAGGCTAAGTCCATGAGCAACCATTTTTCAGACAAAAATGGAGATTACTCATGCAGTGTGATTTACTTTTTAATTAGTAGATGATAAAGGCTATGAAAATCTGTAACGTGGTCACATTACTTGTGAGAACTTTGTGAAGTTTTGAAAACTAATCAAGCTAATTGGAAAGTTTTTGTTTTATCAGTCATTGCAAATAGCTACTGCGAGTTGTTCATGATAATCATAGAGCTCTCAATGCCACAGAACAAGAAGGAGCAGAACTATTCACAATCTTCATTAGGACTCATGTATGTTCACACACATTGTTTGAAGGTGCAGAAACGTGAGATTTTAGAGTTTTTTGTAAACGCTGTATGAACATTTTTAAGGTACAATTTTGACCTATTGGGACCTTGACAGCCATCGACTTTTATCGTATGGAAAAGAGCCATCTGAACATTGTGCTTGATACATCTTTTTGTGTTCCACTGATAAAAAAATTCATGAGGGTGAGTTTCATTTTTGGGGTGAACTGTTCCGTTAACATTTGGCATTTTTTGTAGGGAGCAGACCAAGTTTTATAGTTTAAATGTAAGGCAGTTTACATTTTTATTTTTATTTTTTTGTGATGTGAGGAGAGGGTAATCTCTGCTGCCCTTTTCACCTGTTTTTGCTCCCTGCGAACCTGAGAAAAAAAAGTAGTTCTCAAACACTTGTTTACTGGCAGGCAGATGATTCTGTGTGTATAGTGCAGACATTATGAATGTTGAGCAAATTTGTGGTGGATGACAAGGCGCTATTGCTGGTACTGCACTGTGAAACGTCTGAGAGATGAATGCCAATGAGTGTTATGTCAGGTGTACAGCCTGGAGTTTGCCAAATCTTTGCTTTCATGGAAAAAGGCCAAATAGCACAGAGAGAGAGAGAGAGAGAGAGAGAGAGAGAGAGAGAGAGAGAGAGAGAAAAACCTTCCTGAAATGACAGAGATAATAATTCAAGAGAGGATTTATTCAATAGCAATTCCCACTGTGATTAATTACCAGCAGTTTTAGGGTGGAGGCAGTATGATTTATTTTATGATGATTATCAATATGATCATTTTGTCGGAAATCACTCCTTGAGATTATTTACATTTTTCAGGCAGTGTATTTCATCATTTTAATGTTACTCAATATTCTGGATATTTTTATAATCCGTATCATTGTTACAATGCTTGTAGGTGTGTGGTGTATTTTACAGTTCAGTTGTAATCTGAGTCAGAGCAGGATTTGTTTCTCTCAAATATTTTGGATGCATTTCTTGAAAACAAATATTCTTGTGATATATCTCACTTTTAAAAGGTGATTTGACTTACTGAGGTAAAAATAAAAATAAATAATACATCCAAATTCGTAAGTACTGTAATATCATAGTACTTTGTAGACAGTGGAAATTCTGAAAGAATTTTATTTAATCACTTCATTTTTTGGCTCTATGAAAATGCATCAGTATCAAAAAGTAAGCATTAATGTTTGCCTGTGAGAATGAATTAAGCTGAGAACATTTAGGCATGAAAGAGATTTTTAAGAGACATTTCAAACTGTTTAAATGTTGTCTTTTCCAGGAAGCTGGCAAGTACAGGAAAGGAACTCAAAGATAACTTCCTGTGAGCCCTGGCGGAGCGGGAGGAGGCTAACCGCAGTGGGGAAATGACTGTGAGTACATTATTACAGCACTCCATTTGCTACGTAATGGGATTCCCCCAGAATATTTCTGCAATTCCATTAGGACAGGAACACAATTCACACTGTGTCAAATTCAGGAGGGTAACCCCCCTTTATTATAAACCTTTATATAACCTTGCTTTATTGCCACCTCAGCCTTCTGTCTCAGAGAAGACGCACCGTACACAGTAGGAGCCACCGGTCGGGCCCCCTGCATTTGGGCTCTTGTATCTCTCCAAACAGTTTCATTTGTTCTAGTTTTTAAAAGGCTATTTAAATTAATAAATAAAACATTTGAATATAGTCTGGGAATAGGCAGAGGGAATGGTTTTTATCTATTCATTAGGAAGAAACAATAAGTAAGTATAAAACATTCCCTGCTTGTTCAAGTGGACTAATTTTTACCAGACTTCAGTAAATAACATACTCTAACAGTTCAGTTTATCCAATAGAAAATACTTTTTATTTTTTTATTTTTTTAAGTTTGTCCATTACCACAGTCATCTCTCGTGGTTTTATATATCCTTTCACCACTTGCTAGAATGTGTGTACCTGCTGTGTTTGTAGACTGCAGAGCTTCTTATAATGATCCACAGTTTGTGTAAACAAAAAACATGAATTTATCTTGATCTACTTTCGTTACTAATGTTTGAAATCCAGAAAATTTGAAGAGATAAACTTCTGGAGATGCTGGTGAAAATTTTAGCATTACTTCAGCACCTTCAGGACCTGACAGCATTTCAGGTTCTGCTCAATAAAGATGTATGATGACTTCAAAGAGCTGTTATTTCAGATTTTCCACAACTAGTTGGTCCACAGGAAACCCTTGACAATCGGTAAACTTTCATATAGAAAATCTAGTCTACTGCTGTACTGCATTTGTCATACTAAAGAACAACATGACAAGCTTGCAGTTTGTGAACAAAGTCCAGATGCTTTAGTAGAATGTATTGATTTAAATGTATTGGTCATTAGCTTTGAATTATGGCTCTTGTTCAATCATTTTCAAACATTTTGATTGGTCAATCATTACATTTGTTTAATAGTTGTGAATAGGACAAATCCTAATCCAAACCCCTAAAACCAGTTTACTGAGGTAGTTTTTATTGTTGCAGGTCAAAATTGACTTTGTTTCCAATAAATGTTTATTGTTGAGGTTTTTTCTCCCTCATCCAAGCAGCTATATTACTAATGTGAAGAGAAACAATATCAGAGTCCAGTAGTTTTTGACTGAAATCCAGATTTTGTTCTTAGTAAATTTGAAATTAAATCATGCTGTTGAATTGATGAGACCAGGAAGGACTAAAATTTAAAACAAAAAATGACAGTCCATGTACTGAAAGTCATGCCCACAATTCAACTAAATGATAATTGTACATGGTCTCTGTGTTATAACAGTTTGATTAGGAGCCTTATCACAATATCCAAGACAGACATCTGATGTGTCATGGCCTTGTGTTCTGAAATCCTTAATAGATGAGACTTCTGTCCAAAAGAACCTTGTTTCATTTAATCAGTCTGGGATAAAAAGATCTTGTTTGGGGATTTTTACCTTCTATACACAGGAGAAATAGTTTATTATAACTGCTTCATGGGTCAAATGGTGGAAGCAATGCAGAATTCTAATAAATCTGTGTCAGTGAGACTTAAGACCAGATAAATAAATGGAAGTGGAATGTAAGCTAAAGTCATATTTGTTCTGGTCAGCCGGGAAACTAAATGTTTTTCTGCACTCACCTTGTCACAACCAGATAGAAAAAAAGTGTTTTACCTGACCCTCTTGTACTAACCCCAGTGGGATGTGTGAGTTTACAATCAAGTGAGGAGCACACAGCAAGCTGAGCCAGCGACTGCTGACAGACTTTCCCACTAATTGTTGACTTTGTAAAAAGTCCTATTTTAAAGCCTCCATTCAGAGACATAACCCAGTATAATTGAGGCTGATATAAAGAGTACAAGTTGTTCCTTTAGTGCAGAAAAAATCTTTCTTGCATTCATAAATATGAGTGAAAAAATACTGTGGCATATCAAGCAATGTTATGCTGACAGATCCCCAATTACTCAAAAGGCTTTCCTTTGCAAGTGCATAAGAACAGTTAGTTTATGCTTAGGAGGTATCTATTCATAATCCAAATTCATACAGTTTACATCAGGACGTTTTCATGTTAACATAATTGTTTAAAATTTGAAACGTACTATATGTTTAGGTATTATCAGTTATTTGCATAATTTATTTACAGAATTATGTTGATTTTTTTCTGGCTTCCCAGGTCATAATTTTCAAAAAAAAAAAAATTCTGTGTCTAAGTTGCAGTATAAATAATATAAATAATGCAGTATAAATAATGCACGACTGTGATTGGAAACAAGCTTAGCTGAACTCTGAACTATAAAGCTAAAGTGGTAAACATAATAAAAAACAGCTTGAAATTCACATTTTCATAAGCATAACCTAGATTATCTTTTGATGTTTTCTGGACCTCCAAGGTGCAAGCCAGGCAGTTTTGCTCCCTAAGTATTTAAAAAGCTTTCCTGTAGCTCAAATAGTAGAGCATGGCGCTAGCAACGCCAAGATCATGGGTTCGATTCCCAGGGAAAGCAAGAGCTGATCAAATGTAAAAAGTGTAACTTGAATGCTATGTAAGTCGCTTTGGATAAAAGCGCCTGCTAAATGCAAAAATGTAATGTAAATGTAAAAAAAAAAAAAAAAAAAAAAAAAAATCCTTGGAGCAAAATAAGAAAAAAAAAGAAAAGAATATCAGCCTAGTATACTTGGCTACGGTACCTAACTTCAGGCTTAACAAATTAATGGTAAATAGGAGAGAAAAAAATACAACAGTGATAGATGGATGGATGGATAGATTTATTTTTTTATTTTTTTATTTTTTTTTTTGAGGAAACCATTATAAGGACTGCAAGTTCTGTTTGACTTACATGTGTTAGTTGTTTAAGCACAGTGTGCAATGAATGTTCTAACTTGTTTTAAATCTGCTGATGTGACATTTCACTGAAAAAAGGTGCAATTGTGTTTTAACTTAATCATGGGCTCAGATTTGGTAGGAAACAGGGGCAAAGCAAATGCTACTGTCATTTAAGTTCTTATCAGCACCATCCAGGCATGGCGTTCTTGAGTCCTGTGGTTAATGTTATCTCTTCAATCAGTTGAGCTCATAAAGCACTCAGCTCAGCATACATTGTACTTTTCCTCCTCATTGGTGTTGCGAAAGTTGCCCTGCTGCCAAAAGTCACACACAAACAAAAGGTGCACCTGGACAGCTTTGGCATTATTTACTCTGGGTAAGAAGTTAAGGTTTTTTTGTTTGTTTTGTTTTTTTAATCAAATCCAGGTCACACCTGTGCTGGATGCCTGAGGGGCTCCATTGTTGGGTGGTACACATTTGAAACTGAAGGTGCTCTAACCCCTAACCCCTCCCCACCCTCCTGCTATTTGTTTTTGCTCTTACGCCAGTGATACAATGATGTCAGCATTCATGCCCTCTTCAATTTCACAGCCAGTGGAGTTGATTTTTGTACTATTCATTCTCTATAGTTTGAATTTCATGATGGAATTAAGTCATCCAAGTGCATCATGGGTGTTTTCTGAGAACAGTATCTGCAACCTAGGTCATATTGTTGCCATTGTGTGAACATGTTTTTGAGGTGATATGTGAATAAACAGTCACATAATAAATTAATGTGTGGTGGTTGGTGGTATTCTCCCTCATGCATTTATTTATGCAGAAGAAATGTTGCACATGCTAGTCAAACCACAGCTGCCAAGTAAGTTGTAAAGGTGAAATTCTTTATCTGTTTAGGTTTATGATCAATCAGGGTAACCGGTAGGTCTGAAAATACTTTTATAGATGTAATGAGAATGACAAAATGCTCACATTTCATGTGTCTGTATGTAATGTGGAAATAAAAACCTTAGTGTCCTCAAATCTGTGAGGGCATCAAATTTATATTTACATTTATTGCAGTATTATAATTTTATTTTTAAATGTAGTTAGTTGACACTTCCTATGGTGTGACATACTATATTCTAAATTATTTAAACATGTAATTTTATGACCTTTTTTTGAGAGATTACATAAAATATTTATATTTCCATATATTTGTCATTCCACAGGACTATTTAAATTGAACTAGAAAGGGCACATTGGAACAAAATAAATGAATCTTTAACTCCACAAACTAAAAAAGCAAAAGCCGTTATATCTTCAGTGCGCTTTATCTGAGTTTATTTTTACCTGCTAATGAGCTTCTCCCCTTGAACAATTACCCTTGAACACTTTGTTGTCTCAAGCAAGCATTGCTTGCATTACCCAGGTCTGTTCATAAAATAGACGTTTTCCTACTGATTATTATTAAAAACCTGAGTGAAAAACATCTTAGCATTTTTCTTATACAAAGCAAGTTCTTGTCTTTTGTCCACAGACCCAGCAAGTTCTGTATTGATAAGTTGTGTTCATGTATAGAAGATACTGTGGTCAGCCATGCAGTTCAAAGATCACATTAAGAAGCATAGAAATGACTGAATTTCCCAGCCATATACCATTACAGTGAGAGTGTGTGTCCCGGTCAGTCGGCCCTTTGTCCTTGTCATGGCCAGTAAAATAACAATAGCATGTTGGTTTCAAAGCACTTGACCAAAGGTGGAGGTCCCTTAGAAAACAGTCATGCAGAGCTATCATGTGACCTCCCCTTGAAAGCCCCACAAAGACTTTCAAAGGGTTGAGGGTTGGGGTATCTGACCCCCCTAAGTTTGGACTCATTCATAGAATAGACAAAGAAGTTCCTTTGTAAAAATGAATTTAGATATGCTTGGTATTTTGTTAAGGGTCCTTCATTTTGTGGGTTGGCACAATATTTTTACACACCATTATACTCTAATAATGCATTAAATGGTAGGTGAATAGCTAATGTGATTAATATCTGGACATGTGTTTAATCTATGGAGAAGAGATCAAGGTTGGGTATGTTGCCAAAATACAAATGGCATGATGTTTTTCCTGCTAACATGGCTGGAAGAACCCATCCTAAATGGTTTCCTGTAGCCTGCCTCTCAAATGAACAGCTGCAAGGGCTTGACCATCTTCTCAAATATGTGCTGGAAGATTTTTAGAGATGAAACGGGATACACTTAATCTAATTTCTCAAGTCTCTGAGTTTTGTTCGTCTGCTTTGCGCATTCTCTAGAAAGACTCAAGGTTATAGACTCACACTGTTGTAATAAATGTTGAATGACAATGTGGAGGAGTTTTTGGTAAACACGTTTATGGTCTTGGTTTGGATAACAATGCATGTTTCTATACAGATTCAGTGAAAGTTCACCCAAAAATAACAATTCTGCCATACTCAAGATGTTTAAAAAATGTTCCCAAAACAACATTGGACCCCATTGACTTTTTTTGTATTGAGGCATTTTTTTTTTTTTTTTTTTTTCCAAAATATCTTATTTTGTGTTCCACAGAAGAAAATAAGTCATACAGGTTTGGACCAACATGAGGGTGAGTAAACCATAATTCTTGGGTGAACTATTCCTACATAATTTCTCTGGTTTTGCTTCACGGGTTTAAATGAATTGCGGTATCTTGCCATTTTACTGTGATATCTAACACCTAACAGCTTGATCTGATACTTGCACCATAAATCAGAAGACTCCTTAAGCATTTAGAAGCATTATGGGAGACTCGTGCCATAATCAAAAGTTATTTCCATCATTTCCAATGCATTCCTTTTCACGTTCTCTCCTTGCACCTGTTTATCAGCCGCAGTGATGGAATTCTGTCTAGTCCACTTTCCGACATCGTGATGTTGTTATTCCTGATACTTCTATCCACAGACATCATTTTTCAGCATGACACATGACATGTGCTCTCTTACTTGTAAGGAACCATTTAACCTCTTTGCGCTGAAGGGTTCTTGGCTCTTCTTTCTGAGGAATGTACACCTGCTCCATCAAGGCCTTCTTTTTCCTTTCCGAAGCTTTATAACCTATGATGTAGAGTGCTCACATCAAGAATGAGCTCAACATAAGCTGGACATTGTTTCAGCAGCTGAAGACGTCTAAGCAATAAACACGTAATAGATGATGTGTGGAATTACTTGGGTGAGAATAGTTGGCCTGTAGCAATCAGTTATTTCATCTTGAGTACTTTAAGTGTTCAAGCACATCCCAGTGACTGCAGATGTGTGGCCGGGGTTTTGCATGGACCTCTGTTGTTGGTAATGGCTGCCCATCCAACTGGGAAATGCAATTATACTCGAGAAGGCTCACAAGCTCACAAAGCACATTCTTTGGAATCCTCTTTGTTTTATCAATACATAGTGGCCTGCTTGAATGTGTATTATTCCACCTGAGCAAATACTGCACACCATTTCACCCACAAAGCCCTTTCGTTCTCTCTCTCGCTCTTTCTCTCTCTCCTTCTCTAACCATATGCTAATGTTATTAAATCTTTGCCTTTTTTGACAAGCTCGAGGAATGCTATCTTTGCAGAGATTTTTCCTTAAGAGGTATTAGGAACAGTGTGTGACATCCTCTCGATGAATTACTGGCATAGTACGTGTGCGCACCAATGAATTTGGTTTATTGTAACACTTGCTGTTTCAAAACACTTGACGTGCCAAATTCTTCCCATATTTTCATTTTGTTGTACTATATAATAGCAGGTGCACAGATGGATTGCCATCTTGGCTTGAAAAAGAGTTGTTTCACCTGCCAGAAAACTGAAGGGTATTAAATTCAAACATTTAACCTAATACTTGCTGTAGAACATGGAATTTGGATACATTGAAATGCGTCAGCCAGATCATCACATATATAAGTAAGCTATAATGTAGCCATGAAGTAATCACAATAAAAATGCTTATATATTCTTATGTGCTTATATAAATTATGTATTATCTAGAATACCTGCAGTAATAAGTAATGCAACCAGAAGACCATGAGTAATGTTTTGTAAATGTGTTGTGGAGAATTGTTTTGTCTTAGCCGCAATGGTGATTAGAATTGATATAGTAGCTGAAAGAATGACACAAAACAACATGAGGGGAGTAAATGATAAAAGAAATTACATTTTAAGTGGACTATTCCTTTAATTACATTTACTTATTGTATTTTTTTCCTCTAGTAATATTTTTGAGGTTCATCAGCCATTCATAAAACCTATGGTGTTACGCAAGTCTCTCTTTGCTCCTATATCCCCTAGAGTGAAAATGTCATCATTGCCCTCTTGAATTTCACCTATCAACTTCCTACTTCCAGCCGCCATCTGGCAATGTTGATATCACCATGCATTCCATGTCTTTGCTCTCTGACAAACCCAAATCTGTTCATCTTCTTCAGACAGCGGAAGACCTGTAATCTTTTGCAGGAGACTGACAGGCGTGCTAAAATAAACATATTCTGACCGCAGTCACTCTGTGGTGCTCATTCAGCAGGGATGACACTGCTGTGTGCATAAGATACTAGATTCCCATTTTTTTCCCCCTTTACACTGTCAAAATACTTTTTGTAGTTTGCAGCGGTTTTACTTTATTCAGCATTTCTTATTGAAAACAATGAGGAAAAACACCAGGATCGGAAGTGATATTAGACCCATTTGATTAAATAGGTACAGATTTATAGCTAATGTAGCATCAGCATACTTACTGCTCAGTATTTTGCCCAGTAGTGTTGAATATTTTGTTTTGCCACTGAAGTATTTGACATTGGTTCAGAAAGTGCAGAGAAAACACTGAACCCTCCTCCCCATAATGCATCAGAAAAACTGCTTTTGGGTCTCATGGGCAATCTGGAGGGAGCTTCTTACTAAATTCTCAGGCCAATGCAAACAGTGTAATGTTTGTACACCTATTTCCACTGGGAGTATGAAAAAAGGACTGCAGGACTTTAATCAGAATCTTTAAACAGCCGGGCCTTTGATAAGAGCCCTCCCTGAACATTTATCTTGCTTCTCTAAAGGGTGTAATGGCTTATGTCATCCACTTTGATCCTGCCTTGGAAACATGATGTTGGAGTGCTGCTGTAGATAATAGTGTTCAGCTTGTGTTGTGTGAGTTGTGTGAGTGAATTATTTTTGGTCATTTTCTTGGATACAGCATGCCATTCATTTTACAGCTTGTCATAATCGTCTTGACCCCCCTGACTAAAGAGGTACAGGGATACGGTAGAGTCCTGCAAAGTGGTGGGGCAATAATATTTGTCTTGGAGAAGCTTCCAGCGATGAGGCCAACAACAGCAAAAGGTCTCTTGACAGGTGTCATGGATGAGAGTTCTTAGAATAACACAGTTGCAAAGTTTGCACCAGCGTAGGAAGAGGGAAACTTGAGAGTTTACCATGCAAAACAGCTCAAATCCTGCTTACTTGGACATAAATTACAATTCAAGTGTAATGTGAGGATAATTTGACATGTGTCTCTAGTATTTAAAACTGAAAGCCTTTTTACTCACTATTAGCTAAATTAGACATCAGAGTTATGATTTTGCTTCCGTAATTTGTACAGCAATATATTCTATTCTATTCTATTCTATTCTATTCTATTCTATTCTATTCTACTCTACATTATTTTAAGCTTAAAAGGTGAAGACAGTGAATGTCTGTTTGCATTTTGTTACACAGGACATGATTAGCTGTGACTTCTTGTTTAGCACGTGATCAGCTCAAGAAAGATTGTTATATTTACATTGGAGTAGAGCATGATCCTTGGGAAGGAAAATCACACAAGGGCGCTACGGAGCATGTTTTCTTTACCTTGTCGTATACAGCTGCTACTTATTCAGATTGACTCCAGTGCAGCATCAGGGCAGACTTAACCAAAAAAAAAAAAAAAAAACTATTGCTAAGGGCAATTCATGTTAATGGGTTGTAAAATAGCTTTCAGATTACAGTCGTTCCAGTGTTACAGTTTTTCAGTCCTCAGAGGTTGCAGGTGTGATTTGTTTAGCTTTTTTTCTGTAATGCATCACATTTTGGGAATCTGTTTTGGTTTCCTCAAACAGTGTGTTGTAGAAAAAGGAAAAATTGTGAGTGTGTGTTTGTGTGTGGGTGTGGGTGTATGTGTGTGTGTGTGTGTGTGTATGTGTCTTTTTCAGTTACATATCATACATATAATTGCTATGGGATATTGTTACTCATTTGTGTTCCAGGATTGTGCTCTGACAGCTACTTCATCTTGTATTTAAATTTCAGTCTCTGAATAAATTTGAAGCCGACAACTAAATAACCAGAGGCTAAACATTATGTCTTAAGTGGAACCAGAAAGCCCATCACTTTATTTTGAGTACGGTCAGCTGCAGCCATCAGCCTAGTGTGCTTTGATGCTTTTAGCAGCCATTATGAAAGAGATGAATACGTTGAACAATGATATCAGCACATCTTGTACTGAAAATACAAAGGAAAACGTCTCGGTTACGTATGTAACCCTCGTTCCCTGAAGGAGGGAACGGAGACGTCACGTCGGATGACCGACGAAATTGGGATCTCGCCAGAGAGACCAATCCACTTCGAGTGTAACTAAACGAGCCAATGGACATCGGCATGCGATTATTGCATCCAGCTGCCGCTGATCACAGCGTGAGCATAAGAGGCAGCTGATGCACCGCATCAATTATGTTTTCGCTGAGGAGCCGAGCCGGCGACCCGGCAGCTCAGCGGTGGTACAGCGACTGTGGCGACGGGACGTGACGTCTCCGTTCCCTCCTTCAGGGAACGAGGGTTACATACGTAACCGAGACGTTCCCCTTTCAGTCGGTCACTCCGAGTCACGTCGGATGACCGACGAAATTGGGATCCCTACCAAAGCGCCACAGGAGCTGCCCCTTCCAGTGCCCTGTGTAGGGCTCCTGACCCTTCCTATAAGGCAGACAATAGGACCGGGCTCTACACAGAGAAGGTCAACTACTGGTGTTCCTTGAGCAACCCAAACAGTAGGACTAGGATAACACTGGGAAGCGTGCCCTTCCACTTGGAAGAGGCACACTGCGGAGTCACCTCCTCCCAGAGGGGGTTAAGTGACATTCAAACATGTGAAGTAACCCCGAAGGGCCCTATTGCACATGGAAGTCTCTGAGATGGCTCAGGCTGCATCTTTAGAGATGGCAGAACGTGGTCCGCCAGGGGAAACATGGCTCTAATAAGAATACCGTGGAATACACATATGGGATCCCGACAGGGTCTCTCATATGGGCACTAGCCTCGCACCAGATTTCAAGAATTCATTGGCTGAAGGCCTGGCGCCGGACGCCCCGCCGCGTCCGGACGCCGGAGTGCTGGAGGACTCAACAGGGTTTGCCTGGTTAAGGAACTCTCTGGAGAATTAGGCGTAAGGACGCCGCAAGCCGACTCTGAGCCGGCCCTCTCAGTGCCACTACCCGTTTGAGGTGAGAACACAGGAGGAAACCGGTTCGACACGTAGGCTATAAAACCTAGCGAACGTGTTGGGAGTCGCCCAACCCGCAGCTCTACAGATGTCTGCTAGCGAGGCACCACGAGCCAGCGCCCAGGACGATGCGACACCCCTAGTGGAGTGAGCACGCAACCTGAGCGGGCAGGGCACACCTTGTGCTTCGTAGGCCAAGGTGATGGCATCCACTATCCAGTGGGCCATCCTCTGCTTGGAGACAGCCTTCCCCTTCTGCTGTCCTCCGTAACAGACAAAGAGCTGTTCTGAGGTCCTGAAGCTCTGAGTTCTATCCACGTACTGACGCAGTGCGCGTACAGGACAGAGCAAAGCTAGGGCTGGGTCTGCCTCCTCCAGGGGCAGCGCTTGCAGGCTCACTACCTGGCCCCTGAAGGGCGTGGTAGGAACCTTGGGCACATAGCCGGGCCGGGGCCTCAGTGTTGCACTGGAGTCAGCCGGCCCAAACTCAAGGCACGACTCGTCGACCGAAAATGCCTGCAGGTCCCCCACCCTCTTGATTGAGGCCAATGCAGTCAGGAGTAGGGTTTTCATAGAAAGAAACTTCAACTCGACTGACTGCAATGGCTCAAAGGGGGCAGTTTGTAGGGCTCTTAGCGCCAAAGCCAAATCCCAAGAGGGAAGGGAGGGAGGCCTCGGAGGATTTAACCTCCTGGCCCCCCTAAGAAACCTGACGACCAGATCGTGCTTCCCCACCGACCTCCCCTCTATGGGGTCGTGGTGGGCAGAAATAGCAGCAACATATACCTTAAGGGTGGAGGGGGACAGCCTACGCTCCAACCCTTGTTGCAAAAAGGAAAGCACGGCTCTGATTGAACATCTCCGGGGGTCCTCCTGGTAAGAGGAACACCATTCGACGAACAGGTTCCACTTCAGCGCATAGGCCCGTCTTGTGGACGGTGCTCGTGCTGAAGCGATAGTGAGCGCTACCTCCTGGGGCAGGTCACCTAGAACCTCCGCGTCCCGTCCAGGGACCACACATGAAGTTTCCACAAGTCTGGACGCGGGTGCCAGAGGGTGCCCCGTCTCTGAGAAAGCAGATCCTTCCTCAGAGGAATCGGCCAGGGAGGGGCTGTCGCGAGGAGCATGAGTTCCGGGAACCAGGTCCTGTTGGGCCAATATGGAGCCACTAACAGGACCTGCTCCTCGTCCTCCCTGATCTTGCACAATGTCTGTGCTAGCAGGCTCACTGGGGGAAACGCATACTTGCGCAAGCCCTGGGGCCAGCTGTGTGCCAGTGCATCAGTGCCGAGCGTTGCCTCGGACAGGGAGTAGAACCACTGGCAGTGGGTGGTTTCTGGAGATGCAAACAGGTCTACCTGAGCAACTCCGAACCGACTCCAAATCAGCTGGACCGCCTGGGGATGGAGTCTCCACTCCCCAGGAAGTGCCGCTCGAGACAGCTCGTCGGCCGCCTGATTGAACACTCCTGGGATGTGGATGGCACGAAGGGACCTCAGATGCTTCTGACTCCAGAGGAGGAGGTGGCGGGCGAGTTGCGACATGCGACGGGAGCGCAAACCGCCTTGCCGGTTGATATAGGCAACGGTCGCAGTGCTGTCCGTACGGACCAGAACGTCCCTGCCCCGAAGGCGCCCTCTGAGGCGGCACAGGGCAAGAAGTACTGCCAGCAACTCGAGGCAATTGATATGCCAACGCAGAAGGGGGCCCGTCCAAACCCCTGATACTGCGTGCCCGTTGTACGTGGCACCCCAGCCGGTGGCCGAGGCATCCGTGAATACCACAGCATGCCTGGATACCTGCTCCAGGGGCACTCCTGCCCGAAGGAACGAAGGATCTGACCACGGGCTGAAGGTCTTGCGGCAGGCCGGTGTAATCTGAACCCGGTGAGTACCGCGTTTCCACGCCCACCTCGGGATTCGACCATGGAGCCAGTGCTGAAGCGGTCTCATATGGAGCAGACTGAGCGGAACTATGGCCGCAGCTGCAGCCATATGCCCCAGGAGCCTCTGAAAGAGTTTCAGTGGGACCGCTGTCCTGCCTGATAAAGTCTTGAGGCAGTTCAGCACCGACTGAGCACGTTCCTGGGTGAGGCGTGCTGTCTGGTTGACCGAATCCAACTCCATGCCGAGAAAAGAGATCCTCTGCACTGGCACGAGTTGCTCTTTTCCCAATTGACCCGAAGGCCCAACTGGCTGAGGTGCCTGAGCACCAGGTCCCTGTGTGCGCACAACAGCTCTCGAGACTGTGCAAGTATGAGCCAGTCGTAGAGGTAGTTGAGAATGCGCACACCCCGTTCTCTCAGGGGAACAAGGGGCCGCCTCTGCGACTTTGGTGAAGACACGAGGCGAAAAGGGACAGCCCGAAGGGCAGGACCTTGTACTGATATGCCCGACCGTCGAACGCGAATCGCAGGAATGGCCTGTGTCGCGGGAGAATCGAAACATGAAAGTACGCGTCCTTCAGGTCGATTGCTGCAAACCAATCTAGGGGACGGACGCATCCAAAAATGCGTTTCTGCGTCAACATCTTGAACGGCATCTTGTGAAGTGCACGGTTCAAAACTCGCAGATCCAAGATCGGTCGTAACCCACCGCTTTTCTTGGGCACAATGAAGTAAGGGCTGTAAAACCCCGACCTCATATCGGCTGGAGGGACCGGCTCTATTGCATCCTTCGCCAGTAGGACTGCAATCTCCGCGAGCAAGACAGGGGCATCGACGGCTTTGACTGAAGTGAACCGGATGCCCCTGAACTTGGGGGGACGCCGGGCGAACTGAATCGCATAGCCGAGTCTGATGGTCCGCAGGAGCCACCGGGACGGGCTGGGGAGCGCTAACCAGGCTCCGAGAGACCGCACCAGCGGGGCCAACGGGCCCACCGACATGCCCGCGGTGGGGCAGCGAGGTGGAACACAGGGACCGGCCCCAGGGCCTGTGACGGCCTGGCCTGTGACGGCAGGGGGCGGGGTCTGGGTGTGTAGTGTAGCACTCACCTGATTTCTCCTCGCGTGGGAGGAGACACAGGAACCCGGCTTGAGGCTTGTGACAGCCCGGCGTTTGACGACTTGAAGCGGGAACTGGAGTGCTACTGCCCTTACCTGGTTCCACGAATGGGCAGGAGGGGTGCTCTTGGGCAACCACCCGCTGCCTGCTGGCGAGAGAGGAGGAGGGAAGCGATCCTGTGATGCACGGATCACCACTCTCCTCCTCTTGAGACCCGGAGATTGAGGAGACCGCTCTTTACTGATGTTTTGGGTACCGCTGGCTGCTGGGCGGAACAAAATGAACAAAAGATACTCCACCCGGCCCTCCTCCGGGGGAGGGAGTGGTGCAGTCACCATCTCCCGATGAGCAGTCTCCTCCATCTCTGGGTCGACCGTCCCAGGGCCTCTTGCACTTGCGCTTGCCGCCAGGTTTGGCGGGGGCCTGGACGGGCTGGGCGTCCTGCCTGCGACCGGCTCCACGACGCTGCCTGGTGAAAGGCTGCTGCGGCTGCGTGGGAGCGGGGGCGGCCGCAGGGGGGCGCCCACGGCGACGAGCAGGCTGAGTGGCTGCAGCCGGAGTGGAAGCAGCAGGTTTCCTCCGGCGCATGATGTGTTTGCCTCAGTCTGCTTCTGGGCTGCCGAGAACTGCTGGGCAAAGCTCTCGACAGAGTCGCCGAAAGGGCCGGTCTGTGACACGGGAGCATTCAGGAACTGTACCTTCTCCTGCTCCTTCATGTCAGCGAGACACAGCCAGAGATGGCGCTCCTGGACATCGCACGACCCAGAGACTGTGCGGTCACCTTCGTCGCTCGTAGCGCGAGGTCCGTCGCAGCACGCAGCTCATGTAGAACCGCCAGGTCGTGACCACCCTCGTGCAGGTCTTTCAGTGCTTTGGCCTGGTGGACCTGCAGCAACGCCATAGCGTGGAGGGCGGAAGCCGCCTCCCCACAGGCTCTATAAGCACTGCCAGTTAGACCTGACGAATACTTAGAGGCCCGTGAGGGGAGACACGGATCACCCCGCAGGGTGGAAGCGGCTGTTGGACACAGTTGCATGGCCACAGACCGTTCCACCGAGGGGATGCCCGCATACCCCAAAGCGGCTCCACCATCGAGGGTGGTGAGAGCGGAAGAACTACAAGATGTGTTTCGGGCAGTGAAAGGTGCCCTCCACGATCTTGTCAGCTCCTCATGCACTTCCGGAAAGAATGGCACCGGAGGGGGGCGCTGAGAACCAGCGCCACCCCCACCGAGGAACCACTCGCCCAGCCTCGAAGGATCGGGACACGGTGGCTTTTTAGGATTCCACACGAGCCCGACATTCTCGGCGGCCCGGGAAAGCATAGCCGTCATCTCTGGGTCTGGCACGGACAACGCTACCACACCCGAAGGGGGCAACGCAGCCGGGTCGTCATCCCCGGAGACAGAGGGCCCGCCCTCCGATGCGGTGATCGACATCTGGTCGTCAGAGGGGGCACCGAAGGAAACGCGTGGCCAGCGCGCTCCTTCGGTAGCTCCACCGGCTGCGGAGTGCTTGAGGGGCGAGGAGCTCCACTTGGGGAAGCCCTCACCGTAATCCTCAAATCACCTCTGACTCCACCGGATCCAGTGTGCACGCCGGATCACGGCAGGCAGAGGGACTCTGCCATGTTTGACATAGCAGAGTCGCACTCCGAGATGGTCATGTCCCCGCAAGAAGAACATGAACCATCCACGAAAGCCACCTCAGCGTGCTGAATGCCCAGACACGTGAGGAAGCGATCGTGACCGTCCTGAGGCGCCAGGAAACGACCACACCCAGAAACGCGCGGGTGAAAAGACATCTTTAAAAAGACGCGATCACCCGTGTTGCTCTTTTAGAGAAATTGCTCTTTCAGAGAAATGCTCTTTTAGTGCTGAAGCACGCAGGGGAGCTGGCCACCGCACACTCCTAGTGTGGCTGTCAGCAGGAAGACGATCTTTCTCTCCCGGACACCGTGACCACCGCTGCCGCGCCGTAACGCCCGCACTCGCTCGCAGAACACTCTCTTGGAAGGGAGAGCAGTAGCTTTAACCACTACCGCTCGGCTCCGAAGCGAAAGGATAATTGATGCGGTGCATCAGCTGCCTCTTATGCTCACGCTGTGATCAGCGGCAGCTGGATGCAATAATCGCATGCCGATGTCCATTGGCTCGTTTAGTTACACTCGAAGTGGATTGGTCTCTCTGGCGAGATCCCAATTTCGTCGGTCATCCGACGTGACTCGGAGTGACCGACTGAAAGGGGAACTTGTTTGGCAGCACCACATCACAGAAGGGCAAAAATAGGACATAACAATTGAAAACTAATATAATTTTACATCACACCTGCTCATTCAAAAGCCGTTTTCAGTGAATGTGATCATGCATCACCTAATCATTCTAATTTCACTGAAACATAATGTATACATCTTTTCTAGATGTGACAAACAAAAACTAATGGAGGTTGTTTATGATACCAATCAACAGGAAAACACTTCAGGATTCTTAGACACACTCAAGAATGTTCCTGTGCCGTGTTAGTAGAGAGGAAAATTCAATTTACAATAACAATTTACATCTGTTTGGTAATTTACAGTCACCATGCAATATACAAAACTGTTACTTTATCATTTAATTTTTACTCAAAATGTGGACAAAATGTCTAACATACAGCAAATAAAAAAACACCTAGGCTAGTGGATTGTATATTTATTGTGTATCCTTTCAACAAATCAGTGTGAATTAAAATGATATTGTAAATCTTCTAAAGAAATGTGTAATTGTAAATTACTTGGAATAGCGTATCGCATACATGTGCATTATAAAGTTATTGGTCTTAATACAGTTAAGTCCAATATTACTTTGTAAATCATCAGTTTAGACTCAGTAGTCTGTCCTTTTCAGTGGGTGGTGGTGGTAAAGCTCAGCTGTGGTTGTGGTTGTGGCTGAGGTTTATCCTGATTTACCCATTAGTTACAGCGTTAATAAAGTTATTCATGTCTACACAATTCTTACAAACTCATATTCTGTCATATGGGTTATTGTCATCATTGTGTCTTTATATATTCATGTGAAAGTGATTTTCACTCTAAGGCGGAAGCCAAGTTGAATGAAGTAATGGATTCGGTCTTAAATATAGGGCAAACTTGTCTTCCCTCTTAGGCCTATCATGCTTTTCAAAGGTCTAATCATAACCTTGTTTCTCTACTGTTTATTTTTGTCTTCCTAACCTTTAATTACCAAGCTAAGAATCAATCTTTAACAGGTCTTTCATTTGTTAAATTGTTTTTGACCACTGAAATTATTATCCGTATTTAGCCACCAATAAAATGTTACCACATTTGCAAGCACTTATGCAGACAAATAAGATTTTTTTTTTCTCTCCTTTGATTTTTCTTTAAGACACTTGCAGATGGTTTAGGATTTAGATGGTTGCAGTATAGTACATAATTAATCAAATTAGAATTGTCTAATTAAAATAATTAGCTTATACGCGTGCTCACATGATTCATGTCAGTTTTGAAACTTAACACAAACATAATACAAACAAGTACTATGCACTTTGCCTTTATCCCTGAAATCCCTTTTTAAGTTCTCAAATATAAGTTTCTTTTTTTAAATTTCTTTTTCTTATTTCATTTTTTTTTTTTTTTATCACTTAGGGGAAAAAAAACAATTAAGTGTGTAATTTATAGGAATTGACATTTATATAAAATTTCAATATCTGCGGGATAGTCATTGTGTCTGCTTTTAATTACACTTTATCTATGCAACTTTGTAACTTTATCTTAAAGAAAACATAATTTACAGTGTTAACTTTTATGTACTCCATAAGACTACTGCTAAATACGTACCATCTGCAAACACATCTTTTCAAAGCATGGATTTGAACCAAGGGTTTATGTGCAGATTGTACCACACAAGTAGAAATGGGAATTAGTCATCAAGAGCCCTGCCAGCCTCACACTGTTATGCCACTTGCTCTGTCACACCAAGTAAATATAAATAGCACCACTAACCGCATGCAGTCCAGTGAGAGTAACCCTATGCTTAACTGAATGCGTTTGAATTTTCTGGAAAACTGTAAAGGTGTTTACAGATGTGTGACAACCACACTCAAGAGAATCTCATTTTAGAGTGTGATAAAAATCATACATTAATAAACGTTTCTTTTTCAAGTACTAGCAAATAATAGGCTAATCTTTGCTTTCTCCTCCATAACTGTTGGTATAGTCTGCTTGGAAGAATTGTTTCAGGGTGATTTAGTGTCTGTCTTGATTAAAGAATACATTACCTTATTTCCAAAAAAATAATGGGTGCCAATTAATTAATCTAAAGCAGAGATTTAGGAGATTTAGGCTTTAGGAAAAGAAATCTGTCTAATGAAGACAGAAGCCTATTCTGACTAAAATATAATTCTGTATACAAAATTTGTGTCAGTTTGACAAAGTGAAGCTCTATAGAAAATAAGGGAGCCCGTAGCAGTGAAAACATCCCTGAGGTAACATTATTTTAGACCTAGTAGCAGGAGTGCTCATTTGAGCTTCAAACTCGGTGTTTAAGAAAATTAATTGAGGGTTTAATATAATTTGAAATGAGAATTTCAGAGGGGGGGGGGAGTACATAGTGTGATGTATTTATTTTAAACTGTAGATTATCTGCTTTTTTTTTCAGAGCAGGGTCACAAAGTGACAAACTTTGCAAAGAAGCAAAGTTTCCCTCCTTATTTATTATTTTTAAAATATTAAATAAATAGGTACTTTTTAATTTTCATAATATAATTCACAATGTATGTACAGTGCAACAATCAATCAATCAATAATTAAATAAACGTTTTCAATACAAATAAGCACAAGTCAAGCTGCAATACCAAACAGGACCACAGGGAGACGCCAAAGACCACTAAACCTCCTGCCTTGACCTGACTGTTCTACTATATGATCCATTCAGAATCATTAAACCTCTGACCATAAAACACTCTTGCTTTTAAGCCAAATACACGCTGAAAAGAATCATTTACTGACATCTGGACGTAAGTCACTATTCTCTCCGCAATCTCTGATGAAATCAGCCGTGTTTTCTTTGCATTAGCGCTGTTTTGTACTTACTGTTTAAATGACTGGATCCTTTGACTTTCCAGGAGTTTACTGGTTTAAAATGATGCAAAAACCTGCTTCTTTTTAATTTTTAAGCTATTTTTTTTTCATTATAATGTACTGATTCAAATTAGTAATCAATAATTAATTATTATTCTACTCTGTGCGCCTCCCCTGACATGCTCTCCTACCCCACACATGGTAAACCCCTGAGAATGACTCTGCTTGCATTCATTCACATGATTTGTCGAGATGAGAGGCGACCCCTCCTGGTAGTGTGATTTTATATAGTTTCATTTCTAATCACCCAGACACTGACGCTTTGACTCTGAGTACCGACAACATGTCAGAAGTGCTGGTATGAATGAAAAAGTGCCGGTATGCTAAAGACTAAAATATAGAAGTGCCAGTACTGCGTACCAGTCCATACCGGCCTACTTCAAGCACTATATATATATATAGATAGATAGATAGATAGATAGATAGATAGATAGATAGATAGATAGATAGATAGATAGATAGATAGATAGATATGTAGGTAGGTAGGTACTAGACTAGAAACCTAGAAACAGGAGAGTCTTAAATTGTTAATTAGTTAGAAAGTAATAACCACACTAACAGTTAGATACTGATATAGAATAATAAATAAGAATGTGTTTGATGACTTTTTGACGTTTTAAGGGACATTTTAATAATAGATAAAATCCTTAGCTCTTTTAAGTAGTTTTAACCACAAGTTCAAATGAGTGTTTTACTGTTGTCAGATCCTCATGTCTTATCAAGACTTCTCATCATAATGGGTAATGATGCTTGACATAAGATGAATGTATGTCATGAATATGTTTTTTTTTTTTTTTTTTTTTTTTTTTTTTTTCCCTAAACCTTGTTAAGATCACAACGATATAAACATTTTTGGGTGAAAATTACACATTACACTCCACCCAGTGCTTTGAAGCCATGCATCATTTGTTCTGCATGCACCAACAAATCTTTTTCTTTCTTTCTTTCTTTCTTTCTTTCTTTCTTTCACACTGTGTAAGGCATCTACTAATATCTTTAGTGCTCATTAGAGCCTAAATCTCTTACTGTCACTGCTTATGTCAAAAGTTGAGATAAGATTTTTTTTATGAACATTAACTGTGATCAGTTTGTGGTATGTGGTTCTGCTTAATTATATCCAAGCACAGATAATGAAAAATTATTTTAGTGAAGATTTCCATATAGTTTCCCTGTGGCTATAGTCTGCGATTACGGTAATCACACAGGGCTTAAACCGTGCCATAGCTTGTAATAATCTTTGCTTGCAGCTAAATTACTTGACCACTCTGAATGCAGTCCTAGCATTCCCCAAATGAATCCCCCAGGCCCAAATGGGCAGATGAAAAGCATTCCTTAACCTCTAACAGTACAGTAAATATCACAACACCCAGCCTCATTTCATCACTATTGTGTAATTTACGGTCAAGAACATCAAAGATGTCTTTAACCACATTGAAAAAAAAAAAACCTTGTGTGTGGCTTATTTTCAAACCAGTTTGACCACTGAAGAAATGACTTCACACTGTCAGTAAATGAAGGCAGACAGTTAAATGGTTAAAGGTTTTTTTTATTATTATTTTAACATGTTATATATTACATTGTTTTAATACATTTATTAGATTTTTTAGATTTACAGTACAGTATTTAACTTTTAATATTTAACTAATATTTTATTCAATTTGTTGAAATGAGCTCTGTTTTTCTCATCAAAATACATAGTAATGAAGGGCTGATGAAATATAAAGTAATGTTTTCTTAACCAGCCATTATATCCTTTTCATCTTCAACTTTGCTATGACTGAATATCTCTAAAAAACAATTAAAATACTCCAGTGGGTTGTTCCGAGCAGCCGTGCAGTATGTTAAAATGTGAAATTTTGTAGAATATGTTAAACCCTTTGCACAGTGCTATAGTGAAAAGCAAAGTATTTTCCAAGAAAAAGAAGAAAATAATTGCTTCTCAAGGGTTTTTGACAAGAGGCAGAGCGGACAACACCCTACTACCCCTTACTGTTTTTTTTTTCTTTCTCACCCTCTCTTCCTCTCTCTCCTAGGAAAAAAAAAAAAGCTGCCTGCACCTGTGTGGGCTCTTTTTAACACCTCCCGTGGCATTTTGTAATCGCACTTCCCTCTGATCAAAGTGTCCAAGAACTGTCGTGAGCAGAGATATTAGATCTCACCTGAGATAAAGAAGTGTTTTCTTTTTTTTTTCAGAATAGCTGAGAATAATGAACCGCTGTTATAATAGACCGTTGAAGTGCCCCGGAGAACACTGTGATGATGATGAGCTTCTGCCCTGTCCCTGCTGATTCTTCTCTGTGTTGGACTGTATGTGTGGCATTATATGTAAACAGTCAAATGCAGAAAAAAAAACATGCAAATGAATCTTCATGTGCATCTAGAACAGAATCTGAGTCCGTCTGCAGGGCAGAAGACCGTCCTGTGCGAGGCAGGAATGTTATCACGGTGCATTTGGGACTGGCCTTCCTAATTACAGGAGGGTAAGTTTGGTTAGGCCAGAGGCACTGTGTAATTACTATGATTGCAATGCTTTAGACACAAGTCTATCCTGGCCTTCAGTTCCTTTTTTAAGAATGAGGCCCAGAAAAGACACACTGTGTTAACTATATTAAATGTGTACCTTGTATTGTTAAAGCGGACATAGGCAGAGCAGTTATGAATTTAATGACTGCTGAATAGTGGTGATTGACAGTTGACCCCATAAGGACAATGTGTATATCAGTGTCTTTTGGAATGCAGGAAATGAGATACAGTTTGATTATTGGATTTTAAAGTGAGAAATGCATATTGGATATTAATTTAAAAACTTTTTTTAATGTGCTATTAAACAGCTATGATTAGTCCGTCAAATATGAAATTAGTAGAAGTCATCTGATGACAAGTAAACAATAAATTGCAGCATATCCCAGCTGCCTCGTTATTATAGGGTGACCATACATCCTCTTTTACATGTCCTGATTTCAGAATTGTCTGGTCCAGGTTTTATCTGGCACCTTCCTGCATGTCTGCATGCCATTGGTCAATTATGTGCAATGCCTGCAAGCTATTGGTCAAACTACTTTTCAGTCATTGCCTTTAGCAAAAATAATGGGAAAACAAAGCCAAAACCCAGACATTTTTGACAATTTAGATAAAATAAGACATATGTCCCCATGAACTGTTATTGCAAGGTTGCTAAGCAGTTCATAATTGCTTTCTCATTATTTCTTTCTAGAGTGTAACCTCATCAGTAACACTTTACAAAAAGGTTCCATTAGTTAGTTAATCTATTAACTGACATGAACTAACAATGAACATTTGTTACATTATTTAATAATCTTTGTTAACTTTATTAATGTTATTTTAAAATCTTTGTTCGTTGTTAGTTCATTTAGTTCAGGCCTATTGAATAATGTAATAAAATAGTACATTAAGATTAATTGCCTAAATGCTTTAAATGCTTTTGTTTTAGTTCATGGTTAGTTAATGTTAACCAATGTTGTTATCTAATGTTAACAAATGGAACCTTATTGTTAAGTGTATAAGTTTAAATTACATCCAACACCATACTATAAAAGCTTACATTTTTTGTTCTGCTCTCAGTTTAACACATCTTTCTTAAATAACAGGAAGGGAGTGCATTCCAAAATAAAGTTGTTTGTGGCCACATTTTATGTTCAACCGAAGAATTCAGCAAACTTAATTTTTACACCGAGTTCCTGCTACATTCAGGCAGGGGACACATGGCAGCTGTGAATGTGGTTTCAACCCGAGAACATTAAGTTTTAGTAACGTGACTCATTTATCATTCTACTCCATTCATAGAAATCTTGAGGTCGTTTGCGTCAGACTTTCCTCCCAGTTCTTTGATTCAACACTAGTGGAAACCTTGTAATATTGTACCAAGTTAAAATCATAGCAACGGCCTGCAGATGTCTGAGACAAAAAGATTAGGTTTTAACTCATCGTTAAACATGGCTACTGTTTGCATGCCCTTGTTTAAAAAAAGTGATTTGTTAAGTAAATGTTCAACAAAGGTCTGGTTACCTAGCTGCAATCCACAGAAATACAGAGCCCAGTATATAGCATCATCCTCTGAAAAATCAAGGGGGAGCTTTAATGAAAATAAGCCCTGCATCCTGCATACGATCAGATTCATAAAACTTTCCCATCTTGACAAATCCCAGGACTACAGCTGGTCATGTGCACCCTGAATCAGCAAGGACAGCATACGTATAGGTTGTAATCTTGCTGTTAATCACCTTTGCAAGTCTCTGGCTTAACATCTGATTCGTCTAAATGGGGAAAAGGGTGTTTTAAATGCAGGAAACAAAAAGGAATTCCCTTGAAAATGAACTGTAAAGTGTGCTCGCTCAGATGACTCAAATCTCAAGCCCTGCAGTATTTGCATGAAGAATATATGGAAGAGCGGTTAAGTTTGTTTTCCAATTTTGTCACTGTGAAATACACTTTCTTAATGAAACCATGGAAATGATGATGTTGTTTCAGAGTTTTTCATGCAGTGAATGGATGAGCTTAGGAGTTTGTCAAGATTTGAGGTTTAGCGTTTTTGCATGTGTTTGGTCAACTCTGGTTCACCTCTGCTTTGCTTCACTTCATGCGCTTGTGCTGGTGGTGTGCTTCAGTAATAAAGACAAGCTTTACAAACAATATTGTTTTCATCAGTAGCCAAAGAGAATTCTTCATTAGTTTGCAAAAGGGATCCAGGTTCACACAAGGAAGCTTGATTTTCAATGCCTTCTTAAATGAAAGGTGTGTTATGTTAAACATAGTGATTGAGGGAGCATTTGTAAGCCCATCAAATGATATGACAAATAAATCTGAAGTTCTTCACTCTCAAAAAACAAAGAGCAGAACACTGTGAAAATCTAACTAGTCCATGACCTGTGATATTTTTTCCTGTCTGTGTTTTGTACTACCCCACAATGTGTAAGAAACATTAAAAAAAAGGAAAGCGTCTGATAAAATTGATGAGCACTTAAACCATAAGTGTCAGTCTTTGGAAAGGTTTCTCACAGGTTCACATATATGAATCTCTACGTCCCCTATGGCAGTGCTGCTTTGCACATGTTTCAGATAAACTTAAATTTTCCCAAAAGTAACATGGAAGCCAAAAGAATGTGGAAAATGGCTGTAGTGGTAGCAGCACTGCTGGGGAAAGCTGTCTGCATGGAGTCACAATGGCGTTGGAAATCTCAAAAGAGACCTAAACTCAACTGATTTGTGTGCTGCCACATTTGTTGACCCCAGGTGCTAGTTTTTTTGAAGCTGTAATTCTCAACACAACTTAGCTGTGCCCATAATTTAAGACACCTTTTCCCTAGACAGTAGATACACTGACTCTCTTCATCAATATATGCTGAACTTAGCATTCAAATGGATTTTACTCAATCTGGAACATTTTACACCTGTTGCACAGGCATTTGGTTTTTGAAAGCTGTGCCTCTTGCAATTTATGCATGAATTCCTTCTTTAAAAATGCATGAGCACGCATATTTTTTCAGATTGTTTAATCACTGAATCAAAGTAAAACTTATTTTTCATCTTGATTGTATCATACAGCTTTAAAGAGCCCCTCAATAATCAATAATTTATTTGTTGCTTGGAAAATAGCTGATTAATTTTTAATGGCCAGCGACTAAGAAAAGATGCTTTGTGCCTCCATAATTGTGTAGTTACAGCATTTACCAGCAGGGGCTGTCTTAACCATGCTGCTAACCAGCCAAATCTTGACCCCTTGGTTAAAGCCACCTATTTGATGGTTTGGACTCTACTTTTTAGCTTTCTGCCCAACTGATTGCTCACTTGGCTTCCTCCACCTTTGGCAGCGTCCACAGTTGTCAAGCCCCATCTCAGTCCTCCGAGTGGAACACCAGCTCTTTTCAGGGTGTTTTGTAGATGGCCAGAGGACACCTGCTCAGGCTCTGTTTATTTTCTTGCACAAACACCCAAGCAATGTGTTTATGATTGGAAAAGCCGAGCACATGAGTAAACATTTGCTTAAATCCCATCTCCCCTTCGACCTCCGTATAAACAACCTCCTTTTTTTTTCTTTTTTGGGATTTTTTTTTTTGGCATACATTCTTTTCTTCTCACAACCACATAACTCGACACAATCCTATTTCTGTATTTCCCAAAAAGTCCTGTCACAGATCCACCACCTGCTTTGAATTTGCTGTCCCACGGTAACAAGTTTTGATTACTTTCTTTTCTTTCCTTCTCTCAGTTTCTTCTTGCGAATATATATCAAACTATTTTTAAAACTCAGAAATTCTCAAAGTAAATCCAGATTTGAATGTCCAGCTGCCAAAATGAGCAACCAGTCTTTCAATATGGTTAAGTTGTACATTTTTGTTCCTCGTGCCAGGACATCTGTCTTCTGACACACCCTGTCATTATAAGAAAAAGGAAGCAGCATCTTTTGATTATTTTCATTCGTATTGCATACATTTTTACAGAAACTCTTTAAGTCTGTCAGAGATATTAAAAAACATGTTAAACACTGCCAAATTCATTCAGTCATTTGTTGTAGCCACTCTGTGCATGTGTCTTGCATTGAGATTTTTAAACCATTTTAAATGCACACTGATTGCAGCTATAGGCTGATCAGGTTTGAAATGGTTAGGAAAAAACTCTAAAAGCCCCTAAACACTTCAGTTGTTCAAGAAGCACTATTAAACACATTAAACATTTATAGTTCTTCTGTGGTCCAAATTTTCATGCATATGTTGGCCAAATTTAAATCACATACACAGAATTACAGCCTTCTGGCCATGCAGGCTAAGAAAATTCATCAGGAAATGCGTGTTTTTATATATACCTGGATGTTTCCACAGTATGTATAATAATAGAATAGAATAGAATAGAACAAATTATATTATATATTTATTTTAATTTACCAATATGTATATATAAAACATATATATATATGTAAGGGATAATCAACGGTTTGTCGTGCATTAAAGGATTTTAAATGCACGACGTGGAGGCCAAGAACCACCCGACACGAAGCGGAGTGCCTACAACCCCCTTAGCTGTTATAAATTCACTGTAAACCACGGCTTCAAGGGGGCTTATTGCTTTTATAAAACGGTTATTCCATATACGTCGTAAGGTTTCACAAAATAAAACAGAGCAAATAAAGTGTAATGATATTAATAAAAACATTTTTCTTCCGCCAAACAATGTAGTTCCTCAGGCCCCGTTTACACTAGTGCGTTTTAGTTTTAAAACGCATAACTTTTGCTACGGTTACGCCTATCGTTTACACTACTCCGGCGTTTTCGAGGTCGAAAACGGAGACTTTTGAAAACGCTGCAGACCCTGTTTTAGTTTGAAAACTCCGGGGTTGCGTTTCAGTGTAAACGGAGCAAAACGACTTTTGAAAACGATGGCGTAGCTGCCCACATTCTCTCTGCGTATCCTTGACGACTGTGTAAACAATAACATCATGCTCGTTATTGTAGCCATAGATGTGTGTTGGTAGATGCCCCATCCAAGCACGCAGACTCGTTCGCCATCTAAATAAAAGGGAATCTACCTGTACATATCTATGGTTGTACCTGCATGAATGGTCATGTGACATGCGTTTTATGTTGTGTAGTGTAAACGGAGATT
This sequence comes from Spinibarbus caldwelli, assembly GCA_039654775.1. Lineage (NCBI taxonomy): Eukaryota > Metazoa > Chordata > Actinopteri > Cypriniformes > Cyprinidae > Spinibarbus > Spinibarbus caldwelli. Next base: position 29,150,681 of record CM077222.1, on the reverse strand, counting down.
GTTTCTGAAACGCAGCAGAAACGCCAGTGTAAACTGGGATCGTTTTCATTCTAAAACGCCGTTTTAAAACGAAAACGCACTAGTGTAAACGGGATCTCAGAAACGGTTGTGGTTCCAACAAAGTGGTTGCCGAGCAACATACAAATGTAAACAAAGGTGTATGTTTGTAGAGTAATTTACAACAGTTTCGAACTTGGCTCAACCAATCAGAATTAAGGACCGGAACTATCCGTTATATATCCGTTTTTTATATATATATATATATATATATATATATATATATATATATATACACACACACACACACACACGCGCACACACACACACACACACACACAAACACACACACACACACACCTTTGTGTATATTCTCATATTCTCAGCCCTAGGATAATGGCAAGTGGGTGGTTATGTGAGTTCAGAGGTGGTGTAATATCTATGTTCTGACTGAAAAAAAAATGTATCGCATTTCCCATTTAGAGGATTTTTGTTTGAAATCCTGTGACGCTGTAGAGCACTTCCAGGCCCTCTTAGTTTTCTAAAGGCCAAATGCGATTCTGGCTGATCCCAACAGAAGCAGAACACCTCAGCACATCTGGACTCCCCGCTGCATCTATTACACAAGCCACACTATGTGAAGTCACGTCCAAGTCAAATAAGCAACCCCCCCCCCCCCCCCCCCCCCCCCACCCCCCCTCTCAAAGAACACCTAAAGAGGGACAAGGGTAAGGCTGCCAAAAAAAAGGACTCCGACCTCAAGCATTCCTCTCATCCAGGTCATGTTTTCATTACCCCGACAAATTTACACAGTTGTTAGTGATGGCCTGGGATTCCTCCTAAAGCACGGCCCACCAATAATAAACAGAGGCCAGCTGACACCCTCAGACACCTGCAAGCCTCCCTGACAGTGCAGGATTGTTCCCAGGCGGAGAGCACCGAGAGGCCCTGCTTTCCTCTCAAAGTGTTATCCATTCGAGAGGGTGCTACCATACCACCCTGACACTCACGTCCAAACCTTGAAAGAAATGCGTCATTGGTAAATCCTACCGGAGGAAACATCCTCATTAACCAGCCAGACTGGTGATAAAAGTTGAGTGTGTTCTCTTCATTTAGTGCCACAGTGCTCAAGAGTGGGTTTGTGAGTGTAACTTGCTTTCCTGAGTCATCAATCCTGTCAAAACAGATACAGCACACGTTTTTTAGATGTATTGCAAAATTGCTGATTTTGAGTTAAACTACTAAATTAATACTTAAAGATGCAGCAACATTATAAAAATTCTGGCCAATTTGTAAAGATGATTATTTTCATTAAAATGTATACACTTGAAGTACTGTTAGTAAATTTCTTTTTTTTTTTTTTTTTTTTAAGAAATTAATACTTTTATACAGCTAGGTTGATCAAAATCCTAAAAAAGGTGTCATCATTTCCACAAAAATATTAAGCAGCACAGCTCTTTTCAACGTTGATGAATTTTTCTTGAGCACCAACGACGACTGGACGACTGGACGACTGGAGCAATGGCTGCAGAAAATTAAGCCTGTCTATCATGGGAATAAATTATTATATTAAAATAAAATATATATATTTTAAATTGTAATAATATTTCACAATATTTTTGTTTTTACTGTATTTTTTTATCAAATAAATGCAACCTCTGTGACACAAAAGAAATTACTTTCAAAAACCTCTTACTGATCCCAAACTTTTGGGTATTGTTTACTATTTTGTCTAAATAAGTTAAAAATGTAAAAAAAAAAAAAAAGTGAAAGCTAAAATAAATTGTTTAGTAAAATTTAAAAAAATAAATAAATCTCATATCAGAAATAGGCATGTTAGCAAAACATTGTGTATCCCTATTAATGTAGAAAGAGGCAAAGACCAGATTGTAGTTTTGTGTAGTTTTGGCGAAGTAGACTTTTACAAATTCATTCGTTACTGACTGTCTGTAAGTAATGTTTTCTCGTAAGAGGCTGTTTCTTTATCAGATACAGTAAAAGAGGAAACTTCTTGAAGGTACAACACCTGTTCTCTTGGACTACGGGAAACTGATGGAAACAGTCAGTTCCACAGATCTGTTTTTATCACTTGGCCTGTGGACTTATGAGGGTGAGAGGAAACCTTTCTGCCATTGTATGACTGTGGGCTAGAGGGTTTTGGTTCCACTTATGCAATCGAAAGACGATCTCTAATCCTTGTTCTGCCCACTGTAATTCCTCACCTTTGCCTGATGATTTCTTTTCAAGACTGACGGGGGAGCGCAAAAGCCACAGATAAGGTAGCTGGATCAGCCCCTGACCAGCTGTGAACCCGATAGCATCTGTTTAAAGCATCTAAAGGAGGACCGTTCCTTTTCAAGTCTGCAGTGCTAGTTATCTCACTTTTATCCTGCACATGTAAGGGAAATCCACAGATGGCCATGCAGGGATCTGATAGAAATACAAATGTGATATCATTGACTATATTATCAAAACGGATGATTTCTCAAAAGAAGTGTGACTCTGACTCTCGCTGTCTTTTAGAGGTAAACAGACAGACAGACAAGCCAAAACAAAGATCCTCTTCACAGCAGATGTGGTTGGAAGTTATTCTTTCATCATTACCATCCAGACAAAACAACTGCTGACTGAACTCTGAAATGTGCAGAGTTCCTGTCTTCCATTCTAAAAAAGACTTTTTTTGAAATCTGATTCATGGTATGGACTGTTACACAATTTTATTAAAGGTGCATTTGTAACAGAATCTTCCCTATTGCAATGATTTATATCTCTCCTTTGTCTAGTTTGTCAGTATAGCATACTGGACTCCAGATTATTTACTGTATACAGTATGTCCTCCTGTTTTTCTTCCAGTTCATCATTTTCATAAGGGACCGAAATTCTCACGGACAGGAAATATCTGGGTATATAGACCCAGAAGACTTTGAACCATATTTCAGCGGAAAGAAAAGGCTCATCCCAAAACCAACTGACTTAAGGTAAGCCTACTTATATTATGACCCATCCATGATGATTTCCGGTTACTATTGTTTTAGTAGATGTGCTACTGAACATCTCAAAGGTTAGATGTTCTGAGAGTAATGTGCATGGATCCTTCTGATCCCTGAAGCATTTGTCTTTCTAAAAAGGATATCCTCTCCAAAATATCAATATGCAAGTAACACAGTGAAAGCAAAACAGACTTCCTGTTCATAATGGAGGAAGAGGAGGCATCTTTTTGCCCTGGACAGTGCATTAAAGGGGAGTGTGTATGTTATGAATGATGCCTTTTTGATCCTCTAATATTAATATTAATCAAATAGTGATCTTCTGTAAACCAAGTTAGGAAGTCATAGCCATCCAAAAAGAAAGTATCACTGATCTTCATAGAGATTTCCTTTAAGAGCAGTCTGTTTGAAATTCATTTGAGATTAATAAAAGCAAGCATCTGAAATATATTATAGGATAAATATACTACACCATTTAAAAAGTTTCGGGTCAGTACCATTTTTTTTTAGGAGAAATTTATGCTTATTCAACAAAGATGACAGTAAAAACATTTATAATTGTACAAAAAATGTCTGTTTCAAATAAATGCTGTTCTTTAAACTTTCTGTTCATCAAAGAATCTTGAAAAAAAACACTTAACACTTGCAGAAAGCATTTTCAACTGATATTAATAAAGAAACGTTATTTAATAATCAAGACAACATATTAGAATGATTTCTGAAGGATCATGTGATACTGACGACTGGAGTAATGGCTGATGATAAACTCAGCTGTGCCCTTGCAGGAATAAATTACATTTATATTAACATTGAAAATGGTTATTTTATATTGCAATAACATTTCACAATACTGTTTTTTTTTTATTACTGTACTTTTATCAAACATAAAACACGTTAAACATAAACACAAAACATTTTTCAAAAACATAAAAACATTATGTTCCCAAACTTCTGAATGACATAGTGTAGATGTACATATATTTATGAATAAAAAATATGATGAACCCCAAATAAATATTGTAAAATAAACAATATGTAAACACAGTAAAACACTGAGTTTGCAGTATATATATGTAAGATTAAACTAAATGTAATAATAATGGGTTTTTAAGACATTTAAAGCTGGTATATCCAGTATGCAAGTATAGCCAGGCATGTTTGTGTTTGTATATCCACGTCTTAACTGCCACAGCACATGATCTAATCAGGGTAAGTACACTACAGCATAAGCATTCTCATTTCCTGTTACTCTCAGCCCCATTTCTCTTTCTCTCCCTATTTGTCTTTTAGTCCCTCTCTCTCTCTCTTTCTCTGTTCTCTCTTTCCTCCACCATCCTTCTCATGGGAACAATAACAGGCAGGGCTTGTGGTTGCCACTAAGATGGAGCAGATGCGGTGTTCTTCCCGTACAGATGCATGAATCCACACTACAGCTGACAGACTTTGACTGCCTCGCCACAAAAATAAAAAGTACAAAAGGCATGGCCACCAGCTGAGGACAATCACCAAGCCTTTATTAAAACAGAAGAAAAGTCATAGCTAGATGGAAAGGTGGATAGATAGAAAATTTACCCTCTTTATAGAAGACTGATTTCTTTGGTTATATTGACTCAAAGCAGCACCTTTACAGATTTCTCACTAATTGTAGGTTACCAGCCAGACTATTCTCTTTCTCCTTGATCCATAGAGTTACAGCTGGTGGATTTTTAAAACACTCTTAAAACTCTCCATCAGGCTTTAGTTTGGTAACCATGGAGCACTGAAGTACACAAACATCCTTTTCTCTGTCAGTGTTGTGTAGTGTAATGGTAAAGACGCAGACCTGTTATTAACGGCACAATAATTGTTTCCACAAAGCCCAGGTCTTTCACACGTTTGTAAGTTAGTGTGGGTGGGGTGCCATTCAGCTGCGCTATGAATATTAAGCATTTCATGTTACCGGGTGACATCTCTGCAGGGAAAAAATGGACCAAAAGTGCCAAAGAATATGTTCAAATCACATGTGTTGCCGCACTCATGCGTTTTCAATCAGAAAACGAATAGACCAAATGCTCAGAAAGCCCAGCCGGTCTTCGAGCTTCCTCTGACTCGAAAATTTAAAGGCTTTGGAGCATTTTTCTGCCCATCTTTTCATGTTCTCTGTTAAAATATCTCACATCTGTCCTGTTTCTTCGACCAAAAGTAAGTGGTTCACCATTGCATAAAAGTGGTCAACCCAAAAATGCTAATTGCTATATGGTGTTTCAGTATAAATAGACACAGAAAATGCTGTCAAACCTTATTTTAAAAAGGAGGAAGTGAATATGCATCCTTGCTTCTAAGTCCCTCACAAAATTTTACATTTTGTATATGTTATAAACCATATGGAGAGAAGAAAAGTGAAGACTTTCTATTTTTTTGTGATGAGAAATCTATATAGGGCTAAAAAGTTTGATCCAAAGGCAAACAGAGCAAGAGCTAAACTTGTCATTTCATGCATCACTGTATTTCTCCACAGAATCTGGCTCTTTGTGAGGGTCTGCCATGTTTACCGTGACAGCAGTCACTCCGATGGCAACCGAAGGAAGTCTTTCCTGTGACGTAAAATGGCAAGCTCAGACCCTGTGAGAATGTTTAATTCAGACCATTACTTTTTGTTTACGTCTTATTAGCCAATCTTTTCATTTCAAGCTCTCTTTTGTTTGCTTTGGTGACCAGCACCATGGTTTCTGGTCACCTTGACAGGAAATAGCGGACAGGGAAGTGTGAGGTCTTTCCATCATGCGTTCTCTCTCTTACACACAGGGCCATATGTAATAAATTATGGTAAACTGGAGTTCTTTCAAGATGGTACAGCCATAGGATGGGCCTGCAGAGCACTGAAAGAAGAGCTGATCCAGAGCAACTGTCTTCCGGTGTTTTAATTTGTTTAAATACTTGACACCACAATGGCATTAATCCATCATCTAGTTAATAGACATATTAATTATTTATTACATAGTTAAATGTCTGAGTGTCCAAGTGTCTTTATACTGCACCAGGGACTGCTACTGAACCAAATCCTCCATGGCTTGAAATCAACTGAATGAGGATCGTATCCCAAAAGGCAATGATTTATATCCTCGAGGTTAAGGTCATAACTTCTTATAAACAGCATCTGTAAAATGCTTTAGTAGCATTGCAGCAATGCAAAATGTATAAAGCTTTGGCTGACGTCCACAGTGTTATCATGACAGAGAATGAAATGCTCTTGCATCCATGTGCCTCTCCCTTGGACTTATAAAGAGCCTCTCCCCAAAGTCCAGCTTTGTTCTTGGACCACAAACTACTGCTTGGGAAAAGCTGAGGTCCATTTGAGCAACCCTCGCTGCCTCAGAGTGTGACATTTGGAATTGGTGTTTCTGCAAAGCAGCTGTCTTCCAGCAGTTGAGCTTGTGATGAGAACCACTAACACAGGCCAGACAGTCTCTTTTTTTCATTATTGCTCATTGTGTGCATTAATTACATTTAGATCTATTCCCACTGCCATTTTGAGTGGCCTGCTGGGTCTCAATCTTTACATTGATTAGTGCAGACAGAGGAATTTTTTGGTTGTAGCTGTGAGAAAGTGTTTTTTCTCTTTAGCCTGGAATGTCTTGAAAGCTTTATAGAAGCTCATGTGTGAACATAGATTTTTGAAGCTGGACATCTATTCTTGAACATATTCAAATAAATATCCAAGAGTCTCTGTGTTCAGTTAGAGGAAAACTGATATGTTAGTGAAACTTCTGTCCAACAAGCATGCCAAAGGCTAAAATAGTAAAATGGCTACCTTTCCAAGTAACAAACCCTCCCTTTAAGAATTCACATGAAAATTTTAAGCACGTACACGGTAATAAAAATATACAGAAAAAGCAGAAAAGGTACTGCTAATTTTCTGCCAGGACATTATCTGTTACGTTTATGGACATTTCCTTTAACCCTAAAACAGGTAAAACTCTAAATTCAGGTAAAACACCTGTGAAAAATCAATACAGAATTTTTTTCTTATTTACACAGTACATTGTGACAAAATATACAAATCTTAAACATGTTTTACATTTAAAGTACACAGTGTTTTAATCCTTGTTCTTAAAAAGTAAAACCCTGCATTTCTGATACTTTCTCACAGAAAAATCCTGATGTCTTGTAATTTGTGCTTAATACATTTAATAGCTGTATACCTTTAATACATTTCCCCATTTGATTTAGTTTCTGCAGTTAAAAAATAATGGTGCTTTGTTTCCTTTCTTTTAATTGAATATGTTCTCCAGCCATTGAAGTTGTTTTCAGTCATTTTCCATAAAGGTGTTTCAGAAAGCAACCCTCACTTGTAATTTTGTGGATGTCAAGAGCTTAATTGTTGTCTTGTCTTCCACTTGTATCAGCAGTGTACACTCTTAAAAAAAAGGTGCCAGGAAGAACCAAAAAGGGGGTTTCGCGGCGATGCCATAGAGGAACCATTTTTGGTTCTCTGAAGAACCATTTTGTGAAAGGTTCTTTAAAGAACCGGTGTTTTTCTTGGTGCCATAAAGTACCTTTTCTGGTACTACAAAGAACCCTTTTTAAAGGTTCTTCAAAGAACCACTGATGAATAGGTTCTTTATGGCCCCATTTCTTCCAGATCAATATCCTTACATTTATCATACTATAAGTTTTCTTTAATAGGATTGTTCATAAAATAATTTTGAAAAAAAAAAAAAAGAAAATCCAGAAGTAACAAGACTTGACAAGATGTTTATTGCATTTACAGTAATGCAGTATACATCATACTGTGTATATGATATACTCAGTATTGATATACTCAATGCTGTGTATATGTGTTTAATAGGGATGTGCACAAGTACTGGAGTACTCAGACTTGACAGCAATGATTGATCATTTTTTAAAGTCACTGCAATCATCGTTTTCATGATCAATCGTCACTGTCAAGTCTGAGTACTCGTCGATCACATAACTTTATATATTTCTCTTTTTCTGATTGGTTATGGCAGCATTTTAGGTGGTACCTGAGCTCTGACTAGTTAGTGTAAGGACAGCATGCCATCCAGACAAAATCAAAACCACCAGTACTTGAAATGAAAAAATGACAAAAATGCCCAGCCCTTGTGTGTAATACAGTGAATACAGCAGGTTAATGTCAGTACACCCATCATCCACTAGTATGCCCTTTTTCATCCCATGGAAACTGCCACTGGTGATTCAAAGAGTTCCCGCTTTCACAGTCCTTTTGATGAATGGTTGAGGCTGGGTACATAGGATCCTGTAACAACAACAACAACAACAACAACAACAACACTTTCATTAGTTTCTTAATTTAAAGACACTTTCATTAGTTTCTTAATTTTCATAGGTTTAGCACAGGTATAATGATGCAAAATGACAAACAAAGATAATGGAAAGGTATTTTTAAGCTGAACAGCGGTAAGAATAGAAATAAAATCAAAGCAAGTCAAAGAATTTTGGAAGTTCATCCATCCATCTATTCACTCTCCAAACCACTTATCCTCTCTAGGGTTGTGGGGGCTGAAGCCTATCGCAGTTAATCCAATTAATGGTATTTAAGCAATATAAGCACTAGGTAACTGTTATACAGTACCTGTCAAAATTTTGGAAACATTACAATGTTTTTGGAAAAACAAACAAACAAATAAAAATCTCTTCTGCTCACTAAGTCTGCATTTATTTAATCAAGAATACAGAGAAAATAGTAATATTGTAAAATATCATTACAAATTAAAAGAACTGTTGTCTATTTTAATATACTGTAAATTGTAATTTATTCCTGTGATAAAAAGCTGAATTTTCAGCATCATTACTCCAGTCTTCAGTGTCACATGGTCCTTCAGAAATCATTTTAATATGCTGATTTGCGTTTTTTTTTTTTTTTTTTTTTTTTTTTTTTGGGGGGGTGTTTTTTTTTAAAGAATTTTACATGTCCTATTCTTAAAACAGTTGAAAATAGGTTTTGCTTTTTAACTTTTTTTTTTTTTTGTGGAAATGGTGATAACTTTCGGGATTCATTAATGAATAGAAAGAACAAAGAACAGCATTTTTTTAAATTTATTAAACAATTCAGTAAATAGAAATCTTTTCCAACATTATAAATGTCTTGACTGTCACTTCTGATAAATGTAATGCACCCTTGATTAATAAAAGTATTAATTTCTCTCTTTTTTCCACAAATGTATTAATTTCTCTCTTTTCTTACCACAAATGTTTGAATGGTATTGTTTCCATAAAAATGTTAAACAGCAAAAACTGTTTTCAACATTGATAATAATCAGAAATGTTTCTTGAGCTGCAAATCAGCATATTAGAATGATTTCTGAAGGATTGTCTGAAGGAACACACACACACATCAGTTTCTTAAAATAGAAGAATGTTTTTAGGTTTGTGTCACTCAGGTTTGGATGTCAAAACCTTCCTAAAATAACTGTAATATAACAGACGCATGGTGATATGAGAAAATATGTTGTGAGAAAATGCATATGAATGTATTTAAAGTGCTTTCTCAGCTCACCTGTGTTTCCTGCATTTCTGTCAGCAGCTCCCTTCAGAAACTTTGAAATTTTGGAGCTTCTCTTCTGTTGTAGAGAGATTATATCACTACTGAAACCACAGAACAATTTTTATCAATATTTGTTTACCATGAAAGATAAAAACACGTTTGAACTAACATTAGATTCAGTTAATTCACGCTCCTTGTAAGTGACGTCACTGATTAACAGTACAGCATAACTTTCAATAAACCATTGACAAACTGACAACAAACTCTTTTAGATGCTATCAAAATCTCTCATCTACACATAAAGATGTGATTAAAAGCCCAAACTCTCATAAACAAGAGCTCAAGCTATAGAGTTAGCTTACCTCGCCTGAAAACAGTTGAGATGCTAACTGACTTTTTCGAAGTTTTCTGTGAAGTAAATATTCAACAGAAACGTGTCAGTTACATGGAAGAGAATGTCTGGAACAGTTGTATGTGATATTTGTGGGATTTTAGGGACTAAACTCACCTGAAAGCAGTGAAAACAGCACCAAGAAATGGAGATTTACAGTTTGTCAGTTGTTGTCACCCCGTTTCCATGGCAACTCCCTCCGCTGCAGCGTTTGAATGAGACTCCAGTATTCAGCGCGCATGCCCATTAAAACAGGTCAAAGTCACGCAGCATTTGCATAAATAAACCTCTAGAATTAGAACACTACATAAACAACTTAAAATCACATTAAATCTTTATTAAATCGTAAATTTGAAACTCATTTTGTAGTTCTGCGACCAATTCATAGGTGCAAAATGGATAATGGGACAAAGTGGCACTTTTATATTTTAAGATTTTGTATCACTCAGCCTTTTTATTTCATTTTAAAACATGATTGCAGTATTTTTTATACTAAACTTAAATAACTAGCCTAATAATTTTTTGAGTCATTGCAAAACAGCATTAAAATAGATAATAGATATAAAAGGATCTACTGGTCTTTATTAATTAATAAACACCACAACACTATTTATATAACTCAAAATTAATGCTTTTTGTTGCACTGTAATTGAATGCAACTAATAGAAAATGAGTCTGGAATGAGTTCTGGACCAGACAGGACAATTTAGCTCACTTGATCTCACTTTCCAGAAACAAAAATATTTACAACACGATGAGTGTGAAGAACCATTAAATAGCCTAAAGAACCTTTCTGTGCTACAAAGAACCTTTTGTGCAATGGAAAGGTTCTTTGGATATTAAAGGTTCTTCATGGAACCATACACCCTTCCAAAGAACCATTTAAGAACCTTTTTTTAAGAGTGTAGAACTAGAATAGAGGAACAAAATGAATGGCACTGACTCTTTATTTTGGAGTCTAAAACATTGAACAGATTGAATTCCTCGTATAACTTAACACCTGGCTTTCCAAGCGCACCTTTTATCAAACTGGGAACAAATGTGTTATTTCATCTTTTTGTGAAAACACACAAGACACATCCTGACATTTTGTCAGGTAAAAAAAAAAACTTTTCTTTTTTTTAACTGTAGTTTATATACACTATATTCACTAAAGCCATTCATCCACACTGTAGAGTTTTTCTGTCAACACATTTAAAGCATGCATTTTATTATCTTTAGACCATTATAAACTTATTAACCCTAACGTTATCTTCAGCTTCTACAACTGGAAGGTGGCCAAACATAATGCCAGCTCATGAGGTAATCACAGAGAATCCAAGCAGCCTGCTCTTCAAGTGCAAGAACGACAGGGAAATCTTGAATGTTGACCCAGAGGTGAGCATGTTTGATCTCAGCAGACACTGGTAAACAGAGAGTGCTGACCTCTCTCAGCTCTCATTTAACATCCATGAGTAAATGAACACCTGAACTATGTTAAGCTGAGTATTTGTTTAATGAATAACTCAAGACCGAAATACGATTTACAAAGGAACATAGTATCATCTCCAATACTCTTCCTTTTCAATGCAGTGCCTAATCAGTTGATTATGGCAGATAATCATGCAGAAATGTTCATGCATTTAAATTTTTTTTTTTTAATCCTGTCGTGATATCAAGTAGCTTCCGTGTGAAGTGGAAAGATAGTATTGATGCACCTGGGTAACATTTTTGTTCCAATCTCTGGAAATATCCATCAGAGTGGGTTAGAAGGAACCGCGAAATTCAGTCCTGGAACCTGTGCCACTGTTTTTTTGCCTGTGTGCCCAGGAGCTATGAGTGCATGCTATTTTGGAAAAGAGGCAATGCTGCAGACTGGCCTCTTTGAACACAAACTCACCCAGGCTGCCTCGTTGAGGGCGAGATGGCAGAGGCGAGTATTGCCTGTGGTCGAGCACACCCCGACCAGGCCGGCTATTAAAAACGAGGGGAGGCTAAGGAACCCAGACACTGAAACCGCCCGTGCACCCAGAATCCAACCTCAGGCCCCCACCAGGCATGACCTCATTGCCCATGTGGATGCATTCCTTCATTCAAACTAGCGGAATTGTGACATATTAAACCCTGAATTTGATTTGTTTGTTTGTTTTATCGCCCCATTAGATATAGCCAATGTTGTGAACGTTTCAAAATTATAAACCCAAATTCTTCTTCTTTGGGTTATGTTCGCGTTTGATGAAAATATGTTGGTTATCCCTCCAAAGTAGCAGTTGGGGGTTTAGTTTGATAACCAGTCCTTATAAATCAACAGCTAATGCTTTTCTTTTGCTTTATTTCATTTTTTGGGAATGTTCAGCATATGTTTGCATTTATCCTTGCTCTAAACAAAATGTGTATGTTAGCCCTGACAGTAAAAATGTACAGTAAATACATAGGATGAATGTAAACCTAAATCTTCTGACAGTTACCCTTTAATAACAGATCCCAGCTGGCTTAAGGTCTTATTTACTTTTGGTGGAGGCACCCTATGGAGTCCATATTTTAAAGTCACACCCAAACTGATGTTTAAACATCAAATCACATTTGTACTGCAAGACATGTATTTTTCATCTCCTTTAGTAATATAAATAGAAATTTAAATTGCATTCAAAATCGAAATTTTACTACATTATTGAATATTACTTATTAAATAAGTAACACAATGTCTGTATAAGATCAGTAGAGTTGACAGTGTTGACAAAGTGAATAATGTTTGTCTCCTCTAAGTAGAACTTGTATGGAACAGATTTAGACTTTAGCAAAGTATAGTTTTCATCCATTATGGAAAAAACAGTTAAGAAATACTTTCTTCTATTGCTATAAATTTGATCTGACATGCCAAAAACTATCCAATAAATAAAACTTTTCACATTTTTAAATACTTCAATCAGATTAATCCTAATTATTATTTCTCTAACCCAACAGGCAACACCTGGCGATAGCTCCAATCCGAACTCCTGTCCAATGTCACCTATATGTGCATTTTGTCATTTATGACCACGCCACCAGAAAACCCGCAACCAGTTCCTGTGCACCGCTCTCCAATTAAATGTATTAAAAAGCACTTGGAGCCTCTAATTTCATCTACATTAAAGCAGTTTTAATCTTATATATTTCTGACTTCATATTGTGCACAACATCTGGATGCGTAGAATGGCATAGCTGTGCATTCTGATCTTTAGGGCCAGTAGTCATTTAACACTGTCTGACTGAAAAAAATACTGATTTCTTTTATGTCTTATTTTTATTTTTTATTAATCATTGTGGCCGATTTAAAATGTTTATCATCTACAATCACACATTTGAGACACTTAATGACATGGCTCTCAGAGTTTGTGATGATGCAGTCACTTACTTGGAAACCTGAGCTTTGTATTGTAGTCTTATCTAAAACAACTCCTCTGTTTGTCTGAACAAATCAAAGATAAAGCCCTTTAGAAACATGGGGGTTCTTTCATGTCCCCGCATGACTGCTTGTAGCTTCATTTTGTCTAAAATCTGCCAAACACTCCATGAAATGGACAACAACACCCATTCCACATGATTTCAGATCATGAGATACTGCAGAGAGTTCCGGAATTAGATATCCATCAGTCAATAATTTTGTCTTTGCGAGTTTACAAAAAAGCGTCAGCAAGATATCGCTATGGTGGTGGCTCGTGGTATTTGTTGGTGCCATCGTGATACTTGAATGGTTCCAGTTTACTCTAGTTTTTGGCCAAATTCTGGATAAAAGGCTAATTAACAGATAGAAACATCACACTACAAAAGTTAAACAAATGATAAGGACAGCTTTAATCCACGCTAGACTGAATATGCAAACAGACCATCATTGAAACAAACAGTGACTGAATCCATACAAATTTACTGCTTAGATTTCTTGGTTTGTTTTTTGTGTTAGTAATACATAACCGTTCAAAATTTTGGGGCCAGTAAGATTTTTTAATGTTTTTGAAAAAAAGTCTGTAATGCTGTCCAATTTATTTGAACAAAATACAGTAAAAACAGTAACACTGTGAAATATTATTACATTTTAAAATATATTTTATAATGTGATTTATTCCTGTGATGGCAAAGCTGAATTTTCAGAAGCCATTACTCCAATCTTTAATGTCACATGATCTTTCAGAACTCATTCTAATTATGGTGATTTGCTTCTCTGGTATTTTTATTTTTATTTTCACAGTTGACAGTGTTTTATTTGATGATGAAAAAAGTTAAAAAGAACAGAACTTATTTTAATAGAAATATTTTGTAAAATTCTGTCTATACTGTGACTTTCAATTTAATGCACTCTTTACTGACCTTAAACCTTTGTATATTAGTGTAGCTATATATTTCTAATAATATATTGTGTCTTTATTAATAACTAATTAATTTTGCAGTGTAGGGAGTTTGTATATATAAATAATGATACAGGATTATAGGATTATACTATTACTAATAACACACTCATAGTCTCCCAAATATCTGTAATACAAAATATTAGATCACAATCAATCTACAGGAAGAAAAAGAGTATATAGCGACATAAACTTTCTGTTTAATCACCAGGATGAAGGCTTGAGAAGTGGGTGGTGATTCACCCACATTCATAACTGTTTAACTTAGGCCACAGTCCTCATTCATGTGGTGGAGCGGCAGTGTGATGAATCTGCCCACTCCAGTCCCTCACGACGGTACAGCTCATTCAAACACCTACAAATCAACATAGCAGATGTGCTTGTGAAAATCTGGGTTCTTATCCTAAAGTGGACGTCGAGAGTTTGGTGGGAAATAAAACATGATAAATATAGGTTACTGAGGCAGGCCACATATTTTCTCACTATAGCAATTGCACCTCGGGTACAGATCTGACAAAACCATGTCTTGAAAATATGTCCACTGGCATCAGATGTCTGGGGTGGGAGTCAATCACTTCCTCCTCAATGATCCTGAAAGCGAGACCGTGACAGAGGATATTGAAGCCGTGCACTAGTGTGCGGAGGGGACGCGGCGCAGCGGTGCAGCATCCGGATCAGACTCCGCTGTGCAGGATGTGTCTGCTCATCGCCATTGAGCTCAACTAAATGGGACAGAGAGCCTTTAATGCTCCCCATAAGCCATGTCATTCAGCGCGTCAGCCCAGACACACAGCTTTGCTGAGAGACGTTTCACGGATCTCACTATCGAGCATTACAACACAGATCCACATGACTCACTCATACAGTCGCCCAGAGACAGCTGAGAGCGTGCATAGTGTACGAAGAAGACGCAAACGTTTGTTTTGATGCCCCAAACGTGCCCTAAAGCCAGCCCCGTTCACACCAAGAACGATAACTATGAAGATAACGATATTAGCGTCCACACCAGCGGACGATATCCTGTTATAGCAGGATGCATTCTGATTGGCTGTCAATGTATCGTTTATCAGCTGGGAAAAAAAAAAAAAAATCGTTCTGAAAGTGATTCCAACGCTATCGTTTCTCTGTGCCTTTATCGTTATAGTTGTGGTGTGGACTCTGCTATTCTTTAATATCTAGAACGATTTTTAGAACTATATCTTTATCGTTATCTTTATAGTTATCGTGCTTGGTGGGAACGGGCCTTAAGACTATAAAGAATGCCGTTTCCACGTCTATTTTCGGTTTGGTATATAGCCTATCGCGAAAAATAGTTACTTCTCAATTATTATTTTCTTTTTGTCCCGTAAACTATCCTCACGCATTCGTTGTAAAGAAGAGTTCCCAGTTATCTGCAAATATTAAACGAATCTAATCTTTTCAGTAAATCACTTCATAAGGTTCACAAAAAAATGAATCGGACTTAATGAATAAGAACGGTTCCCTGACCGAGTCGGTCAAAGTGGATCTTTTGAACAAGTCCGACTTAACAACCGAATCATTGAACCGAGAACCTTGTAATGACCAAATGGTGTGAAAAAAATAGCCTACTACTACGACTACTTCATTATCTAAATATCAAAATTAAAATATTCTGTAGTCTATAGAAGTTTAGAATTGATTGTATGACAGTTTTATTATTAGGCATTTGAAACAGAGTTATTAAACACACAAACTATTTCAACCAAGTGATGTGAATGAACTTTAGTAGTGTTTAGTGTAAATGCAACAGAACAGAACACTCTGTTTAGTGAACCGGTTCTTTGAAACGAACAGTTCAAAAGAATCGATTCGCTGGAATCAGTCGGACTTTCCAACACTGTCCGACTGCTCCCATAAGCCCTATATATTACTAGCGCAACAAGCTTTACCTTCAATGAACGCAGGGAAGAGGCGCGATTGGCTGAGAACAGCAACGCTCAGACACAAAACCAAGGATCAAGCCTGACCATCAGGACTACAGCAGATCAAACTCACACGGACATCCTCGCACAGGGACTGATATCTGCTGCAGGAACGTCGATCTTTGGAAACTTGCATTTGGACTATTTTGAGTACACCAGAGTGACATCTTGGTTAATTTCCCCCTTCTTTTTCTCGTTGCCTTTGCCTTATTTTGGGGGTCCATGTGATGCTCTCCCTCTCAAGAGACAAGAGTTTGGAAACGCATTCAGCACTGATATACTACACCTAGATCAGCTACAACAGTCTCGTACCTCCAGCATGGATCTCTGTCAACGACTGTTTATCCTCTTGTTGGGATGGGGTTACCTGTGCTGTGGATACTGTGCTGTGCTTAAACCACCCTTCATGGGTTTCTCAAAAGACGTGCAATTTGGACAAAAAGTGGAGGCGCAAGATAAGCAACATGCAAAGAAAAGCGAGCAGGACACGCTGTCAGAACACATGCAGATGCTCTACGCCAAATACACCAGCGCGGGATTCCCTCTCAAAGATGGGAACACTGTCCGCAGCTTCAAAGGGCATTTGGGTAGGTGTTAAATTCATTTCATAGGAAATGACTAAATGAAGTAATGGTAGTCGTTAATACCACCTCACTTTTTCTCTTAGCCTACTTTATTTAAAGTGTTGGTGTGTTTATTAATTTTGAGCTTGATCTCTTAAAGGGAAAGGTCACCAAAAAATAAAAATCTCTCATCATTTATTCACCTTATTGATTTTATCAAAATTGACTTTTCCCCATCAAACGCGTAATGCGTGACAGCATGTTTACGTTCACATTAAAATGCATGTTTTTCCATATATGAAAATGACTGAGGCTGTCAGTCAGTCCATAACTTCTCCTGTAGCCTATATATAAATAATAACAGCTTAAAGTAACTCTGTAACAGCTTGTGTTGCAGTTGGTGCAATTACACCTGTTGATTTTGACAGCAGCTAGAGGGAAATAGCTCATCCTATAGCGTTTCATAAATCTTTTTAGATGTTTTAAGGCTTTAAAACGGATGTTATTAGATGTCGATAAATGTGATGAGCCAACTCTACATCGGAGGTGTTGCTCGTTGATTGTAAAACGAGTCTTCATGTTTTGCAAGTGGATTCAACGATTTCGATACTGCTCTGTTTTTTAAAATAAAATTTACTTATAATATACTTTATATAAATTACTTTTATAACTTTTCGCTCACGCTGAGGCGCTCGTATCTGCGCCAGTGTTGCCAGATCTCTCATCAAAACAAGCTCGAATCAAGCGGCTTTCCACACCACAAACACGGAATAAATCTATTTCGTGCACATTTACGGATCACTAAGAGGGTGAAGGATTATTATTGACATTATGTCGAGTGCAACTTGTTCGTACATAGTTCGAAAAAATCTACCCAAAAGCGCAACACTCGAATTTCCACATTTATGAGAGACTGAAAAAAAAAACAAGCCCACAGTTTCTTGTGGCTAGTGGACATGGCAGCACAGTTCTGCACTCATACCGCCCTCTAGTGTTCAGTTCTGCTTTTATCACGCTTGTCTTTACTCATCTTTATTAAAACTCAGTGGTCATGTCAATGACAAATCCATAGACAAAGTTTGTCTACTGAAATATGAGTTTCAGATAAAGAGTGATAGTAATGCAATGCTTTTTTTTTTTAATTGTTTGCTTGTTTTTTCTTATTAGGGACCATCAATAATAAGCAGTTACAGATCTTCAACCTCACTTCCCTCACTAAGTCTGAGGACGTTCTCTCAGCAACGCTGCACTACTACATTGGTGACCTGCAGAACAGCAGCCACAGATGCACAAGGCACAAGAGTTGCGCTCACCATAACCTCAGAAGACAAGGTCATATTCACCTTGATGTCTGGAGCTTCAGCTTTATGGATAACACCACCAGAACCATCAGCCATTTCTCCATTAACATCTCCACAATGTACCGGGACTTCATATCATGGCAGTGGAAAGACATTACTCGTGTAGTCAACCAAGCCAAGCAACACGACCAGCTTCTCATAGGCATTGACATTGACTCAAAAGGACATCATCCTTGGAAGAAACTCTTGTCAGATAGGTCTCCTTACATTCTGGTCTACGCAAATGACTCGGCTATCTCAGAGCCTGAGAGTGTGGTGTCCACCCTGCAGAGACACAAAAGCAGACTGGTGCCTAATCTTCATATGCTCGAAATACATAATCGCAGTGCCTCCTCACAACATCGGACCAAGCGGTCCGCCAACATCCTGCTGCCGCTACAGAACAATGAGCTTCCAGGCCCAGAGTACCCTTATGAGATAGCTACATGGGATGAGACCAGCCCTTATGATCCAGTGGAGAGTAAACCAGTCAAGCGCCCTCGCAAGAAGCCTCGCAAGAATCCACGGCTCAAGAACCCTCTCCTGCAGTTTGATGAGCAGACCATTAAGAAAGCACGTAAGAAGCAGTGGAACGAGCCGAAGAACTGTGCTCGCAGATATTTAAAGGTTGACTTTGCAGATATCGGCTGGAGCGAGTGGATTATCTCCCCCAAGTCTTTTGATGCATACTACTGCTCGGGGTCATGTCAGTTCCCCATGCCAAAGGTACGCTGTTTATTCATGGTTCCGCACATTTTTGCAGAAAGTTAGCTGGACTGTTTTATTTTTAATGTGTTTGATGAGTTTTTAAAAGAGGCACCCATTTAGTTGACTAGCGCAACTCTTATTTGTTGTGATACAATCTACTTGAGAAGTGCAAAAGCAAAGCAGTGGGGAAAAGGACAGACAAACATGAAGAGAAGTGATTTATAAGCACCACCTAGTGGCAGTCAGGAGAACAGCTGTAAATCACTCAGCTCGACACTGTGGGCAGCACAGCAGTTCATTAAGCTTCCATTATCACACCGTTTGTCATTCTTCTTCATAAAACCTGCCCATTGCTACTTTGAGATGTTGCTGCCAATGGTTTTAAAGAAATATGAGGTCTAATTTACTTCAGTAATGTGGCAGTTTACTGAAGTTTATGTTTATGTAGTTAAGTTGATTATACAAAACCAAGATTCTTTTGTTTCATATTCTAAAATGTATGTGACTAAACCCCTTACCATCCTTTCGGATAAGAAAAGATAAGAAATTTGATCTTGTTTTAGCAAATTCGGGATGCACAATGTATCAGTACCATATGAGATCAATTAGATAAAGTTTTAATTATCAGTGTCAGTGGATGTTTAATAGTGCATGCCCATTTTTTTTTTCTGATTAACATTGCCTAACAGTCACTTAAAGTTAATATTTAAAAACCCTAATAATATAATAAGACTGTTAAATGTCATCTTTAGCAAATCTTAAAACAATTATCCATTTATCATAATAATAATAATATTTATAAATAATTTATTTAGATAAAATAGTATAGCATTTTAATATCTACAATTTATTGGTTATTGACCAGAATTGTAACATTGGTGCATTACCAATGTTTTTATATATATATATATATATATATATATATATATATATATATATATATATATATATATATATATACAGTTTATTTTTTTGCGTGTTTTAGTTATTTTATTATGTTCTTTTGTCTTTTTTTTTTCTTTTTCATTCATTTTATTTAAAAATGTATTTATAGTTTTAGTAATTTTAGTACTTATTTTCAGTTAGTTGCAAAAGCACCAACATTTCTAATTTTCATTAAGTTTTAAGTTTGTGTTTTTCTACTATTTGCATTTTATTTTATTTAATCTTTATTACATTTAGCTATTTTTAATAGACTATTTTTTAACAGGCTTGCTTTGCTCTTCAAATGATTCTGAGCAAGTTTCTTTTCACAGACATTGGAATATGGCTGGAATTGCATGAATCCATGAATCCACAATGTTTTACTACTTTTTCACCCCTTAGTCCTGTAGGGACACCCAGTGCTTTTGACTGGTTTATCCAAAAACAAACTGTGCTGTCCTAAACCCAGTAATAGGTTCTGAAAAATGTCTAACCTCTTGCACTTTTGACCTCCTCCAGTCTTTGAAACCTTCAAACCACGCCACCATTCAGAGCATCGTGCGGGCGGTGGGGGTGGTCCCGGGTATCCCAGAGCCCTGCTGTGTACCGGAGAAGATGTCTTCCCTCAGCATCCTTTTCTTTGATGAAGACAAGAACGTGGTCCTCAAGGTCTACCCCAATATGACAGTGGACTCCTGTGCCTGTCGGTAAACGCTTTGGTCTCTTTCACCAGCCTCCCTCCCTTAAACTGATTCCCAATTTTTGCACTGGAAGAAAGACTGAAGATTCATAACCCTTGAAGAACTATCTCCAGCTTTAAGGATTGTGAAGAGCAAAGTGCTTTTCCAGAAGGAATTCATTGCTGTTAGCAGGAGGCTTCATACATCACTAGAGATATGAGCATATGAAGAGATTGTCTGTCTGCGTTTGACCAGGAAGTTCTCATGTTTCTATAACCTCAGCAGTTAAGCATACAGGGGACAAACATTTGCTGTCATCCATCATGTTTCTGTACAGTTTGTATAATCTGTCATTATTATAGTAATATTTTTGCTACAGAGGCATTGATTGACTCTCATTGTTCATATTCTATGGCTGCTATACCGAGGTAGACTTTACTCCAGAGCCCAAATGTGCTGAAAAGAAGACTTTTGGAAAAAAGAAAAGAAATCTCTTCTTATGTTGTCAAAAAAAAAAACTGATTTATATTAAAATGATTACTTATATAAGTTACATATTCAGTTTTCCACATTAAGCTTAAAAGTGTTTAATTTCTGGGTGATTCTGTATTGAATGTCTTTACTCTTCAGAAAATATATATATTTATTTTTTCCAAAAATGTGCATTGTTACGAGCTTACATGTAATAGTGTTGCATCACATTTTGTAAACATAATTTTTTTTAGTCAGGCTTTTTTTTTTTTTACTTGCAATTGTAAATATGTTCAATCATGTTTCCAGCTGACCTGCTAATACAAGTTGAATCCTCACATTTAACCAAATTCATAATGTATACGCACGCATTCAGTTTCAGTTTTGTTCACATGAAAAACTTTTCCGCTGTTCCTCTGAAAACTGCAAATAGATTTCAAAATGAGAAATGTTTCAGATGATATGTTCAGGAAGATGATTAAGAAAATTGTATGTAGATTACATTAAGCCTTTGTCTCTTTAACATAATGCCTATATAAAGTGCCTTACCACATTAAAAATATTCATCATACATAAAAATATTCTACTAGAATATTTATATTTCACAAAGATGAGTGTAACTTATGTAATGTTTTATTTTGGCAGAATATTTTTAGTCTACCAGTTTATTTGGATAAAATGTGATAATTTGTTCCAATAATGACATCTGTATACATTTTGTTCTGTTTATACTTTGAAATTAGCATAGAACTAAAGCAATGACATATCATAAGCTGCATGTTCATAAACGGGGTGCATTCAAGTTGGAGTTTTTTGTTGATGTAAATTCAACCTATGGACAACAGAAATGTACACATATATGTAAAAGTGGGCTATTATCTTAATATATAACACATACGTCAAGAAACACTATGTAAAGCACTCCTTTAGCATTTGTGTAATATATTTTTTGGAAGGCTTCCACCACACTGTGCGTTTTGTAAATGTTATGATGTAGGTGAAAGGATGTGCTTTGTATTATAAGCTTCATAAGAAATTATATTTGTATATGGAAATGACCTTTAAAAGCATTTATTTATTTTCTGTATGATGCCTTCTGTATCTTAATTTTGTGAAGCACAGAGGGGCTTCTTTAAATATTCATTGAGCTTTGCTGCACAAAGGTCAGACAGGGGTGCAAAAGGAAGCAATCACATGACTCGAATGAGTGAGAATGCTTATATCTGTAACACATCTCCTTATAGTCGAAAGAAGCCCTTTTGGCAGACCATTCAAAGAAAACTCAATAAAGTTTTAAGAATTATGTAGCCATGTGTTTATCTGTCATGTATTGAAAGACTCAGCCCTCTGGCCAGCAGAACTTTACTGAAAATTGATTGCATTGTTATGCAAACAAAAATACGTTGAGACTGTTGCATCATGGTACATGATGTAAACGGCTTAATGGGTCAATAAGGTCTGGAAAGTTACCACACAAACATCAAACTCCATTATTTAATAGATATTCTCATTTACAAATCACTAGTGTGCACTGACGCCTGAACCTGAAATGTGCTGGGAACAAAATTGTACATTTCAGCTAACATTTATATATACAATTACTGTAAAATAGCTTGTAGAATGACTAAACAAAATCTAAATTCTCACTCTAAAAATGAAACATTTTTCCTATTCACAAGGATAAAATAAGCAAGCACCAAACATTACATCAACACAAACATATTTGGCTCAGGTGCAGAGGTTACAGTCACCTGAAGTACTTGAGCTCTAGGAAAAGTCACTAAAAATACTACTTTTCACATATCTCTGCTTGAATTGCAGTGCCAGGCAGTCACCCGCTGAGGTTAACCTTTGAAACTTCATCAGTGGCATTCACAGTCACAGGTGGTTATTACCTTCACCAGCGCTTCTAAAACAAGGAACATCTCACCTTCCTGCCAAACCACTAACCCTTCTGCACTTCTAAAGGTAAATATTACCAATGGTTTCGCACCATCCTCTGTGATGCCCCAGCTACATCATTCTCACAGACTGATCATGTGGTACAGTTTCAGTCAAATACAGCAATGTTTATCATCACAGTGTGTGAGTACATCTGAACACGGTGAAACAATTCCCTTCTTATGTCCGTCCTCCTCTGCTGTGCCTCCCACAGCACTAACAGCAGCCTCCGGTCAAGGAGTCCATTGTTGCGGCACATACACTGCTTCTGTTGGCTTAATGGTCTGAGGTTCCTTGGAAGAAAGGCTGGCATGTTGGAGAAGAGTTTTGTTTAACTCACACTGTTTGAACACATGGGTGCACTGAGGGGTCAGTTAGAAGTCTGTATCCCAACCCGACATTTCATCTGGAGGGATTTCTTCTTCAGGAGGATAACTGTCAAAGTAACTGTGGTCAGTGGGTCCCTTGACCTGGAGAAAAAGATCATATTCTGATACATTACTGTGTCGGTTAATATTTTTTTCAGCAAAGATGTATTAAACTTACCAAACGTGAACAGTAAGACTTTAACATTGTTACAAAAAAAGTATATAAATGCTCAAAAAAAAAAAAACGTTCTATTCAATAAAGGATCCTGAAAAAGTTTCCACAAAAATATTAAGCATTACAACTCTATTCGGCAATAATATGTTTTTTGAGCAAATCAGCATATTAGAATGATTTCTGAGGATGACGTGACGCTGAAGACTTAAGTAATGGCTGCTGAAAATTCAGTTTGGCCATCACAAGAATAAATTACATTTTAAAAATTATTTTAAATTGTAATAATTTCACAATATTACAGTTTTTGATGAAGTAATTGCAGCCTTGGTGAGTGTAAAATAATACAAAAATATACATAAATTATATTCGGTATTATACATGTTATTTTAGGACACAATCCTATAACATAAACTCTGTCCAGGTAATGTAGGTGAGTTTTACCTCTCTTTTAAGTGGTGATATCAGACTTCTGGATTTCAGACCACTCCAGCTAAATCCTGTAAACCATCTGAACACCCAAAAACATCATCATGAATTAAATCACCAATTTATGTACTGTAGGTGACGATGACAGATTTCAAAATTAGTGTTTATTGATGCCCAGCTTTCAGAATGTTAAATCCAAGTGTAACGTTTCCTAACATGATGGAAACCTGTTTAAAACATCCTCAGAGTGACTTGGTGGAACAATAAATCAAGAGATCTTGGGTTATTTGAGCTGCCATCATTATGAAAAACCAAGCATACTGTGATTTTTAAAAAGCTCTGACTAATATTGTGTTCATAAGTACAAGATGAGTATTTCAAATAACTTTTGAAAACCATAATGTGACTGTTGTATTCTCACCTGTGTTTTTTTATATCAGCTATTCCATTCTTCAAATTCCCCAGTCGCTCTGAAGGGTTTTGTCTTCATGAAAAAAAGAGGACAGCAAAATCATATTATGATTCATAGCAGTGGGACCTGAACAGATTCAGAAAACATGTAAAAGACATTAAAAATGATCCATGATCATACCTGCACAGCTTTCGAATAAGGTCACCGGGCCTCTTGGTGATCTTTTTAGGAAAGTCCATCTTCTCAATTCCTTTCAGAATGAATGTGTATATAATCATCTGATCTGAGCCAGTAAAGGGGGGGCTTCAAGAACAATCAGACCAAATATGTTTCAATACTCAGAACAAGTCTTCCACGTGCATATGAATTAAGAAATGTCTTCTACAACACCGGGTTTATGACAAGAACATGGAAACTTAAGATGATGCAAACCTTCCTGTGAGAAGTTCAAAGATCAGGATTCCAAGAGACCAGAAGTCCACACTGAGACCGTGACCTTTATTGAGAATGATCTCAGGCGCAACATACTCTGGAGTCCCACAGAACGTCCAGGTCCTCTGGCCACACTTGAGCTTCTTAGCAAAGCCAAAATCCACCTGAGAAAAGATCCTTGGAATCGATATGGCTGCACTGAGTTTACTGAGTGAGGTTTGCTGACTTAGCAAGGAGGGCTTACCAGCTTGACGTATCCATCAGTGTCCAGCATGAGATTCTCAGGCTTCAGGTCTCTGTATATGATCCCATTGTTGTGGAGGTAGTCAAAGGCCTCTGTTACGCAACCCACACAGAACTTGGCAGTGTATTCATCAAAACTGCCTCTGTATTAAAACAGAGACATGTTTAGCGTATGCATTAAACCACTGGACACTAACCACATGAAAAAGAGCTAACCTGTCTCGAAGAAGACTCCAGATCTCTCCACCCAAACATGCCTCCAACAGCATGTACACATACTTGTTGTCTTTGAAAGTGCAGTACATTCTAAGTGAAAAATGTATAGATTAGATCAAAACCATCACTGCCACTGGCTTTTCTCTTTTATTTGGTTACAATCCTTCTCTCTTAATTTGATCATGTGAACACTACGGGGATTCATGGGTGTCTCTTTCAAAAGCAGTAGTGAAATTCAATTATCACATTGTTTTTAATGTGATAATTATTTTTATTTAGATGTTCCAGTATTTCCTAAAACTCACAAGACTAAACAGGCATTACTAAAACTAGATGAACATACTTCACAATGAAAGGAGAGTTTGTCTCAAGCAAGATCCTCCTCTCGGAGTAAATGTGTTCTTCCTGTCTGTTATCCACGATGTGCCGTTTCTTGATGCATTTCAGAGCAAATGTCACGTTCTCATTCTTCACTTTCACCTAGAGCAAAACTGCTGTCATTATTGCTCATATTATTCCCTCACTTCATGGAAATGATTTTTGTTGGAATGTTTTAAATGATGAAGAGGAAGTGTGATTATTGTCAACAAGCTTCTAACCAGTTCAACTCTGCCAAAGCCTCCAACTCCCAGCGTGGCAATAACCTCGAGGCAACTGAAGGGTATAGTGGATGCAAAGTTGCTCTCTCTCTCTTTCAGCTCTATCATATCATGTGACACTGGGGTGGTGGGAGGAGTGCAGCTTCCTGACCTCCTGAAAGAATATAATTGAATATAATTAAAAGAGCAAATTTATGACAATGACCATTGTTCTGCTGATAAAGTCATTTGAAGTGGTCTCAGATTTTTAGACCCCACTGTATGAATAAATAGGTGGATTGAGGATTCAAATACTTAAATCCAAAAAGTAAAATGTGAATATGTTCATGTTATTAATTATATGAGTTATAATCTGTCAATTGGAGATTGGTGGCAAATCTCAGCTTTTAGGCTATACTCACTTGAAAACACTGTTTGACAGCACAATAGAGATGCAAAAAGTCATGAAGATATCATTGTTTAAATTAAAAGAAACAGCTAGTACTTACTTAGCATTTCTCTTCTTATCGTCCCGTGCTAAATTCTCCACATAGCTCTGGAGGTACTTTTTAAGCTCATCAAAAGTCCCAACAGTCTGAGTGAATGTTCTAAGAAAAGACCGTTGTTACTGTCAGCAAGTACAAAAAATCATAAGGCAACTCTATGATGATCTTGAAGTGGGAACTCACTCTCGATCAATGACAAGGCACTCCACACCATCCTCATCTGCGATTATATTCGCAGATCTGACATCATCGCTGTGGTTTGAACACATTAAGTGCATTAGACATAAACTGAGCTAAAAATGGCTCCTAAAATGACAGTTCTGTGGATTTGATTGTAATAATATTCTGTTAAGTCAAATACACGTCGACAAGACAAAGTTGCTCTCTGTTACTGCAGTAATACTGAAAGTCCTCATACACCAAAAGGTTACTGAAACAGGATTAAAGTGGGGAAATGAGAATTGAGCTGGGGATTGAAGAAGGACAGCACCTGATGAGGGCCTTCTCTCCGAAATAATCCCCTTTCCCCAAGGTGTTGATGATCTGAGGCTCTTCATGATCCTGTGTGCTCTGTGTGACTTTAATCTGGGCAACACAGAAAGACAGAGGTTACGTTTCGAATCAGATTAAGAGAACAACTGTATGCCTTATGATCTGTATTTTGAATTTGGATTTATGGTCCAAATTTATTTTTAATTATACAGATTTCATGTTTGTTGAGATACCGATAATGACACTGAAGAAATTAAGTTAGTTCGCTGAATTCTGATTCATTCTCAATCCTGTAAAATGATCCAGAAAACCACGGTGACCCTTTTGACCTTTCTGATAGCCAGTTTTTGGTGGCTGGCACTAATGGCCTAATTCCCAACACGCTCTTGGACATGGTGGCGACGGGCTGACGAGAACCATCATTTCCGGTAATTAAATTCTCTCCCCCTCAGTAAAACATCTTCCTTCTCCCCCATTTTGAGCGACAGCGAAGCAGAAATCAACAGGGGATCCAAGCCTGACTAGCTCATGCTAAACAGTTCCTGTTGCTTCCCAGTGGATGGTCCTGTCTCTTAACCCCTTCAGTGTCGAATTACTGATTTATCTGAAAGCGTTCGACCTCCCACAGACCCAGATCAGCGTCTGCAGTGAAGTCCATGAGGATTAGTGGAGTGGAAAAATGGTGCCTCAAGTGGGTAAATCACTTTTTTGTTGGTATATAGCATAACCTCTATACTGGGCAGTAATATATACTTTAGAAATGTACCTGTTGTATTCAGTGGGCTTGATAAAGGGCTATTCACTATATTACTACTAAAAGTTTCTGGGAAGGAAATCAATAATGATCATACTGGAAAGGCACATCAACCTCCATCTTGAATACGTTCGTATTTCATTTCAAGCAACCCCGTGGAATGAGAAACAATTCAGTGTTAAGTATAATACATTTATGCAATAAATACACAGAACCAAGTCTGACAAAACAAATTGATGATGATATATTGCAAATTACCTTTCCGTTGGCAATTATATAAAAGGTGTTTCCTTCTTCTCCCTCCCGGATGATGTAGTCTCCTTTATTATAATACTCCTGATCAGGAAACACAAGACAAAACTCATTTAGCTATTGATTTTACCATCAAGCCAGTGCTGTCATATTCCCGGAGAGATCCCCCTAGGGAGACAACAGGAAGGCCGCCATGTCTGCTTCTACAGTGATATAAGTAGATATGCCTCCTACATTGACTGCTTACATATTTGTCAAATTTACTAAAATGTGTTTTCACATTAGAAGCAGTTAGAAATTGTATTGTCGACATCAAGGTAACTCTTCACTAACCATTAAAACAGTTCAACTTCTTTATAATAAATAACAATAACTGGTTCAATGAACTGATCAATGAACTGGTATTCATCCAATTCAGTAGGAGACCAAGAATGTTTTCAAGTGATTTGCAAAAATGATGTTTTATTAAAAGCGGAATGGAATTATTCAAATGACATTGAAACCTGAGTTCCAAACGTAATCATTTAACCATTCTAGAACTTGTCCGTCAGAGACATTCCAAGGCATTCTTTGAGTCTTCATTTCTCTGGTCCATGTTCTCAAGTGATCTCCATCCCCAACTGTCTTTCTGACAGAGCGCTGCTGTTTCATTAGAGAAGCTCTCTAGGCATGCCACACTCCTCTGAGGGTCTCAAAACATTTGTCTGCTCCTAGCATCCCATCTGCATTCCATTCCCCACTGTTTAATGATAGAGTTCCACATTATCTGCATGTTCCAGTCCAAAACATCTGGGCCACTATTGGGTTACATTGCTTCCTTACCCCTAGAGAGGGGAATATAATCAACTCCATCGGAGTGATTGAATAACGACATTCTCCCATTCAACCCTAGGGGCCGACAATCGAGAAGAATGTCCTTGATGTTTTTTTTTTTCAGCATGGAAGAACACGAGGAGGCTTATTTGACATTGAGTTGACAAAGCCCACACTCTTTTAGAAAAACTCACTGTGGCCCCTAATGGTGAAATGGAATAAATCAGTCAGCAGCCTATACTGGCTGCTACAAACATCTTTAACAAATCACTCGTCCCCTCGATTGGACTGAACACTTCGCTCAGCCTTAGTCAAATAAGTATGGTAACAATATACTGGGCCAGAGTGAAGAAAGATGGAATATCAACACTGTTTTGTCACTTTGGATCTAGACATTTGAAAACAAGTATTCACTACAGATGGATATATTGGATCTGAGAGGACTGGTTATTTTTCTTTTTTATTATTATTAATATTAAAAAGTTTTACTTACCACCTCTAAGCAGTCCACAATCTTAGTTAGTTTGTCCCCAGGTAAACTGGCAAGAAGTGAAACACTAAAAATAAAATTAAATGAAATAAAAGTTAGGAGAGTTACAAGAGACAAGCAATGAGGCAT
Organism: Spinibarbus caldwelli; assembly: GCA_039654775.1. Taxonomy (NCBI): domain Eukaryota; kingdom Metazoa; phylum Chordata; class Actinopteri; order Cypriniformes; family Cyprinidae; genus Spinibarbus; species Spinibarbus caldwelli. The sequence continues at coordinate 29,121,581 of CM077222.1, read as the reverse complement.
CTTTTGATTTTCTAAATATAACTTTTGCCATTTTTGTTTCTTATGCATTTAACTCATGCATTAACTCATTTTTTGTCTCTTATGCATTTATGCATTTAAATTTAATTTATGCATTAAATTTCAATCCAATGTTCATCTATCTTAAATACATTGGTTCATTCATTTATTTTTCTATTTTTGACTGTCATATGACTAAACTAATTCAAGCAATTTAAGACTTCCCCTTTGACTCGGAATGAAGGGATGGTTATGGAGAACAATTGTGTTTATTTAATCTTATATATGATTATATAAGATAATATCTCTCAATCTTTTCTTATTAGAATGTCTTCAAGAGCCCTCAAATTGAATTATTGCATTTCCCTCCTTTCATGTTTGCTATTTAAACTGGAAGTTACATAAGCAAGTTCACAGAGGTCACTTCATCCAGATCATGAAGGCCATCGAACTAACCTTCATTATCAGTAGCATGGCTAATGCCACCAAAAAAAAATCCTAGCTTTGCTTGATCTCCATGAAGTTTCATGCAAAAAACACTCTTTGATGTTTTCTGGTCCAGCTAATGCTTGGCTACACATTTTGTGGTAGGACGCCACAGTAAACAGTGGGAGGGATGAGCAGTTTGGATTACCTCCTCAGGAAGTTGCGGTATTGCTCGTGTCGAGCCTCGGCAGTCATCCGCATGATGTTGTGAAAGACTTCTCGATCGAGGGCCCATGTCTTCACATTGCTGGCAGCTGCGATCATAACAAAACAGCAGGTATGAGAAATATAAGAAGCTTTCTCGTTCCTCGCTGAGTGGCATCCATTTAAACTTTAGTGGTATAGTAACCAAGAAACAACAGCTGCTTTCAATAGGGCCATTAGGAAGTGATTACATTTTATCGTAGAGGAAGAAAAAGTCTAATAGATTTTGAGTATCAACGACTCTTAATGGTCACATTAAGAATTAACCACTGAAATATAATGACTTATAATTTAACATTACTGGTAAAAATCGTGTTTTACCACACATCTGTGTTTTTTTAGGAGTGGGAATAAAAGATATTATAAGAACAGGCATTTGACATCCAGCCACGCGAACAAACAAACAAACAAAATTACTGACAAACCAATAAGGTTAAGGCTACAAGACAAAACAATGCTGTTTTAGTTCTCACTGGTGTTTATTTGATAGCCTGTGGCTACATGAGGCCAATCCATGGTCACAGCATGAACTAAACCCACAGAGCTGCCATGCAGGGACAATTTGAATTCTCGGTTAACCAATTATATAACGTATTTGTCAAAAACAGCTCATTGAGAGAAATAGAATGGAGCACAAAGGAAATACTTTACCTTTGACCGAGGCAGTCCTGGTGCAATTGTACAAGATGGCTAATTCACCAAATGTGGTCCAGACTGCTATCGATGTGAGCAGTTTGTTGTGCTGATAGACATCTAGTTTGCCATCTGTAAGAGAATAAAGAACTTAAACACAAATTCTTTCTTGCATTCTGAGTGAATTTGCACCTTAATTCACTTTGGTTTGTCCTATTCATAAAGAGAAAACAGTTGTGATTTATACTGAATGGTGGTAGCTAATGACTAAAACTGTCTTAAAAGGGTTCCTCATATTATCTTAATATTAATGCCTAGCCAGTGTGATTATGATGGAATAGTTTATACCTGCAAGCACAAACAGGTGGTTTCCCGGCTCTCCTTGTTTAATGACATATTCTCCCTGATGGTAAGTCCTCTCATACATGCATTCCACCATGTCTTTGACCTGTTGCACTTCAAGTCTTCTCAGATACTGGTTCTTATTCAAAGCATCTGTGAGGAGCTTCTTTACGCTGTTAGAAACACATTTGTTAGAAGATAAACAAAGTAAAAGGAAATGTACAAAATAATACTGTTTTGCTTGAAACTGTGATAGCGGTAATGTTGTTATGCTCGTTTTTTCATATTATTTAAGACAGACTAATTGGACAGTTCACGCTATGAAGCGCACCAGTTGTTTCATTTTCAGCGTTAGAACAGAGACAAGATTATGAATCTCAGCATGGTGTTTTGCAAGCAGATTAGACCAACTTAAGCCTCCTGACATAATGAGCATCTACGCACATGGTCTCCCATAAGCTTAGCATATGAAAAACACAGACTAATTACCAACATAAAAAATGGCACATCTATTTTAGCTCTTTGAGGATGCTTGATACAATAATGAATATTCCTGTTCAAATACACACACATACAGTATATATCACGTACACATTACATGACCTTCTAAGGTAACCTGAAGCCTTAGAGTTCACAAACATAAAGCACATTACTCCTTATGATTTTAGCCAATAGTTAATCAATCCCTAATTTACACAAATCTGCCAGTTAGGCCAGAAACACATTTAATTCAACCGATTCTTTTAAAAACAACGAATGCAACAAATTCTGCTTTGATTTCGCTTAGAAGTATTTTGTTTGCAAAATAAAAAATACGAAATAACCTGCAATGCTGTATCTAAAAAGTTATTCAGTATTAATTCATCACATATTGCAGACATTAATATAATATAATATAAAATCACAGCTATCCTCTCTTCTCTTCTCCTTTTGCTTAAATATACACAACCCAACAACTACCATGACCACAACTGCCAATCAAACTTAGTAAGGAATTGCCTTTATGATCAAAAGCAGAACATGACTCAGTTCTCTCACCTTTGTTCTTTCCAGACTCGTGCACTCTCAAAGTAGAACTTTGGTAGACCGCTGGAATCATACGTTCTAGATGAAGGTTCTGCAGAAACTCCAGCTTTTGCTCCTTTCCTTCTGTTGAGGGTATCTCTGAGCAGGCCAGTGAGACACTGACTGACCTTTTCCTTGATAGGTGATGGCAGAAGACCTAACTCCCCTTTATTCTTAAGTGCATCCTGGAGCTTGTTGAGCTGTAGACACTTGTTCCTCAAAGTGTCAGAGATCTCTGAGATGGTCTGTCTCTGCTGGGCCAGCTGCTCCTCTAAATGTTTGATCTGAAGCTCTCTGGCATTCAAGTCTTCATCCTTCTTCTTTAGATGATTCTCCAATTCTTCCACTCTAACTCTGAGAACTTGAGAAACCGAGCTTGATTCTCCATTGTTTTTGGATTTGGTGGAGCCACTGACCTGCTTAAGAGGGTTCAGCTTCATTGATCCATTTCCCATTTTGGCACTTTTATTCTACAATAAAAGATGATCAAGTTCAATTTGCTGTGGGATGACATCAAACAATATAATTAAAATGATTATAGTCTAATATGATTAACAATTATAAAATATTTAATATTTTAGTCTTAACCTTAATTTTTCTTTTGATGCCAATTTAATGGCTTGAAAAAATGTATTTAACATTGACGTACCAGGCTGATACTTTTCCAAATCTTAAGAGTGATTATAAACAAAATTACAACTTACTTATTATTGCTTAACTTACTTATATTACTTATGCCCTATACATAAAACAACAAGTCTATATGAGTGCAATAAAATACAATCATTTTTGAAAAGTGATCTACTTTAGTAATAGATTCAGTAATATTTGCCTTCTGCATTTTCATTAGGTCAAATGAATTTAGTAAAACATTTGAGTTCTTTTGAATTTTTTATTTACAACTTGAATTCCAGAAATGTTGGGACATTTTTAAAATTTGAATACAATGAAAACTAAAAGACTTTCAAATCACATGAGCCAATATTTTATTCACAATAGAGCATAGAGAACATAACAAATGTTTAAACTGAGAAATTTTACACTTTTATCCACTAAATGAGCTCATTTCAAATTTGATGCCTGCTACAGGTCTCAAAAAAGTTGAAGGGGCAACAAAGGGCTGAAAAAGCAAGAAATTTTGAAAAGATTCAGCTGGGAGAACATCTAGCAACTAATTAAGTTAACTGACATCAGGTCTGTAACATGACATCAGGTCTGTAACTTAGAGAGGCAGAGTCTCTCAGAAGTAAAGATGGGCAGAGGCTCTCCAATCTGTGAAAGAGTGTGTAAAAACATTGTGGAAAACTTTAAAAACAACGTTCCTCAATGTCAAATTGCAAAGGCTTTGCAAATCTCATCATCTTCTGTTGGAAATCATGGATGCCATGTCCTCTGGGCTAAAGAGGAGGGAGACCTTCCAGCGTGTTATCAGCGTTCAGTTCAAAAGCCAGCATCTCTGATGGTATGGGGGGGGGGCCCATACCATACGGTATGGGCAGCTTGCATGTTTTGGAAGGCACTATGAATGCTGAAAGGTATATAAAGGTTTTAGAGCAACATATGCTCCCCTCCAGACAACGTCTATTTCAGCAGGACAATACAAAACCACATACTGCAGCTATTACAACAGCATGGCTTCGTAGTAGAAGAGTCCGGTGCTGAATTGGCCTGCCTGCAGTCCAGATCTTTCACCTATAGAGAACATTTGGTGCATCATTACATGAAAAATACGTCAAAGACGACCACGAACTCTTCAGCAGCTGGAAACCTCTATCAGGCAAGAACGGAACCAAATTCCAACACCAAAACTCCAGAAACTCATAACCTCGATGCCCAGACGTCTTCAAACTGTTTTGAAAAGAAGAGGAGATGCTACACCATGGTAAACATGCCCCCGTCCAAACTATTTTGAGACCTGTAGCAGGCATCAAATTTGAATTGAGCTCATTTTGTGCATAAAACATTTATGTTCTTTATTTTCTATTGTGAATAAAATATTGGCTCATGTGATTTGAAATTCTTTTAGTTTTCATTTTATTCAAATTTAAAAAAACGTCCCAACATTTCCAGAATTCGGGTTGTATTCATTTTTACCCATACGTCCAGAAGGTCACAAGGACAACCAGAGCTTGAGGATTAAATATGTGTGTGATTTCACATGGTGTGTTAATTTTAATATTGAACCTATTGCCATTTAGTCCCTGTCTCAGCACAGATATCTTGATAAATAATATAAATAATGCTGCTGGTTTTTCTGGGTGTGTGCTGGTCTTTTGTTGTCAGATTTGATGCTGGCATTTGTCCCCTACAGAACACAACTTTGATGGTAAAGGTTATGGGATCCTCCCAAGCCTTTCATCTACCTGTCGTGTATCTCATTATGAGGGGCTTAGACAGTGGCACAAGACACAGAATGATCGTCCATATTTTCATACCTCAGATAAAAAGAGAGAGAGCGTGCGTTTTACCAGAGATCTGCTGGCCCCAGTGATTTAGACCTAATCAATAATTTAGAGGCACAGTAATACCGGATGGCACCAGCAGCCCGTGAGTGTGCAGTATGCTCTTTCCTGGACTATCTGGTGATGTCATTCTTTGCTGCGCTTCATTGATGGAAAAATTAAATAAGATGTCTTGTAATTCGCTCTGGGTTACAAATGCACAATGGACACTGGACACTCCCACCACAGAGAAAAATGTTTGAGCACAATCACAGTATTTACAGTACAAGAGCTTTGAGCAAATCTTATACACATCCCTACATCTCCATACAGAAACTTTGTTAAACACAGTATGCAACTCAATAAGACTGTTATTTTGTTTGCATCTAATCTGGATGTTGAATTCACGGGATATTTGATTATCTTTATGTACTTACATCCATGAGAAATTTGTGTTATTTAATTTAGACAGGCTGTTTACAGCAGGAAATACATATTCAAGGTAATTCACTTGCTATAAGCTAAACATAAAAAATACAACTTAGCCTATAAATCAGTACATTTATAAAGTTTTTTTTTTTTTAACAATGCATGAATGACAAAAACTTCAATCACTTAAAAATCGTACTTGAAATGGTACTGAACTGCAGTTTATAAGCCTATAGCGCTCTTGCATAAGACATACAGACATTACACCTGTTCCTCCGTTTTATCTTTTGACTAAACGCCACTGAGAGACATAAAGTTTCTGAATGGTTTTAAATGACATGAAAAACCTACCGTTTTCTTGTACAGGAACTCTTCTTCGATGGCTGAAAGACAGTGTTGTGTGTTTGAGGCAGCAGCCCCAGTCAGCGGCACCGTTCACACGCCCCACACACACACACACACACACACACACACACACATATATATACTGGCAGCATGTGTCATTTCTCCACAATAACTACACTCGGTCCCTTTAGCAGTCTTCATGACAGCAGGATATTTTATGGATCTCTCTCTCTCTCTCTCTCTCTCTCTCTCTCTCTCTCTCTCTCTCTCTCTCTCTCTCTCTCTCTCTCTCTGTCATCACTTAATTATTCATTTATTTGTTGATGTTTTCTCCTGCTGAGATGTTGTTGTTTTAAATGGCATGTTTAAAATATTTTAAATTTGTAGTTTATTAATTACAAGATCTGTTTTTAAAAAATAAATAAATAAAGCAATTCTATTTACTATATAGGCCTAGGGGGCTGTTTCATAAAACAAGTTTACCAAATAAGCCAGGCTTATTTCAGTTAGTCTGACTTATTGTCAGTTGATTTGGTTCAAAATAAATCAGACTAACTGAAATAAGCCTGGTGTATTTGGTAAACTTGTTTTATGAAACAGGCCCCTACTGAAGTAAAAAGTATACAAACTAATCTTGAAACTGTTTAGAACAGACTAGACTCTATTCCATCATTGGAGTTTATGGAACGTTTCTATGTACATTCATGAGAGAGAGAGAGAGAGAGAGAGAGAGAGAGAGAGAGATAGATCACAGTGCTAGCCTATTACAGCAATCCCGGAGTCAGTTGAATTGATTTAATTGCATTTACATGAATCAGCTAGTGACTTACATCAGAGTGGCTGAAGCCTCTGGCAACTGAAATGACTAATATATCATTCAAAGCTGTCATTAATATGAACTGTGCGTCACATATTTTCAGCAAATATTACTGAAATTATAAACTTTAAAAAAAAATCAAATGAGATTTTGTTTTATATATTCCTATATTTTATACATGTAAACACATAGACATTAAATGATACATAGCCACTTCTAACATGTTTTATCCACTCTACAGCTGATTATCCACTCTACTATCTGGACAGCATAAATGCCTCTATTTGTGATACTCTGAGGTTTGGAATGACAGTGTCTCCAGATGTATTTATTTGTCTTCTGTTTCCTCCCTGTTCTCTATTGGCCCTGCTGCACATTTTTGTTTGCAGTACAATGCTTTGTTGTTATCATTTTATGTATACTTTTGTTTGTGTATCTTTGTTGTGTGTCGGGCAATTTGTGTTATTCTTTTGTTTTGTGTTTGTTAAAAGTAAAATAATAATAATAATAATAATAATACATAGCCTATTACAAATAGATATTTCTGTCACAAAATTATATTAAAAAAATTCTATATATATATATATATTTTTTTTTTTTTTTTGTCCACTTACTGAATAAATATAAAGTCGTCTTAGAAATCAGATGGTTTTATAGTTGACCAGTAGATGGAGACAGAGGCCCATTTCTCTTCCCCTGTATTACATTTGAATGTGGACCATCCTCAGAACAGGCTTTTTAACATTGTTTTCAAACATTGTCATTACAGTTATTATAATTTATATAAATGTAAATATAGCGTATGCTACAGAAATCTGCATATACAGTATAAATTGATTACAGATCACTGACTTTCCTCGTTTTAAATCAATCACTATCAGAAAATGGCTTGTTCTGACATTTTTGCAGTGTCCTCCTCTTCTCAGTATACATCACTTGGTGCTATCATTCTTCCGCTATATGACTCACAGCTCTTTCCAGTCTGCTGATCCTATGGACCTAAATCCTGTACAGATCTCAGGCTGGATAAATGAACATTTCCAGCTCAACCTAGCCAAAAACTCATTACAGCATAACTGTTCAGCTGAACTCATCAACAATACCAGCACCCAGGTCAGTCAGGATCTTTGGAGGACTGAACTTTACAGCCTATACAACGCCTATCATGAAGATTTATGCTCTACAACATTTATTTCTTTTTGCTTATATTTATTCATTGCATATAACAGGATTCTAGAAAGTTCTATTGATCAAGGGTGACAGTAAGACTTTTACATTGTTGCACTTTTTTTTTTTTTACTTCCTATTCACAAAAAAATTATATTATATGGTATAGTATAAAAGTTTTCACAAAATTAAGCAACACTTTTCAACATTAATATTAATATCTAAAAAAAAAAAAATCATTCAGCTGTCATTACTGGAATAAATTGATTACATTTTAAAATATATGAATGTAAATATATTACAATAGAAGTTTTAAGTTGCAATAATACTAGTTTTAAGTTGTAATAATAATATTATTACAATATTATTTACTATTACACAATATTATTACATTATTATTATAATTAAAACCAAATGGTATGGTTTTATTTTTCATCAAATAAATGCAGCCTTGTTAAACATAACAGACTTCTTTAAAAAAAAAATAATAATAATAATTAATTAAATAATACAGACCCCAAATTATTGAATGGTAGTGAATCATTAGGAGGTAAAAAAAATAATAATTAAATAAATAAAAATAAAACTCCTAAAACTCATCAAATAAAACTCCTAAAACTCATCTCCTCAGAATATTATTCACTTAGAAAAATATTTTTAATATGAATATTCTGCATATTGAAAATGACAGAATTGACACACAAAGACACAAAAACACAGTAAGTCTCAAAAAGCTCCATTTCATAGGCATTCTTTAATTCTTCTTTCTTTCTTGTTCACTCCATACCACTACTTATGAAGTTTTATAATCTGCCCGAACAATCAAAATACATACCAATATACAGAGTGGAGAAAAAGACATATTTACACAAAAAAGTATGTATTTGTGGAAAGTTTCCAATAAGAAAAAAAAGGGACTGACTGACATTAACTTCACATGTGCTAGTACCTTCAAATATTAGTTTTTTTCCCTCATACAAACGTTTATAAACATTATAAAATATTAGATAGAGCAATATCGGATTACTATAAAACATGTACCTAGTACAAAAACAGAATATAATAAAGCCTGTAAGTATCTTTAAAATATTTGAAAACAATAAAGCAGACAAAAACAGGACAACTACGGATATTTTTGAGGCCAATAAATAAAATCAAAGGAAAATAGAAAATATTAATAAAATAACAGTAATAAAATTTAATACATCATACAAATGGACTCAAATCCCAACTAGCACAAGTATGATAGGCCTTCATGTAATCAACTCCTCCCTGATAAGTACAACACAGTCCCCTAGCCCCTATGATGTTATCGTCCACTACACCACCAAAGGGCGACATAACACCATTCACCTCTGCTGCGCCCAAGAGTGTGTACAACAGCACTTGGGAGAATTGTCTGACACACAGTGAGCTGTCCTTCTGAAAATATCACCTTCATTGTGTAAGAAACAGCATTACAACTGTAACACTGACAAACGAACACCGTCTTTCCATCAACAGTCAACATACGTCTACAGCAAAGCCTTGACAACAAGAAAGAAAACAAGGATGGGGGAGCTTAATGCTGCAGAATTATCACAAAAGAGTTTACACAAGAAAGGAATTGACATCTTTATTCACAGAAGCATCCAGTGCATTCGGCAGCCCTCAGCGGGTTTATCACGCACACATCAATGGTCACTCACAGAGGTTAAAGCAATGCATTACTCATATCTCATATGCATAAAAAACTGACAAACACAATATCAAAAAATAGTGACAACATAAATCTATACTTAAATTAATGCTTCAGGTACAATAAAAATACACAGTACTGGAACCCAGTACACATAATGCTGGTTTATAATCTTTTTTTTCTTATTTTTTCCTTTTCCCCAACCTGTTTCATTTGAGTTTGCCAACCAGCGGCAAACTCTTACAGTCAATAGAGAAGAACGACAGCATAGATTGGAACTGGTTTGTAGACAAGGGACACGTCATTTTTCCTTCTGCTCAAATCATGCTTTAAAGAGGGGGAAAAGGAGCACAAAAGTCTGCACAGAGATGAAAAAGCCTGAAATATCCAGTATGAAAAACAGAAAGAGAAGGGCCTTGTAAAAAGATGCTGCTCTTTCCAACATAAAAATGCACCGTTCAGCAAAATATGGATTGTCATCTCCCTTGAAAAACAGGGATACTTCTCACTTTTGGAGGGGGCAAAAGGGGAACACAGCTTGCTTGTCAGAACGTTCACTTGATTTTGAGCTCCTCACAGGATTTATGTCCTGTTCAGCAACGAGGACCTGGAGAAATAAACAAGAAGAGTTGTTTAATGATTAGAACAGTCGAATACAATTATTCAAAATTATCTATCTTAAAAATGGAGAAGCAAAAATACAGAGCATTCGATGTTTTGTCAAAAAAAAGTGGACACGTATAGTGTTTGCCCTGTGATCTGATCCAAGTACAGTGCCCTACACCTGATAAATCAAGTATCAACTGGCTTCAGACTAGCAATAAAAGGCAACTTTGCCCTATGGATATTATTCTTCAGCTGGAGTCTCTCTGCCTTGTTTCCTGGAGGGCTACTATCCTCATGCCGAGATACTGAGAGTCGAGTGGGGTGGAGCACGAACTGCTGATACAGACAGAATCTGGTGCTATGACAGATCCTGTCGCAGTGGGGAAAAAAAAGAAAAAACAGCCCACCGTTTGCCTCCGCAATCTCGCTTTTCCTCCTCCTCTCTCTCTATCCATCCATCCCTCCTGAGCTGTAAAGCTATCAGGAAAAGTGACTAAGCAAGAGCCAAGAGGTCTTATCCTTTCCAAGCACATATGTGTGTGTATCTATCACCGCGTGATCTTTGCCAAGCATTAATGGAAGATGTTTTTGTCGGTTGTTCATTTATATTTTAAATAACTGACCGAAACAAATGTGAGAGCAAAAACAGATAATGCACTCCTTTAAAAAAAAGTGTCAGAATACTGTAAAACATGAAGGCTACACAATAGAATTCTCAAAATACCATTTCAGTAATCTAGATTGCATGTAGTGTTCTAGTGAGACAAGGCAAACTATGTGTAAATATTAATATAAAATTTTTAAAATATGTAATTTAAATAATGTGCTTAATTCAAGGTTTGTACAGTTATTGACTAATGAATTTGCATTAACGATTGTTATTAGTAAATTCAAATTCTGATTGACTTCGTGAAGTGTTTCACTGAAAATAACATTTAAAAGAAGGATTCACTTATAGATCATATTAATATGGATTGTGAGTATATTGTACTCTAAAGCAGTAATATTTAACAACTAGAAGAACGGCACTATTAGAAGGTACATTCATTATAGAATGATTTTTTAAGATTTTATTAATTATTGATTATTTTTCAAGGCCTGGACAAGGCCTGGCCTGGTCACTACTCTTCAGACAGGTCAGGAATAATCTCAGCATCTGAATGCAGATGACGACTTGATGAATCGTATCATACACACCTGAGAGATTTCCATCTGTCTTTCTCCATGTTGTTCTCTGGTCCTTCACTCTCATATGATGCCAGATACAAAGCTGTTGAGAGATCAGTGAGATGAGACGAGTGTGTCAGCAACAAAAACAAAGCCACCTGTTTTCTTTCTTGAGGAATGTTCTGAACCTGTGTCACTTGGTTATTTAGCGTGACGGCATTTCACACCTGAGGCAATCATGACAAGCGCAATTGTCTTTGTGTCTGGTATCTTGTTTGGTCACTGCGCAACTATCATTAGAACAGGTTTATGACGCAAGTGGCAGAAAATGAGTGTGCAGAAGAGCTCTAGCTCAGACAGGAAGTCCAAATTGACAGTAAACAAGCAAGACAGAATGCAGAAATGATGTTTAATTAGCAAAACCACTGTCTGGCCTCAATGTTTGCATTTCAGAAGTTGTAATGAAGGGGCTTATGATTGATGTTCACCACTGGAAAAAAAAAAAAAAAAAAAAAGGTACCAAAACTTGATTGCAATTAATCATAAACTAGCATTAAAAAAAAAACATCTGTACCATCTTCACTGAAGACCGGTGCGGTCAGGAGATACTGCAGAATCTTGCGGTCTCTGTCAAAAGGGCACTCCACCTTCTTCCATGTCATGAACTCCATCACTTGTTTGGCCAGCTCCCAGAATTTCTGCAGCACAGTCAAGATTCATTCTGTTAGAAATCACTGCCTAAGTTTCATTTCTCGCTGAATTGATGCCCTTGAAGCTTCATTTCAACAGATGCATACGTCAGTGAACTAAATCTGGATGCTTCCGTTGCTATGTGACAGTGTTTTCTCAACCATCCTTTGTTATTCAGTAGCTGTGACGGCAGTTGTTTCCATGCATCATGTTAGCTTGCATGTATCGCCAAGCCAAAGCGCAGGAATTACCTCAAAATTGACATGTCCGTTTGGGAGCCTGTTGGCACATCCTTCATTGAGGAAGTAGATGTCTTTAATCAAGAGGCTGAAGAAAGGGATAACAATCTGAAAAGCAAAAAGGGAACACAAGATTACATAACTATAAACTGACCAAAAACTAAGGGAAAAAAAAAAAACATGCAACAAATGGAGCAGCCTCACTGGAGTCTATCTAAGGGCTACCGTCAAAGTAAGACTGCATTAGGCAACAGTTTTTACAACAGCTTCTAAAAGCCCACAGGGCACAGCACAACTGGATCTACCACTTTGGAGGGCAACTCCGGTATTCAAAAAAATTTAAATAAATGGTCACACTTTACAATAAGGTTCATTAGTTAACAACATTAGTAAACATGAACTAGGAATGAACAATACTTCTACAGCACTTATTTATCTTAATGTTAATTTCAGCATTTACTAATGCATTATTAAAATCAAAAGTTGTGTTTGTTAACATTAGTTAATGCACTGTGAACTAACATGAATTAACAATGAACAACTATTTTCATTAACTAACATTAATAAAGATTAATAAATAGTGTAATAAATGCATTGTTCACTGTTTGTTCGTGTTAGTTAATACATCAACTAATGTTAATAAATGACACCTTATTGTAAAGTGTTACTAAATAAATAAATAATAAAAACAATCCACCTCCCATTCAAACTATAATGTAGAAATGCACATCAGATGTGGAAAACAGCGATAAAGCAAAATTCAAGTCACCCTGATCAAAAATTATTCAAGTAAAAATTGCCTTGCTATTAACATCATTCTAAAAACTAGAAATAAAATACCTTTTATTTTACAATATTAATAATTTAATTCATTCCATGCCATCAATATCCTGAAAATCTTTTCTTTTTTACATTTATTTATTTTTACTTTTTACATTTATTTTACTTTACATTACATTTAAGCCTAAGCATCACTCCAAAACTGAGAAATAAATAAACAGACAAATAAATAAACCAAAACATAACTACTGACATAATTAGAGTACAGTCCCATGTAAATAGTTATCCTCAAGTTCAAATCAAGCTTAAAATAAGTGCAATACCCATCAGTGAACAAAACAAAGGGTCAAAAATACAAGCAGTCAAACCAGTTGATGAGTTAAAGACATTAAGAGAGCAGCAATGCATTCCTGATTTAATTTGTTTACAGTGGAAATTCCTGTCCTGGAACATGCACTTATTTTGTCCCTTATATCTTTAAAGTAACGACACTTGCCAAAGCCTAAACACATCTGATTTTAGAGAAAAACAAGTGACATGGGCCACTGTGATGCAAAAAAACACGTCCCCCCCACGGAAAAGCTAAGCATTCCAGTACTGCTCTGGAACATTCTGTCTCACCACCCAAACCCACACAGAAAAGATCTCCTCCCTAACCAGTCGAAGACGCAAAACAATCCTTACGAAGCTTGACAAAAACAAACAACATATCCAATATATATATATATATATATATATATATATATATTTGAACACTCAAAATAGTTCTGCATTTTAACGAAGAGATTTAACAGTGTTGAGCTTCCTTTTGGCAGACTCAGATGCCGGATGGATTTTATTGAGTTTGCTCGCAGAAAAAACTGAAGAGCATCAGAACATTTTGTTAACTGGCTGAATGCCATGTTTTTATAACTAGAATGGAGCATATTTAGCAGAGGAAACAGAATGTCCCATTTGATGCCTTGCCCTCAGCAAATCATCCTCAAATGGCCCACCGTCCTCTACCCTTGTTATTACATAACTCTCGGCAAAAGAGACCAGACGCTACCTCAATTTAGTGTAAATACAAAGCTTCTGGACTGGGATCTACACTTTTGAGCTAATCACTGGCATCTTTTATGTAATGAATCTGATTTTATCATTGTCCTTGCTGCGTTTGTTGCTAATATCAATACAACATATCACACACTTCAAACAACCTTTTTGTAAGTACATGCCGCCCGAACCCAAACAGTGTTATAAAACCAACGTTCCTATGATTTATGTGAGAAAATTCTATGCATTACCTTCTCTCTGCTACTATGAGCAGTGATAGATCTCTGAGTGGCTCCACGCAGCGCTGTTCTGTAGTTGTAGAAATTGCTAGAGGGATCCATCTGGTGCTGAGAATAGAGACAAAAACAGGTTCATGCACCAACCTCAGGACTTGGCCTGAAAAATGTAGATGTAGTTTCTACAAACAAAAGTTTTTTAATGAGCTCTAAGCCCATTCAACGTGGTTAAGAATCCAAAGGCAAAATGAGTCACTCTAGTTACTATTCATTATGGGACAATCTTTAATGGGAACCAAGTAAGATGATCCATGTTATGCACTTTCAATCTTCAGTCAACTTTTTGCCAGCAGGTGAGACAATCACAAAGGTTCAGTTCACTTAAACCAGTTTAAAGCAGCAAGTTTCATATGGTTCAAACGTTTGGGGTCAGTAAGATTTTAAATGTTTTTAAAAGAAATCCCCTATGCACCAAAGCAGCATTTATTTGATCAAAAACAACATTATAGCCCTTTTGAACAGTAGTCTAAGGCTACATACAGTTTATCAAGACCATTTTAGGTGAACAAGTAATAACCTTTATTAGGGACTAGTGCTGAATATCTGCAGCTTTTACAATAAAGATTTTGATTCTACAGGGAAGCCATGACTAAGCCTTTTATCCAACAATCCTCCATTGTCTTAGAGTAAAACTAGAGGAAGACAGAGTGAGAGAAAAGAAAAAGTGTTGTGATACAAAGGCTGAACCTCCCTGAAGACTAGACATACAGTCCCTATTTACACATCAAAATGCTGAAAGCCACAAGGCGAGACTGAACAATGTGTAGGTGTGTGTTTTGCGTACATAAAGTCATATATCAAGTTCAAGGCCTCTGCCTGTCTAAAGATAAAGCAAGACCTAAACAAAACCCTCTTTAGACAGTAAACACAGAGTGCAGATTCAAAATTAAAGCCTTTAAGGTCTCAACCCATCTCAAATTTGGCCTAAAAAGCTTTGTAAACATTTGCACACCCACTCAAAAGGAGAAATGCTGTGCTTCAGAAAAATAATGACACAAAAGCAATAATTCTCACCCACTTGGGACTAAAATTGGCAAAATATGGTGTCCATATTGTCAGGGGTTTGAGCATTGTGCATGCATGAGTCACGGGGATAAGAGCCAGGGTCGAACACTTAATATGATTAGTGCCATGTCAGCACTGCAGCCCCTACATGTTCAGTGAGTCACACCCACCCACTGCTGCAAACAGAAAAGACAACATCAATCCCAATGTGATGAAATACATACCTCTAGTATATCAAATTTGGCAGATTTGATTTTGCCCCAGGTCTTCTTGAGCCGTGACACTGGACTCATGTTCATTCCAGCTGAAAGGCACATAGAAAGAGACACAGGTCAGCACACTGTTTCCTGTCAGAAGTGCAGTTTCTCTATGGCAAATAGAGCAGTGTAAGCCCATGAGCCCACATGAACAATGACATTAGCAGGAGCATCATTTCCCTCCGACAATAGGTGAGGCTTATAGAGCCGAGGGTCACGGTGGGCTTGTGCAGTCAGCACTAATGACCAGATGAGGTCAGAGTGTTGACTGGAAATCTCTAGGGGTGGGTCAACCAATCAGATTTCTCTGTACTGACGACAGCATCATTTCTTACTAGGTCTTGATTAGATGTTAAGCTACTTGTTTCTGAAGCTTTAAAATAAACACAAAATCAAAATTCACCTCAACTACTTTCCTAAAACACATTCTTTGTA
Source organism: Spinibarbus caldwelli (assembly GCA_039654775.1). Taxonomy (NCBI): domain Eukaryota; kingdom Metazoa; phylum Chordata; class Actinopteri; order Cypriniformes; family Cyprinidae; genus Spinibarbus; species Spinibarbus caldwelli. Next base: position 29,105,467 of record CM077222.1, on the reverse strand, counting down.
TAGTTTAGACATTGTTTAGGCACTCAGTTTGGCTCTATTTTGGTATATATAAAACATACTTTTCAGGATATAAAAAATTCTGGAAGGATAAAATCAAGTTGCTGTTTTTGTTAACACAAATACACAAATGTTGTGGTCGGTAAGCTTTTGTAGGTCTCTAAAGCTCTCCGAGGCTGCATTTAAGTATTTATAAAATAATGCTTTTGTATTTTAATATATTTTAAAATGTATTATTAATATTATTGTTCTTAAAAACATTTCTTATTATTATCAATGTTGAAAACAGTTCTGCTGCTAAATATTTTTGTGGAAACCATGATTTTTTTTTTTTTTTTTCAGGATTCTCTGATGAATATGGCTGACTTGAACCCAAATATTTTAATGGTAGTATGTGTTAAAAAGTAAAACGGCTTCAGGGAGACAAAAGCAATTAACTGATGGATAAGGGAAACATTGATATTTGTAGTTCATAAATGCACATTTAACTGAATATGTTGAGATCTGTATCTAAAATTCAGTAATTTCAGATGTTTTCTTCCCCAGTTTTAAGCCTGAACAATAGCAGCAACACTATCTATTCATCTACAAAAGAGCCATCTGAGACTTTAGTACCATTAACAATCTGTCTACACTAACAGGTGTCAGGCCCAGATCTCCTCCGGCACACTAACATGATACTAGAGCCAATGACGTTTCAATTCTAGCCACGCGCTGACGCTCCATTCACGTCACACAATGTACGCGCTGCCTCCAAAACACACAAGCAGGAGTGATCAAACTTTCCCATGACTTGTTTGTTCTCTTTCAGTGACTTTAATATCAGCCCTCCATCTCCATGGAGAGAAACTTGTGTAAGAGCCCCGGCCCGTGGGCTCGTCTCCAGGGAATGGCCAGGGAAAGGACAGCTGGTTCCACTCCCTCCCTCTCACAATCCCCCTCTCAATGAGTCTGTCCCTAGCTCAGTCTATTGGATTGGTCAGCACTGACCATCTGCCTGAGGGATGCCGCTCCCTCGTTCCAGCTCTCGCTCACACAGGCTGAACAGCTGCTTCTTCTCCTGGTTCTCTCCACTTCTGTTTCCCTACCCATAATGCCTCAGGCACAGGCCTAGGTGGGTGCTCAGAGATCTGAGTGAATGATTAATGTAGCTAATAATTATTTCATTATATTAAAGAAGGTAAAATGCACTATATATTATCAGAAGTCTAACATAAACACAAATTGTTTATTATTACAGATTATCTGTAGATTATTGAACAAAGGATGATACAGATTTGTGAAAATTTGCTCAACTAATGGCTAAAATTTATTATATAAACCTTAACGCATAGCTAAATAAGACTCTCCGAAGCACTCAACAAACACACAAATAAAATAATATGAGTCTGTAAGAGGTTTGACATTGCTGTGTGTTAAGCGTACAAGAGCAGGGATTAGAAAAGCAAACCAAATCCTGCCAAAACAGCAAACTGTATTATCCAAACTGATTTGTGGGGAACAAAAGAGCTTTCTGTAGCAAAGTCTTGAAAGGGACGGCAAAACACTCACTAATGATGGCCATGAGCGAGTTGAAGTTGCCAATGTTGAAGCACTCTCTTGCCACGTCGATGAAGAACTCAATGACTCGAGCCCGATGTTTCTTCTTTACAGGCTGCATGAGAATATCAAGCAAATATTTTATGAACACCAAAAAGTGATATTTATAACAATGCTCATGAAATACTTAATACTTTAGGAACTTTCATGATATAAAATCTAATGTTACCTATACCACCTTTCAAAAGTTTGGGGTCAGTAAGATTTTTTTAAAATGTTTTGAAAGTCTCATGATCACCAAGACTGCATTTATTTGGTCAAAAAAAAAAAAAGAATAAACAGAGAAAACTGTGAAATATTTTCTGCAATTTGATGAATAGAAAGAACAGCATGACCTCAGGAACCTACTGACTTTTATGAAAGGTGGTGTATGTTTTTATAAGGCTTACATTTAAAAATCACATTAGAATCACTAACAGTGCAACAACCTATAGGAATTTAAGATTCTGGACGAGTCATAGCAATAAAAGCAGATTATTACCATGCAGATCTCCGTCGCCACCAGGTAGCTGAGCCTGTTGAACCACTCCACATAAGACTCCAGGTTACTTGCTTTTTTGTGATCACTAAAGCATCTCTGCAAGAATCAAAATTTCAAAAGGGTCAGTATCATCATTCAATTACAATGAGGCTTGAATTTGGTCAAGAGCTTCATTTAGGACATTGTGCCACAACGTTTTCCAGTTTATTTTTCAAATTGTCTTTATTGGGGATGTGCATTTTATCTGTACCATACTGGTTATCTGCCAATGTCAGCATTTTATATTTATCGGTATAGGTCAATTTTATTTATTTATTTTTTTTTTATCATCAAACTAGCAAAGATTCCAAATATCAGCTATTTTAACTTGTCTCTATCAGCCAGAATTTTAGCGTTGGTGCATCTATTTTTCATCCTAAATTCTGAGCTCTAAAACATTTGGCAGGAATGTAAACAGTTCATCATCGGTAGAATATTGCTCTTTAAGTGATCTCACAGTACTTTGCATGCTGGGATCTGTGATTCCTTCAGTCCCAGCCCAAGAACAAAGGTCTCCGAGATGACTGATGATCTCCAACAATGCACATTCAATCAGAGAGCTTATTTGCCCTGCAGACTCTCCACGCTCACTGGGCCTTGTGCTATTATCTGTTTAGGGAATGTATACAGACACTTTGTCTGAAAGCTAGGGCCACTTTAACCCTTCATTCCTCACATTCCTACGGTCTGACTCAATCACTCCGTCACACAATACCCAATCCACCCTACTCTACTTTTGACGGACAACATCAGAGAGCCACGGCGGAGCACAAGGACCCTCTGGAGAGACAGCGAACAGAACAAAAGAGAAAAATCGCACTAGTACCGCCTTGACACGGGCTGTTGCCTAGCAGCTCAACAGCAGAGGGCATTTCGAGGCAGGGCTGAGTAAACTTTTGGCAGGTTATTGTGAGAAACCAGTTGCTAGGCTTTGGCCACAAAAGGACGCTGTGAGGAACGTGAGGAGGGAAACTTGGACGGTGATAGATTAGGCGAGGAATGTGCAGTGAATGCTGTGTGAAATAAGTGACACCGCATTGAACCCGAGGGTTAACGTAAACATTGAGTCAGATATAAGCGCAAGACAAAACATTTGCATTGTATATATTTTTAGTTGACCTTGCTGACCATAAACAGGAAGGGACTGTTACCTCGTCATTATCAAGAGGGTCTTTCTGAACAAACGCCTGAACAAACTCCTCTGGTCCGATGTAGCTCAGTCTTTCCTGAAAAATCAAGATGATGATGTAACTTAACCTTTGCAGTTAGTCCAAACAGTCACCTTGAAAATAACTGCACAGATTATTGATTTAGTAAATAAATCGATCCAAACACACAGTGAGGTGAGGAATGTAAGGTCATGTAAACGGAGGAAGTTCCACTCACCAGTTCAATGTGTGTGAGTTGCTGTGCCAGGGTGAAGGGGTCACTGCAGATGGTCAGAATGTCTCTCTGGATGGACTGAGGTTTGGTCTTCAGCACAGTTAGTCTGTCAGTCACAGAGGAGTTAATCTTGGCCAAAGCCTCCTCGTACTGACTCAGTGTGGTGAGCTTACGGATCAGCGTTTGTGTCATCTGTTGCACCGCCTTGCGATAGAGCTGAAGAGAGACGGGGAGACAGAAGACGTGGATTAGCAACCATGCTTTTATTGACCAGAATGACAAGGTAATCATTCATTTGAAAGACTGACAACAAAATGTGTCCCACACTGATAAGAAAGCTAAGGGAATGCACAACGTATTTGCCTGGCAAACATCTAATGGACTTCCAGGCGTATAATGGCACCCTTTCCTCTTGATTGGTCAGCTAAGACGGTGGTTCGGCTCACGGGGTCTAACGTTCCAACATAGGGTCTTGAGTATGTTACATAAACAGTTAATGCAGGATTATGAAACAGCAGCACTTCATGTCCTTCAAAGGTTCACAAGAATCCTGAATGCCGCCCACGTAACACAAGACGGGGTTGAGTTATCTAATAACAAGAGCCTGACAGTTCTGGACTTCTGTTGCGTAAGGAGAGGACACCAGCAGTCATGCCCTGTTGCTCAACATCAGTCGGATAAGAATCTACATCCTCTGCCTGCTTGACAACCAATGGGCATCAAGAAGACGACCCCACGCCATGAATTTAAAACAGGCTATTATTTTAAACAGAATAAAATGAATGCATTTCATAAAAAAGTACTTTTTTTTCAGGACAATAATCACCTGAAAGCCAATCAGAATCCACTCAACTTTAAACAGTTTAAGCATTTAAAGCGTCAGACGACAAAACTGCAGCTCTTATATTGAACAAAATGCTATTGTCCATTTGTGTGGACTCTAAAATAGTTATCAATATGGCTATCGTTCTTGGTGCAAACAGGCCTTAAGGCTTTTGTTTAACCATGAAGATATAAAAAGTTGGCTGTTCAAACATTTTGCTGATTGGTTGTGGGATCTTTCATTTCTGTCAGGCTTCTGTTCTCCTTTCTGACTCATAGAAAGTAAAAAGTGGCCCATTAATCTGTTGTGCAGGAGGTCAGTGGCACATAAATCCATCTGGCTCAGAACAACGTGCACATAGAGTAGACGCAAGAATATTGATGATTTGACAAAAGAGCGAGTACAGGAGAAAACTAGTCCTTGCAGCACTTTAAAAGATCACAGAGAGTCTTAATATTCCCTCTTCAAGGTCCACCATATGCTGACATTATTTTCAGCAAGAGTTCTTGGCGATAACTGCTTGACATTTTGAGCAAGCAGATCAGACAACTCACTTGTTGTGGAAAAATAGAAAAGAAAGCAGCTTGTGTGCTGCCTCCACGTTTTTAACCCTGGCATGAGTGTGTGACAGCCGTCTACATGGCACAACCTCACAGTACAGATCACTCTGGCATGGACACACCACACCCAGGTCAAGGGTGAATGCTCTCCATTACTTTCCCAATAAACAGGATTTGTGCAAAAGGTGTCCAAATGTGCACCAAATGGCTGTGTCTGTAAATGCACAACTGGGCCCTGCCTTTCCTATACAGAAGACCACATGCATAATGACAATCTTTGCTGACCAGAAGCCTGAGGACCAAACTGTGGTCTGGAGGCAGATGTTACGGCATCTATTCTCAGCTCCTGCGCTGAAAGCAAGAAATCTGCGACGCAACTGCCAGTAAAAAGTCTGAAAACAGCAGGTCAACAAACTGCTGGCAAACTCGTCAGGACCATTGAGGTCTAGGAGAGGTCAAAAAATAAAAGGCCTAACTGGAAACCACTTCATAGTGGTCTCGTTATGATGGGCTGCAAGCACTGGACAGTACATTTGACTCAGATGGGCTTATGTCTAGCTATAAATACACCCATTGTCTATTGTGTGGCTCTGACTGCTGTGAATCCCCCGTCATCGTAGAGTCAGTGCTCCACTGTAACAGACACTCTCATTAACAAAATTCACGTACGAGAACATGCCGTTCACATGACGGGAGAAAAACAGCAACTGAATTACATAATACAGTCAACATATTGATGGTATGAACCGTGAATGCATTCTTCACACTATGAGACACTCTTTTCATGCATAGATACACATCTACCAGACAGTCATGACTCAAAACACAGATTACATTTGTCTCGCCTACCTAGCAAATGTAAAGATCATAATGAAACTTTGAAGAAAAGATCATGAAGATACTTTAAAGAAAACATGAAGTGGTCACACCATTAAAAAAGAAAATTTGATCCCCATCAATAATATAAGGAGAAAAAAAAAACTTTAAAGAACTAAAATACATTTAATGATGCTAAAAATGTCATATCACCATCAAATCAAACAAAACCAAACAAATTAACATTTATTTCTACACCTTGAATACATGAGTGTAGATATCCTAAGTATTTTCTCAAAAAATTTAAATATTAGACAAAAAAAAAAAAAAGAAATTTGGTAACTTTACAATAAGGTTCATTAGTTAACTACATTAGTTAACATGAACTAAGATTGAACGACTGTTTTATTCTTAACTAACATTAACAAAGATTAATAAATACTGTAATAAATGTGTTTATCATTGTTTGTTCATGTTACTTAATACATTAACTAATGTTAACAAATGACACCTTATTGTTAAGTGTTACCAGAAATTTAAAAAGGTTTTGGGTCACACATGACATTTTACCACCTTAACTATCATTAAAATGTGAAATTACCTGATATTTGAAAAGACTTATTGCCCTTCTTGAAACATAGTGCATTTTATGTATTACATTCAGACAATTGTCTTATTTTGATATTGATTTTATACAAAATTACATTTTAATTCAGAAATTTAAAACTTGCTCATCATATAAGAGGTGTATTCAGGTTATTGTACGTATGAATTGTATTTTAATTATTTTTCAAATAAATATACAGGTCAACTATGTCACGGACCCTAACACAGTTATAGTTCTCCATGTTGTTTTTTTGAGTGTACATGCAGTCTTATGAGCTTATAACCCTTTTCACTAGATTGAGGAGGCGGTACAACACGCACACATTTCCTCTATGAGCTTAGCGGGGCCGCAGAAGGTCATCGATCTCCTGGGCCAGGATAAAGCAGATCAATTGTCACACATGTGTTTACTACACAAGTCACCAGAGGATGAGTCCTGCTTGTCTTTTCCAGTTAGTGAAACCCCATTCATTTGAATCTGATGGAGCGATGTCTATCTTAAACTGTCTATTCTAACTAGTGCCCTGCTGTTAGACATTATGCTAATGCTCGCCAACCATGTGAGATGACCAGAGCGAACTTCTGCAAATCTTTTTATTTCACTGTACATTAACTAAATCAAGAGTTCCCAACAGCAAGACTATTCAGATGTGGACAATAGAGAAAAAAAGGGATGTTTGAGGACAACACTTGATGAGAGCTGCAAACTTTATCCAGATTCAAAATGAATTGACAGGCTCAGCTTTGGCTGATAGACATCAAAAGGATGTGAGCACAATGGAAGGATGATAACTAGATGTAAAATAAAATCTAATTATGTAACGCAACCACTGTTGGTTTTTGTGCCCAGGAAGTTTTAAAAGAACCTAGAATAAATGTGGTGAAAAAGTCCCTTTGATGAAAAAAATGCTAAGCCAGTAACATGGTAACAAACGAGTCAGCGCTAAGAGAACTATTTAAATGCTGCCTGTGGAAAAGCACCAGTGAAGACAAAAGCAGCTGAACAAAAGAGCTTTCTTCTCACTCCTCTTGTCAGAGCACATTGGACTAAAGAAATCTCACCCCCCATTGCTCAGGTGTTGACACTCTTCTTACCAATGAGTTACATCCTACGTCTTAACCAGCTGAATGTTAAAAAAGCCATGCTAAGACATATAAAGGTGTTTTACTCTGTCTATGCTAATAGTAGTACTAAAGGCATAAAGAAAAGCTAATGTCTTTGACGCAAGTGTTCGCACCTATCAGGTGACTTATTTTAAAACGGCGTTGCCCTTTAGCTGACATTTCCTCAAGAATGAAAAACTCATTGTTTCCGCTGAAATGATCTTCCAACACTTGGAAATGGCAGACTTACTTCATCTCCAGTACTCAGACGATGTGTTAGTTCCTTCAGGCTCTTCATCATCCTCTCATCCCTGAAGTCATAGGGAAAGGTCTCTGTCCATTCAGTCAGCAACTGCAGGATCTTGGGAGCAATTTTCCTGACTCTTGCCTACAGATTAAGTTAAAAAAAACAACAACACTGTAATTGCAAATTATTGTCCTTGGTTCTCAAAATAGAGCAACCATGAAGACTGAAGCCATCTTGTATGACAATCAGTATAAAGACACTCTTGTACCTTATCAGCCTGAGGATCAGTGAGTCTCTGCTGGTCCACACACAAATGGCACACTTTGGACATCAGCTCATACGGGTGAATAAAGAGACGGGAACTGAGCAGGAATGTGAAGATGTATGTTCTCTGTGAGTCAATGAAAATGAGATCAATGTTGGTGCAACAATACAAACCGTTAATTTCCGTTTTACATTATTCTAAACAAAACTAACATTGGACTAAGCTACATAAAATGTATTTATATTTCAGGAAAATAAATCTGGTTAGCTAGACTACACCTACAAAGGATTTATGTCTCTTTAGATCAATTTAATGAATTAAAAGTAATTTCATTTAAAACCAAATTTTTGAGCAGAAGTGCATATCGCTAAAAATATTAAGTTGAAAGCAATTACAAGTCACTTTTGTGGTTTCAGTGTTTAAAAAATGAATGTTAGATATAAAACTGAGCAAAGCATATGTTTTCAATACTCAAAAATCCAATACTGTGAATTGGCTTAATAGCTACTTTTCACACACTATGTACTCACATCAGGATAGTAAGCCACTGTAGGGACCAAGTGCTCAATTAGAGCCTCCAAGGACCCTGACACCAGGTTGTTTTCATGGTAATACAGGCCTTCATAGTCCTCTTCCTTGGCCTTATAAATATTCTTGTTGTAGCCATTGGACACATACATCGCTGGAAATGGTGGGGTTTGAGGCATTTTGTCCTGTTGAAGGATATAAAGAAACATCAGTCTGAGGAGCCTAACCTAAGCACAAACACAATCAAAAACAGACATTGATGCATGAACTAATTCGTTAATGCTGAGCCTCCATCCTCAACTGAAAATTTTGTTTACCTTTGTGTAAAACACAAGGTCCCCAGTATCATTATAGGAAGCTGAGTGGAAAATTACTCTTTCTCGGATGGACGACTCATGGGGATGAATATGTCGCGATTAATCTCAATGTGCAAACACCTTCCCTGATTGAGCCTGTGAGAACTTGAGTTTAATCTCCATTCGCTCCATATTTTAGACTCACACTAGCTGTCTCTAATCCACCATAATAGTAGCTGAACATACCGCGGCGGGTTTCACTCACAAACACCACCAAATTAATCTTCATGGTGCTTTTACCTCACATGGACGTACAACACAGAGGCTCTTTCAACAACGGGTTGATAGAAAAAACATGATGACCTATGAGAGCTAGTGCTTCTGAAAAGAAGGATTATTAATTTCCCCCTCAAAACCAAAACGTGGCCCATAACAGATGAGAGTCCTATGAGTCGGTCAACATTAGCTAGAGGTGATAAGCAGCCAAAAGCAGTTCTTCACCCACACAAAGAGCTCTGGCTCACATTGCCTGCCTCCCTCCCTCCTACTTCTGTATCTTCCAGGCTCTCGTGGAACAGCAGAAAGTGAGTTTTGCACATGTCAATGCATCACATAATCACGCGGGCGGCTCCAGCATGCCAGCACGAGCTTCTGTGCCATTTCAGAGCTCAGCCCGTGATTTTAAGTGAGATTCCTGGACACAGCGCATATGGGCCCCTCAATGGAGGCATTCAGAGCTACGGCACAGGGCGTTAAGGGACACCCCGAACAATGCGCAGCCCCAATGGCCGCCTGCCTATTCAGGCCCACAGGCGTTTGGGTGCCAGAGTCGGACGAGAGTGCGCAAAAAGGAGCGGGTGTCGTACGATGAGGTATATTCTCAGTCCGCGGCCCCCCACAGAGACCTCTTCATAAAACCATAGACATTAGCATTAAAATGGAGGCCCAAGAGGTCAAAGCAGCAAATGCCCCCCTGCGCATCTGCTTTACCATGTGTTATACCATCTGAGCATGTCAATGAGATAAAAGGCAAGGAAGGCCAAATGATGTCAAGAATGACTTTACGCTCATCACCAGAAATTGACAATTTGTCAAGTCCTTTATGAATGATGCCTCTGGGAACCGCGTACGGTTTTATTCTCTGACTCATATTCTGTAACAAAATTTGCAAGAACTTTCATAAAATAAACTCCTTTTTTGTTTTTGACCAAGCGGTGTTGAATAAACTCTACTTTTGTCTCATTATATGGCCCAAAAGCAGGATACTCCTGCGCATCTGCCCATGCAACCCTATTAGTGAAGCCCCCAGGCCACAATGCAAATCTGCTAAAAGCTAAAACAGAAAAAGTCAAAGCCCTTTTAAACTCTCTAGGCACACCAGCTGCTGCTCGACTGAATTCTGTGAGCGAATAAAACAAAGCTGAAGCTGATTAGTAGCAGGGATTCTGGATTCTGTGTTTACTTTTTGGTTGCAGGTGTCAAGTATGGCCAGCCACATGTCCTCTCCTCTGTCCTGCTTAAACAAACACGAAGCACAGCCGTCACCACAGGGGCTGTGTAGTGTGTAAGCAAACAAAAAAGGCCTTGCTTTCATACAATTACTGAAATGTTTTAGTCAGAGCTTTTATTTTGACCGTGCAGAATATTTGGCATCCTTGCATCATGGCTGCATTTTAGATAGTTATGACTGTCCTAAAGCTGAAAACATTCAGTCCCACCCACATGATGACTGTATTGTTGATTACTGTGTCTCTAGATCAAAACGGGCTTCCTCAAGCATAAAGCAACATTTAGCAAGATAAATAAATGCTCTGATCTTTGGGGTTCCCACACCTAAAATTCATTGTATATTGAAATTCCACTCAAAAGTCAATAAAATAGAAAATAAATTATTCTACAAATACTATACACAAGCACATACATAGCAATGGAAATGGAAAAAGTACATTGAAATAAAATTTTTATATATAATATAAGTTGAGTTAAAAGTTAGATTTCCATTTATAGAATAAGTATTAAATAAATAGAAAATAAATTTCAATTTAATAATAAATTTCAATTTTCCATGATATTTCCATGACTTCTTAAGATCAGTTTCCATGGAAATCACAATTTTAACATTGCTTGATATTTACAGGTCTTCCATGGATGTGGGAACCCTGTCTAACGCAAATGCGGAGGTTAAAACAACAAACCCAAACGTTCTGGAGTGTTTTGAAACTGCGTCCTCAACAAAAGGATGCGTTGAGCTCATTGGCATGTTATTAGGAGCTGTTAAGTTGTTGTGGCAGTCTTGTCTTTAAAGGTCACTTCATAGTGAATATAAAAACAACCAAAGATCAAGACTTTAACAAATAAGAAGGACTGATCACTGCTGTGATGACAGAAAGAAATGATTCCCATCCACATTTCTACAAACAAATGTCTGACGTATTCAAAAGATTGGTGCGTGGACCATAACACAGTTCTGTGTAAATTGACAAATTACTATAAAGTCATGTTACAAATATGATGAAATGAGGAAATAAACGTCTTTTCATGGCGCTGTAATAGACACCAGTATGACACAACATTGTCGGCTTTCAATAAAATCAACAAAAGGATCAAAACCACCAAGGACTCAAAAAAAAGAGTCTTGGTCTTTTGGTTTCTGCGAAAGTGGGTTACATGTTAGCCATAGAAACGAGCAGGTGTGTGTCCGTGTGTGTGTGTTTGTGTGTAAGACGGTGGGGGAAGGGAGCTATAGCTTCACTGAAACTACCCGAGTGTGTCTGAGTAAATAAAGGGCTTGGCTGTACAGATTGGCGAGGCACAGTGTCCTTCCCACAGCACTTTGAGCGACCTGCATGACTGGTATCACTGAGGCAAAGTCCAGCCAAATCACAGCAACCTGATGCATATCAGCATTTCAAAACAGAATCAAATGTCTCAGACACTCTTCTTTCCACAATCCTGACCAAACCCAAACCCTCATCTTAATTAAAAAAGTACAATATAAGACAGTTGATAAACAACACAGATTAATCAAGTAGACAAGACAATCTGCTTAAGCCCCAAAATAGCTTACTTATTTGATAGTGGGGAGGAACACATGGGTAATGATCATCTGAAATCAGCAAGGGAATATCAGCAACAACCCTCCAGTTTTCATACCCACCCACCACAAGACCACTACTGCGCTAATATATGAGAAATGAAAAATGAACTCCATAAACCTGGCATCTTCATTCTGCAGTGCAAACCATCAGTTTAGTACAAAGCATGCATGCACACTATTTTTAAGCTAATTTTCTGTAATTTTATATCATCCTTAACTATAAAATGCCTTCCATAGACATTTCAATGAGACTTTAAGATCTCGATGGGTTATCCAGGCTTGGAATTACAGTTCTAAAATTCTCTGAGTGTGGGAACATGAATTACCATGTAACTAGTATAGATATAACTAGCAAGGTAAATTAACATTACAATCCTTCAGTAAAATATTATAGGCCACAACAAAGTACCATGTAATACAAAATAACATGCATTTAAATCAAATTATCAATGAAATCAATTTAACCATCAAACTAGTACACCAAGATCTAGAATAGAATAATTCTACTAACAATACCACAAATAACCAATAGTACAATCATTCATTTCCATGGTAGCATATATCAAAATAGCATGACAGCTTGGTTGTGTTCTACATTTGTTGTACATTGCATATGACTTGTAAGAACTCACACTCAAGACCACCAGCATACCACAGGTCACATTCTCCATTAATATTAATATACTTAAGTCAATAACACAGAAGGTGGATATCGTCAGCATGGAATATTTGTTGGCATGTTTATGTGCAAGTAAACTGACTCTTCCTCGCTTGCACGTAATTTATTGACTGATGTACACAGAGCAGGTTGTAATGTGAAATAAAATGCATAAATTGCAAAATGCATGCAAAGCAAGGCGCGTACTGAACGCATTAATCGAGCGCGTTAAACACTGCTTGAGTTTCTCACCTCCGCTGTAGATCAGCCCTGCTGCAGAAGTTTGGCGATGAATGGCTGCGCAAGATGAACCTCCGGACATATAACTACACACTTCAAAAAAATGACTCTCAAAACACGTTAAATTAAAAAGAAGTCAGGCTGCGTACTCCTAGGTCATAAGGATACCGACTGTGACACTCAAGCGCATGATCCTTATAAATATATCCAGGCAGTACGTGCGGTGTGCTTCTCTCTCACGAGCTCAAGTAAGTGTGTGTTGATGCACTGAGCGCGCGAATAGTAAATGATAGCAGGCTGCGCCGTAGATCCGAGACAGCCAATCAGCGGCCAGCACCAGACACCCGCGTGCATGTCAGCGCACGCCCATCAGTCTATACTTGAAAACGAAAACATGTGGGAATTTCACTAAAAAAAAAAAAAAAAAGTGAAAGAAAGAACTAAATGCCTGTCTCAGCGAAAATCCCCTAAAAATAATCTTCATGGTTACTTACAAGTCCGCCATTATATCCTGAAAGATATAGCTGTCTCATTTGAATCTCATTTATCAAAATACATTTATTGATTTATTTGTTCAAAATATACATATTACAAATGTTAGCAACATGGGCAGTGTAAATGGAAATGTTTTTGGGAACTCCCTCATGTCTTCTTAAGCTGATGATGCATGGGGCAACTTTTTTGAGCAATGTTTTTTGGGCACTTTCTCACTGAGATAATGGGTAACAAATTTCTATCTGGATACTTTAGATCAGTTGTGGGCCCTGTGTCTCACCTGGTTGCCCATTGATGGCAACATTAACCAAAACTGCCCAGCAACATTGCTCAAAAAGTTGCGCCGTGTATGATCAGCTTTACATTTTGAAGACAGTGACAGATGACACTGTAGCACAAACTGCTAATATATTTACAATATTTTGGTAGGCCTATATGTAATGTTCACCTGCATTATCTTTAGCTTAATTTTAAATAGGTTAAATTAAGTCTGTGAAACACACTATATACCCCTATCTCATTTTCACTGATACTGTGCAGGACCCCACACTAGACAATGAATACCTGAAAGAGTTCACAGAGAGGTTTTCTCTCTCTCATTGCAGGTCAAGGGGCCGAGAGTTCGTCACCTCTCTCACCTATCTGAGGTGTGCTAAATGAGCTTCAGTAGCATTTTCTAACAACAATGGTATAAATCTGTCTGTCTTTTAAATTGACAGAACAAATTGATCCACCTGAGAAACTTTCACTCACTCACATGGTTAACGCCTTTTATTTTTTTATTTATTTATTTTTTTTTAACAATCACAAAGTTACTTCATGTGATAACTCAAAAATCTATATTTCATCATGTCTATGCATATATTTAAGAAGCAGTGAAAAAGCAGGATAATGTGTGTGATGGGGTCCTGATCGTCCTCTCTGGGGTTATATGCATTAATGGCTGACTGTACATAATCTCTTACATAACAGTTATATTTTCGTAAATGTGTGTGTGTGTGTGTGTGTGTGTGTCAAATGTCTTAAGCAGACCAGCTCCACAAAATCACAAAAAATAACTATAATAATAATTAAAAAGTAAACAGAGTAGCACGAATGTGTAAAGCTTTAAAATACGTAAAAGACATGTATGAATCATCTGAAAATCTGCATCACAAAAGACTCTTTAAACATTGTGTGAAAATTAGGATGTTTCTTCATGCCTTTGACAACCAGTCTGAATAAAATCTGAATATGGGAAGCATTATGCTTGAAAATAACCATTCACAGATCTCACATCTTGGCTAACACCTCCACAATGGGCCCACAGTTATGTAACCTCTGTGTATTCAAAGTCATTGTTCATTGTGAAGAGTGTGTGGAGGAGTTCATAAAGATATGAAGAAATAACAGTTAAGTTCTCTGCAAAAGTTAATACTACTAACAGAAACTAAACAGCTTCAAAAAAGTTAGAGAAACAGCTACAAGTCAATTCAAGTCCAGTCGTTCTCCCCATTAAATACACATTTGAGGTTAGTCAGCACAGACTGTCTGAGCTAGCTTCCCCTTTGCTCCAGAGGTATTCACACCTCTGTTTTGTTGTCCGAGATGGGGCATTATGAATGTGAAAAGTGAGAAACAGCATGAACTGTTTAAATGTTGGAAACTGTTAATAAGAATGCATGATGAATATAGTGCCCCTGCTGTTCCATTTTTATTTATTTTTTTATTTTTTTTATTTCAAAGATTAGTCCCTAAAACAGATAGAGATGTATATAACAAACGTTAAATTGAAATTGATTATCCCAATGAAATATTTTAATGTTCCAAATAGAATCATTCAAAACACAAAAATCTATGTGTGTACGTTTTTTCACATAAGAACGTCAGACATGGGAATTCTCAAATAGGGATCCTAACGTAAGAACGTCTGGCACATCCATTCTGTGGAAACAAATGTACTAGCAGTAGACAAAGATGATCAGGCACTGTGTTAAGAACAACAGTATATTAGCTGTATATTAACCTAAGTGCTAATGTACTGCAGAAACGTTAGTATACCATATGGTTACATGCGTGTGTTAAATTTCCATTACTTGAGGGCAAGGATGTCACAATCAGCTTTGTCCTTTGATCTTTGCTGTCACTCTGTTATCATATAGTTTAATAGCTACTTCATTTCGTGAGTGAATTAATTAAAATACATTTACCACACTCCATAATTCACCAATTGTAAGGAATAATATTATGCCAAATTGGGTGTGATTTTACCCCTAACAAGTAAATATAGACAGAGACATTCAGTAACTCAGCAAACCAACCTAACCCTTTTCAGACATACCAATATCTAAATTAAGATTGACTTACATCCTATATGAATTCTGTCCCAAATATTTTTTGTCAGCTGAGGAAAAGCACTCAGACTCCAGTCCATCAAATCTACTGCCAGATAGCGTTTACCTCTGCACTGACTCCAGACCAGCCATCCCCAACCCAATTTCTAACTTCACAATCATTGGGAAAAACCAAGCTGGCCTCAAATCAGGTATAATGAGTGGCAACCAATTCAAGGCAAAGGGCAAAAGTAGGTCAGTCTACTGCTTCTTCTACTCAATCATCATTCATAGATCCTCATTATTAACTCACGTTACGTCAGATGATCACATGCATGGAAAAGTCCACGCATGGAAACCAATGTGACTCAATGCTCAGAATTAGCTTCCAAATGAGGAACAAGATATGCGTGCTACTGCCTGACATTTAATGTTACCAAAAAAAACTTTTTGTAAAAATGTGACTAGTTAAGTGAAATCCTGCTCTATTTCTAGTAAACTTAACTCTGTAACTTTTTTTGTACATTGTTTTGTTCACAATCATATTCATCATCCTATATTTGATTCTAAATTTAAATCAAACTAATGCTCTGCACTAAATTGGCCATCTGTTATTTATTACTATATGTCTACCACTATTTACATCATAAAAATTTATTATCTCACGCTGGGAACTTTTTAGTGAAAAGGCTTTACCTTTTCCTTGAAGTCCAAGTACTTAAACCCAACACTTTTCCTACCATTTACAAAACATGCTGAGATGGACAGGATCAATTTTACTCATAGTCTATATAGACTTATTCACAAACATACCAGGGAAACCCCAACTGGCAAGTAAAGAATGGGCAAAGTACTTTCCCAGTCGATTTCTCTTAATGGATTCAAGTTTTACATTATGCTTTGCAAACTGATACAGACCACACAAGAGGACCCCTAAATACATAAGTAAGTTATAGTTAAATTCAACCTGAAGATATGAAAATATGGCTGGATTTGATTTGCCAATAATGTGGTCCATATATACATTTCCAGAATAATGTCTGAAGCACAAATATTTTCACAGTTGGCCTAGTTCTCTATTTGCGTGAGCCTGAGGAGAATGTCTTTATGTCTCTGCCTGACAAAACCACTCACATCCCAGAAACCAAAAAATAGAGCATCTCTAACTGCGGGATGTGACTTTTGAGAAACCTTGATGTGAAGTTCAGTAAATCCTCCCCCATAAAAAAAGCTCAACAACCACAGTGAAAAAAATTCTGTCTCAGAGATTTGCGTTTCTTCTGAGGTGACCTCAGCACTGAAGACTTTTCATTAGGATAACTGTGACAGATAATAACCCATTGAACTCAGCCCTGAAGGTCACAAAGATCTTGCCTCTCCCCTCCCATTCTACAACAACAGATGTCACATGATACAACATGTCACAGATGGAGCAGATAAGATCAAAGGACAGATGTAACAGCGAACAGAAACTTGGCTCGTATTCTGAGAGAATCAACACCAAATTACTAAAGGGCAAAGACATTTATCATTGTTGTTGAAATTGTTGTCTCAGAGTGTTTTAACATATAAAATAATACATTTATATTTCTAAAAAATTATATATTATTGGATATATATTCATACAAATAAGCACAAACACAGCACTCTACACCCAGCAGGTGTGTGGAAGACTCGCTGCCAGCGAAATGAACAGGAAAGCTGAAAATACTCCATTTTCTTTCGGTTCCCACATACACCGAAGGCCAAAGAACACAAACTCCTACCCGTGTATCTCTGGGGTAAACACAATCACATGATGTAGGCTCAGACTTTACTGTAGGCTGTATATAAACAATTATGTGAACACATCTGGATTACAATGTACACACTATATTGTATATTTAATTCTCACACTACTGGGATGCATGCCATGAATTATGCATCACATTTTCTTGTCATTTCTGACACATAACAGCATTAACTGCTCTCAGCCATCACAACACTGACCACCTTTAGACTTATAAGCCCTGAACTACATACAGTATAAAGCCTATGTATAATAAAGAAGCCATTATTTGTCTGTCCAGTTCCCATCTGGATGCTACAGTAAGTAGGATGGGCTGCTGGTTTGTTAAGTCAGTCAGGGGGCAAAGGACTGTCTTGTGTCCATCTGTGACTTTGCTGTCTGAAGGAGCGCTGACATTTTAATTATCTTTGACTGAGGCAAGAGACGTAAGGCCTCAGTCTGGGAAAAAACTGCCTACAATAGACGATGGGTTATAAAACTGTCTAAATGAGAGGCATATGACATGAAATATGTAGGTGCATGATGTCCAATAAAAAGTCAGACAAAAACAAAACCTTCAGATAAATACAAAATAAATTCAAATTAAATTAAAAATTAAATATGAATGAATAAGTAAATAAAATCAAATAAAAATAAACAAAAATTTGTGAATTAATGAATAAGCAAGCAATAAAATAAAATAAAATGAATGAATGAATGTAGACAAGTAATAAAATAAAATAAAAAAGCTCTCAAAATTCAATGATATAACAAATTACTAAATTTATTCAACTCTCCAAAATCGTCTACAAAAAGACACATTATGAACATCCCAAAGAAGAGCTATGAGAACCATGTTATGTGCTTTGGGAGGGGTCCCAAAGCATATGAAACAGCAGCTGGAAGACATTGCGTGCGCGCATGTGGAGGGACATTAATATATGGGGGGAAGGTTAGGAAATGGAGGAAACTAGAAGACAACACCCAGACAAACTCCCTGTGACCCACATACCCTCCCTCTTCCTCCCCCGTCTCCCCTCCACCTTCTGGGTAGAGACGGCTTGAGAGCTGACATTCCATCCCAACCCCCCTCTGTCAAAACAAACAAGACGACCACCTGAGGAAAAGGAATTGTTTTGTCACATTTTCAAAGGTCTAATCTTAACCAGTCAGAAGTCCACATCGCTTGCATGCCTTCATATTACACCTCAGATTTTGGTTACCCAAGACATTTATGAGAAATCAATTCTTGATATTCTATTAATAACTACGTTTCTGTGTATGACACACTATAGCATAGCGCTGAGGCATGCTGGAAGAAGTTTGTCTTTGTCCTGCTTTTGTGTCTTATGGGTGTAGTCATTCATTAGCAAAGGCTATGAAGAGTATGCACTTCCCAGAAATGTAATGGGACAAATAACACAAACATTGTAGTGAGTTGGATTACGTCAAATCACCACGTTTACATGCACATGGATATTCAGAATTTGGCAAGCATCATGTAAACACATTAACCAACATTAACAATAACCAAGATTAAGCCAATATTCTGGTTTCTATAAATATAGACATAGCTGACATATTCTACCATTCAAAATTTTGGGGTCAGCACAAGACATTTAATTTGAAAGAAAATGCTTTTATTCAGCTAGGAAGCATTAGATTGATTAAAAGTGTCAGTAAATACATTCTTCCAAAAGGTTTCTATTTCAAATAAATTGTGTTCATTTGAAGAATCCCAAATAAATATTAATCACCTATTTTCAGCATTGATAATAATACAAAATGTTTCTTGAGCACCAAATCAGCATATTAGAATGATTTATGAAGGATCATGTGACACTGAAGACTGGAGTAATAATGGCTGCTGAAAATCACTTTACAATCACAGGAATAAATTACATTTTAAAACAGATTCATCTAGAAAACAGTTATTGTAATTGTAAATATATTTCACAGTATCACTGGCCTTTACTGTATTTTTGATCAAATAAATGCATAGGGGAGCATGACAGACTTCTTTCAAAAACATTTAAAAATTGTGCTGACCCCAACCTTTTGAATGGTAGGCTGAACAGGCAACAGAAAAAAAATAGCTCACTTTTATAAAACTGCAAGGAAGTATATTTAAAAAAAATAACATATTTGCAACATTTTGTTAATGCTCTTGTGTGCTGCTTATACATATATACTCTTAAACAGAACATGGCCCGTAAAAAGGACAGAATTTTCATTTTTGTTTGATATATCTCTTTAATCTGAAAACAATGTGCATGCATGGTCACATTATAATGAGTTACTTATCAGAAAATACATTCCACAGAACATCACCATGAGATTCCACCCACAGATTTCAGAGAATGCCGCTAAGTGGCTAAATGTTGTTGTCAGTAGACGCTCATAATGATGTTCCCAGTAAAAGCTGGGGGAGGCCGGCGCTTTCCACCATCCATGCTGAACAGCTGAACAGCCCCACTTGTGTGTTTGTACTCTTTCATTAATTCCACCAATGCAGATGACACTTGCTCAGTCAACTGGCTGCATAGCTGCTGTTTCTATTTTTCCAAAGTCGTCTACTGGATAATCTCACATCGCTTGGGAATGGTCAGATATGATGTCAGTGGCACAGAATGAAATAACGAGACAAAACAGTCCACCACACACACATAAAAGATAATCTGTTCAGATTACATAAGAACTGTCCCTTTTCATGGCCTTCCAAGTCAACAGACGAGAACCACTGCCCTCGCTTTCAGCCTGAGGCTCCACTGGAGGCAGGGGAAAAGTGAATATGCCATAAATCAGACTGTTTATGTAACAGCATGCACTCAGTTTCCATAAAAGTTTCTGTAGGTTGTGTTTGCCTATTCGAACGGGTCGCTAGACTGTCTGCTCTGACCCCGCTCACAGCCTTCGCCATCATGCCACCAGTGCCTGAAACAATGCGAGCGCAGATGGCAGGCATGCCACGCCAAATGCCACACAAAGCAGTCCCAGATGGAGCCGGCCTTGGATTTATCTGCCTGATAAATGGGTATGGGGAGATTGCACATTTTGATGATTCAAAAAAAAAACAGCCAAATATCTGTGTAGGAACATATGACCTTTCCATCATGTCTCACTTCTTTCTTCCAGACTAATTCTCCTTTTGATCTGCTAATGTTCAGACCTGAAAATTGGGACGGATTACACAAGATCTCCTGAAAAGGAGGGGAAGTTGGACTAGATAGACAATGCACCTATTATGCACTTTGGTACTGTTTTGGGTTCTCAGACAGGGGCATGAGGCCCTTTTTTCCTTCCTGTTTAGCTTTTACAGCCACCGTAAATATATGTCTTGAATATAGCTTTTGTTAAAATAACCATTGAGACAAAGTGATCAGTAAACACAGTATGCCATCCCACATTTGTGTGGAATGGACGCTCAGATTTTTGTGGAATTCATCAAGTCTTTCTCCACACTATATGAAACACAGATGAGGGTGACAGAAAAACAAAAGCTTATTATTAGTTCTCCTAAAACGTACATTCCTCATAAAACGTATTTCTCTGACACGATTAGTATTAAATAACATAACATAGTGTGAAATCACAACATTTTCAATGGAAATGCTAAAGTTAATATAAAATATTGAATCAAGTAATGAAAACTCTTCCTGAAATCCAACTCTTAGGAAACTACTGAGCACATTTCAGCTGTAATGTGACCCTATGACCCAAACACTGCTATGAATTGAACACCCCTATGAATCCATGTGGATGTTACGGTTTGAAAAGGATTGTTATAGCATGGTAAACTCTTATCAGTATAACAAATCCTTTCAGAACAGAAATATCCTTATTAGCGATTGAGGGTCCTTGTATTATTCTGTAAAAACAGTGAAGATCTGGTGATTCTAGTCACATTCATACCTGCCTGTGTGTGCTCATGCTGTTTTCCCAGGGAGGTGAGGAGTGAAAAGGAAGCTGCGCAGCCCATCCCAGCCAGAGAGAGCTATCAAAACACACACACCCTCCCTATCATAATCTCTCCACTTTGTAAAACGCTTTATGCATGTCTTGTTAAATGTACTATTTTTAACATGGTAAGAGTTGTGTTACATTATTTGCCAATTAAAATTACTAATATTTTTAAACAAAATCATCTGCTCCACACCACTATCCATAATCCACATCAGTTATGTAAAAGGAAGAACGGGTACCAGTGAGAATGATAACCCAACTTACATTTAAACGCTGTTTACAGAGACACTTCACAGATTCAGATTATGCTGAAGACTGATACTGCAGCTAAAAGGATATTGATATTTACTATATACTATATAAATGCCTAGAAGCAACAATAATAGAGCATGTTTAAATGGTTGTCTGTTTAAAAGAAATTCAAAGCCTTTACCATCATGTCGTGTGGAAGTCACATGAAATATTTATTTGTAATAGGTGAACACTGTATGACACTGACATGAATTGCTCATTATTTATGAATGTGGCACTGGATCTGCTGTATTCTGATGAAGTTTTAATGAAACTGTACGCTTAGTCATTGTGACCATTTTGAAAAGCAGCCTGTTTCATCACGATAAACTGCTTCGTGTACAACTGTAATCGAGTGATTCTCAGTGCTGCAATAAGCCATGATGCTATACACTCATAAACAACATAAGCATAAATGTAGAATCAGGATTCAGCTGGGTGTTCAACAGGGGGTCTGCACTGCAGGGAATATATGCCAATTACTGTTTGATTTAAAAGATGCATCAGAACAAAATCACAATATACTTCAACCAAAGCTAAAGTTAAAAAGGTAAAGACACAATAACTAAAAAACAACAGTAGACCTGGAGAATAAATACAGACGACAAAACTAGGCTCCATGCTGAAAGCACAGTGTTGACCGAGAGCTTTCAAAGCCCATCTCTGCCTGGGACGCAAACCCCTGCCCTTGTGCTGTCAGTCAAGACTCAAGACACCTCCACCAGTGCAGCTGCTCATGTTCACTTTCTTCTCAGCATGCATGTCTGTACAACTTCACTTTAACCGAGTGAGGCAGCTTGCTGATATGTCTAGCTGTAATATAAATTGTAAGAAGGGAGGAGAGCATGTTTTTCACAGCTGTGGAAGTCATTACATGATGCACTGACATATCGGTCAGCGCTGTATAAGGCCCATCTGCTCTTTCTGGGTAAATATTATACTTTTTTACCATTAGAGTGCATATTGGCCATGCAAATGCTGAGTAAAATATAAATGGACCGACACGTTCATAAGCATCAAGAAATCGCATGCAGCTGTCTTAAATAATGGTGATTTCTTTCATAAATGTCACTGTGCATTGTAGATTTTGTAGACAAAATAAAATATTTAGAACAGACATCAGGGATCACATCCATGATGTAAATATTAAATATCTTTATGCTGACCAGTGTGACTATTCAGTAAGTGATTTTTTACTTCAGATGATAATGACACTATACTAGATTCACAAAGCCAGAAAATTACAGGACGCATTGCAAGTAATTACATGTAGACTAATTCCCTGTATTGCTACTTCAATTTCCATCCAGGGATGAATTCCTTTAAAAGCATTTATGTAACATAGTATGCATGGTATTTTTATGAAATATACAGGAAACTTCATGCTAATAATATTTTAATCAGTTCTAAGGGGAAAGTTGTAAAAAGGCCCTAAACTTCCTCCAAAGGTCATGGAAGTGATTCAGGGTTGTACATGTTCAGTCACGATGGTGCTTTTGCAACTGTAGAATTACTCCTGAGTTTAAAAAAATAAATAAATAAATAAATAAATACATTTTATGATGTTAAAGCTTTATTCAGACATAACTCTGCAAGAACTTAAGCACTGGAATAGTTATCATGCCTTAGTGATGACGCAGAATCATCGGCTGGGACATCGTGACCTTCTGAGGAGCTTTTATGTTCCAAGATGGGGTCAGAACTTTTCCAATGCCAGGCAACTGAATGCTTAATATTTGTATGATGATTCCACTGACCTCTCCTTTTGTCTATTTGGCTATGTTTTGGAACTAACTGTGGTTTTATTAACGGTTTCCAGTGGTGACCACACTCTGTGTTCAGCCGTTTCCTGTTGGGTAACGTTTCTATGACAGTTGTTTACTGAGCAACATTCAGACACTGTTTTATATGCTCATCCACAATACAACATGTAACATATATATACATGAATTGATAAAAAGATCTGAGATCAGTCTTTAAAAACAACGTAAGTTTATTTATGAGAAAATTTTAAGAGGTGAAGTTTAAAATTACACATTGACATGGCGCACATGAGTACTCATACATAATAACAGTATTTCGCTTGTATAAAAAAAACATACTTGCTTCCATAACTAATATTATTCAGAACCAATAACATGGGTGTCTATATAAAGCAAAGGAAACCCCATTTAAAATCTAGTTTAAACATGGGAAATTATTTCAAATCTACTCTTTGGCTGTTTATTAGTACTGATTCTCCATGACCAAATTTTTGATTCCTTAATCCTACCTCATACCTAAACTTAATCACCTTACCAACTATTAATAAGCACACACACACACACATCTAAATGAAACAAAAACAAAGTGAATCAACCTCTCTGACTATTGCTAAATCAATGAGTCAGATTTAATGAACATTTACATTATACTTGTCAATATTTAGTAGTTAATGACCACTCAACACAACAACGTTGGTCTACAAAACTGACCCTCTACATTCACTCCCTGAGAACATGTTTTAGCTTCATGCTGTGGTACAATTTGAGACTGTGTTTAAAAGGGTCATGAACTGCCTTTGTTTTTTATTTTGTACTGTTCTCTGAGGTCCACTTATAACGTTATCAATATTTTTACATAAAAAAATTCATCATTTAGAAGTAATAGGCTATTTTCCCTCCTGTTTTGACCCCCTCATCAGAACGTGCTGTTGGAATAGGTTTGGCGGATTGTAGACTCGGAAGTAAACGCCCACTGCTATGATTGGCTAACAGTTGTGTATGTTTGACAGCCTACGTACTTCACAGATGTACCCTGCAATAATTTAGGTTAAAAAAATACATAAATACTCACACTTGTGTGTTGCGACATCTGTCGGATCCAGTATAGTCCAATATAGCATCATCTTTCAGTTTAAATTTTTCTGAAAATCACGCAAATTGTGCCTTGTTTGTAAACGAATGTGTTCTTATTGACGCGGTCTGGAACTTCATTAAAAATAAAGTACCACTCTTTCTTAATTTTTGGATCAGAAGGAAGGCAATGCAAACTGCGCAGTGTCTTGTTGTCTTTGGAGCCATCTTTATCGTTTGGTTTCTGTGTAGACCTGCTCTGTTATTCACACTACAAGCACGAATCGGTGGGCGGGGCTAAACAGCCAGCGATATAGAAGCAGGTGTTGATCTTTTTCTGCGAAGGCAGTGTTTAGCCACATTTTTACGTCATAAAGTGGCACATTCCACAACCTGTCGTTTTGGCAGACTGGCTTCAATACAAGACTAACGAGAAAGTTTTGAGTTCTGAAACTTACAGGATGTTTTATAGTACAATGGCCACTTATATGTCAAAAGATCAAGGGAATTTTGGTTTCTCAGTCCATGACCCCTTTAATAACATGATATATGTATAATGAGACTATCTAAATTTGATCTAATATACAGTACCTAAACAGCATTTTAGAGCTCTGAGTTTGTTTTACAGTTCAGTAATTAATTTTTACATTAATGTTTTAAGCATGGAAACCAAACAACGTCAACAATAAAGAAAGCTATATTAAAGAGAGTAACAAAGAAAATTTACTTCTTAACTGTGTGACATCTTTAAAGCCCATAACTGTGGCCTTCTGCTGAACTTTCTCAAATTACGTCAGCACACCAAAACCTAACAAAAAATAATAGCTGCTTGACTCAAAGTCTCAAGTATGTCAATCAGACTCATCAGGGAGGAGGAGAAAGAAGATGGGATGTTTTCCCATCTACACCGTAACCAGCAAGATTATGTGGCATGGGACCCGTGAGAATTATTTCCACATATCAGAAAGCCAATAAATCTCTCACAAATTTAGCAGTTGGTGGGAGAATGAGTTTCTCAGCCAGCGGCTACCTATAGGATTCAAAGGGTTGATTCGCTATGATGTAACTGGATATGAGCTCATTATGAGTCAGACAGACAGAGAGGATTGAGAAGAGAAACATGTATACGCTTCAGTAGGCTTGAAGACAAAGTCCTTGCTCACACACACATTTGACAGTAATCATTTTTGAGTCTCCCCCTTCTCTCATCTGTTGCTATACAGACAGCAGTAAAAGGTGTGCCAGCGTCCCCAGTGAGACCTCGAGAAACACTCTCTGAAATCAAGGGGAAAAAACACAACTAAATCCACTGGAGATATTCAGGATTCTCTCCCAACAAAAGGACTGAGTGTTTGATGAATTACAGACACAGCATTGCTCACACAAATACTAGAAGTTCATTTGTCCCTGTCTGTGCAGTGTTTGGGTAATTATACTATTCTTGTAAACTTCCAGAATGTTTCCTTATACCTGATTGTTAATCAGCGAATTTCAACCCTAGCTGTCTTATCATCCTAAGACCCAACAATTTCCTTTTGTTTTCTGCAGAGATCATTTGGTTTTTAAATGTTTGTGTAACTGGTTTGACCATGACAATTTCTAACTTTCTTCCTGAACACACCTGACTTAGAATGACAGAACAATAGATAGAATGACAGATAGAATGCTAGAACAAAGATAGATAGATAGATAGATAGATAGATAGATAGATAGATAGATAGATAGATAGATAGATAGATAGATAGATAGATAGATAGATAGAATGACAGAACAATAAATAGTATGATAGATAGAACGACAGAATGACAGAATGATAGATAGATAGATAGATAGATAGATAGATAGATAGATAGATAGATAGATAGATAGATAGATAGATAGATAGATAGATAGATAGAACAATAAATAGTATGATAGAAAGAACGACAGAACGATAGATAGATAGATAGATAGATAGATAGATAGATAGATAGATAAATAGATAGATAGATAGATAGATAGATAGATAGATAGATAGATAGATAGATAGATAGATAGATAGATAGATAGGAATAACAGAACAATAAATAGTATGATAGAAAGAACGACAGAACGATAGATAGATAGATAGATAGATAGATAGATAGATAGATAGATAGATAGATAGATAGATAGATAGAATGAAAGACAGAATAACAGAACAATAAATAGTATGATAGATAGAACGGCAGAATGAAAGACAGAAAGACAGAACAATTAATAGAACGAAAGCTAGAAAGACAGAACAATAGAAAGATAGATAGATAGATAGATAGATAGATAGATAGATAGATAGATAGATAGATATAACAATAAATAGAACGATAGATAGAACGTTACAATGAAATATAGAACGATAGAACAATAAATAGAATGATAGAATGAAAGATAGAATGACAGAACAATAAATAGAATGATAGATAGAAAGACAGAACGAAAGATAGAATGACAGAATAATAGGATGATAGATAGAACAATAAATAGAATGATAGAACGATGGATAGATGAATAGATGATGAGAGAACGGTAGATAGAACGATAGATAGAATGATACAATGAAAGATAGAATAACAGACCAATAAATACAATGATAGAACAATAGATAGATTAGATAGAATTTATTTATACCTCTATTTTTATGTACAGATATTCTTACATATCACTATGCTTAACTCATGTATTAAATATTATGAATAGAATCAAGTTAGTAATATTAAGTCAGAAATGAATTAGTAAACTAACTCACTGAGAACATAAATTCTGATAAAAGTGTATGCCACTATATATATTTAGTTTTCTTTTCTTAAAAACAAACTGAAAGCAATCTTAAAATTAATCCAAATAATTTATTATTTTCAAATATCTACTGGATCTATTTTAATACATTTTTACAGTTGTAAGAAAGCTAAAATTTTTGGCACCCCTGCTGTGAATCACTTCTAAAACATCCCTAAAAATATGTTCTGTATAAGCACTTCATGTTGAAATGCCCATGGATGCTGTCCTAGATTTCATTTTACAGTAACAATGTAATTTGTCCATCACTTGACAGTGAGAGTCACTTCATGGCAGGTGTAGAGTGAAAGGCACACTCCCACGAGTCAAAGTCACTCAACTCCCCCCCCCAGCCACACAGTCATCCTCCTCTCATCATTTCTGTCTTTTCTCTGTCCTACTCTGCCTCTCAGCGCCATTAGTCACAGTGTTGAGAGCGCAGTCCGCCCCTGCACCTGTCCTCTCCCGTTCTCACTCACACACCCGAGGGAACTATTATTGCCCTGGGAAGAGTCGTCTGCTTGACTGCTCTCTCTTTTCCCCTCTATCACACACACTGACACACTCATGCATGTAGATAAGTCCTACTACATACCGCTACGATTTAATCATTTTTTTCAGACATTCACATATGGACAGAATAACTGTCTTTGGATTCTGATTTGTAGCATGTATAAAATAACAACCTCATGAGACACAGGTGCACCATTATCTACATCAATTTATGTGGTCACAGTCAGTTTAATGCAATTGAAACTGACACCTTTTATGACTACCCATAATCCTATGTGGCACACGTGTGCCTTTCATTAAAATTGACCGTTCGCAAAGAGCTTGACTGACAGGCGATCTGACCAATCAGAACGCGTATATTACGTGCCACCGCTGCTATCCGCCATCTTGCCCGACACTACGGCCTGTCTCCATAAAAAATATGTTAAAACGGGGTAAAAAAGATAGACTGAATTGAAACTTTTTCAATGTAACCAAATATAAAAATGTGTGGAGGGTTAAGCTGTGCTGTTGCTGGCTGCCACGGTAACAGTAATAAGCTAAGGTATTCCTTTAAATACTTGTTTTGCGTACCAGAAAAC
This sequence comes from Spinibarbus caldwelli, assembly GCA_039654775.1. Taxonomy (NCBI): domain Eukaryota; kingdom Metazoa; phylum Chordata; class Actinopteri; order Cypriniformes; family Cyprinidae; genus Spinibarbus; species Spinibarbus caldwelli. Next base: position 29,077,178 of record CM077222.1, on the reverse strand, counting down.
CTGTAATGTCCGGCGCTGTATGCATGGCTTGCAGCGCTTAAGTGAAATACTGAGTGTTAAATAATAAAATAATATGTTAAAATGTGTGCTCTTATCATTCTGTGGACAAAATCCCGTGAACATCACCCTGAATGGGAGCTTTATATCATCTGTTTTCAATGCAGGTTAACCGCGTCGCTTCATGTCATCTTCCCACTCATTAAACTATGACAGGTCCTTTACTGCAAAAAGACGGTCCCTGCGACACTCTAAAGCAGGGGTGTCAAACTCAGCTCCTGGAGGGCCGCAGCCCTGCAGAGTTTTGTTCCAACCCTGCTCCAACACACAAACCATGTAGTTTTCAAATAAGCCTGAAGGACTTGATTAGGTGGATCAGATATGTTTAATTAGGGTTGCATCTAAACTCTGCAGGGCTCCGGCCCTCTAGGAACTGAGTTTGACACCCCTGATCTAAAGCGATGAAACTATGGCGCTATGTACTTTTTTAAAACCATTTTTATAGGTTTCATGTTATATTGTTGGCTTGGAAAATATGTAAATGCGCATGCCCGGTAGCTGCAGCTGTATCCCTTCTAGCCTTAACCACAAATCAGACAGAAGAGCAGATTAACTTCGGTGGACTTAAACTTGAAATGGTGCGTTCCGCGGTTGAAATAAAACACTTTCTGATGTTTATTTCGTGCTGTAAGTAAATATGAAAAGACGATCGGTTCATGTGTTTGAACCATAGACTGTATAAAAACATGGACGTAGTGTCCGTGACGTCACCCGTAGGTTTATAAAGAGCGTTTTTGAAGCTCAAAGTGGGCGGAGTCAGCCATCGCCATCTTGGCAGCACGTCACTCCCGGATAATCGAAAATGGGCAAAGAGGCGGGAGCTGGTTGCTGAAACCACGCCCATCTAGCTTGACGGTGGTGACTGCAGCGGCAATCCACCTGTCACTCAAGTGGCCACGCCCTTAATTATGCAGAACTTTAAGGCTTAATATAATTTAAACGGATGAGTTATAAAAAAAATTCACCCCCCTCACAGTTATCATGAAGGGTAAAATTAGCTATATAGACCAAAACCACTTTTTGTACCAGGCTGTAAACATTTTTTTCTGCTGTAAAGTTGAGCATTTTAACATGGGAGGTCTATGGAACTAGACTCCCTTTTGGAGCCAGCCTCTAGCGGCCAGTCGATGAATTGCAGTTTTAGTCACTTCCGTGTTGGTTTCACCACAGAGACCGGCTTGGTTTGAACTGAGGCAATACAGTGATCTGTCACGACACACTGAAGAGCCACAAAACGATATTTATTGTTTGAATTTCTGACTCAATTTAAAAGCTGAGGGTCCTGAGACCTTGTTTCATATCAGAAGTAACCTGCTCTGTCTTCTCTGTCGGTGTGTTGTCAGTTTCCTCTTTGATCTGCGATGTATTTTTCACTGCGTGAGAACATGAGTGTAGTGTGAGAGCGGCACTGTTTGTCGGTCATGGCAACAGTAACTAAGGGTGGGCGGGTTTTGCGAACGGTCAATTGGGTGTTTTTTTTTTCAAATTTTTTCAGAAAAATATAAAGAACATATGTCTTTGAGTCTTATCTCGCAAGGTCAAAATTAAATTGTACATTACTGGTCGGCGCCGATACCCTCGTGGGCAGCCCGTCGATATGTAGCGCCGTGCGCTTCGGGCGTCCCGTGTTCGAATCCCTTGAAGTTTTAAAGAATAATTGAACTGCAATTCCTCCAGCTCTGGTTGAGTAAAACAGATCAAAGCTGATCAAAACTCTTTTTAAATGGATTCCTACACATGCATAAACATCTCCCATGCTATATTTAGAGCTTCATCTCCATTTAAGATTAGTTTCTAATTACCTCATTATGTTTATCATTTAAAGTTTCCCCATGCAACACATTCAAGTCTAACTTAATTTACTCTGTTCTCAAACACCAATTACCAGTTCAGAGCCTCATTTGTGCACTTCAAACTAAAAATTAGAAACACTCAAGTCATATTTTATCATACATACAGGCCTTCGCTATATCTACCAGTGCTTCCATGCAACTGTCTCTCTGTCTAATATTTTAGTAGACATTTTATTGGGTGGATTGACGTTTCATCACACAATCTCAGCAAGACTCTCAAAATACACACAAGATAAAAGATTGCATGTCTGAAACCACAGTCTCCTGGCTGAAGAACAAACATCTGCCTCCCAACTGGACACTATTCACACATTTGGTCTCAATTCATAATCATGAGGAACTCAAAAACGGATGCAACATGAATATAAATGATGCAGTATGTAGCAAAGAAAATACATTATTATAGACAATACATTTTAATACTTTTACTAACACTTATGTTGCTATGTGATTTTTTTTTTTTTTTTGGTGGCATAATCATATAAACACAAATGTGTATAATTGCGCATATATATTGTATACATATGATATATAACATAGTTGAGGCAAACTGTTTATAACAAAGAGCTAATTTGTTTTGTTTCACCACACAGGACCTAAAAAGCCTTTAAACAAAAAGGAATGAGAAAATTACAAAAAAAAATATTAATAGATGCAAAGTGCACATTTCCATACAGGTCAGCTTTTCATAACCACAAGAGAAGGAAGTGATTACCTGCTGCTGCAGTTTGTCTTTGAAAGGTTTGTAAACATGAAGCAATCAAATGCAATGCACGCATGCAAATTTGAAGCCTATTATCCTGTTGAACAATTTAACAAATGACTTAACATATCTAATCTCACCTAGAAGAAAAATTCTTAGCTTGCCACAGGCTATAATAAGGCATGAATAAAACATTATCTTTCTCTTTTTACTGAAAAGTAAAGGGCAACGAATCTAAAAAAAGACATTTCAAATAATTCCTTCAGGCTAAACATACCGTTTTTGTCTAGTCTAAAGCTCACACTGCTTAGTTAAGTAAAGCCATAGCTCAGTTTATCTTTTCTAATACACAATGTTGCCAATTATAAGGTAAATTATTCGTGAATAAACCCTCTAGACTTGCATTTTCGTTTGTTAAAAGGGATTTCCTAGGATACAAGAAGTTCATCTAAAAGTTCATTCAGATTCTGAATCAAGGAAATTTATTTTCTCCCAACAACACAGAAATTTATGCAGTAAATGCCATGTCCTGAGGTTTCCAATCAGCTGGTTTCATTTGGTTGACTTCACTATGTACAACACATTTCTCTTAGAATTGGGAGAAAGAGGAAATGAAAAAAAGAACGTGGGGATTTCACAAGGGTGAGGTTACTATTTCTCTCTGTGAAACAATGTAATCAGACACATGACAGCTATTAGATGAAAGCAGGTTTTAGGTGCCTGAAAACCTACAGTGAGTGGGAGTAAGGGGTTTTCCTGTGAGTTTCTAGAACTGATGTGCCATAAGTGAATCTGATGGACATGTGAAAGTCATCATGTGAATTCCACATAAATTAACATTTAAAACTAAACTTTCTTTTAGAATTCAGTTGGCTGTCTAAACAAAAGTACACAGATTTAAAACCATCAAGTGTGAAATCAATAAAAAAAAAAATGCCGGTAATAAAACTGACTGCTTACTCAAACAGCAGTTGCTGTCTTTATAAAGGAATCTACTAAAACCACTTAGCCATATGTGCTTGATCTGGGGCAGCGGAGCTATTATGCTACTGAGGGAAGTAATGGTTGTCTGGGGACAGTGTATAAATGGGATGCAGAAGGCAAGGGTACACATCCCCCATTATCTTCAGTGAAGCAGCTGAAAACTGGAAACTCTTTCATTGTCATCATTTTAAACACTGCTCAGAAAAGCTACATTAGTGCTGAAAAAAGCTCTGAGATCAATTGTTTGCCACATTTTGATGTTTTGTTAATGCAAAAAAAATTAAATATTCCTAAGTGTGGTTTAAGTGTCCAAATACTTTTTGAGACCACTGTAAGTAACTATAAAACTACTTTCCACTGGAAAGTAACTATAAAGATTTGGTGAAATTTAGTGTATTGCTCTTTCACTTTGTTGCAGTGTGAGCTTTCACTTGTTCTTTCACATTGCTCTTGATCATTGTTGCATTGAAAACAGTTCTGGGCCTCAGGTTCACTGATACAAGATAACACTTTAGATTTAGTTAATCCTCTTAAACTGTTCAATGGTATCTTGGCCAGTGTTATTAGGTCCATAAGTCTCTAAGCCAAAGTTATTTCCTTCTGGACTGCTGAATGGAAGTGGGAAGAGCTTGGAGGAGTGCAAATAACAATATTACAAAGAGCGATTTGAGCAGCCATGAAAGACTGAAAAATAATGTGTCAGACACAATCACACTGCACAGATTCAATGAGATATTTAATGGTTACATTCTTACAGACATTCCTTACGTGAAGGCCATTTCACAGGGGGTCAAGAGTGTTGCACGTCAGGGCTGCTAAAGTGGTGTTGGGATAAAACTTGAGAAATTTCCAGACTTTATCTAAAGTGGTGCTTGGGTCATGGGTTCGATTCCTAGGTAACACACAGTAGGTATGTTTACATGCACTCATTTTTGGCAATCTGAATGAATCCAATCCGATTTCAGATTCTGAAAGTTGTTTGTATGAGAACTTTAAAATACATTTCACATTTTCATTTACATTTGCATCACATATTCTGAACAAAACTTACTGCCGTGTACAGAACCAGAAAAATGACACTGCGATGTCACTTTTGCCTTTATGGCACATCTAAAAAGTAAGCTAAAATAGATTTTACGAGAGCATTTTTTTTTTGGTCAGTCTACTCCATTGACCAGTTTGAAACAAGAGATTAAAATAAACAGATCATATGAATTACGTAAACATAGGCACAATGTATTTTTAAATCAGATTGAGAAGATAGTCAATTCAATTGTTTACGTTTTTTTTTTTCTTTTTGATTATATTATTTCAGGTCTAAAGCATCCTTTCCAATCTGATCAAAGTTTTATTCAGATACTAAACTTAAGTGGATTTTCAGTCCAGCCATCAATTTGATTACTAATGGAATACTTGGTTGCACGTAAACATAGCTAAAGAGAAAATTCTACAGCTTGGATAAAAACATCAGTCAAATGTATAAATGTATTTCAATCATGACAACTCTCGGAAGATTTTAACATGGTGATGGATATGACAATGTTAATGTATTTGGTCTTGGCGGAATAGATCTGCTACTCTGCTGCTGAATTGCTGCTGCTGTTGGTTTTTGCTGTAGTTGTAGATTACTGCTGCAAGCAAGTACAGGAACTTGCTACTGCCAATGCATACGGCGATACGGTGCCGTGAGTATTTAAGACATACTGCTGCTGCTCAAATAGCATATAAAATAACCTGTAGCACATTTACACAGGTGGAGCTGGGGAAGGTGGAGAGTTTCAGAGAAACTCTGAAAGCATGCTGCAAGAATCTCAAGTGAAGGCTAGCCAGACATATAAATGCAAGGCAGTAAGCTCATTGGCTGCATATGCAGCATGAACCAAACAGCTTGTGCCAAGTCATTTAACTCTCTGAATATCATCAGTTACGTTAACAACCCGTCAGCCTGCGCCATCTAGAGTTTCATGACTGAACTATATATTTTGTCTTTAAAATATCTTCAGATTCACAGAGCAACTAGATCAAGTTTAACAATGGATCGTGTCAATGGCTTTACATGTACAAAACATTCTTGAACACTTTATTCATCCATTCATTGGTCCACTGACCCTCATACTGTTTTCATAACACTTACGCACTTTGAACAAAGATGTAAATTCTTGAAGATGCACTGCGTCAGTGTTCTAGGTCATTAATAACAAAAGGTTGTTTGTTATTACAGTTCAAACAGGAGCAATTCATCTTAGGAGAAGCCGGGGGCTGTGGTAGCCCATCCATTACACGGGCATAACGCAGCCAGTACAAAAGCGCTGAGTCAATTAGTCATCAAATCAGCCTTTTCTTGGAAGACAAACATCCTCGGAGGAAGGTCACTTGGCCCCGTGTTTATGAGCAGAACAGCTTGCGTGTAGGCGCTTCCCCCCACACAAATAACCAACACTTTGTTTCACAATGTCAACGCAGTGTGAATTTAAAGCCTTCCTATTTTGTTTTTCCCATTGACACAGGGTTGGTATCTTTTATACATCTTTGTGCTGATGCGATCTGGTGCAGAGTGTGTTTGTGCCAACACTGTAACTAATACAAAAGCTTTGCTGTCAGAGACAGACACGTAAATCTTTTTTACAAGAGGATAAGACTTTATTGTATAAAAGCTGTGGTCCTTTAAAGTGAACACTGCATTGTGTCTGTAAAAATATTGTTAATGATAAAGGGCACATGTTACCTGCTGACGAATTTAAGAAATATAGGAAAACATAGAAAATGGTACTTTAAGTACAGGCATTGGAACTGAAAAAAACTATTAAACAACATATGACACCTCCCTCCAAAAAAAGCCAAACACCTTATGAGCATGAGAAAGACTTTCTTTGCTCACAGTGTATTACAGTGTGCTGAAGCACCAGATGGCACATTTGACATTCAAGTACCTCATTCTGCCAGCATTAAATCTGAAGCAGGCACATACAAGTGGGTAGGTTATTCATACGAATATACCCTGAACCATCGCTCTTCAGCTTCCATGAAGTTTACCACAGGAATGTTCACAAGTTTACTTCGAGAACTAACGAATTCTGTCCGAAAGAAGAGAGAGGTGCTCTAAACGAGTGCTTCTCAACAGGTTTTGAAGCAACTATTTTTTAACAATATATTTGTCATACAACGCAGTTCAAAAAGTTTGTTGTCAGTGATAAAGAAATTAATACTTTTATTCACCAAGGACACATTTCTTCAATCAAAAGTGACAGTACAGATTTGTTCTTTGAGATTATTATCCTGAAAAAAAATCAGGGTTTCCATAAAAATATTAAGCAGCACAACTGTTTTTAACTTTGATAACCATTAGAAATGTTTATTGAGCACAAAGTCAGCATATTAAAATGGTTTCTGAAGGATCATGTGACTCTGAAGACTGGAGCAATGGCTGCTGAAAATTCAACTTTGCCATCACAAACAAAACATATTAAAAGAGAAAACGGTTATTTTAAATTGCAATAATATTAAACAATTTTACTGTTTCTACTGTATTTTGATCCAACAAGAGATTTAAATGTACTTATTTATAAATAAGTGACCACACAGAACACATTATCATTTATCATCAAGGACGTTGGTATGTCTTGTAATTTGACTAGCTTCTACCAAGTGATAATTTTCACCAAAACAACAATAAAAGATATAGGAACAATATTCTCTCATAAAGTTCTCCTAATTAGATACTATATATAATTAGTGCATTAGAACAGACTTCTGGTTTTAGGACATGATAAAGCAGTTGAAAAATCACTTTATAGGCCAAATAAGGAATTAAAAACAAGTCCTGACTCGTTACATAATGCATCATCGCTAGATTGACCAACCGGCATTGCATCAGTTGGCAGTGCACCAGAGCCTGGCAGACTCCATGATAATCCTGGATTTCTCTGCACAAGCTCTGACATATATGTGCACTTACTACAGAAAACAAACCTCTTTGACAGACACTTCATTAAATAAAGTATTCTCAAAACGTTTCATTATATATTTGGACATTTATGGAATTGCTGATGCTCACTGGAAACGTGATGAAATCTGCTATCAGGATTTATAACATGTTTTATATAAGTTGTTTTGTATTAGTATAGGGAAAACAGGCCTCTGCGTGATGTTGATTGTTTTGAATATGAAATTTGCCTGTCCCAGCTGCAAGGTATGGAAGCCCATTTCTACAAAGACAAAAACGTTGAAATTATGATAACCTAAATCATAGTTCTGAGATACAAATCAAAATTAAGACAAAAAAAGTCATATTTGGTCTTTGTCAAAATTCTGAATTTTAATCTCATATTTATAAATTAGTATCTATTATGACTTTTTGTCATAATTACAAATTAAGAAGCCTATTTTTCTTATAGCAGAAGTGCGCTTCATTTTTGTCTCAAAATAGATAGGAAATCCTCACCAATATGCGGCACATTCACACAAACATACACAAACATGATTCACAATACTATGAGAAATCCAGAACTGTTCAACATGAGTAAAACATCACTAGTTAAACTAAAATATACCTAGAAAACACAGAGGTCTTATCAGTGATGCAGCATCGTCTGAAATGATTTCTCGTCTTTTGAAGACTCACTATTTCGAAGGGTGCATGTGGGCATAAAAGCTTTTGCCGTTGCCATAGCAATGCAGTCAGCTGCATGACATCAAATAAACGTTTTTGACGTTAGCTACTGGTGACCTAGAAAAACCTACTGAATATGAAGACCCACGGGGCATCAAAACCAATAACTCATGAAAAAAAGAAATCGCACACCTAAGGACCCAAGGATTAAAACAAATATGGATATTCTTATAAAAACAAGTGTGCCATCTTGAGATTTGTCAAAGTATATTAAACAGTAAATTAATAATGTTCGTAATGTGTTTTTAAAAGATGGATAGTATCCTCTTATAATAAAATCAAAAGGTACTTCTTGTAGAGCTTGAAAAGCCCTCTCTAACTTCCCTGTCATTCAGTCTGCTGCTGAGTTCACTCAGCTCATTATGTTGGTGGTTACTACTGTATTATTCAGATGGTTCCATGAGCGGATGTGTTCTAAATATAAAGCTTGTCCTTAACTGGTCCAGTGAATCAGACACCTCCCCCTCAAAACTCCCAAACACTGATTAAAATTCCAGAGCTCCAGCCGAGCTGCCCTGCCACTGTCATGGGACGCCAAACTAAATTAACAACCTCGGGCAGCTAGTCAATCATCAGTCAAATGTTCATGATACACACTAATGGAAAACAACTTGTCCATCACTTCTGATGCACTTGCTATGACCAATGTGATACTCTTGAAAAATGTGATACTGGGAAAAAAAAAAAAAAAAAAAACTATACATATATATTTACAGGTGCATCTCAATAAATTAGAATGTCGTGGAAAAGGTCATTTATTTCAGTAATTCAACTCAAATTGTGAAACTCGTGTATTAAATAAATTCAATGCATACAGACTGAAGTAGTTTAAGTCTTTGGTTCTTTTAATTGTGATGATTTTGGCTCACTATCTCAACAAATTACAATACTTCATAAGACCAATAAAAAAACATTTTTAGTGAATTGTTGGCCTTCTGGAAAGTATGTTCATTTACTGTATATGTACTCAATACTTGGTAGGGGCTCCTTTTGCTTTAATTACTGCCTCAATTCGGCGTGGCATGGAGGTGATCAGTTTGTGGCACTGCTGAGGTGGTATGGAAGCCCAGATTTCTTTGACAGTGGCCTTCAGCTCATCTGCATTGTTTGGGCTCTTGTTTCTCATTTTCCTCTTGACAATACCCCATAGATTCTCTATGGGGTTCAGGTCTGGTGAGTTTGCTGGCCAGTCAAGCACACCAACACCATGGTCATTTAACCAACTTTTGGTGCTTTTGGCAGTGTGGGCAGGTGCCAAATCCTGCTGGAAAATGAAATCAGCATCTTTAAAAAGCTGGTCAGCAGAAGGAAGCATGAAGTTCTCCAAATTTCTTGGTAAACGGGTGCAGTGACTTTGGTTTTCAAAAAACACAATGGACCAACACCAGCAGATGACATTGCACCCCAAATCATCACAGACTGTGGAAACTTAACACTGGACTTCAAGCAACTTGGGCTATGAGTTTCTCCACCCTTCCTCCAGACTCTAGGACCTTGGTTTCCAAATGAAATACAAAACTTGCTCTCATCTGAAAAGAGGACTTTGGACCACTGGGCAACAGTCCAGTTCTTCTTCTCCTTAGCCCAGGTAAGACACCTCTGACGTTGTCTGTGGTTCAGGAGTGGCTTAACAAGAGGAATACGACAACTGTAGCCAAATTCCTTGACACGTCTGTGTGTGGTGGCTCTTGATGCCTTGACCCCAGCCTCAGTCCATTCCTTGTGAAGTTCACCCAAATTCTTGAATCGATTTTGCTTGACAATCCTCATAAGGCTGCGGTTCTCTCGGTTGGTTGTGCATCTTTTTCTTCCACACTTTTTCCTTCCACTCAACTTTCTGTTAACATGCTTGGATACACACTGTGAACAGCCAGCTTCTTTGGCAATGAATGTGTGTGGCTTACCCTCCTTGTGAAGGGTGTCAATGATTGTCTTCTGGACAACTGTCAGATCAGCAGTCTTCCCCATGATTGTGTAGCCTAGTGAACCAAACTGAGAGACCATTTTGAAGGCTCAGGAAATCTTTGCAGGTGTTTTGAGTTGATTAGCTGATTGGCATGTCACCATATTCTAATTTGTTGAGATAGTGAATTGGTGGGTTTTTGTTAAATGTGAGCCAAAATCATCACAATTAAACGAACCAAAGACTTAAACTACTTCAGTCTGTGTGCATTGAATTTATTTAATACACGAGTTTCACAATTTGAGTTGAATTACTGAAATAAATGAACTTTTCCACGACGTTCTAATTTATTGAGATGCACCTGTATATGTTTTTTTTTTTTTTCAAATATAAAAGGAAATTGTTCGCCAACAACAGACATTTGACTTGTCTTATGTATTTAGCAACAATAGAGAAATAATTAACCAATAATGTGTGCTGTAAATATTGTATTTAAAAAGCACTCGTTTAGACAGTCACTTGTTTCGTTCCTGAATAAATCAGTATTTTGTACAAATGTTGTAACTGTTGTAATAAACAAATAAAGCTCACAGCTTAAATCATTTGAAATCTATGTTTTCTATAATATATCACTGAGCCAAAATTACTGCAACCACATAAGGTGAATATAAGGTCACCATAAAATACAAGGCCAAAGACAATCATTCTAAAGCCCTTTTTTTTTCTTTTTTTTTTTTACAAACCTCCAATGATCTGCCTTCATCCCTTTAGCAAACAGATCATGTGTTACAGCAGAGAAGGCGGATGAGAGATCGGGCTAATATAAGTTTGCAGAGTATAAAAGCACTGCAAAAAAAAAAAAAAAAAAAAAAATCAATTTGGCTTTGGCACATTGTAATTGCATTAATCCTTAAAGCTCATCTCATTGGAGTTAAGTCTCTGCACTGATCTCATGTGTCGACTGGCTCTGGTGCACAGTCCCGTGGCGAAAGCCATTGTTCGACACGCATACGTTAGCATAATATTAGGCCTTGATCCTCCTGTGTGTCTGTGGGCAGGCTGGATTCTCCCAGGTTTCATTAGGCAGAGAAAGCATGCATGCTGCCCAAAACTTTACTGAATACAATATGATCTCCAACTGTTAGTATCCTCAGGACTGAGAGAGTTGCTTTAAAGAGCAACTGTTAGTTTGCTGCATGGCCCTGCACAGCTAAACATAAACCTAAATGAATGTCAGCCACTTGAATATTGAATATTGGTTTGCAGTACTTAATTAATAAATTAAGTTTTTAATAAATTAAGTTAATCAAAAGCAGATGATACGAAAATGCAGGTAAATTTTGAATAAATTAATAAAAAGCAGTTTTAAATACCACACACTAAAGTGCAAATATTGCCCTTTTCATTTGCATCCTGTACTGCTCCTGGCCTTCACTGTTATACACAAATGACAGATCAGTAAAGAACATCAAAACCATCATAGGGCAAGGAAGTGGCAACATGACAAACTGTTAAGACAAATTGATTATTTGTGCCACATTAAAGATGTAGCTGTCTGTTTCCTCATGCATTTGGCTCTATAAGTAACTGAATAAGTAATTTGCTACTTGGCAAGCTTTGCATTCCTCCTTATTCTGTATCAACTCTTATCTAATGTGGTTATGGATGTGGTTATGTGGTTAAGGAAATGGGCAACTTTTGTCTAGAGAAAAAATATTTTCAAACAGTCTCAGGGTTTACAGAAATAAGTATTTATGTAAATGGAAAGCTACATTATCAGTGACAGCAAAACAGCAGTTTGTTTTTTTTTTTTTGCAATGTCCAGTTGCTTATTGGTGAACTGAAAATATAAGAATCAAACACAGAGCAATTTGTCAATTTTATCCATTACATCTTTTCTTCTTCAAACATTCAGAATAAAGGGAATATGATTTGCTTACTGCATTGTGATCCCCCAGCGGTTTTTCAATCAGTGTCCCAAATATGGTGGGCTGCAAAAAAAGCAGAAATCAATCAATCAATAGAGGAACACAAAAGTTGACACACAGGTCATGAGGAAAATGTAACAAGTTTAAGTTTCCTTCTACATTAAATGAGGATGTATAAATTTCACATGATGTTGTCATGATCACAGCCAATTCAGATGGCTGACAGATAAACTAGATTAGAGTCATTAGACAAAGTTAGTTACTGCAAACTCAAGTTACATAAGAGCTCAAACTGCACCCAGACCTGTAACATAACATTAGAAAAGCTTTGCAAACAGAACATGACAATCACACCATTCACATCCTATTTATTTCAAATTTTCAGGATATTAAAGGTTAAAGATTGTTGACAATTGCATCACTGCTTGCCTTTAGCTGAGCTTTGCATAATGGTTTATTAACCATATTTTGCATACCACGAGTATTTTTACTGCACAGCCAATATGCATCCGAACAATATTATGGACACTGTTCTAGTATCCATATAATTCCCCATGCTTCATTGAATGTGTCATTATATACACACATGACATATTGCAAAAGTGACATGGATTCAGTGCTAAAACTGGAAAGAGAGATACTGACCATTCAATATGTGATTGCTTTGTTTTATCAGCTTTATTGAACCATTCCATAATTAAGCAATCATTATGCCCAACATCAACCTACATGAGATTAATAAATAAATCAGACTGATTTATTAGCTTTACTGATCTCAGTGTTACTGCAGTGGAGTAATTTTCCACAGTACAACATGTTTCCTGAGGCTGTTGTCCAGAACACAGGATGCTTCAAGTCTAACAATCCCGGTAATATTTAATGACTGTGGCTAAGGAATAATGACCATAATAAAAGAGCGGAATTCATTATTCGAGTGAGCAGGTGTCTATGTCAAGATTAATGGAAAATGTGTGACTGTAATATAGACATAGAAGAAAGAGGAGCTCGTTTGGCTAATTAAAGTCTAGACCTTCAAATAACAAATGAGACAATGTGGCAGAAAGCATCTCGCCCTGCAAGTACATCGGTCAGTGATCCAAAGCAATTAACAAAACAACATTGCTACATTACAGCACCCGGTGGCTCCAGCAGAGAATGAGAAAATGACAGAATAGGAAGCAAAGCAAGTCATGCATGTAATTAAACCATTCCACTAATACAATGGCTGCAATCGTAATGGGCTACACTAACAATCCTTCTTCCCCTGTAAAACTACTTGAGTTGCAAGTCCTGTCTTGCATTTATTGTAGTTGGCTGTGTCAGAAAGGTAATCCATGTTGACTTAATCAGAAGGATGTTTGGAGTTTGGCACAGCTGGAAAGAATGTGATCTCATGGATAATATGAGGGCTGAATCATTCATCGGCCTATTAATTATAATCTGTACCATGTTTTATAATACCTGTTTTTAATACCATGTTGTCTAGCTCAGAATGAATGGTAACACATTACAACAGCATTAACATTAGTTCATTCAATAGCTACACTGTAAAATATTTACGGTAAAATACCAGCAGCTGTGGTTGCCAGAACATCACTGTAAAAAATATGGTAGCAACATTTTAGGTTTTACAGACTTAACTTAAATTCACAAAAAAAAAGGTATTTCATTGATGTAATGTTAATATACCAACATATGGAAGTATTAATATCCGTTTTGAACCATTGTAATACACTGATAACAAACAAAAACAGGTGGTGATCAGAAAGTCACATAATGAATCAGTGCAATAAACATTAATCTTTCTCTCTCTCTCTCTCTGTATATATATATATATATATATATATATATATATATATATATATATATATATATATATATATATATATATATATATACACACATGCATACATACATACATATATATATACATACATACATACATATACACATATACATACATATACATACATACATACATACATACATACATACACAGAGTCATGGCCAAAAATATCAGCACCCTTGGTAAATATGATCAAAGGCGGCTGTGAAAATTAATCTGCATTGTTAATCCTTTTGATCTTTTATTTAAAAAAAAAAAAAAAAAAAAAAAATCACAAAAATCTAACCTTTCATTGGATAATAAGAATTTAAAATGGGGGGAAATAACATTATGAAATAAATGTTTTTCTCTAATAAACGTTGGACACAATTACCACTAGAAATTCTTATGAGTAAAATATCTCTGAAGTACATTCCCATTCATATTCACAATTTTGAGCACTCCAGGGTGATTATGAACATGAAATTATCCAGCCATGGCTTCCTGTTTCACAGAAATATAAATAGGAGGGAAAACAAAGCCCAAATTCCCTTAATCATCCATCACAATGAAAAAACAACCAAAGAATATATTTCTGATGTGCAGCAAAAGATAATTGAGCTTCACAAATTAGTGAAGTGACTTTAAGAGCTAGAGCAGTGAAAATTTCCATTTCCACCATCAGGGCAATAATTAAGAATTTCCAATCAACATAAAATGTTACGAAACTGCCTGGAAGAGGACATGTGTCTATATCGTCCTAATGCACGGTGAGAAGGAGAGTTTGAGTGGCTAAAGAATCTCCAAGGACAACAGCTGGAGAATTGCAGAAAAGAGTTGAGTCTCGGGGTCAGAAAACCTTAAAAAGACAAACAGCACTTCATCACCACATGTTGTTTGGGAGGGTTTCAAGAAAAATTCTCCTAGCTCATCCAAAAACAAACTCCAGCATATTCAGTTATCAGACACGATTGGAACTTCAAATGGGACTGGCTTCTATAGTCAGATGAAACTAAAAAATTTGCTTTTTAGCAGCAAACACTCAAGATGGGTTTGGTGAACACAGGGATAAAAAGTACCCCATGTGTACAATGAAATATACTGCTGTATTTTTGATAATGGCCTATATTTCTGCTGGAGGTCCTGGACATCTTGTTTAGACACATGGCATCATGGATTCTATCAAATACCAACAGATAAAAAATCAATAAGTGACTGACTCTGTTAGAAATCTTATAATGGGCCATGTTTGGATCTTCCAGCCGTACAATAATCCAAACACAAACCTCAAAAACAACACAAAAATGGGTCACTGAGCACAAAACCATGCTTCTGTCATAGCCATTCCAGTCCTCTGACCTGAATCCTGTAGAAAATGAGTGAGGTGAACTGAAGAGAAGAAGCACCAACATGGAGCTGGGAATCTAAAGGGTCTGGAGTGATTCTGGATGAAGGAATGGTCTCTGATCTCTTGTCAGGTGTTCTCTAACCTCATCAGGCATTATAGGAGAAAATTTAGAGCTGTTAAACTGGCAAATGGAGGTTTCAAAAAGTATTG
This sequence comes from Spinibarbus caldwelli, assembly GCA_039654775.1. Lineage (NCBI taxonomy): Eukaryota > Metazoa > Chordata > Actinopteri > Cypriniformes > Cyprinidae > Spinibarbus > Spinibarbus caldwelli. The sequence continues at coordinate 29,061,698 of CM077222.1, read as the reverse complement.
AATAAAAGGGTGCCGTTAATTGTGGCCAATGTGTATTAGAGAAAAACATTTATTTCATAATGATATTTCCCCCCGTTTTAAATTCTTATTATCCAATGAAATGTTAGATTTTTGTGAAGTTCTTAAATAAAAGATCAAAAGGTTTAACAATGCAGATTAATTTTCACAGCCTTCTTTGATCATATTTACCAAGGGTGCTGATATTTTTGGCCATGACTGTATATATAGCTGTGCAATAATGGTTTATATTTTGAAATAGTTTTGCATATAGTATTGTGGCCTAAGAAGTATATTAATAATATAACATTAACCTAGATCAATAAATTCTGTAACAAGAATTCATTAGTTAATACATTAGGCATCAAGAAATAATGTTAACAAGTTGAGTCTTATTGTAAAGTGTTAATGAAAGCATTCAGGGACTTTAATTTCAAGCCTTCAAGCCACCATGGTTCTTAATACTTAGAGGACTTGGCTTTATCACATTGTGTTTGCTTCAACAACTGCCAAGCATGTCCAGGGCTGCCCCAAGGTAAGATTCAAGTTTTCCGGTAATCTTCATAATCTTCAACCATGCAAACAACACGGTCTGAAGGGCAGAACGAGAACCCGCCGTCCTCAGGTGCCAGGAACCAGACATTTCACACACAGTTTACTCACTGGAACATCAGTTCTTGGCACTGAAGGAGCCAAAGCGTGTCTACTGAGGTTTCTGCTTTAATGGAAACACTGGGGGAATCCATGCTGCTGCCACAGGTGCACCAGACCCCTCTAATCACACAGATGATTGCCTCTTCTGTCACACTGTGTGAAACACAGATGCTCACCTACATGTTGTCTCAGGAAATTGCATTCCCTATAATTCAAGAATCAACTATTAACTCTGCAAATATAGTGACAAACAAGACAAGCATAATGAAATCATCCTCCTTCCACTGCCATTTAAACTGTCAAAGCATAAATTCAACTCATCAGGTTGATTACGAGCTCCTTCTGTGTGTTTTAAATAAATGATTGATTGACTGCTATTGTGAGCAAACTTGGTGAGCTCGACTGAAATTTATACTTTGTGAATGGAACTAACTGTAGGGTAAAGGGTCAAAGAAAGATTTCTCAAATGAATGGATCTCCAGTTTATTTCAGATTTAGACTTTAGACAGACAGGTCTGAATCAATCCTGAGCATTGACTTATAAATCTCTGTCTGAGAGCAGACAGGAAGGATGTTTGAAGGATGTCTGGCAGGTCTGAAAGTTGTCAATTAGTCATCCTGAAGTGTTGTGTCTCTTCTGGGATTCATTCGTCAATTTACAATGCAGTCGTGCGACTCAAACTGAAGATATTTTTGAAACCATGTGAACACAAAATCAAAGCAGCTTAGTGCTAAAGCCCGGAGTTTAATTCTTAATTCTGAATTTTATCCAGCAAGGACACATTAAATTGATCAAAAGAGTCAGTAAAAACATTTATGTTACAAAAGATTTCTATTTTAAATAAACGCTGTTCTTTTGAACTTTGTATTCAAAGAAATCTAAAAAAAAAAAAAAAATGTATACATCCACAAAATATTGAGCAGCACAACCATTTTCAACAATGATAATAACAAAATTTGAGAACCAAATCAGCATATCAGAATGATTTCTGGATAATCATGTGACACTGAAGACTGGAGTAATGGCTGTTGAAAATTCAGATTTATCATCACCGGAATAAATTACTTTTAAAAAATATATTAAAGAGTTATATTTAAAAAGTAATAATATTTCAGAATATTACTGTTTTTACTGTATTTTTCATCAAATAGACTTCAAATAGACCTTTTAAAAACATTTTAAAAAACTGTTGTGTATACTCATCTTATCTTGGTAACTCTGCTATCAAACACTTTTTGGTTGTATAAAATAATCATGGGATCATTTGACAATGTTATCAACAGCAAAACATACAATGGGGTTTGTGGGCATCCTGCAAGACACATGAACTACAGACATAAAAATACAGACTTACAATAATCACATGAGATGATGTGACTCCCACTACAAGTTACACCTATCAACCAAAGGTAAAAGGTTTATTTTATTTATTTTTTTTTTTTTAAATTAGATTAATGAAACATGTTTTCATAGTCAAATGTTGCTGTCATCTCAGTATTGAGTATGAAACACATGATCAGGGGGCGTATTACAGAAAGATCTTAATTTTAGAATCCTCTCTTATCTGTTAGGTATGGCAATTTCAGTTAGGACCTCATTTAGGACAAAAGCTATTAGAGAACAACATTTCCTAAGTGTATCATATCTCAACTAAAGATAGGAAAAGGGTATTACAAAAGAATCTTAACTCAACAAAAAAATATGGATAATAGTCTAAACTTTAGGACAACCCCACTGGTTTCCTAACTTCAACCCTTCTTGAAATTAAAATGACAGTGTGGCCTTTTCTAGAGAGCAGTGTTTCTAAAGTAAAAGAAGTAAGCACAGGAGACTCAGCTGCTTACTGTAACTCAGTATGACCCAGTGTGTTATAACGTCAGCCCTGTTTATGTTGGGTCAAAAGCAAGCTTAAACTCACACTTTAGTGGCGAGCAGCTGCTCTTGAAAACACCAAGGGGTGTGTGTGCCTGTGTGTGTGTGTGTGAATGAATGAGTGCTTCAGTATCTTAGATAGTACCCAACATTCTTCTAATCCAAACACGTTCCAAATTTGCAAAGATGAAGAAACTAAAAAAAAAAACACATAGTTCTGGAATCCCTCTTCAAAAGACATCTTTTATGAGCATAAAAATCTTCTCAGTTCTGTCTGAGACCCAGAACATAACTTATTAACACATGCATGTTCAAAGTCAAAGTCAGCTTTACTGTCACATTTAACACACTACAGAGGAAAAAGAAATGTGGTTCCTTCAGGAAATTGCAGTGCAGACATGACACAAATATTACACAAGTATTACAGTAAACAAACCTTAAATACAGACAAGCAGTAAGTAACAGTGCTAGACAGGAAACAATAGATGAAAGCATAGCTGAATAATGGATATGTATATATTGAATTTTTAAAGAAATTCAAATAGAAAAGTTATTTTAAATTTTAATGTATGTTTTAAACCAGTACCAAATACAAATACCAACCCAAACTTTTCAACAGGTGAAATATAATTATCACTGTTATTAATTATACTTCATTGCCTACTAGTAAAGGCATACATGTCAGATTCATTAGAATCAATAGGTTTCTCAAATTACAGTCAATAAAATATAGATTATATATTACATGTGGATAAATCAGTTTTTTTATTTATTTATTTTATTTATTTTTTGCCACTCAATGCACTTGCCTGTGAGTAAAAGATTATAGTTAGTGATTCCAAAGCCAGTCAAACTCATACTGCATCTGACCATGGACCACAAAACCAGTCATAAGGGTCAGTTTTTTGAAATTGAGATTTATACATCATCTGAAAGCCGAATAAAAGCTTTCCATTGATGTATGGTTTGTTAAGATAGGACAATATTTGGCCGAGATACAACTGTTTGAAAATCTGGAATCTGAGGGTGCAAAAAAAAAAATACAATTATGAGAAAATCGCCTTTAAAGTTGTCCAAATGAAGTTTTTAGCAATGCATATTACTAATCAAAGATTAAGTTTTGATATATTTACAGTAGAAAATTTACAAAATATCCTCATGGAACATGATCTTTACTTAATATCTTTTTGGCATAAAAGAAAAATCGATCATTTTGACCCATACAATATATTGTTGGCTATTGCTACAAATATACCTGTGGGACTTATGACTGGTGTTGTGGTCCGGTTTATTTTTCAACGTGGAAGTAAGCTGTTTTCTGTGAATGTGTAAGGCTGCCTGTTCATTAGCTGCTGTAGGGAAATAGTAATTAGTAAGTGGAGTAAATGGTAAAACTGTTTGCACTACAAACCATTGTGTTTGTAATTAAAATACATTAAAATAATATGGTAAGACACACCAGTTTTCAATATCAAGCAGCAAAATAAGCTGTTTTGTACAGCTAAAAATAGCTGGAAGCAGATGACACCGGAAGCCTCGCACATCAAATTTACAAATGGCCGTGTCCACTCTTACAGGAAAAATAAGGTGGATTGGGCAGACAGTTTTATTCTGGCACTGATTCTCAGACAGGTCAGTTTCCACAGGTTGCTGTAGCTAATCTTAGCTATGGCCGCAGTAGCAGACAACAAACAGAGGCCAGCAGGAGCTCAGTGCAAGCCTCAATCAAGCTGGCCATCCAATTCTTAATCAACTGGAGTAGAGTCTTGGCAGAGATCTGCGCGTGAAATGCAACAACTGCATGCAGTGGCATAATGAGGGTCCGTTAAATCCTCATCACCTCGTGACATGAAGGAGAAAAAAAATCAATACCTTTGCACTTTTTTTAGCATCTCACCGTAGCACGTTTGTGCAGAGCGCAGGCCTGATTTATGCGGCATAGCAGACATGCTAATGTTTTTAGGCCAATCAAAGTTCCAATGACAGGTCAGTGCAGTTATTACACGTTCAGCAACCTTTGGTAGTGATGTATTGCTTTTGTCCATGCTGTCAAAGACGCTACAGCTAGTATACAGCTAGTGCACCACTATAGTTCCCCTTATGTGCCTGCTGACCTCTTTATTAGTTGAGTGTAATGTGTCATCATTTAGACGTGAATGGACCACATCTGTCGTGACCTATACATAATCCACTTACACTGTATAATAATATAAAGGAAAGAGATTTGATCAATCAAATCACAGAGCATTTGTTTTATCCCTTCATCCTCTCAGCTGCAAATCCTGAATCTTTTCAAAACTACAACCAAAACTACAAATGTTTTACTAAGTTTTACTAACACCAGTGTATTAAAGTTCCCCTAAAATTAATTTATGAAAATTACCTTTCATACAGTGTGTAACACAGCTCTAAGTGAATGAAAACATCCTGCAAAGTTTTAAATCTGAAAGTGCACCGTGTATAAAGTTATTGTCTCTCAAAAGAAAGAGTCGACTCTGAATCATTAAAACGAGTCGTTTTTAAAACAAATCACAACCTGTTTCATGTTGATGTCAAAATGAAACATTAGCATATTGCCCGCTCATTTGTTGCGCACACAGACCTGAGAAAACTTGATTTTCACGTCGGTCTGAATGAAAATGCAAATTCATTCTTTGCCACTAGATCCCGCTTTTGGCGCGGTACAAATAGCGGTTGAAAATGAAATCGACCATTCGGACCAATCACCGCAGATTAGCATCACGCAAAGGAGGAGTATGGAAAAATGAATCATTGAGCGAATCGTTTGAGTCGTTGAGCAAATCAGATAAAAATAAATGCATATTATAAGACAATGAAAGTGTTTTTTGACCTTGCATGCATGTCAACCTGTTGTTGGGGACTCCCAAAACCAAAATATGAACCTTTCATAACTCATAATAGGGGCACTTTAATAAGTAAAAGCGGAGTAGGGCCTACTTTTTTTTTTTTTTTTTTTTTACAAAATAAAAGTAACAAAAACTAAACAATTGTTTTTTTAATACATGCATAACATTTTGACATTCCTTAAAAATGCAGTTTTACTCTGCATAATGTACATATTATAGACATGGTAATAAAAATGTAGTGCCATTTACTAAGCATTTTATGAATCTCACTGAATTAAGCAATCACACCAAGCAGCCATTTAATTAACAATATGAAGAAAGTCCGAAAATAGAAGAAGAATAAAAAAAGAACAGCTTCGTGCTAAGTTTTTTGCTGTCTTTTATAGCAGATATGGATAAACAAAGGAAAGGAATTTACATAGAATCAGTGTCTTTGGCCCACTAAAAGATTTGCTTGCATAAACATACTTCCCAATTATGTTACTGTGTTAGTGGTTTGAATATTATGTTACAGTAGGTGCTATTAGCATTTACCAATGAAATGTATTACGATCATGTGTTAGTTATAATGGAAACATTTTGGTATTTGATTACTCCAGGCCACTGTAGCCCTCCAGAAGTTTGGACATTTTAGACAAAGTGAGATTTTGGACAATATCAGCAGAATGCTGATTGCAATTGCAAATGATCAAATAATAATACTAAAGACCAGTAATAATGATTTCCTGTTTGATTACATAAAAACGGCAATAAATACAGTACCTTTCAAAAGCTGGGTGCCAGTAAGATTTTTTTTTAAAGAAATTACCACTTTTATTCAGCAAGGATGCATTAAATTGATCAAAAGTACAGCACAGAAATGTATTGTTACCATTTCTTTCTATTTCAAATAAATGCTGTCTGCAATGTTTTCATCAAAATTGTTTGTGCTAATCAATGTAAAGTCATCACAAAGCGAGGATTTATGCTAATATTGTCCAAAACCCACTTTGCCTAGGGAGTTTCCAAACTTGTGTTTTTTTTTTTTTTGTTTTTTTTTTATGGTCCTGTCAAAGTATAAAATATACAGGTGTTTAAATAAAAGCTCCTTTTTGCCTTGATTAGCGAGGAATATGTTTTGATCAAACAAGCATAAAGCAGTCACACTAATCCTCCACTGACAAAAAAGGTTGAGCTCATAAAGGAGAAGGTGCAATGAAAACCACAAGCCCAGTCCAAGGAGCCTTTTAATGTCAAAGAGAACACACAGTGAAACACGAGACCCCCGTAATGCTAGTCTCACACACCAGAATAATTTTTTTTCTTAAGTAATTTAAGTTTGAAGGCAGATTTCACAGGTCTAATTGTTGTTATCACTGCATAATGCCGCTTTATGTCATTTTTTTAATGAAGTGCTTTTATTACAATTCGGCCCTGTGAGCCAAGTGTAAAAGTCAGGTGAGCCTCATCAAAAACTTTTGCAACACGATCCATCCACCGTATTCCCATCAACTCTTTCTTACTGAACTCAGCTGCTCACCTCAAAAAAAAAAAAAAATCTGGCATCAAATGCATAGTATCAAAGAGTCAAATAAACCCAGTCGACCCCGGCTGCGGTTGAGCCTGGGTACGGCTGCCTTGAGAACAAGTGGAGCACATGCTGACAGAAAGAGAATCTGAATTTGCGAAGATGAAAGTCATGTTTAAGCATTCCTAGACGCTCTCTTCAGAAGGACCGTGACTGTGTATGTGCGCGAGGATCAAAGCCTCGCTTCCAGTGCCAGGCTGATGGTGGAGTGTGTGGGGGCCACCGAGGTCCCTTTGTGAATGGGGACAGGGAAGAGCTCTGGGCTTTGATGGAGAGCTTGTGCCTGATCCCCCATCACTGCTACATTGTCTGAAGGGCAGGGACAGTGGATCAGGCTATAAGCTCGCTGTATGAAGTACATTGGTGTTCATGCTGTTCACAAGTGTAAAAAAAAGACCTTCTTAAACTCTTCAATAGACAGATGATGTCATGAGACTGAGTGAAGTGAGAAATGATTAGATGTTGCTTTTTATACAAACAAATGGTCTTTATACACAAAAAGTATTCTCATAGCTTCATAACATTATGGTTGATCCACTGATGTCATATGGACTATTTTAACGATGTCCTTACTAGGGGTGGGAATCTTCAGGCACTTCATGATCTGATCCGATTCTGGGAGTCACGATCCGATTCCAAAACGATTCTTGATCTACATTAATTCCCCAATTAAAACTTTACATCTTAACCAAAATTAGAGTTTCTATGCTTTTTGTTTATGGTTGGAATCTCTGTATGTCAGTACTGCCATCCTAAAAGTAGGGGTGTGAATCTTGGTTTCACGATTCAGTTCAATTACGATTATCATTATCAACTCAATATCACGATGCGTCACATTCTCAGTTTTCAATATTACTGCACACGGCTACATTTTCATATAAATTTTAAATCAAATTTTTGTGCAAATTTAATTTTTTTATTATATAAGCAGGCTACTTTTTAAAACAATTACTTATTTAAAATAGGTGTTCTTTAAGTATCCGAAAGTTTACAGACAGTAGTTATAGGTTTTTCTTTTTTCCTCAGCATTATTGCTGTTTGATTATTACTGATGAGATCATAGACAGTGGCAGCTTTAACAGGCTGCATTCACACTAATGCACAGATCTATTTCCATATATCAGATGTTTTGTCCTGCTCTGAAAAAATAACTGACTGTGTGTAGCCTACATCAATTTCGTATAAAAGTATTCGAAAATGCAAGTGCATTGAACCGCAGCCACATTCGAGCTTCAGGACAAACAAACACAAAGCACACGTGAAAGTCTGTTAGTGTGTGAGTTTCGTGCATCTAATAGTACTGTATTCCAAACGATATAAATGAAAGCATATCTAAAAGTAAAACATGGCGGGTGGAAGCACACACTGTCAAGAAATTTGCACGTGTCTCACAGCGCAAATTCTGTGCAATGAAGCCCGTTGCGTCTCTAGTGCGCACACGTGCCATATGCGGGGGGGGAAAAAACAAGCTCAGAATTGATTCTGAAATATTCAGAATCGATTCAGAATCGTTGAAGAGAGAATCGTGATGCATCGGAGAATTGATTTTTTCTCCCACCCCTAGTCCTTACTACCTTTCTGGACCTTTAACTTGTCAGTTGCGTTGCTGTCTATGCAGGGTAAAAGCTCTCGGATTTCATCAAAAATATCTTAATTTGTGTTCCAAAGACGAATGTCTTACAGGTTTGGAATGACACAATGGTGAGTAATTAAATGACAGAATTTTCATTTTTGGGGTGAACTATTCCTTTAAATACTCATATCCTAGCTTAAATGGATAATTTACCCAAGAATGTAAATTCTGTCATCATTTACTCACCCTCATATTGTTCAAAAACCATTAGACTTGTGTTTATCTTCAGAGCACAAATGAAGATATATTTAATATTCTCTCAGTTTTTGTCCATCCACTGAAACTCTAAGTAATGAAGATCTTATGGGTTTGTAACGACATGAGGGTGAGTAAATAATCACAGCAATTTTTATTTTTTAATATGCAAATACAACTACAAATCAGTTATTCATAGCTTGATTTCTCAGAAGAAGGTATTTTTGTGGCTCTGTGATACTTTCGAAACATTGGGCTCCATTCACTAATATTTTGAAACAATTTTTACATTTATGCACATAGAAAAAAGTACTCACACAAAATTTCCTTCAGATATATACTTTGTACCAATACCAATATTTTTCTTCCGCTCATTCCAATAAGCTGATGAATTAGGGCTGTTGAGTGTGTTGTTTCAGTTTGTTCTAAACTTTATTGTAAATTGTCTGAACAAATTGTCTGAACAACATGTATTCGGGATAATTGTCTGAAAATTTTTATTATAAAATGATTTATTGCCAACATTAGTATTTTAGCCATTTGAAATCATACACTGTAGCTTTAAGCTCAGTTTTGTTTTGTTTTTTGTTCTGAGTAGTATTCAGGTGTGCAATACGGCATGTATAAATATATGTTTGATGTATTTTAGGTCTAACTGTCAAAAAACAGTGGTGGGACAATATCAATGATGCCTCCTGCCTCAGGGTAACTGCAGCTTGTGCACTAAAATCAATACTTCCTATTCATGACACAGAGGAGAGACTCAGATGGAGAACATACCCGTTGTTTGGTGACATGCCTCAGTCCGATGTGCGGCTGACTCCTGCACTGTGGAGGGAAGAAAAGAGAATTTATTGCTCTAGCACATACAAAAACACATTTCTACAGCTTGAAAAGACTTTGATTTTTGTTTTCTCACTCTGTAAAATGCTTCAGAGAACACAATGTAATCTGGACTGAAATTTGTAGAAATACAGTATTATAAACTGCATGACTGTTGTGAATATGATTCAAACATGGCAACCACACAAAGGTCGTCAGAAAACGTTGCAAAATTTGACAGCAAATTTTATTCCTATAGAGTTGTATTCAACAGACACACTCTCAGAAAAAAAGTACAAAAGCTTCCACTGTGGCAGTACCCTTTCAAAAGGTACTAGACCCTTCTCTGAATTAGGAGATAATTTAGTTCCTCCAAACAGAGTTCCTAGAACCAAATATGTTCAAAGATCCTGCTGTGCAAACAATTCAAAAAGCAGGAACTCCCTACGCCAATATTTCTAGGAACTATGAAAAAGTTCCTCTGGTGCGAAAACCCCTAATATGTACCATTTAGGTACTGTTATGCACACTGTAGGTAAAATGGTGTACGTTTTGTCACTGCTGCCCCAGTGAGAGCTTTTGTACCCTTTGTTACTGAGAGTGCAGGATACAGCGCGAGTTCTTGTAAAATAGTAAGTGAGTTTAAAAACTCAACCATCAACTCACCATATTCATCTAAAAATAACTGAATATAATCATTAGGGCAAAAAAGAAAAATAAACAAACAAATAAATAAATCCTATATTTCTGAGGGAAATGATTTGAGTCCAAATGTTAAAATTGCAATAGATATATATTCTTAAGAGTCATGGGAGCTTTTTTTGTATGTTGAGCTTTTTGAAACCTGTGTGTCACATTTCAATGTGTGAAAGCAAACAAGCTTGGATTTCCTTTCCAAAGACGATGCTCATAAACAGAGTCTGCAGTTGAGTCTGTCACTGCTTAGAGCCTGCGCTTCACCAGCTGCATAAACACACACAAAAATACCTTAACTGTCTCGAATCACAATGCTTCCTCACAAAACCAAAAATTACCCCATGTACACTCACACACACAAACCACTCAGACTACCTCAATAAATTCATGTCTAAAGATTTAAACACCGACCTGAACCAAAGCCCACTGCTCACTTTATTGGTGGACAAAGCAATTACCTGGGAAACAGGTGACGGCTGAGTTGATTTTTCAACTGTGAATTTATTCAGCTGATGTAGACATAACACAGGGCCTTGGGAAACAACACCTGCTCCAACCCATCAAAGATGATGGACCTTTCCATAAAACCTGAAACTTATTTACCTAATAGGCAAATTTAAAATGCAAAATAAGCCATTAGGGTCCAAATCAATTACACAATAGAACAGAAAAATGTTGCCATGTAAATTCATCAGTAAACTCGATATCTGAGAATGAGACCCATGCACAAATCATGAGAGAGGACAGACAATGGCTAACAGAAACCACGTCACATAAGAGTTCTTCATTATGGGGGAGACCGGTTGCCTAGTTACCACAGCAGCCTGCTACGTGCATGTTCTTGGGCCAGTCTATGTCACGCGCCATTGTGACTGCTGCCTGCGAGGTCAAACACCTCCTTTAGGTAACACGTGTGTGTGGGAGAGCGCTCTCCAGGTCTTTGGCTAACGTGGGTGATTACGTGCAAAAATCAAAAAACGCGCAGGGAATCAAAAATAAAAGTAAAAATATTTTAAATTATAATATAATATTTTAAATTATATTTCACTCAATATTTAAAAGAAGTCAAAACTCTCACATGTACCTTTGTAAAAAATAAATAAATAAAAAATAAAAAATAAAATACATTTCATACTAAGTATAGTTCATATCCATTAACATATTTACTAACATATCGCTTGAGACTTACTGATATAATAATTGTGATTAAATTTATTTGGAGTACACCCTTAACTCAGTACTTCACTGAAGCACCTTAACAGCCTCAAGTCTTTTTGGGTATGACGCAACAAGCTTTGCTCATCAGCATTTGGCAAATTTCTGCCATTCTTCTCCTCGCCTCTTCACCTCTCAAGCTCTGTTAGGTTGGATGGGGGCAGAAACACATTTTCATGTTTCTCCAGAAATATTTGATTGGGTTCAATCCCAGGCTGTGGCTGGGCCAATCAAGGACATTCACAGAGTTGTCTATAAGCCACTCTTGCTGTGTGTTTAAGGTCATTGTCCTGTTGGAAGGTGAGCCTTCTGCCCAGTCTGAGGTTCTGAATGCTCTGGACTGGGTTTTTATTAAGGCTCTCTCGATATTTTGGTGCACTGAGCTTTTCTTCTACTCTGACGAGTCCCTCAGTCCCTGCCGCTGAACAACAGCCCACAGCATGAGACTGCTACCAGCACACTTTACTTTTGGGATGGTAGTCTACAGGTGAAGAGCAGAGCTGGTTTCCTTCAAACATTATGCTTGAAATTGAGGTTCATCAAACCAGAGAATATTGTTTTTCACAGTCTGAGGGTCCTTTAGGTGCTTTTTTGCAAATTCCAAGTTTGTTTTCGTGTCTCTTCACTGAGGAAAAGATTGAGTTCGGCCACACTGACATAAAGCCCAGATCGGTTTGTCCTTCTGCAGGTTTCTCCTGTCTCCACATATGATCATGGAGCTCAACTAGAGTGACCATCAGGTTCTTGGTCACCACTCTAACCAAGGCCCCTCTCGATCAGTTGCTCAGTTTGGCCAGGAGGCCAGCTCTAGGAAGAGTCCTGGTTGTTCCAAACGTCTTCCATTATGGATATTGGAGGCTACATGATTCTGTGAACCTTCAATGCAGCAGAATTTTTTCTGAACACTTCCTCAGATGTGTGGCTTGATGCAATCCTGTCTCTGAGCTCTACAGGCAGTTTTTTTTTTTTTTTTTTTTTACCTCAGGGCTTGGGTTTTTTCTCTGATATGCATTACCAGCTGTTAGGCCTTTATTAAGACGTGTGCCTTTCCAAATCATACTCATTCAAATGAATTTGCCATAGTTTAACTTCACTCAAAGTGCAGTAACATCTACAAGTGATATGAGTGCTCCTGAGCTAAATTTCAAGTGTCCCAGAAAAGGGTATAAATACTTATGCAATGGAATCATTTCAGTTTTTTTTTATTTCTAATAAATTTGCAAAGATGTTACAAAACTGTTTTGTGCTTTGTCATTATGGTGTATGGAATGTAGATTGATGTGGAAAAAAAGTAATTTAAAGCAGTTTAACATAAGGCTGCAACATAAAATGTGAAACAAATGAAGGGGTATGAATACTTTCGCAAGGCACTGCATCTTTAGTTGGACTACTTACGCACAGTTTAAGTGCATTAAGTACAAAATTATTTATTTTGTACTTAAACTCATTTATATGCAAGACACAAATCTCAAGGACGTCGAGGATCAAATGGGCACATATGAGCAGAATATCATTATAGTAAATGGCAAAGAAACCCAATGAAGTGCTGTAATTAATGCAATCAAATTCTCTTTATCATCAAATGCAGCATGACCATTAGTTCTATTGCTGTTACTCAAGGCAATGAATGCAGTTCATTTAAAATGTAAAAATTAAATTCAGGAGCACAGTGTTTAATTATACAGCATGATTGCATTATTTTAATGTACACAGCCAAAAGGACTATAATACTTCACTTGAGGGATTTTGGAAGTTTATATAAAGGAGTAAAACTGCTGATAATAATGCTTTCATAGCAACAACTGCTTTGGAAACACTTGTAGACAATCAAATACCAAAGTGTTTCTTCACCAGGGTCAAACAGAGCTATGCAGAGTATTTCAGAGCACTGTTGGAATTTGCTGAATTAATATAAATATTTTCTTAAAAGCTGTTCAACTATCTAAACATGAGGTATATTACCACATTATCATGCACCATCTCTTTTCGCTCCCTTCTTTTCGAAGCAGATGAGCACCAGCGCTTACAAAAAGCTGACCTTGACTAACACAGCCTGTTGAGGCTGGTGAAAGTGTGGACAGCACAGAGGCAGCCACTCCATCCAGCGGGCATCCATTTTATCAGCGTCAGGGTGACGGAGTGCATGGCTGTCACGGGGATGAGATACGGCAGGCTGAGGTCCCATCTGATGTCCTGACAGTGTCTGTCCAGCTGTGAGTGCTCCTCTCTTACAGTGTGTGACAGGCAGACTCAGGGGCAGATAATGCACAGAACATGCCTCATAAAACAAAAGGAGTGAATAATGTAGAGGGGCTTTTTTACAGTTCAGGATAAATTACCTTGAAATCTTGAGAAAGGTCTTGAGAGAAAGCCGATATGAAGTTTTATAGCCCCAGTCTTGCTTTTGAAAGCTCACTGGAGTATTGGAGCTTTGATATAACTAAAAAAGACTAACCTCCGGCTATGTTTATGGCAAATTAAAAATAAATAAATAAATAAATAAATAAATAAATAAATAAAAATCTCAGGGTAAGAGATGGAAATCTGTATAGTTGAAGGTTGCAGAGGTCAGAATATCATAGTTTTCAATATATTAGGTTTAAGACACACTGAAAAGTCTGGCATTCAGAATCGTATCAAAACCTGGACATAAACAAAGTTTTAGGATTTAGCTAAATTTTAAACAAATAAACATTATGATGCAAAATGAAAACAAAATTATATACTTGTAGGTCACTAATCAAATTTACATCAACCAAGATCAAATGTTCTTTAGTTTTTAGACTTAAATTTACTTATTGTATTGCTGATGTTATTAAAAAAATAATAATAAATACAATTATAAATACAAAGTATTACATTAAAAATTGACTAGTGGTCTAAGACCTCTCCATTCCATGTTTACTTGCACAAAAGGCAAAACACTTCTAAAACTTTTTAGGCAAAAGTGTTGTAATGCACTCATTTATTTATAGCTAAAGCTTTTTAAAATCATTTCTGCTAAATAAATTAACTATAAATGGAAGTTTAGCTATAGACAGCTTTAGCTTTAGACTTGCTTTCGAAGATGGTTTTCTCTCCACCTTTCAAAGTGGGTTTTTGGACAGTTTAGAAATGCACAGAGCCCCCTTGTGGCTCATTTGAGAGGACTAATACAGAGTTTTTACAAATTAACCAAGGGTTTGTGCAAATTAGCCTCTTCTTATTATTTAGGTTGAGGGAGCTTCCCATAATTTAGAAACACAGCTGCTTACGAAAAAACAAGAGGCATTAGACACGAAATGCAAGCACCCAAGTGTTCATTAAAAATCTTTTTGGCAAGCACCTTTTCCATTGTAAGTCCCTTCGCGTAATTCACCGCCAAGATCTTCGCTGATTAGCTTGTTATGTGTGAGTGACATGTCTCTCTTTTGAGACCTTGAGCCTGATGATTCCCCATTCCAAACAGCAGGTGGATTGAGCGGGGCCTTTGTTCATGACTAACGAGACACAAAGAAGATTGACACACGGCATCGGGAGGAAAAGGTCTCCAAGGGAAGCGTTGTTTGATGAGATTATGCTGTGGAAACAAAACTGAGGCTTTCCCTGTTTTCCCAGAAAAAAAAAAAAAAATCCTTCAAATGAATTTGCTGTTAGAGGAAAGAGAATATTTACAAAGAAGAAATGGAGTGCTGAAGGTGTGTCAGAGCATCTGAAGACAATAATTTCTGTGTCGCTTTGGAAATAATTGTGATGGTTGATCAAAATCAGTATACAAGGCCCATCTTAAAAAAAATAAATACATAAAAAAACAGAAAACAGTCCATAACTACATCTTAAACTAGGTAAAACCACTCTCTTCTCAGTATGCTAATGTCATCAAATGAAAAGCCACAATAACACCCAAAAAAGATCTGTTACCCTTAAGTCAAAAATCTGTCATTAAAATGGAAATTGCCTCAAATAAGAGTCAATGAAGGTCAATTAAAAACTCTAATAGGCACAAAAAGAGATCAAGCCTTCAAAGCCGTCAACAGAAAATAACTGCACATAATGTATGACAAACCCAGACCTCAGAGAATACATTTATAAAAATGAAATCATTCCAAGATGGAAAGCAAGTAATGATAAAACGCAATTCAAACCATTATATTAGCTATTGTCAAAATTATAATGATTATAAACCTGAATGGTCTGAACAGATTTCCATATTTTTCAAAATTGCAATTATAGTGACATTATAAACCTTAATGGTTAAATCAGCTTTGAATAATATGCATTAAACATGGCTTCTAACAAATGTTACTTAAAAAAAAAAAAAAAAAAAAAAAAAAAAAAAAATCTGTAAATGAAGCCACAAATTATGAGAAATTCAGGATTTGTGCTGTGGATCTTGTGTTGCCTCCAGAAGAATTTTGCAAATAGTTATATATATTAAAGGCATAGTTCACCTTCATCATATGGAAAAGAAAATGCAACTTTCTGTTATATAACTCCTCTTGTGCGCCACACAGGCTCCATATTATACAAAACTGACTGTGCCTAAATGCTTTATTAGGCCACCAAAACAACAAAATACACAACTCTGTACTAACTCAGCATAAACTATATTCCCTTCTGCTTAGAAAAAAAAAAATGTAGGTTTTGTGGTTACCCCATGACTGACTGTGGCCAGTGAAAGTCATTACTTTGCACATTGCTTTGCACTGCATTTAATTTCCGTGCATCAACAATGTGTAAACTACTGCACTCTTAAAAATAAAGGCGCTTCACGATGCCATGGTTTCAGCAATCCAGCTGCATCACCTGCAGAAAGCACATTCAAGGCTGAAGGACATTCAATGGTTGGTGAATTTAACTTCCACCAACAGACTGCATTTTTTTGAATAAATCAGTGAATAGGTCACAAGTTTCTGACAAACAGCATGATATTCTACGCTCAAAGGCACAGAGTTTTGAGTCTGGCCTTCACTTTCTTGTGAGAAATCCATAAAAAAATTAGGCACTTTAATTCTAAATATGACTGAAGGACAAGCAAACATGACAGGACTGAGGAACAAGCATAAATATCTCTCCAATGAGAAAACTGACATCAGTCACACAGAAGTCTTTCACTGAAGCCGAAATATACGTATATAACATTCACTTTCACTATCGCTTGAGTTGTTTATTCAATAGACATTTTAAATATATTAAACAGAATATTCTGTTTATGAAACAGTCTGTGACATTTCTTACTGATGATTTGTGAACAGTTTGATATCTTACAGGTCACTTGCTTCCACTGTCTGGAAGTCTTGTTAGCTTGCTGTAAATGTATTTTTGTTTAGAATTAATTCTTAAAACATATGCAGAAACTCACAACTGGAATATGCTGAGCAAGGCTGGTCTTTTCTGCTTGCGTATGCAAGGATCTGTCTGTGACCTCCACATCCTTGAGAACTCACATCTAATAAATGCACTGATCACACGGATCTGTATGCAAGTTTTGTGAAGGAAGTAGTCTTGACCACATTTTCTCATTTTTCATTAACTAAACAAGCTAAGATAAAGAAGCACATTTCTTTTAGACACTTCTTTATGAAACCAACATATTAAGCAGATAACCGCATCAAAACAAAAGATTCACACACACAGAAATCTGTATTGTAAACATTGGTTCTCACATTTGAGAACATCTCTCTAAACACTGCCTCACAGTGGAAGCATTAGGAGAAAAAGAAAAATTCATCCAAAATTTTCTGAAGGAAAAAAGGTAACAATAAAAAAAACTACATAATTTACATTATACATTACATTTAGTCAATTAGCAGATGAGGTCAATGGAAGCAATCAAAATCAACAAAAGAGCAATGATATGCAAGTGCTATAAGTCTCGGTTAGCATAACGCGGTACACGTAGCAAGGTTTTTTTTTATTTTTATTTATTTATTTATTTATTTTTTAAATTAGGCAATCTAACAAATAAAGAGAAAACGGATAGAAAAAAAAAGAGAGCCAGCTAGTGTTAGAGGCCTTTTTTGCTTTTGTTAAAGGGGTCCTATTATGCTCTTTTACAAAGTCTTGATTTTGTTTTGTGGGTGTACTAGAGCAGTGGTTCTCAATTAGTGGGTCGCGACCGGGACCGTTCTGAGTGGGTCGCGGAGTGTACGGCCAAAGAAACGACATCAACAACAAAAAACCTAATTCTAAATGTTTTTTTTTTTTTTTTCCTGATGCGAGATTTTTATTTTAAAAGACGTGCATGAAAGCTGTTGACACTTCTGTCAGATGCAGTAATAATTCCTGAGGAAAACGCGCTCTCCAGATTCAGTTGCTGCGGTCAGATGAGATGTAGACAGATTTATTGTCAGTGTCATTGTTCTATCGTTATTTTCGTAACTTATGAAATAAAAAGTCTTTCACCTCAGAAAAGCGAACTATCCTGTCCTGTCAGATGTTATTCAGTGTTCGTAGCGCACACTCTTCTATAGCACGCGCGAACGCGGCGCCGCGCTGTATATCACTTCACTAAAACCAGAAACTACGAACATGCAACGCGTGAAATAAAAGTAGCCTAAAGTACCGATAAATCGCATAACTGGTACTGCGTGTGTTAGCTGGGAAGGATTTGCATGAAGGTATGATATTCATTCTATTCAGGAGCAGTTTCCACGTGTTATTAACAGTTCATGTTAGTATATCCATGGTAACGGTTGTTTCCATAAACCAAAAATACCATGATATTTCCACTTTGTGTCATTTTGTACATGTTTAAATGACTGTGGTGTCTCATTCCAACTTAATTGTATTAACAAAAACTAGTTTGGGACTGCTATTTAATAGCCTTACCTTATAGGCTGTTTATTCAGTATTAGTCATATTCTTAACAGTCTTAATTTTTGTGAAAAAAATTTGCTTTGTTTTTATTTTTTAACAAATTATATATATATATATATATATATATATATATATATATATATATATATATATATATATATATATATATATATATATATATATATATTATATAAAAGTGGGTCCCGGCTTGATGACCATGAGAAAACGTGGGTCCCAAGGCCAAACCAGTTGAGAACCACTGTATTAGAACATGCTCTCATGCTTGGTGGTTCCTCCCCAGCCTGGCACAAACTGCTCGATTAGTTCCGGGTTTGATGAAGGCCCGCCTTCCGAAAAACGAAATGTCTTGTGATTGGTTAGCTGGCCCAGTGCGTTGTGATTGGCGAACAGCTTAGACGGTGTTTCAGTACTGCCCTGCCCCCTGCCTAAGCAGCAAGTTCGTCAATATTGCCATATCAGTTCAGACAACGAGAATATTGAACAAGAGGATCGCGCAGAACCTGTGGCACGCACGGATATTGCAAGACATATTAAAGTGGTAACGTTATTATTGTTGTTGTTTTTTGGCTAAATCACGTTTTAGATAAGCTGTTGTTGACATCCTAAAAATAACTGCATTTACTATGTACAGATAAGTGCAACGGTAATGTGTATTATGTTTATTGTTCTTTAATTCTAACATTATAACATGAATTGCAGTGAAACTGTTATACAGCTGAATTTATTTATACCATAGTCCCACAGAGTTACTCTATTTGTGGCGGCATATATATGCAAATTCATTCTCTGCCAGCAGGAGACGCTGTTGTAGCGGGAGAGAGCGAGGTTTCTCCGGTAACGCTGTACACAAAGCAGAGCTCCACTCACAAAGGCTGCTTTATCAGACATTACATGCAAGATGAAATGAAAATGACATCCAAAATTTTCTGAAGACAGTCGGTTTCCATCAGAAATACAGTGATATAAAAAACACCCGCACCGGGTTTCGATTTTGAAACGTGCATTTGAATTTCCGGAGGCGGGATTTATTTTAATGATATTCTAATGGACACTTTGTGATGTCACAAATACAGGAAAACAACTTTGTAGTCCAAACGAGCCGTTCGTTGTAGTTCTTGAAAAGGGATTTTTTAAAAACGAAATATCTCCCTTTGGAGTGGACTTTGAGATTTGTAACTTTGTAGCTCTTTTTATCCCCAAACATACACACTACACTCTGACTAAAATTCAAAAAGTGATAAAGCATAATAGGAACCCTTTATTAATTGTATAATAAATAAAAAGACAGAAGCTAGTGTTAAGTTTTTTTGTTTGTTTGTTTGTTTGTTTGTTTGTTTAAGAAAACAAGCAGATAGTAAATGAATAGAGTGAAGTCTAAAAGGGGTGTTTTTATTTTTATTTTTTTTTTTTTTAAAGAAAATAATTAGAATAGAGAGTGCTAAAGTTAGAGGGTCAAATAAAGATGGAAGAGATGTGTTTTTAGCTGATTCTTGAAGATGGCTAAGGACTCAGCTGCTTGGATTGAGTTGGGCAGGTCATTCCACCAAGAGGGAACATTTAATTTAAAAGTCTGTGAAAGTGAAAGTGACAGTTTCTACATAAAAGTTAATCTCTGCACTACACTTAAATACTATGCATGCTAAAATTGTTACACTATGAATGTACAATATGTACTCAAAAAAAATCTATATTAACAGTAAAATTGTCTTTTAGCTTTGAATGAATGAATGAATTTGGCACTTTAAGAGAACTAGTAGCTACATTGTCAATTTTGCATATTTGCATATTAAACCAAAAATAATGATAAAGTGTTTAAACCTATATAACAGCTTTAGATTTAGAGAAAAATTCCAGAGAAAATGAAAGAGATTGCTGCATAAATCTCACACCAGCCAAGTCAATTACATTGCAATTGTCAGTTTAAGGGAAGGAATGGATTCAGTTTTGGCTGGCAGCACTTCAGTGTCCACTCTGAAATGGCCTGTCGAGAACACTGACAACCTGACATGGTTCTGATTAGGAGTGAAGCTGAGAGCATATGCCCTCTGAATGAAAACTTCTCTCAGGATGGGACATTTCTCATCCCTCCATATCTCAAAATCCATTTATGAAGTTGACATATTTGTTTGGGTGCTATTATAGTCTACACATCTTTCAAACAGCTGGAAGATGTTTAAAAGATGACTCATATGTTGCCCTTTGCTAGGTCAGACATGGGACAACACTATTACCTGCTGAAATCCTTATAAATCCTTGAACAAAATTTAGATACAGGGAACTGCACTGATCTAATCTAAATGCTTGATTCCAATAAAATCAGTTTAAGAAGTTTAATTCAGAAAAAAAAAAATCCTGAAAAGGGCTTAAATCCTATAAAAAACTGATTTAAAATGATTAAAATACGCTATGAATGTATTAAAATTTGGTTTGGATGCCTGCAGGTCGAAGGTTTAGACTGCAGGTAAATGATTTTAGATAAAAATTTTTATATTCAAGCAGCCTGTGTACTTGGGAGGCAATGTGTGTGTGTGTGTGTGTGTGTGTGTGTGTGTGTGTGTGTGTGTGTGTGTATGCATGGTCACCTTGCCTGACTCAATCTCAAGCTGAGTGTCAAACAAATGACCACAGGACACTAATGAGGACCAGATCTGAGCCAACTCAACATTCAACACCTACACCCTCCACACAACAATAATCTGACCAGCCACAACTCCTTTACTGAAAAAACTAACAAAACTGAACCCAAGTAAGCTACAAACAAACACAATCAACAAACCATGCAAACTTTAAAAGGGTCATGAACTGCCTTTTTTATTGTTTTGTACTGTTCTCTGTGGTCCACTTTTAATGTGATCAAGATTTTTACATTAAAAAAAAAAAAAAATTTAGAGGTAATAATCTATTTTCTGTCCTGTTTTGACCCTCCTCATCTGAACGCTCCATTTGAATAGGTGTGGCAGATTGTAGATTTGGAAGTAAACACCCACTGGTGTGATTGGCCAACAGTTGTGTATGTTTGACAATGTTTGACAGCCAGTATCCTTCCTAGATGGACGCTGCTGTGATTTAAGTTAAAAACACAAATACTCAGTACATTTCAAATGATCTGTAATAAACAGACAAAGCAATAGTGACCACGTTATAAAAACACTTGTGTGGTATGACATCAGATCCAATATATTCAGCACAGCATCATCTTTTATTTTCAATTTCTCTGAAAATCCTGTATCAAATTGTGTCTTGTTTGTAAAATGAATACGCGGTAAAATGAAGTGAACAAAGGACCAAGTTCTTACAGACGCCATCTGGAACTTCCTTAACAATAAAGTTCATCCAATTTTTCTAATGTTCGGATCTGAAGAAAGGCAATGCAAACACTGTATTTTTCCACAACTTGGGACTGCACAGCATCGTGTTGTCTTCTGAGCCATATTTATCGTTTGGTTTCTGCGTAGACCTGGATTTGCCAACACAAGATTTCGTGCTGTAATTATTTCAACAATGCTTGTTTTTAAACTTTTTTATTGAAAGAAACTGGGAGTGTTTATATTTTTAACTAAGTACTATTCTACAGCATTCAAGATTCTGATTCTGTATGTTTTTCAGTAATTAAAAACATTATTAATGGGAAAAACGAAATCTGTTTACATCTCAATTTTACTTAAATTACAATTATTTAAAATATTATACATACACATATATATATATACATATATATATATACATATACATATATATATATATATATATATATATATATATATATATATATATATATATATATATATATATATATATATAATTAAATTAATGTAAAATCATCCTGTGGCCCCCTTGGAAGCTTGCCGAGGCCCCTGGCACCCTGGTTGAGAACCAGTGCTCTAACCCCAACTAACCCAAAACACCTATAACCCAAACATAAATAAACTGCACTCAACAGACCTAAACCTAAAACTGAAAACAACTCTGTAATCTTATTATTCTTACAATTTACCCTAATCAAATGTTTGAAAGTTAAAAGCTCAGTTAAGATACATGCAAAACAACAGGACAAAAGGACACAGAGCATTTCAAATATACACACATAGTAACACAGGGGAAGAAAGGCATGGTGCACTCATGAGATTAGAGGCAAAGGCTGATCTGATGGCTCTGTGCAGATCCAAACAGAATATATTCTCTTATATAATGGCCCGGGCGCTAATCCCTCAACACCACTGTGCTGCAGTTGTTCTTCACTCACTAGGCCGATTATGGCCATCAGCAATAGATAATTGAAAAGCTTGGATTCAACTGGTGCTCACACACAGTGATTTGAAATAGCTTGATCTGGGGGATTATAAAGTAAATTAAGCCAAGCAGCAGCTGACATAATGAACAAATCATCCAAACAAACATATTTTCATGAGAAAGTGAATGTGACCCTCAAGAGATGCACACGTGTGATGCTTTTCCAAAGACAGGATTCAAAATTAATGCGTTTAAATTCATAATGCAGTTACTGCCCTGTTGAAGAAGGACATTGCAAAGGATACCTGTAAACGAAATGAATTGGACTGATTTATGCAGGTTTCATATTAGTTCACTTAGCATCACGATTTGCAGTGAATTTAATATTTTTGGGCCATTCCACCGAAAGGGTGCCATTTTAAAGGCGACTCAAACCTCAAGCTTATCAATTTTCTATGATGCAATTTATTAAACAATGGGATAATTTATGGACCAAAATTAATTAAAAAAATAGTGGTTTAACTATTTAAAAAAAAAAAAAAAAAAAAAAAAAAAAAAAAAAACTACTTAGTAACAGGAATGAAACTGGTAACAGGAATGAGTATCCATTATATTAGTATACAGGTTTGACTACACATATGAGGTATTAATATCCGCACAGATATAGTGAAAGTGTTGAACATTGACTAGTGAGCTGACCTCATCCTAAAAAAGGCCAAATCGTGTTTCTATTTAAATCTAGTGGTCTGCAGAGGTTTTTGTTAGGGTTATGTTTAGGGGTAGAGGACGGGTTATAAGATAAGACATAAATAACTAAAAAATAATAAATATTAAAATTAAAATTGATATAAAATATAATAAACTTAATATCTTTTCAGTTTTTCTGTGGATATTGTTTTCTTATAGCGCAGCTCACACTCAAACACCATTCTATACATGAGTCTAATACATAATTGCCACAGGACAGAAATCATACATTTTCTGTCATACTTGCAGGAACGTAATATAAAACAACAATGCAGGAACATCCATAGGTTTTCTATGGGCAAAAGCATTGTCTCAGTGTGGATAGAAGGCCAAAACATTGAGAAAAATGGTTTGTCTAGATTAATATGGATGTAGCCTAATATTTACATTAATAAATCTGATGACACTGTTACTTTTACTCAGTTACTATATATATAAGGATGTATGAGTATATGAGTAACAGGACTGAAAGTAACAGGATTGAGATTTTAGGATAAAATTAGCAAATACATAAAATCTAGCCACACGGAGTACATGTTAATATTATGAGAATACTCAGCAAATTATAGTGATTCACCAAAGATTTGTATTTTTAAAATAAACAAGTAACATCTAAGAAATAATTTAGGTAACAGGACAGTGTATTTATAATAAGGCACCCAGCCACCATTACAATATCATCAAATATACAGAAAAGAAAATAAGACCACATGCTTTCGATCATTTCATTGCCTTCAGAAGATCCAGATGTTGCAATATGATGTTGAAAATGTGTCTTGTGGAATTTTCCCAGTTTTTTAGAGGGGGGAATGTGTCAGGGTAACAGGACTGAGTGAAAACCTGGGGACACGACTAAAATGTGTATTTTATCCAAAATAGTATAAATTTATTTTGAAATAAATGTATTTAAAGCACAGATGGGATATGGAGGTACACAAAAACGCAAAATAAAAATAACTTCTGAAGGATTTTAAACATTATATTCAATGTTAAAATGTAGCGTTAAACACTGGGGACATGTACAAATGCTATATTTTCAGTGTTTTAGGTAGTTTTTAATAATTTTTTGAATTATAGATTTTAAATTTGCAGTTAGATTAATGTGCAGGACACTTTGCTTAATAATAAAATGTATTTTATAGTTAATTTTTATGCATGTTCGTACCTATCATGTTCTGGGGACAGAAATGGCACCCATTCGGTGGCATGGCCCTTCAGGTGAATCCCCTGACACACTGACCCAAATACACACTGTAAAAGCTTCTTAAGGACATCAAGGCTGACTCCTTTCCATCAACATTTGAAGATTTAGCTTTCATGTCCATCGGAACCCACTATATTACACATCAAAATGGTCGTCATCTTATGTAGTATTTGTTTATGTAAAAAGAACATATTTTATAAGCTTTAACCATTATTGAATTTAACCATTATTCAATGCTCAGGTAGCCACCCATTGTGTGGCAGCAGCATTAACAAACTGCTGTGAAGGTACCAATCTGCCTCCAATAACTGAGCATAGCTTTTAGCTTAAATGACTACAAGCACTACTTTAATTAAACAGTAAGTAAACCGATACAAACCATTGTAGCATATTAAACCTTTGAAGATCTCAGATAATGAAACGCTTGGTCTAACACTGTAACACTGGTAACATGAACACAAACAGACTTTAATCTCACCTCGAACATTGGAGATGCTCCTTTCTCGGGCAGTGTACATCCCAGCAGCTCGGCGAGGAACTTTGCCATATAAATGTGTGTTGTGTGTTTCGCCGGTAGATTGAAAACGCCGCTGGCTGGCTCTTATTACCCTCACTACAGTGCCCACAGGTAGTCTTGTTCCAGCAGCGGTTTCCTACAGCACAACAGACCGATTTTTCGCTCCTTGGACTTTCCTTTCAGCATTTCTTTGACTCTGAACAAAAATGATTCATTTTAAAGGTGTGACAGCTCATTGTCTTTGTCTAGTCAAGAGCGCGTGTGCCTCGCGTCTGCATACAGCGGCTCGGGAGCGCAGTGAGTCGAGCTCATTGAGAGCCAGCTGTAATCTTTGTCTAGGGGAGGGAGGAATGGCTGAGAGGACGCCAGACACAGATGCCGACAGGTTGCCTACCTCTCTCTGGGATCTCAAAGAACTTTTTGGCCTGTTATCCTATCTAAGGATCAAACTTGCACGTTATGAAGCCCTTAGCCATCAAGAGTGTACTACTCGACTTATGAGCACACAAATGAAATAGGCTAAACCTGTTGAAATGATTATGCATTGCTGGCTATATTGCATGCAAATTAGTTATTTGTTTAATTGGTGTCAATTTTAGAGTCGCTGAGTCCTTTTTTATTTTTATTTTATTTTTATTTTTTTTGATTGAGGAGGGATTTTTCCCTGGCCTAATGAGTTCTTTTGAGTCGATTGTTTACTGTGAATCGGTTGATCCGGCTATACGGGAAATGATCTGAACAATTCGTTTAAAATTCGGTTCAACTCGTTGTCATACAACGGTTAACAACTCACTGGATGGGAAAATTAGTAGTCATTTCAGCCTGTTTCTCATTCAAAGCAGACTACAAGTCATATAGACTACTTTTATTATAGGCTACTATGTTGCTTTTGTGTGAATTTCGAAGTTTGAATTCTCCAATCCCCAATAATCCTGACTGCAAGGAAAATGGCAAATAGAGCTGGGTAGATTACTTACAAATTGCAGTCCATTACTGATTACAGATTACATGATGAAAACTGTAGTTAGTAACTAATGGTAGTAGATTACTCATTTTAGGTCATGTAATCTGACTACTTTTTTATACTACTTTTTTATCAAGCTTGTTTTAAACGTGCCATTAAACGTACCATATTGATATAAAAAAGCAAAAGAAAGAAAATATATTCCATGATTTGATGTAAACATCATAAAATGCATTAAACATTACATTAGTGTGTTGATAGGGAGTGAATAGTGAGTTGATAAAAACCTAATAATTAACTCAATCATAAAATAAAAGCAATTTAAACACTTGAACATTAAAAATCTAAATATTGTATTTGTTTACCTGGATGTCAGTGTGACCATTAACCAACATCAGAAAACTGTAAACCTGCAAATGTGTTGATGAATTATTGAAATTTTAACTACTTCTTCAATTTTTAAACAAATTAGTGCTGTCAATCGATTAAAAAATAACTAATTAATCGCACATTCTTCTGAAATTAAGCGCGATTAATTCCACCTAACATTAAAGTTTTTTAAATATACTTTTATATTGGAATAATTTCACATTCAATCTTCAAATTAATGTACAAACAACATAAAGACAGTATATTTTTTTAATATTTGTTTAATGGCATCTTTATTTTTATGAGTGAAGGCCAGTATCACTGACACCAATTAATACTGATTTCTCTATAAAATTCGAGTTGAATCGAGTGTGTTAGATGAGTGAGAAGTGCTAGAATGCTCCAGGACAGTTTTGAAACCCATTTTAGAGACATGTTCTTAAATGTGACTAACAAATGTGATATAAAATATATTACATGCATGCACAGTTTTAAGGCAGCTTTAATCGCCTTTTTGGTAACTTCATGACTTAACTGACCAGGACATTGCATGCTTGTAGTTTATTTCGCGCTTTGATATGAAAGGATCCAGGCTACAGGCGCCGGCACCTTTGTGCGTGCAATTGAGCACCGCTGCAAGCACAGTACCGTTTCCGCGCTCGTTTGACTCGCGCCTGCCGCTGAAGTGAAGTGAAGCGCGCGTCTGAAATGTCTCCCGTTTGATGTGGTCGTAAAGACGTTCTGCGACTGAATAAATGCACTTCTTGTCAAGAGAAAAAGTGACCGAAACAGCAGTTGTGAGTGGGGTGGCCAACTCTAGGCCCCGCGTTAACGCGCTAATTTTGACACCACTAAAATATTTTATTTTAAGGGGTGATAAAAAATTTTTGGGAATCCCTGTGTTAAACACACATTAATAAACATGAAATCGCCCAAAGTCTTCCAGGTTTTAAATATTTTTGTCCAGATTTATGAATAATTTATTGCCACTCTATGAATAATACGTAATCTTGTAATCCATAAAAAGTAACTATAATCTGATTACAAGCATTTTAAAATGGAATATACTTTAATTTCAAGTACTACATTTTTGGAATCTGACTTAACCCAGATTACATGTACTCAATTACTACCCAGCACTGCAAATACATCATTAAAATCTTTTTTGTGTTAAATGGAAGAAAGAAAGTCACAGATGCTTGAAATGACAAGAGAGAGTAAATGATGCCAGCATTTTTATTATTAGTTGAACTTTTTCTTTAAGAGCCAATACGAATGCATTGGGCAAATTACTGAATAAATATTATAGAGTTCTACAGATGGATCATGATGTGAATAAGAGATTCAGTAATTAGGTTGATAATGTTTGTGATGAGGAAATAATAAATAGCATTATTCATACAGTAGAGTATGACTATTTGAATGCAGTGCAGTGCCGAGATGTTGGCTTGCATTCAGATATAATGCTATTTGATGTTGTAATTCAACATCCTGCTGATGCGGGACCTGAAGCCTGATGGAAGCAGCGAGAGCAGTCCATGGCTTGAGTGACTAGAGAATCTGGAGATTCTCTTCCTCATGTCCTGAGATGACCTGAATGTGTAAAAACCCAGAGTGAAAATCTGTTAAAATCAAATGTGTTCCCAAATGTGTCTAGAGCTTTTTAACATAGACTGATGATGGACTGGTGAACATACATAATGCAAACAGAACAGCAGGATAAAGAGACTCGCACAGTCTGTCCCTGGCATGAAATCATAATTCACACTTTAAAGTTTATCAAATGTGACTGAGAATCACAAATTAAATCGTTGCCCAGTTCCAAGCTCACATGGGCAGTGGGTGGTCATAAGCAGGTATGTGACAATGACAGTGCTGGCAGGGTGTGATTAGGCACATTTGATGCAAATTGTGTTTTGACATCGCTGTCAGAAATCCAGCATCAAATGTATCCTACGACAGGAGCTACTGCACCTCTGAACAAACCTTCACTTTATATCTGGCACAAGGATGATTTCTATTACATTTAGTTTAGTAGACAGCAGCACTCGAGCTGTAGGAACTTTGTGTAAAACCATGTTCTCCAGCATGATTTGAGAATGGGTTTCAGTGAAAGAAAAAATATTCTTGGTAAAGGGATCAAATGTATCTAATGCCGACTAATCCTTCATTCACTCTTATACCCTGTGAGCAGGGTCCCATCTGTTTGCAGTGACCTTTCAGGACCACAGTTTTTTTTTTAAGTTTTTTTTTTAGATGGGGATGCGTGGCTTGATGACAAAAGAGGGGTTTAAATTCCCTTTCATGTGTGTTTTATGGATTAAGGTTTAATTTTCTGTAAACCTGTGAGGACGTCCTGTCAGTCTGTTATTGAAAAGATATCAGTCATATGCTCTATGTTCAGATATTGAAAATGACATAATTAACACTAAAGCTGTAGAAACACTTTTGTGACTGTTGGATTTGACAAACCTGTGATGTATTCTGTGGATGTGTGAATGTTTTTCAGTGTGTGGTGTGATAGGTAGGCATCCAACTCGCTGTCAGACAGCTCTGTCATGTACTTAGCTTTAAATTCTCTGGTATCCAAGCAGCTGAAAGAGGTCTCCATGGTAATACTGCATTTGCTTTCTTGTGACATTGACTGTGATAATACCAAGAATGCACTGTTCCTTAGAAACATACACAGTTCTTAAGAACTTCAATTACACTGTTTTTTTTTTTAATCCTAAATCTTTGTGCAATATTTGTAATAAGCGGCTCTCTGGAATACATATACCACTTCAAAGAAACGGCAAGCAACATTTCAATCACAATCCCCCCTCATGATACCCTTGTGGTTTGTGAACCCCATTTTAAAAAACTAAATACATACTCAACTAAAAACATCAGATGAGGAAAATAACAATAAAAACATTATTAAAAAATAATTGTCTTTCATTTTCATTTGTGTGTGTCCTGTCTGCGAGGTCTCCAGTGTCATGGAGTGGGTCTCGTTGGAGGGAACGGGCCCCATAGAGACAGGTGTGCCTCTGCTTTTCATGTGCAGGTGGCCTGCTGTCCAACCGGCTGCTGCTGACTAATAACACGAACACATATGCACACACATTGACTAAACCGCTCAACATTTTAAGCCCCATTTCAGGTCGCTTGACTAAAATGGCCATCCAGAATGCCAAACGCTGCAGCTGATAAGAAGACAAAGTGTACATAAGCTCCAAAGTGTGCAGCGATTTTAAATAACAGGGTTTTAGACAGATTCCATGTTGTGCCCTGAAGATGCTCCATATGGTCTCACAGCTGTAGGGTGCAGGATCTCATGTCTCGCAGCACACAGACTGACCCCCTGCTATAAAATCTCTTCAGGGACGAGTTCAAGAGGGTTAAAAAAAAAAGATGAAAGGAAACATTGAAGGCTTTCACTTGTGCATCTGCATGTGGCAGTAAAAACCCGTCATGTGGGAGATTGTGGAGATAAACTCAGACATCCTTCTCTTTCTGGCATTCTCTCTCACTCTCTCATCCCTCACGTCCCGCTGAGATGCTTAATGCTGCTGTAAAGTGCCCGACACTTACAACGGCAGTTCTTTTTCTCTTTCTATCTCACAATTGCGGATATGCCGTGTGCCAAACTGGCATTGGGAAAGGCCCATAAAGCGGTGGTGACTGCAGCAATGATGCTGCAGTGCAGCAGCAGCTGATTTATCGCCCCCAGCTGCTCTCAGGGTGAGGGCAGGCCCATTAGCAAATGAGCCTTAATTCACACTGGCAGTTTATCCCTTTCAAACCCTGCACCTCTCGTTTTCTATTCACTTGCACTATATAGATGCTGATGGCACACATTCGAGCAATGAGGAAAGACAAACTTGTATGTTTTACACTGAACGTAAAGGGCAAATGAAGCCACTGGGCAGAGCTTCTTTGAGGTTTTTTGAAGTTTTGCATTCGCTGTCAGCTGTCATGTGTATTTTTTGTCTTTGATCTTTTTTATCTATGAATTTTGGCAGCTACATTTTTTATCTTCACTTTCATACTGATAAGCCAAGTGTGAGCTGAGACGCAGGGTGTGTGTGTGTGTGTGTGAGAAAGAAGGGGAAAAACATTATTAATATTAATGTAACCAAATATCCTGGTCCACACACTAAGATATACATGCATACGGCACACTTCACATCTGTGCTGCATCTCAATTTATTTCAATAATTCAGAGACTCACAGCCCACATCATCTGCAAGGTTACTTCCAGTGCATTAATGAGTAATGTCAAAAACACATCTGTGAAGGGAATCAGGGATATAGATGCAAACAATTGGCCATAATAGAGGAAAACACCTCTGATGGCCTCCAAACTGCATGTGGACACATCATAGTCTAGACAAGGAACATTTCCTAGAATAGAAAGGAAGTGTGTAAAATATTACACAACATATTATAAAGAGAACATGCTGTTAGCTAAATTAAAAAATGGCATTGAACAAATATAGATGTAATACAGAAGTGTTACTATAGATATGCATATACACTGTATATGTATTCTATTCTAGTAACACTTCTATATATTATACAGTTTATAACTTAATAGTTTAAGAACATCTGGAAAAATTCTATTGCTATAAAGCCAGAATGATTATGCCATTGATTCAGTGATTAGTGCCAAATAAGAGAGTAAGTGCAATGAATAGACATAAAGTACATTGAAATTATGTACATAATTCCATTTTTCAGATTAATTATGGGTTGCTAAATTCATTAATACTAATCCTGACCCATTCCAGAATGCATAGATCATTCCTATTTGCCACCAGCTCCTAAACAGTTAGAATTTCAAGTACACTAGCTCTGCAGAGAATGATTATCCCTCCTTTTCTCACACTCACTACCTTTGTTGGCCTGATCTAAAAGCTCCAGACCTTGACAGCTTCAAACAACTGGGGAAATAGAAAGAGCTCTGCTAGTCCAGTCAGGTCGTAGGTGATTACATGGCTGTTATTTGGAACCGTTCTGAGCAGAGCTTTGAGGACTCTGCGGGACCCGCTGGAGATAGTGGTATCCCAGTTCAGAAATTACTGGTTCTGCTATACAGCCTTCATGCCACTGACAGACTGCATTAGTGGATTAGCTCTGGAATAGTCATGTATAGGGATATATATGCATTTCTAGAGTATTTTTAAACAGATAGCAAATATCTGCAGTATGTACAGTACACAGGGCATAATGACAAACAGATCTGACTTCCACAGACTATCCCCAAAGAAGATTTGATTTCATCTTACACAGAGGTAAGAGAAAAAAAATGTGAGAAATGGGCTCTGGATCCCTTCATCCCTTTATATGAAATCCCTTATATGTGTGTGTGTGTGTGTGTGTGTGTGTGTGTGTATATATATATATATATATATATATATATATATAAATCTCTGAAAAATGTACTTGACAGCTGTTGTCACCATTCACTTTCATATATTTTCTATTCGTAGAAAATACTGCTTGACAGCTTTTGTCACCATTTACATTCAGCTCAGACATTCAGCTATAAACAACCCCTTTTGAAGAAAGAAGCAACTGAGTTCCATTTGTTCCAGTGAACCTTAAATATTTTCATTTTATTCTTCATAACTGCCAGAGCCATTTTAAGTCTTTGCCGTTGCTATATGTAACATCATTCCACAATCTATAATTAAACTTACACAGAATACTACTGAAAAATAATCTAAACATTCCCTCAATATGTGACACACTGTCATATTCCCTCTGCAGAACTGTGGTCCTCTGTTATGGCTTGAGCTTTTCTAATTCAGTGTTTCTGCACTGCTGGCCTCTCTCTGATCAGATCTAATCCATCTCTGCTGCTCACTTAAACAGAAAGGGATTTGCCTAGCCTGCTAATGCAGCCTGTGCTCCTTAAAGACCATCGCCGCAGCCCTTCCTCCACAGCCGCTCCTGACGTGTAAAGACTGAAGAGCAATTAAGAGCCACTCTACGAATTACAGATTAACAAGGCAGGAAGTAGATGTGATGCTGACCTACTTCTGTCCCATTTCTGGCTCAGAAAAGCAGGATGAGATTTGACGAGGGACAGCGAGACATTTTCTTCCATTTGATGGACATTCTGATGTGGTCATGTGATTACTACACATACCTTTTCTCAAAAACTAGACAGAAAGACAAAGACCTGCCTGCTGCCATGAGATCATATGATCCAGTGACACCTACAAAGCAGTTCATAAGGATAAAGAGCCTATATTCTTCCCTCAGACCTTAGGTGATATGGATTAGCAAACAAATTAGGAAACGTCCACTTTTTAAAGCAACGGCTCAGTTTTGCGCTACAGTTTTTGGTCTGGATACAATGTTAATCCTGTAAACCTCCACAATTAGTGCTGTGATAGTGAAATGAACTAACCTGAACTTGAACTTGTGTGTGTATGGAGTGTGTTGAAGCGCAGACTGACCCCGGCTCATCAGTGAGGGATTATGTTTCCGTAATCTGTTCCTCTCAATGAAGATGACTCTAAGTTATTACAATGATTTTCACTTTAACTTTCATGAAGGATTAATCTCTCAGGAAATCAAAACCACTCACTGGATGCACTTTAAGATTATGTAACAGGGATTATAATTAGAATAAAACCCTGTGGTTGTATGCTGCTGTACTGATTCGAAAGAGAGATAAAGTTGCCATTAAAGGGATAGTTCCCCCAAAAATGAAAATTCTGTCATTAATTACTCACTCTCATGTCATTCCAAATCCGCAAGACGTTCGTTCATCTTTGGAACACAAATTAAGATATTTTTGATGAAATCTGAGAGCTTTCTGACCCTGCATAGACAGGAACGCAACTACCAAGTTCAAGTCCTAGAAAGGTAGTAAAGACATTGTTAAAATAGTCCATGTTACATCAGCGGTTCAACCGTAACGTTATGAAGCTACGAGAATAATTTTTGTGTGCAAAGAAAATTGTATGATGACTTTATTCAACAGTTCTTCTCTTTGGTGTCAGTCTCCGCTGTGCGTTCACAAGAGTACCACGCTGCATGCAGGATAATGTCATGGAATATGATGTCACATGGACTGTTTTATCGATGTCCTTACCAAGATTCTGGGTCTTGAACTTTTCAGTTGCGTTACTGATTATGCAGGGTCAGAAAGCTCTCGGATTTCATCAAAAATATCTTGTGTTCCGAGCTGAATAAAGGTCTTACGAGTTTGGAATGTTATGAAGGTGAGTAAATAATGACAGAATTTTCATTTTTGGGTGAACAATACTTTTAAATTAAAAATAGACAATTCTTATTTTTTATGCAATATTGGGATGTTTATTATAAATGATTTATACATACATGTCACTCATATTTTAAAATTAATGTGCCCACAACAATCCAGTAATCCAATCAATTCCTGATGGACCAAACTTAATCCTTCCCTAATTTTTTTTCTCATTCGAGCCATTTAACACAGATATATGACACAATAGGGAAGAAAGGACAATCCCAACTTTCTGTGATTGGAGTAGCTCAGCATCCTCTATGAATCCTGTCCCAGTGTTCCAGCTTGCATGGATGTATATGACACCACATCAAGTTGTTTGTTGTCCAGGAGGGATGAAAATTGCTGACCCATACTTCCAGAAGGTGGTAGAGGGATTACTTTGGCTCAGCTCTGTTCTTCAGCTGCTGTTGACACGTTGACACAAAGGCAAGCTGTGTTCATACAAAACCATACCAAAAGCACCACTTAATACTTTATTAAACCCTTTATTTGGACAGGATTTGGATACGGGAAATGAAATGGCTGTGTGGATAATTTCACTGCAGAGAAGGGAGAGAGATAGAGAGAGAGAGAGAGAGAGAGAGAGAGAGAGAGAGAGAGAGAGAGAGAGAGAGAGAGAGAGAATGTGAAATGGAATTACGGGAATCATTCATTTAAAATGTTTATTATTTATTAAAAATTTATTTGCCCTGAATCACATAGACAAAACACCAAAATTAAAGCATCAGCATAAAACTGTCTATTCCATGCAAAGTTGTAATTTATAAAAAAAAAAGTAGCTATACATAACTTAGCAGTCGTAGATTTGTCCTGTCATCATGCTGTTTTTGATCTGAACCTAAGACTCTCATTTCCACTTCATAATCCATTTTGCAAAAAACCAACAAGGATTGAAAGATCATAGCAGAGGTCATCCACGGGCACTATAAGGTTGCTAATGTTGCACAGTATAATTGAGCTTAATAGCTTGACTACCTTTACTGACTAGCAAAAAGCAGTTATGTGAACAGTCATATATGTCAGTGTTCAGTAGCATTATGCTGCTATAATGCTGAACAGTTCTGTTGAGTTAGCAGAAAAACAACACGCCGGTAGAAAACAATGTAATGGGCTGCCAAATATGGCAGTAAAGTTATTAATGAATTATGTGAACAACAGTTTAACCGAATGCATAATTTTCTGTCAAATATGCAAAGTATATAGGTTCAGTATACCAATATGTTGTCTATAATTAAATATAAATCTAATAACAACAAAAAGCATATAGCAAAACAACAGAAAGGCTTTTAAAGCATCTAAAGCTTTTGAGTATGTCACTAATTTGTATTAAATAAATGTTATACTTGAATGAATGGCGTGAACAGATGTCTCCTTAGAAAAAGGCAGAACATTTAATTAAGGCATATTGAAAGATTTTTAAAAAGAAAATGTAATGCTTGCAAAATTCGAAAGCATGGCAAAGTGATGAAGCATGGCAAAGTGATGGCAAATTACTTACAGAGGAACAGATGGAAATATGCCATCAGACGATCACAATGCCGGGTAAATTGATTAGCTTTATTTTAAATAGAGAGGATGGTTATATGCATCACAACAATTAGTCGATGGATGTCTTTGTATATTGCTCTGGTCGTGCTTATAATTTTGGCGCATGTTCAGGAATTGATTGGTTTTCAGTGGAACAAAGTATAATAAAATAATAAAGGACACATGTGATCTATTTGAACGCTCACCCTCATTTTTATGGTTTATTGACTTTCACCTTTTTAAAATAAAATTTTAAATATAATTTGTGTTCTCACTCACAAATGCTTTGTGCAGGTGTGCGTGAGCATCTATAATGTGATATTTGGTTGTACAGTCATTTGATAATGGGAATGACTGACTGTTAGTTGCTAGGTTACTGTTCCATTCTCTAATTGGCCACTTTGATTGAAATTCCATTAAAAATAAAAGGAGCTCTTCTTTTGCTGCCTCCCAGTATTTTGTTTGGGACTGTGTTGATTTGCAGGGACTAAAAAGGCTCATAAAAACATGCTGTTTATCCATTCTTCTTCTTCTTCTTCTCCTTCTTCTTCTTCTCTTTTTTCACTTTTTCAAACAAACAGAATTACAGGAGCAAGTAGTCCTACCGTTTCTAGGCATAGGAAAGCTAGCTGGAGGGGGCGCCAATGAGCGCACGTGCTGCCACTACATTTTAACAGTGTTGTGATCAAGAGTGGCACGGACACCCTGAAATATGATTGCCGGCCCCACTGGATCCCCCAACATCATTGTGCTAGAGTACTGTCATTCTGATGATGCCTGTATGCCATTGGATCAGAGCACTGTCAATTGCTGCCTCTGATTGTTGCATGCAAAGTTTGCATTGGATTTGGAGCACTAAACAATGCCATTAGATCAATTTTCCGCCAATGCATTGTTAAAAGGTTCAGTGTGTCGTGTAATATTCCCATATAAAACTTTTACAGCCAATTAAAAAATGTTGGTGTAAGTAAAATTCGCTAATTCACAAGATCAATACATACTTTATTAAACCGCTTTGTCAAATTGAACTCATCCTTACGGAAGTGTCGAAATGCTGAATCAATTAATTCGCTTCCAAATAAATAAATAAATAAATAAATTATTCGCTTCCAGTGTTGCCAACTAATTTTCATAGAAAGTTGCTAAAGGAAGGTCGATTTGTTGCTAAAAGTTGCTAAATGACGTTATGATGTCATTGCGCAATGACGTCATTGCGTAATCATGACGCAAAATTGTCACAACATCAAATCTCAGCAAAAACTATATTTTATATCATTTAATTTAGATTTGTTTGTAAAATAATATGCAAAATATAATATTAAAATATAAATAACTTTTTAAATACATTGAATTATTGAACACTTACACATTTTTGAATGATTACAATTTCAGTTTTTTTTAAATAGATACTTAACTAGTAATACTACACATTCTCAATATGCTTTAAGCAGTGTATTAGTAGTTAGTTAGTATGCTAACTAAGGGGAGAAATTGTGCTTAAAGATTAATGATCATGCAACTAATGTCTGTTTATGAAATTTAGATAAATTGTAAGGGATTCTGTCAATATTATAATTACAAATTAATAAGAAAGGGAGACCACCTAATTTGGAAAAGAAGTAATTGCGGATAAAATTCCAGATTGAGTTTGGATTACACAAAAACTGCCTAATCCAATTAATTTTTAAAGTGTTATTCAAAGAAGAGAAATCAAGGAAATTCAACCCACCATGCTCATACGTGCTCATTATTACAGACTTCTTAACATAATGGATTTTGTTTTTCCAAACAAAATTAAACAGGATTTTATCAACTGATTTACAAATGTTGTTGTCCATATATAGAGAGAGTGCAGCATATGTAAGTCTGGAGATGCCCTCCGCTTTAGCCAGCAGTACTCTGCCTCTCAAGGTCAAGTCTCTCTGCAACTATGTGTTAAATCTTCTTTGGGCTTTTAATATAATCGGGTCAAAGGTCACAGTACATCTTTTATCTTATATATTTTTAGTTATCATTTCACTGAATGCTTGCTGGGATACAACTGTCATCTGTGACCATGCAAAAACATACACTGTCAAATTTATCTTTTAAGTGCATGGTTGCTGTGTAAGAAAGTGCTGGCAAATCCTGCTGCCTCCATTATAGTGACAAACTAGTAAATAATGCAGAAACTGACAGCTATTTGTGTGATTTCGTGCCTCTAAATTTGGCTAGCCTAGGACAGTCAGGTTAGTCCTTTGAAACAAAGTTTTGTCTCCCTCTAGTGGTACTTCGCATTTCTGCTTATATTTAATTTGCCAGTTTGATCTATGATCAAGCTATTCTTTAACCATCAAACTTTGCCTTTAACAAGTCAACGACCTAACAATAAATTCAAACCATTAGTCTTTTCTCAATCCATTCTTAAAATTCAGCATTCAATTTTGTCTCTGACATGGTAACATTATGTTTAAACGCAGATTCATACTGAATCGTAAACCACGGAAAATCACATTTTGTGGTAAAATGGACAAAGAGAAAAAACTGCCCTGAAATTTTTGAAAATGGAGCTGAATGGAAAGCCTGTTCTTTCACCGGAGACTGTTCTTTATTTGATTCATTCACCAGTGATTTTTTTTTTTTTTTTATTGATATGAGATCCGACTCACAGTCCGTTTAAGAGAACCCGTTCACAACGATTCAGTGAAGATTTTACATCAATTTTATGTGCTAAGATCAGTTTGCCCCACACCTGATTTTGCTAATAAAAACATAAATCAGTTTATTAACAATATATATATATATATATATATATATATATATATATATATATATATATATATATATATATATATATATATATATATATACATACATACATACAGGTGCATCTCAATAAATTAGAATGTCGTGGAAAAGTTCATTTATTTCAGTAATTCAACTCAAATTGTGAAACTCGTGTATTAAATAAATTCAATGCACACAGACTGAAGTAGTTTAAGCCTTTGGTTCTTTTAAGTGTGATGATTTTGGCTCACATTTAACAAAAACCCACCAATTCACTATCTCAACAAATTAGAATATGGTGACATGCCAATCAGCTAATCAACTCAAAACACCTGCAAAGGTTTCCTGAGCCTTCAAAATGGTCTCTCAGTTTGGTTCACTAGGCTACACAATCATGGGGAAGACTGCTGATCTGACAGTTGTCCAGAAGACAATCATTGACACCCTTCACAAGGAGGGTAAGCCACAAACATTCATTGCCAAAGAAGCTGGCTGTTCACAGAGTGCTGTATCCAAGCATGTTAACAGAAAGTTGAGTGGAAGGAAAAAGTGTGGAAGAAAAAGATGCACAACCAACCCAGAGAACCGCAGCCTTATGAGGATTGCCAAGCAAAATCGATTCAAGAATTTGGGTGAACTTCACAAGGAATGGACTGAGGCTGGGGTCAAGGCATCAAGAGCCACCACACACAGACGTGTCAAGGAATTTGGCTACAGTTGTCGTATTCCTCTTGTGCGTCTTACCTGGGCTAAGGAGAAGAAGAACTGGACTGTTGCCCAGTGGTCCAAAGTCCTCTTTTCAGATGAGAGCAAGTTTTGTATTTCATTTGGAAACCAAGGTCTTAGAGTCTGGAGGAAGGGTGGAGAAGCTCATAGCCCAAGTTGCTTGAAGTCCAGTGTTAAGTTTCCACAGTCTGTGATGATTTGGGGTGCAATGTCATCTGCTGGTGTTGGTCCATTGTGTTTTTTTGAAAACCAAAGTCACTGCACCCGTTTACCAAGAAATTTAGGAGCACTTCATGCTTCCTTCCGCTGACCAGCTTTTTAAAGATGCTGATTTCATTTTCCAGCAGGATTTGGCACCTGCCCACACTGCCAAAAGCACCAAAAGTTGGTTAAATAACCATGGTGTTGGTGTGCTTGACTGGCCAGCAAACTCACCAGACCTGAACCCCATAGAGAATCTATGAGGTGTTGTCAAGGAAAATGAGAAACAAGAGACCAAAAAATGCAGATGAGCTGAAGGCCACTGTCAAAGAAACCTGGGCTTCCATACCACCTCAGCAGTGCCACAAACTGATCACCTCCATGCCATGCCGAATTGAGGCAGTAATTAAAGCAAAAGGAGCCCCTACCAAGTATTGACTACATATACAGTAAATGAACATACTTTCCAGAAGGCCAACAATTCACTAAAAATGTTTTTTTTTATTGGTCTTATGAAGTATTCTAATTTGTTGAGATAGTGAATTGGTGGGTTTTTGTTAAATGTGAGCTAAAATCATCACAATTAAAAGAACCAAAGACTTAAACTATTTCAGTCTGTGTGCACTGAATTTATTTAATACGAGTTTCACAATTTGAGTTGAATTACTGAAATAAATGAACTTTTCCACGACATTCTAATTTATTGAGATGCACCTGTATATATTACATTAAACCATACTAAATTTTATATTATTTGGCCATTAAAATAACCAGTTTTTCGCCGCGGCAGTCAAATCCTCGGTTCACTCTGATTTATCTGCTATCAGCACTAACATTATTTCTCTGATCATTACGACTTACCCGACTCTCGTTTAACACGAGAAAACTTGTGCATCCATCCTAAATTCTATATGATATTAGTACATTTCAAATACTATTTAGGGCAGATAGGGTGGATAGTATGCACATTGTAACGCTGTGGTCTATCAACGAATTGTTCAGTTCAGTTTTGTGAACCGGTTCAGCTATTCATTAAAAAGATCCGACTCAAATGAACGATTCGCTCACGAATCAGAATCGTTAACTTCCGGTCAGCTGATAGTGCGTCATCGGTGTTTGCAAACAAAACTACTGTGGCTTCATGCCTGCACCGTCCGCTGACACCACACACCGCCGCGGTCATGGGAGAAAATGATGAAAGCGAAATAATCGAGCACCACGATGAGGAGGAGATGGAGAAGATGCGGACGCCGAGGAATCATTCGCAGTCGTTTCTGGAGAGCGTCGCGTCGTCGGAGAAAGACGGCTACAGCAGCACGCAGTCCTCGCGCCGCCTGCTCGCCTACAGTGATGCGCTCATCTCCATCATCGCCACTGTAATGGTGAGGAAACCCACAGACAGACAGCCTTTAGACTGAATGCGCTCTTCAACAGGCCGCTGTCATTTTCTATGAATCACCTGTTCTCTGGGCTGCACTCAGACTATATACTGTATGATTAAAACGTGTTATGATTTTCTTGTGTTCACAGATATTGCCTGTTGCGCATACAAAATTTCAGGATAATGAGGTGAAAAGATAATATTATCCCACCCTTCCAGGAATAGTTCACCCAAAAATGAAAATGTAGTCGTTATACGCACCCTCATGTTAAGCTATACCCATGAGACTTCTACAGAAGGCAGACAAACACAAAATAAAGTACAATGTCTTTGCTGTTGTCTATGTTTGTGTACCAGAAGAAAGTAAGTCATACTGGTTTAGTTAGAGCAGTGGTTCTCAACTAGGGGCCTCAGCACACTTCCAAGGGGGCAGCAGGACAACTGAAAAATATCCAGTTATTTAAATCTATTGCCACTACTGCTTTATGTAAATGAAGTTTTAAAATGAGTAGTCATTATAGCAGATGTTTCAGAAATACCTTGAGGGCTTTAAAATATTGGGGTCCTTGTTTGAGCACCGCTGGTTTATGTAAACATGAGGGTATATAAATCATTTTTGGGTGAATTGTTCCTTTAAGACATACAAATTAAACACAAATTTGTGGTATTTTTATCTCGTAACTCATCTCTCTACATTCAGGAACTGAAACAGAGTATTCAGGCTTTGCTCACCACCAAGGTTGCTGTCTACTTGATGACTTTTTTGATTGTCACTGTTGCTTGGGCTGCTCACATCCGGTGAGAGCCCTCAAGCACTACACTCTATCAAATATTAACTTCATAGAAATGCTGTTTTCATTCATTTGCATAAAGATTTCACTAAGCATTTGGTTTTAGGTTGTTTCAAGTCATCGAGCGCATCGACGACACCCTTGCACTGCTTAACCTGGTGAGAACACCATTCCTAATCAATGCAAACTAGCTGCATATTCATTTTTAAAGTGTGTGGTGGCTTTTCAACATCTCATTTCTATTCTATTTCAGGCATGTATGATGCTCATAACCTTTCTACCATACACAGTGAGTCGTTCTACAGTGAGGTGTTTTGAAGGATTGCTTAGTTCA
Organism: Spinibarbus caldwelli; assembly: GCA_039654775.1. Lineage (NCBI taxonomy): Eukaryota > Metazoa > Chordata > Actinopteri > Cypriniformes > Cyprinidae > Spinibarbus > Spinibarbus caldwelli. The sequence goes on along the minus strand of CM077222.1, from coordinate 29,020,333 downwards.
GCACTATTTGACTACTTCCCTTTTGCCGCCTCATATTAAGGGAAATCTCCCTGTTTATGACCATTTTTAATTTTTGTTTGTTTATCTTCTAGTTCTCTCTCATGGCAACATTCCCTGATAATACTCTCGGCATCCTCCTCTTCTGTGCTTGTGTCATGGTGATTGGTTTAATTCAGGTGAGAACGCTTTCATGTGCTGAATAACATAACCAGCAGAAGACGCATTGAGTTTTGTTTGACAGTCTCATGTTTTTTGTGTCTTTAGGCCTTGATTGTTTTATATGGATTCAGTCGTCCTTTCCTTCTCAATGATCAGATCCAGATGTCTGAGAATCAGGCTTATTACAAGAGACGGATCCTTGAAGTCATCATGAGGGTTCCTATCATGTGCCTGTTTGCCAGCGTCTTTTCAATTATCTTTATCCAAGTGGTACAGGATTTGAACTTAAATGATTTATTAGTAGAAACCAAGGCCACTAATTACAATGTTTATATAAATATAACAAATGTATTTACTGTTAAAATTATACAATTTATTTTATTATGTAAAAACATAATTTTTAGTTGGCACTGATAGCCTTGTGGGCAGCGTGCCGACATGCTGAATCCCGACTCGAGGACCTTTTTTTTTTTTTTATAAATCATTAAAATATTTGTGTCTGGGACTCTGTGAGCCTGGAGGCTATAATGTACACTGTAAGTTTTTAAAATGTTTAGCTTAAATGTGTGATATGAATAAGTAGCTCATAAATGGTTGTTGAGATGGTATTCTCAAGTGAAATGAGTAGAGGTTTGGACCCGGAAACAGAATTCCTTATGTCACGACTTAACAAGCAGATAAAGGCAAAACTGCCTAAAAACAAAAACGTAATGTTTAATCCAAATTTAAATCACACATTATATAACATTTATAATATTTCATATTATAATGTTTTAATTAATCATATGTATATATTTTTCCTCTGGCAGTCCTACATTATTTTGGCTATTGTCATATTCCTGCCATACATCTCTCAGTGTTTAAAATGGATCCTGAGTAAAGCCATCGGTGGTAAGAGCAAAATCTCACTACACTGTACTCTCTTATTCTTATATTGCATACATATTTTATCATTGTACATACACTGCAATTCGAAAGTTTGGGGTTTGGCAGGATTTTTTGTGTTTTTGAAAAAAGTCACTTATGTTCGCCAGGCTGCATTTATTTGATAAAGATACAGTAAAAAAAACAGTAATATTGTGAAATATTATTACAGTTTAAAATAAGTTTTCATTTTGAATATATTTATTCCTAAGATGTCAAAGCTGAATTTAATCAGCCTTTACTTCAGTCATCAGTGTCACATGATCCTTCGGAAATAATTCTAAAATGCTGATTGGCTGCTCAAGACACATTTTTTATTATAAATGTTGGAAACAGATGTGCTGCTTAATATTTTTTGTGGAAACGGAGATATACATTCTTTAGGATTCTTTGATGAATAGCATTTATTTGAAATGGAAATCATCACTCAATGCATTCTTGCTCAAAAAATTCTCTTTTTTTGGAAAATCCCAAACTTTTGAACTGGAGTGTAATTGGAGCAAATGCAATCTGCATTATATCATTTTTTTAAAATAACCTCAGGTCAGGTGGAAGACAGTCCAGATTCAGTGCCCTTCTACACCTACCGCCCCAGTGAACCTTTGAGTAAAGAGCGAGTGGAGTCCTTCAGTGATGGGGTGTATGCAATCGTCGCCACGCTGCTCATCTTAGACATTTGGTTTGTATCCCTCCAAAGCAATTTTGTCATTACTGGATCCAACAGGCCACTAGTTGTTTAAATACTGTACAATAACAAAGAATTTGCTCTGTGCTTCTCTTTGGTAGATCATTTTAAACACCTTGTTAATGTCTTACACAGCGAAGACAACGTGCCCGATCCGTCTGTGGTGAAGAAGAAGTTTGACAACAGCCTCATCGCTGCGCTTCAGGAGTACGGTCCCGAGTACCTGGCCTACTTCGGTTCCTTCGCCACAGTCGGCCTGCTTTGGTTTGTTCATCACTCTCTCTTCCTGCATGTGACAAAGGCCACGCGCCTCATGGGCCTCTTCAACACGTTCTCCCTGGCCTTCGTGGGCGGCCTGCCGCTCGCCTACCAGCTCACGCATGAATTTCCCAGTGGCTCCCGCAATGAGCTGGAGGCCGTGCAGATCAGCTGCGTCATCATCTTCTTCGCCGGTCTGTTCCAGCTAGCCATGTGGGTAACGGCACTTTTCACCGAACGCGAGACTTTGCACCCATATGTGCGCTACGGTGGACGAGAGCACACCTTTATGTTGGCCAAGCTCTCGCTCTACCCCTGCGTGGCGCTCGGGACCTTCGTTTTCACCTGCGTCCTGAGCCGCTTCAGCACGTCCATCTTTCACATGATGGAGATTGGCGTACCGTTTGCTTTTCTTGTACTGAGGCTGCTGGTCCGTGTGGTGCTGGTGCTGCTCAGGTGGCTCTTCTGTCCTGCGAGGAATGATTTGGACAGTGTTCCAGTAGAGGAAGAGGACTCACAGCTGCCCATTAATGATATAGTGACTTAGCAGTGAACGGAGAAGAAGAAAACTCCTCAAAGTTTAACCTAGAATTAAGGTTAGGCTAGATTCTCAGCGCTTTTGTTTATAATTAATACTGCAGCTGACAGCTTTGTGCTGTAGAAGACGTCCATGTCGGTCAAATCTCTCATTTAGTTTAATAGACTGTGGAAGTGATGGATGAGGTCTTCATGATGAGTCTTCAGTGTCATAGCAGTGGTCCGAGGAGAGCCCAAGAGCTTTTTTCTCCTTACAGAAATGCACAAAAATGTTTTTAAGCCTTGTATTTATTAGCATGTTAACACATTGTCTCAATGTTTTTATGTTTATATTTTAATGCGAATTAAATTACATGGAGGTTTTCACTTCATTCACTCGGTAAGAACTACAAAAGTGTTTTAGGTTATGTTCAGTTATGTTGGTTTTAATATTACAGTTATATTTTTATTTTTTTATTTTAATTATTTTGACTTTTGCACTTTATGTAACTCATGCTTTTCTTCCGGAGCTGCAATTCTGGTCTTGATACATTCTTTCATGTAACTGCATAAACGTCCAAAACCAAATGCACTAGGTTGAGGTGAATGCTCTTGTCAAGGTGTTTGTAATGCTCTATAAATCTTCTCTTCATTTCATGTGACAATGAAACTGGTGATGCACCTTAGATTAAATAATGAAGTCACTGTTGCGCACTTACAGTTTGATCTGAATGGAGCATGTAGAGATAATGTTAAAATGCATAAGCTGTTAGAAGAGGTGTTTTGTTTTTGTGGCATTTGAGATTTTGTTAGTATTTCATCTAAATGTTATTACCATACTGACTGCAAGATGTTGTACTGTATGTAAAGTGCACTTGTCAAACATTTTAATTTGTTGATTTTTTATTACCTTCACATTATCAGTCTGTTAGGAGTCTACTTTGGTTTTGGGAACCACTGTAGCTGTGTCAGTCCAAATGTTACTGTTTAACTACAAACAAAGATACACTTTTGAGAATAAACTCAAGTGCTGCTTGCAGAAGTACTGCAATTTTGGTGGAAGAATGGAAATGTGTAATGAATGTGACCACACTGAGAGTAAGTCAAAAGTGAAGTTTATTCACCAAGTGTAGCATTGCAGTAATAACAACAACAATAATAATAATAATAATAATTCCTACTCTTCTGGTAAATATCTACTACTGAAAACTTATTTAAAAAAGAAATCTGAAAATCAAACATAGACATAAATAAAGGTTCCCATTTTTGTAAAACAACGAATAACAAACCATGATGAGCAAGTAATCTGAAACCCATTTTTAGCTAAACTTCTGAACAGTATAATCTTGCACGATATATGTTGGGTAACATTATAACTTAAATTGTACAGCAGCTCTCAAAAAACTAAATTGCCAATACAATTGTGACATCCACAAAATAAGCTATAGACAACTGGAGGTGCATTCTCTTTTTGGTCTGATAGGATTCATATTACTACAAACACAACATTCTCACATGACTGCATTTACTGGACAGCAGATGTGAAGGAAAGGAACATGTAAACCTATTGCAGACAGGAATAAGGTAAGGGGTCACACTTGCCTTTTTTAATTTTTTTTTAGTATTTTTTTTTTTAGGTATTACAATACAATACATATTGACAACTGGTCCCAAACTACACGACTGAGTCCCGATGTGTAATTAGGGCGAAGGTCACAGGTTATTACAAATCCACTTCTTTTAACTAAAAGCCTAAAAAAAAAGTGATATCCTGTAGTAATGTTACTTTTGTTCATGTGTCTAACTAAATATCGAACTTATTCAATCTGTTATAGGATTGTTCTCTACTGTAAGATTGTAGCATATGACAATGTTAATTGTGGTGTGATATTTAGTTTTTTTTTTCCACAGCAAAATTGACAGTGCTTTGGTACACAATTGTTTGATAAAGAATTCAGTAAGATTTCAACAAATTAAAATAAAAAGTAAAAACGAGCAACTAAAAACAATATTTCAGGGAGGATACTGTAAAAATGAAATAGAATAAAAAAGCACATTAAATGTTTTCAAATATTGGATATCTTCAAAGCACCAGTGTTTTTTGATATTAAAACTTGAAAAGCTAATTGAATCTTTCGACTCGTGTAGTTACAGTGCAACTAAAACCAATGGTCACAGAGGGGAACACAGCAAATCACCTTCTTAAAAAGGCTGTTTCTCCCCTGAAAACAACCTGCTCAAGTTATTCTCCACCCCTAGAGAGGTTTAGTCATGCTAGATTTAATAAGAAAATAAGACAAGTCTAGGTCTTTTTGCATATCATTTTCATAACTTACTATTTTATAGAATTTGTTAAGCCTTATACATTATATTAATAAATGTATAATCTCTCTATATATATATGATCTAGTGTATAATATCTATGTGCAATAATACATGATGATATGTACACACACGTGAGTTAATTTAGCGCTCACACAAACACACTGAGTAATGGGAAAGGGAACATGGCTATTTTAAGCAGTAACAGTAGGACTTACAGACATGCTTCTGTTTAGACTCACTGTTTTGTAATGCTTTGAGTTTAGGACCCCTGTTATAAATTAAGCTCACATTTAAATGTTAACTATGAGAATTATGGCATCTCAAAAACCTAAAGTCACCACCATGAGTTATTGATTTTGCAAACCAGGCCAGAATAACAAAATCAATGACGTCACTCCGCTGAAGCCCCCTTCCTGTAGTGCTATACATTCACTTACCACATGCTTGAATTTTTTATTTTGCATGGTTGTTGATTGGAAGACCTCTGATGTTAAGCGAACCGTGTTGCCCCCTTGTGGTCATTTTGCTCCTTCATTTGGTGAGTTTCTAATGGGTTAAATCAAATGTGAGAGTTTGGTTTGCAGTGGGCCTCACTCTCTCACTGCACAGGAGCTCCTGTGGTCTTGCCATCACAGTCATGGGTGAATGCTTACTGAGTTCAACAGGACATGAGCTGGAGACGTCTGTCATTGGGCTTCCTCCACAGCAGGGGGCAGCATGCCCTTTTCTCGTAAGTGGTTGCGCAGTGTATTGAAGATGCTGAGTTGCTGCTCTGGTTGCAGGACAAGCAACTGCTGCAAAACCTTACTGGGGTTCGGCCCCCTGGAGAAAAGAAAAAAAATAATAACCTAGTGTCAAACATGCTTCCTGTGTGCACATCTCTGGGATACAGGAACACCAAACATGGAAGTTCTGATGCTGAAATCAAAATGCTAAATAATTATTTTTGCAACGTATCAGAAGTGAAAACATCTATGCTTTTGAACTTAAACCTTTTATGCTTTTTTGAAAAAAAATATATAAGGTGACCTTCTCTAACATTTCCTCATTCCACAGAGCAACAACAAACCCAACAATGGACATAATAAGAAAAAGATTATAATAACAATATACAGTAAACTATCAAATAATATGATGTTAATAGTAAATAGAGTATAGAATAAAATAGAAAATATTTCATGTAAAATTATACAATATATAATGAAGCTGTGCAATGGAAAAAAATAAATAAATAAAATATGAAGATGCACAAGTCTCAGTAGATTTCTTTGATTTGAATTATCTCGCTTGTGACACTTAAATTAGGAAGGGTCAGACTATCTGTCATAGTTTGACTTAAATCATGTATTATGTTGAAGGTAATTATAAAGTAACAGCCTCACTGATGAGTAAACCTAATTTATTTATTGGCCAAAGCCCATGTTTACACTCATTTTACACTTAGTCAGTTAATTTTGGATCATGTGTCTTATTCTAATTTTCTTTATACTTTCAGTAGCACCTATTTTATGCACTTTGATTGGTAATATTCTTTAGAAAGGATGAAGTGTAACCAAATAAGTTGAGAGGTCACCTGACTTCCTCACCTGATAAAACTTGCTATGTAAACATGAACGAACGTTGCCATCAGATACTGACAGTCAAAACGATCCATTATTCCACCATGACCAGGAATGGTGTCCGCAAAATCCTACAAAATAACAAAATCACAAGCTCACAGTGTAACGGTCACTCCAAGTGCATAAAGACCGTAAAATACAAATTCAAGGGTTTGTGTGTGACTGCTGCTGAAAGTGAACCAACTTTAATCTTGAAAGCTCGTTTGAAGCCACTGGCAAAGAATCCACCAAATGGTCCGATCAGAGAGGCGAACGTAGAGAGTGCAATACTGTGGATCTGAAATGGGTAAAGGTTCACCGTTTTCTGCAGACACAAGAAAGACATAGGCATCATTATCACCCAATACTACATTGTTACAAGACAACCCTCTCAATTATTATATATTAAGCAGAGCTTCATTAGACCACAATCTCTTAGGTGTTACAGCATGTAGTTTTGGCCTGTCCTGTACTCACCCATCTAACTGCATTCTGCACCACTGCAGGTAGTGTGTATTCCTGTATCATGAAGAGATTCGACGGCTCACACTCCACTGCAAAGCGGTTTGTCTCACTGTTGTATTCCACTGGACAAACAAAGTACTGGTACTGGGATAGCAGGTATGCAAACTGGAATAGGAGGGAGACATTAAGGTTTTAGTTGTCACACAATACCATGAGGGTTATGGGGTAATATAACAGTTGTTGGTGTTGCTTGAAGGCAGGGTGAGCATACAACATGTCCTGGCTAGGATTTCTAAATTGCCTAAAATGGCAATGTTTTCATATTGTTTTCATACTTGCTGAAGGTAATGACTGAAAAGTAGTTTGACCAATAACGTGCAGGCATTGTATATAATTGACCAATCGAGGTGTATGACAAAGTGGGATCTACAGAGAATGGTCTGCAAAACAATGCAAGTACATGTACATATAATGTATGAAGACTGCGTAGAGGATACCAAAAGCCACACATTTTAGGCAATTTAGAAATCCTGAAAAAAAAGGATCCTCGAAAGACTAATGGTGACTTACAAAGAAACTGAAGACCACTGTTGCAAAGAATCCCCCAATGAATCCTTCCCAGGTCTTCTTTGGGGAGAGCTGCGAGAGAGCAAAGAGGTTTGAGATATGATCATTTTCATCCACAATGCATTCAATTATGGAAACTTACTCAAAATGTTTATCAGAAATGTTTAGTACTGTGAGGAAAGGTTCACCTTAATCAGTGGAGTCCTTCCAAAAAAGAAGCCAAACAGGTAGGCCATGATGTCATTACAGATCACAATAGAGATGGGAACAATAAACCTAGAGAACAAATTACAGTTTTATTTTACAAACACATACTGTAGGAGAGAAGAAATTGCAGTGAACAACAATACATAAAGAAAAACGGAAGAGCAGAAAGTTTCAATTAGTTTCATTTACATCAGTGAATTATTTTAGAGAATTAGAATGTACATTTTAATAAAGTTAACTAAAAAATGAGTGTTTCTGCTCTCCCTTGAGCAGCCAATTATCATGTGGAAAATCAGGAAACACAGGAATGCAGCTTGAGAAACTCAAGTGGGAGTGAGGTGAAACCTCAGACAGGTCTGTCAGGTCAGGTGGGCTTACCAGATCATTCCCTCAAACAGGTTCTGAATAACCAGATGTGACTGAGTCACCACAATCAACAAGGTCACATGGGTCCAAGCAAACTGGAATGGCAAGCACAAACAAACATACACACACACACACATACATACACATACAGTGGCCATCCACACAGACACACACAAACACAGAGTGAACGGTTGAAATGTTATCTACTCACTCAATGATAATGCAAAGCGAGTTATGGCACATATCCAAACAAATAAAATCACAGCATGATTTATTTTTGTTGAAATAATTATTTTTTTTCTCTAATGTTCATTCAGAAGTCTGTACTAAGACTATAAAATTAAGCACAAATAGACATAAACATTCTAAATGTTTGACTACTAAATGCTCAAGCAAACTTGGCTTGGCTGCTGAGTGTTTCATTTGTCAGTTTTTAAGTTCATGTGGAATGGGTGTGACCACACTCACAAAGAAAATGACATTTTGCTGAGATCAATGGCTGAAGTGAAATAAGTCCCAGTTTGAGGCTATTATTAGAGATTCTGAACCACTGTAGCTGGACTCAACCCAACAGCTCAACACTCAGGTTTCTGGTTAATAAATAACCAGAAACTTACATCAAAACTAAGTTTGCATGTCTTGAAGGAAATATCAGTGCTAGCAAGGCAGCAGCTTGAATTTAGGTTTTAAGGGTTGTGCCACTAAAAAGCAGCATCAGAGCCACCATTTCTGTGGTCATGACACTAATTGTGGGCATCATCATTTCCATTACATTTTGAATGGTGAACATTCTAAAATGAGTACTTTTATTTAGCAAAGATGCATTAAATTGATAAAAAGTGACAGTAATGATATTTAATATGTTACAAATGATATCTATTTCAAATTTATATGCACTTCTTTTGAAAAAAGAACCCTGAAAAATGTATCACTGTTTCAACAAAAATATTTTCAGTAATGGCTGCTGAAAACCCAGCTATGCCATTACAGGAATAAATTATATTTTAAAATATATTAAAATGGAAAAGTTTTTTTTTTTTTAAATTGTAATAATATTTCACAATATTACTGTTTTTACTGTATGTCTGATCAAATTAATGCAGCTTTGGTGAGCATACGAGACTTTCAAAAACATTGAAAAATTGCACTGACCTCGAACATGTGAACGTTGTTGTGTATAATTTAAAAAAATGGACACCTAAACTAAAATTCCCTACATATAATATACACATAATACTAAAACTATCTACACTGCAAAATCTGAATGAAGTCTGTATGCTAAAGGGTCATGAAAACCCACATATTCGCACTAGACCAGAATAAAAGTAATTAAAGTGCTGCCTTGCATACACTGTAAATATGTCATGCAATGACTCATTTAAACATTATTTGCAATACTTTCACAATGCCCAGTGCATCTAAATGTGAACTCTCTATACAGAAATATAACATTAAATGTGATAATATGACATATTATAACATGGGAATACTGAGTATCCAAAGGCCCAACACATGATATGCACATGACTGTGAATGAAATGGACAGTTTAGTTCTGGTTGGCATATAAATGACTGATACACACCATATAAAACTGCAGGCGGTAATGTTTCTTCACTAAACTCAGTACAAACATGCAGAAACCTGTAAAAAGCAAATAACATGCGGTTAATTTCCTACAATACAGAAGAAATTATAAACCTTATCACTGTTTACTGTATCATTCTGATTTCCATTTAAAGAAATGGATTTGAGAGACAGCAGACAAGTATTTTTTTCGTTTTGGAAATCTTTCATATCACTGTTATGACAGCAGCACATATCATTACAGGATATTTTGTTTTTGTACATTCAAGAAACAAAATTCTAGAACAAACGTACTGGGTTGTGTCATACTGTATATTCTGATTTATACAGGTGCATCTCAATAAATTAGAATGTCCTGGAAAAGTTCATTTATTTCAGTAATTCAACTCAAATTGTGAAACTCGTGTATTAAATAAATTCAGTGCACACAGACTGAAGTAGTTTAAGTCTTTGGTTCTTTTAATTGTGATGATTTTGGCTCACATTTAACAAAAACCCTCCAATTCACTATCTCAACAAATTAGAATACTTCATAAGACCAATAAAAAAAAAACATTTTTAGTGAATTGTTGGCCTTCTGGAAAGTATGTTCATTTACTGTATATGTACTCAATACTTGGTAGGGGCTCCTTTTGCTTTAATTACTGCCTCAATTCGGCGTGGCATGGAGGTGATCAGTTTGTGGCACTGCTGAGGTGGTATGGAAGCCTAGGTTTCTTTGACAGTGGCCTTCAGCTCATCTGCATTTTTTGGTCTCTTGTTTCTCATTTTCCACTTGACAATACCCCATAGATTCTCTGTGGGGTTCAGGTCTGGTGAGTTTGCTGGCCAGTCAAGCACACCAACACCATGGTCATTTAACCAACTTTTGGTGCTTTTGGCAGTGTGGACAGGTGCCAAATCCTGCTGGAAAATGAAATCAGCATCTTTAAAAAGCTGGTCAGCAGAAGGAAGCATGAAGTGCTCCAAAATTTCTTGGTAAACGGGTGCAGTGACTTTGGTTTTCAAAAAACACAATGGACCAACACCAGCAGATGACATTGCACCCCAAATCATCACAGACTGTGGAAACTAGACACTGGACTTCAAGCAACTTGGGCTATGAGCTTCTCCACCCTACCTCCAGACTCTAGGACCTTGGTTTCCAAATGAAATACAAAACTTGCTCTCATCTGAAAAGAGGACTTTGGACCACTGGGCAACAGTCCAGTTCTTCTTCTCCTTAGCCCAGGTAAGACGCCTCTGACGTTGTCTGTGGTTCAGGAGTGGCTTAACAAGAGGAAGATGACAACTGTAGCCAAATTCCTTGACACGTCTGTGTGTGGTGGCTCTTGATGCCGTGACCCCAGCCTCAGTCCATTCCTTGTGAAGTTCACCCAAATTCTTGAATCGATTTTGCTTGACAATCCTCATAAGGCTGCGGTTCTCTCGGTTGGTTGTGGATCTTTTTTTTCCACACTTTTTCCTTCCGCTCAACTTTCTGTTAACATGCTTGGATACAGCACTCTGTGAACAGCCAGCTTCTTTGACAATGAATGTTTGTGGCTTACCCTCCTTGTGAAGGGTGTCAATGATTGTCTTCTGGACAACTGTCAGATCAGCAGTCTTCCCCATGATTGTGTAGCCTAGTGAACCAAACTGAGAGACCATTTTGAAGGCTCAGGAAACCTTTGCAGGTGTTTTGAGTTGATTAGCTGATTGGCATGTCACCATATTCTAATTTGTTGAGATTGGTGGGTTTTTGTTAAATGTGAGCCAAAACTATCACAATTAAAATAACCAAAGACTTAAACTACTTCAGTCTGTGTGCATTGAATTTATTTAATACACGAGTTTCACAATTTGAGTTGAAATACTGAAATAAATGAACTTTTCCATGACATTCTAATTTATTGAGATGCACCTGTATATGATGATGATGACCATTAAGCTGTGCTCGAGAGAGAGCAAGGTTTAGTGAGAAGAAATGACTGCAGAGGGGAAAGATCTGCAACAGCTGCCAGCATGCTGTGCATTTATGGCCATAACAGAGGCAGAGGTACATGAACACATCTACTGTACATCTACTTTCGCAGCAGCGTCTTTTTCATGGCCCTGAGCTGGTCCGAACTCATGAGGTTTTTATACAAATTTGTGGAGTTCATGCAGTTTGAGTGATGCTGTCATTAAAGCAAAAGGGCAACACACCAAATATTAAAACATTCAGAAATTCATGTTTATTCAGATTTTCACTCTAAACATTTTTGACACTCAAGTTTGTGCTATATGTATGCTACCATTCAAAAGTCTGGGTTTGGTAAGATATTTGATTGTTTTTGAAAGAAGTGCCTTATGATCACCATGGCTGCATTTCTTAGATTAAAAATACAATAAATCAGCAATATTGAGGAATATTATTAAAATGAATACTGTCAAAATATATTTTAATTGAAAATAGCTAAGCTGTTTACTCCACTCATCAGTGTTGCATGATTCTTCAGAAATCATTCTAATATGCCGATTTGGTGCTCAAGAAATATTTCTTCTTATTATCACAGTTAAAAATGGTTCTGGATCTTCATACTTTTGTGGAAAACTTACAGTAGTACTTTTTTTTTCAGGATTGATGAAAGTGTTCAGAAGAACAGTATTTATTTGAAATAAAAATTATTTGTAACATTATAAATGTCTTTGCTGTCACTTTTGGTCAAGGTATGTGTGCTTGCTAAATAAAAAACCTTTGAACGGTAGCATAGCTGCAGATGAATAGCTTGTTGGCACAGAGCAACAGCATATTTATATAATTAAAGCACAAAAGCATATGTCAAAGTGACCAAGCATACAATCGACTTCAATACCATTCGATATATATAATCTATAAACAATATATAAACTATACTATAAAGCTAAGTATGCACTGTGGGCTTTTGACCTAGAGTCATAAAAGTTTCAGTGGAGTGTTTAATGTGAGTTGTCAGTTACACTCACCTGCTAAATACAGTGCAAAAGAAATAAACCGATGATAACGCACAAGGAACTGCAAAGGTTCCTCCCTTTGGACGAGTGCACCGAAATAATCAGCCACTGTCTCACCATAAAAGAAGTAGTTCACGCAAATCAAGAAGTACCTGAAATACAAGGTGCATTTGTGTCAAGATCTGACTATTTGAGGGATCGAAATGTATTTGATGGAAACAATACATGGCCCCTTTCAATTGCTTGGCTGTCATCTTGTTTTGTTTGGACAAAGCCTGCGGGTGGGGTGTACTTTATGCTAGGTTCCAACATGGAAGTGCACTTTGCTCAAGTCCAGTTAACCACTATTTTATCTATGACAAAAGGTAACTGGTAAAACGTGAGAGAGTGGGTGTGTTTGTTTGTGGTTGAGTGTGCATACATGAATGTAAAGTACATGAATCAGAGAGTAGGGGGAAGGGTGGAGAGATAAGGGGTGAAAGGAAAGCTTTAAATGGTATCTAGACAGCATTTCACTTACCAGCTAAGAGTCCTAAACCATGGTAGATCATAGGAATGGTAAACTCTGTAGCCAATGGTTATAATTTCATGAAAACACTTGATCTGAACACCCATTACCTATAAAAAAAAAAAAAAAAAAGATTACAAAAAAGTAAGCTGTAATAAAAAAAAAGTATGTTGTAAGAGCTGAACACATTCAAAAAGCATTTTTGAAATTTCTGTCAAACATCTAGTTAAAACACAGTAGGGGTTTTAGTGGTATTTTTATATTACGTCAAGTCAGATAGGGTTATAAATCAGCTAAATGACAGCATGTGGCCCGAAGGGTTTGTAGGAGGACAGATTAAATGTTTTGTAAATGCTTTCTATAGTAACCACAAACGTTGGCTAGCCAGTGGTCAATGTGTTTGTCTTGGTAATTGTGTTTGCACGGTACATATATGGTTGTACTCACACTTACCACTAATATAAGCATAATGGGTCCCAAATAGATGATAAGAAAGAAGCCAATGATCATTGTCAATGACAATATGCCTCTTATCCACCAGTTCTTCCACCTGTTGAGATCAAAAAAATAACAATAAAAATCTATTTGAAGGCAGACAATAAGAAAACTATAGTTTTGCAAGAAAACTGTCCAGACAGTTAAAAAGTTTGTATAAGAAAATACATTTATAAGTGCTGGCAAGTCCCCACTGTTAAGTGTATAGATGACATTTTCCCTTTGTGTTTACTTGGAAATGTGCTAAAAGCCCGTGAAAGAGGTGGAAATGAAGCTGTGTGAAATGTTTAACTGATGACCTAGTGATTTCTCCATTGCTGAAACGTGGGTGTGTTTAACTGAATGAAATAGCTCGAGCAGAATGATCTACTGTATAACAAAACAATGATAATGATTTCAGTTTGATTTAAGCTTCAATGTTGAACATTCATTTTATTTATGATATTCTGCGCTTTGAGAGAACAAAACTGTTGGGATAGATTTATGCCAATGGTGCCATAAATGTAATAAATGGGGCTCCGTGAGAGATGTGAATTCTTAGTTTTCTGCCCCACAGTGTAATAAACTGTTTGCAGGTGCCACAACTCAAGCAAGCCACTGAAAAGAATGGGAGGGAATTTGTCGATGGAGAGAAAGAGAAAGGAGAGGGAGAGTGGAAAAAAAGTGCAGCGTCATCACAAAATATGGTGGGTAGCCAGGCGCCGGCATTCAGGCATGTCACTGGACCAGCGCCTCTGCGGTCTTTTAAAGAGGCTGCAGCAAATCCCACCAACAGAACAACAAAACTTACAAGGATTAGGATTGTTTCTAATAAAGATCCCGTTTAATCTCTTTGAGGGCCCATTTCCCTTTTGACCGACCCCTAACCTCATCTGCATATCAAATATCACTAGAGTCTGTCTTATTGATCAAAATTAAAAGTGAATAGCTGAGCAATACACTGTGCTGTAAGGTTACGTGTCAGCTTTCAAAGATTAACCAGATCAATTTTTACAAGGCACTGATTTTACGAAAAAAAAATCATTCATGTGCGGAAAGGGTTGTTTTTAGAGAATATTAGTGTACAGGTTTCCTATTTTCCCAGCGAAAACAGGCTCAACCTGTTTGTGATACATCAGAGACTCATAGTTGCCCATGTGGGGCCTAAACATCCGTACAGGTACATAATGCCAACATAAATTGTTTGGGGAGTTGCTCATGAGCTCAGTGTCATCGGGTACCTAGATGACAAGCCCTCCAGGGCTTTGTTGAGACACTGTGGAGTGTTATCTGTGGAAGGTGGCACGTCTGGTGTGTCCGCTTTGGAGTCGCCCTCCATTTCTCCTTCCCCCTCACAGGGAAAAACGAGCTTGTCGTCTCCATCTGCCTCCTGCAGAGTGTAAACACACGGTGAGGGAAAAAAAAACAAAAAAAAAAAAACTAGATAATTAATGCACTGATTTCAAGCCAGATAATTATATAAACTTAACACCGGCATAAACACAAATAACTTTTTTATTGCATTTTATGACAAAAAAAAAATGTTAATTTGGCATTGTTGTGCAGTTGCTAAGGTGTGTGTGTTTAGTTTAAAATAGGAGTGTTTTAACCGGTCTCTGTCAAACTAAACATATACTTACACATTTTGTTAATCGTCTTATACGTTTCATTATCTTCACAAATGAATATAAGTTTTATGAATTTTGAAGCCTAAATACAATCACCAGAAGCAAAGGGATGATGGAACTAGAAGTGATATAGCCTATGTGATATATCAGTGATATGGTTTTTGTCTAGAAAATTACGTCATCCCTGCAGCACTCTGCATGTTGCAGCTCCCATTCATAGCAATATGAGTGAACTGTCTCTAGTCTTTTTTTTTTTTTTTTTTTTTTTTGGAATATTACGCAAACACACTCCAAGAAACATTTCCAAAAACAATGAATTAGGTGAGAGAACCACCAGACACTTGGACGGAGACTCAAAACAAAAAGCACAAGTAGTCTTTTGCAATCACCCTGAAATGCAGCCCTTCATGGAAATCACAGATTTACCAGTCAAAGTAATAGAGAGCGACGGTGGATAGGATATTAGCCAGCATGACTTATGCAAATGCTAGACAAATGCTTCTGAGGAAAATCAATCGGGCTTGAGGACATGGCACCCGAGTAGGTGCAGTACAGTAGACTAAAGATACCCGTCTGCTCGAAGCAAGGTGAAAAGAGGCTGCTTTCTCATCTTTCACTGTTGACTTGACTAGCACAACACAACAATGTGCCAAAGAACAGAATAAAATATGGCTGGTAACAGTAGCAGAGGAAACTGTAAATGGATAATGGATGGTTTGGGGGGTGTACTAAAAGAGGAAAAGTTGAACAAATATGTCATCATAACAGCTTGTGGTTATGATTTAATGAATAACTCAACATGTTCACAAGGGCTGAGTTACTTACTGAAATGTATCATGTCTCATGTAATCGCTCTAACAGTGTTTCAAGCACCAGTTTACAGCATTAGTTGAGAGAGAAGAAAAATGTACATGTACTGTACAGGATACATATCCAAATTAATTGATTTAGCATTGAATCAAGATCAGAACTAAATCAAGAGTTGTGAATCAGAATCAGATCTATTAGTGAAATCTTTGTCAATACCCAGCCCTAATGTTCACTGATAACATCATTATAGGGAAATATTACTGGCTAATAAGGATTGGTCATTGCTAGTTTGTAAGCCTCTACATGTGGTTTCAGCAGCAGCCCACATCCAGGAAAGCCTGATGTGTACTGTCTCATAATCTGCAATAAATCTGCAATCTGGATTTAAATGCTGTGCCGGCAGTCTACCACTGCGATCACGGAGCGGTTCACAAAGTAGCTGATCTGCCTTTCAGGCCGAAAAAACAAAATATTGCAAGCTAAAGAAAAAAAATCTTAACTGCAGCTTGTTTTACAGCACTTAAACGTAAAAAAGGCCACAGCAAACAAGCTACATGCTGTTAAGTAAATATGTAATACTGTGTAGACGTAATTCTCGTCTACGGCCTACAAACTTTCTAAATAAATAACATTACCAGCACTTCTATAACAAAGGTTATTTCACATATTCCATGCACTGTAAATTGTTTTGGCTTGAACTGTCTGTCACATGCATAAATATGAATTTCAGAAACCAACTTTAAAGGTCACATAAAAGACACACTGTTGTCCAGACTAAGTCGGTGGTTCATGGCCAGAATAAGCTCTGAATGTGCTACAGACTTTATGCCAGGCAAAAGTCTGGCTCCTGTGAGACTATGCTGGCTTTGTTATTCATAGATTTTGTGTATTTTGTGGTGTTTCTTTCAAACCCCTTACTGACAACCAAATTTGGCAATGTATGAGCAAGATGAACATTGTACAATTTCCAAAATTAGCCAATGGACCAAAGCCTTTGGACCATGAGTGTAAGCAGCTGTGCTGAGGAAGTAATTGGGAGCAAGTGTTGAGCAGAGAGGTCACTCATATCTGAAACAAGGCTCAGATTAAGGTTGGTAAAAGAAACCCTCTGCTAACTTTTTAATGAGGACACACTCAAGCCCCCAGAAAACATTGATGGAAATGTACAGATCTGAGCCACACTCATTATTTCCAGCTATCAGCTACATCAGCGTAGTCCAACTATATTTTGTGCAATGTGATAATTAAATGGTTATTTTCGAAAAGGAAACAGAAGGCAACAAACACTGCAACATTATCCCCTTCATTCTCTGCCAGGACAATAGACAGATGAGAAGAGAGAGTTTCCTAATGCTACAGATGAGTAGACCTATTATTAGACTGAGGGTTTCACTAAATGGTAGCCTAGTAGCATTCTGCAGTCCATTCAAGAAAAATAATCAGTGTTTATGAATGAGTGCTGATATATTTCCACAATTTAAGTGACCCTCAACAGTCAATAGGACACAACAGCTCTTAAAACCTCAATCACCCAGTAAAAAAGGCTATTTTACATTCACATGGTTTTATTTTGTTCCCTGATGCACACTTATAATGTTAGTTAAGGTTTCTTGCATCAGATCATATTATTTTTTTATAAGTATCCAATTTTATTTGTTTCAACTGTTTGACATGATAAAACTACATTAGTCTACAAAATGAACCCATAATATGCAATAATATGCATGATTTTAATAATAATAATAATAGTAACTTATTATTACAATGTTCAATATATTTATTAAAATTAAATTAATAATATAAATCCATGACATTCCCTTTAGAAGAGAGAGAAATTGCTGTGTTTGTGTCCTTGACAGCTGTGTGCTCCACACATGTATCCTACTGCCTATAAGAGTCCTGGAAGTGAAGGGATAAGAAGACTAGCCTGCTGATTAGCTGCTCCATAAATGAAACTACACTAATCCCTGAGAGAGAAAGAGGGAAAAGCCCCAGTCCAGCTCCATCCCAAAAAAACACACAAAGGCATAAGGACTGCAGCCAGCAGTCACCGCATCTCTCATTCAGTTTCTACCAGCAGAGCCGGTATCTGTAACAGGACGTGCAGAGATCATATAACCAATGAAAAGTGGAAATGTCAAAAAACCTGCCAAATCATCACTTCAGCAGCCTATTAAATCCTCTCTAAAGTGCTTCAAGGGTGAAAATAAAGTGTCAGTAAAGGACCATATCTTCTGTGGACTTTTTCCTGGGGATGACAGCTTGGCCCAGTTTTCACTGTCACTTCACTTTAAATTCTTTACAGCAGTGGCAAATATATATATAAAAAAAAAAGCAAATACCAAAATGGACACACTCATGGCTGATGTCAAAAGTGAATGGAGGAGAGCAGATGCAGCAGAATCTCAAACGCAGTGTTGCTTACTGTATTCTGTGCTAAATAGTCCACTGTTGCATTATGGCAGAAAAACACTGTTGAAAATACCATCACAGTTGCTCACCAGTGTATGTTCAAACAAAAACACCTGCACTGCATTTTAATTTTGAAACATGCAGTGCTCAGTTTATTCAACAAAGTATAAGCCTTTTGGAAAATCTATTTGTGGCGGTCAGTTTTGAAATTGATATTGTGACGAGCCGCCACAAATAAATCAATGTATGGGAAACGCTGGTCACTGCTATAAGTCAAATGGCCATAGTGATAACAAAAATAAA
This sequence comes from Spinibarbus caldwelli, assembly GCA_039654775.1. Taxonomy (NCBI): domain Eukaryota; kingdom Metazoa; phylum Chordata; class Actinopteri; order Cypriniformes; family Cyprinidae; genus Spinibarbus; species Spinibarbus caldwelli. The sequence goes on along the minus strand of CM077222.1, from coordinate 29,001,588 downwards.
ATAGTTCACACATTTTACTGCTGCTCATAACTGCTTAAGAGTGCACTGGCCACGAGCGATGAGATCGTGGAGACTATTGTCAGCATAGATATATATATGTAGATTCCTCATCAGCGACTGTTTCTATGGGCCGCTATACGTAAGCCATCCGCCATATTGTAGAGGTCAACTTGACGTCATTCACCATAGTAATCACTGAATATTCGAAAGATGCCACAATCCTAAACAGCCGATGGTCTGCGAACCCAACGGCTCTGTGCACCCTACAGTATGGTGAATGACGTCAAGTAGACCGTTCCAAGATGGCGGCCGCATCTACGTGCCTGGAGCGGTCGAATAGGGCGTCTATATATGGGCGAATTCCAAACGGAAGTGAGCATCCCTATGCCTTACTCCCTTCGAAGGGCAGAGCCCTTTGAAGTGAGTTCTTTGAAGGGTGTAGGGCATTACTGTCTCGTATAAGCATTTGGAGCACCCTTGGCGAAGGGAGTGACTGACCAGACGTTACCTTGACAACGCTGCGCGTGCGTGCAGCATTCAGCACTCCATCAGTTGTTGCAAATAAATATTTCTTCTCATTATTATTATTATTATTATTATTACATTTAAACAGTCTCACTGTGTCTTATTTACTATTAAACATTTTCAAACTAAAGGTGCTTAAACTTGCTTACACTACCGTTTTAAATCATATATCTATCACTGACAAAAAATATTTTGTATCACATTAAAATGAAGACCAATTTAATCAGCCTATTCTACTTATGTTTGTATGTGAAGTCGAAATCAACACCAACTTTGCTTTAAAATGCATCGCAAGATCTCCTAACTGAAGATCACATGATCACAAACGGAAATCACTTCCGTGAAGTGACCATCGCATGTTCCCTTCGCTAACGCACTTCTGGAAGGGCCCTTCGTGAAGGGACTCAGTTGCTCACTTTTGTTTGGAACGTCCCTACAAATGGCGTCCCCTTCCCGAAGTGCTCTTGAAGGGCGCAAAAAAGCCATTTGGAATTCGCCCTATGTGTATGATTGTCAGACCCACAGCAAAGTCCCTTTTAAGGAAAGTCCGTTGACTCAGCCGCCACATTTGCAACGCCTCCGGGACCAAGACCAAGTCCTATCTAAATGAATGGGGGAATCCTGAAATCTCAAAGACTTTTTGCTGAACTCGCGATTAAATTACAAATTTCAAATCAGCAACAAAATCTGAAATGAACTAAAGAATGTTGTTTCTTATGCTCAAATAGTGTCTAAAAAAGCTTATTTTTCAGGCTAGACCAGTCAATGCGTATGCGTAGCTCCAACGCGCTTATGACTGTGCATGCGCATCGGTTGATCCAGCCTCAGGTTTCTATGGTGTTACTGAACTGCAGTGACGCTGCAGTGACGCAATCACTTTACCAATCAACAATTGGCTCTTTCATTTAGAAGGCGGGACTTTCCTGCCATATTGCGCATTGCAGTTTCTCCCATTCATAAGTACAGGAGTGAACCGTCTTTGTATTTCTATAGTCTTTGCCCGCACACATTTCATGAGGAAAGTTAACGTGCACGTTATAATCAGCTCATGATCACATCTACACTGCCAGGCCTAAACCCAATTGTGTAATTCTTAATCACAGAAATTGTGTGATTATAATAGGTGCTGAGTAACCAGCTTTCTGTGGTAAATTGCAGAAGTAGGCCATGACCAGGGGAAGAGAGTGAATCCATCTCTGAGGCCAGGCTGCAGGACGTGCTGCGCAGAGGTTGTGATGGTCCACTGAACTCCAAAGACTGCTGAGGTGGTACATTGAGCAGAGAACCAGACGAAAGCCCAGAGAGACTGAGGCTAATGATGCTTCTCTCAGTGAGAGGAAAAGAAAAGATATTAACTGAAAACCATGAGACTGAGCTCTGTAGATAACCTCAATCATCAGTGAGAGTGCAGGGCTGTAAATACTGCTTGTTACTATGAGTGATGGAGAGACTGACCTTGAGAGAACTGGCTGAGGGGCTCTAGATGGACAGTCAAAGAAATTAGCATTAGTCTTATAAGGTCAGCGGTCTCCAGGACAATAACACAATGTTCCTTCTGTGTGTTTCTTTGACTAAATTTGCCACATTTATTTCCATTAAAAGGACAAACCAGATGCCCTTGCAGAATTATCTGTGAATAAACAAAAGTATTTCTGCATAACCAATGCTGAATATGCTTGAGTCAGCAGTCTTGGTCACATCATTTTAAGATTTATGTGGAATATTATTGAATATTATTTTTAAGTAAAATAATATATATATATATATATATATATATATATATATATATATATATATATATATATATATATATATATATATATATATATATATTTTTTTTTTTTAAATATGGTCATTAAATATTGTATTCATTGTTATATTATTATATTTTTATTTTATTCATATATTTATTATATATTATTTTATTCATGTTATTTATTTTTTAATAATATTAAATTAACTTATGAAATTGTTAAAATAACATTCTTTTTAAAATATACTATTTTACTTAATCATGCCACCAATCTTGTTTATGTCAAGTTTTGGGTTTAAGACCCAAGATGCTCTTGGCTCTGCTGTCAAATGCTGGTCCCCTGATTTTACTTGTAGGGAACTTTTCCAGGGGAAACAACATATGACAGCTCTATGGTCCTCATAACACAGTTCAACAGTGCTAAGACAAGACAGCCTTCACGCACAGATCTCCTTCAAAAGCCTTGTGTGACTAAAACATTTGTAAATACTGAGTCATGAGTTCAAATGATCTATTTTCAGGATGCCCGATGTGTTACTCCCCTCTTTCCCATACTGTGGCCAAGTGATTTATTGTCACGTGATCTACACCAACGCTCGGCGATCAACAAAACTACATAATTTCCAAGGAAAAGGGAATGGCTCTATTCAATCAGATACGGATACACTATATACAGGATTTGTAAATAGATTCTGTTAAATGTAAGACATTCTAAAATCAAAGCATGTGTGTCTAGAGTATTCATAAAAACAAAAGAATTGAGATAGAAAACACTGACATTGAACACTTTCACCATTTGAACTAAAGCACCTTTTCAATCATTTCTTCCTGATAAATGACTAATAATACACTTCACTGACAGAGCTGCTGACCCAAAACTTATCTTTCAGCTCTTAAATAAATATTTCCCAATATAACGAACATGTACTTCCAAAACTGAATTGATTTTTCCGCTCAGATGTGTGTAATGAGTTTACTATCCCACAAAAACACTCTGGAGCTCTAGTCATGTCACAATGTACTGTAATAAGTTCAGTGGTACACAACATGTTTCACAATAAATGAATACCATTTGAAATGGTTGCCTTAATAAAATGCTTACAGCAGGACAATGTTACATTTCTCTGATATATAACTGAATGCTGAAAGAGCAATAATTCACCCCCAAATGAGCAATAATTCACCCCAAAATGAAAAATATCATAACTCACTCTAATCTTCTTCCAAACATGGACAACTTTCTTCCACAAAAACGAATGTTGATGATAGTCCACTATTCACTTTCAATGTACAGAAAGAACCAACGAAAATGAAAGGAGACCGAGACTGACATCCTACCAACTTCTTCTTTTGTGCTCCACAGCAGAAAGTCATACTCGTGTGGAAACAACATGAGGGCGATAAATTGATGGCAGTTTTAATTTTTGGTGTGAACTATTTCCTTAAATACTTGGTTTCTAAACTCTAATTCAAATGACATAAAACAGCTCTGTATGACTCACACCACCTGACTGACAGCTGAGTGTCCCAAACCATAATGAGCTGCCTCCCTAGACAGTATTTTGGGCATGCAGAACGTATCTATATGAGATCCTCAGAATACTCAGAACGTTCCAGACGCGTCTAAGTTACAAAAATGCTGTCTAGGTAGGCAGCTCAATAGGTTTTGCGACACAGCCACTGACACTGTGGCTTTACAGTGTGTTTGGCTCAGCAACTTCGTGAGGCAACCGACAGTTTAAAGATGAAATAAATTAAAGGGACAGTCCCCGAGCACAAAAGTCGCCATATACAATCCTAATATCGGTTTAACAAGTTGTTCTTGTGTAATATCTTCTCAGGCTGAAGCGGTCTGACTGGTTGCTCGCTAGCTGCTTAGCTAGAAGGTCATTCGCAGTCGACTGAGAGAAATAAAGCCTCTTGAATGAGCCTGTGCTCTATAAATTACCTTGTCACTGATGTTTTCAGTGCTGTCAGGGTCTCCTCCTCCTCCTCGCCGTCTCAGCTCCGTCATTTTGGCTTATTCAGTCTAAATTATGCATAGATATCGTCGGAGGTCACGCGTTAAAATAAAGCAGAGCGGGGTTCTCGGTAATCCGGTTACATTTCACCTACTGCGACCATCGAGGTGTCTCCCGCTGCAGGTGGAGGCACAGACAGCCTGCGTGCATTTGTTTATCTGCTCTCTCTCTCTCTCTCTCTCTAACTCACTGCGACCATCGAGTGTCTCCGGCAGTGACTGCCAGCTGGTGCAATGCTTCTGCGCTCTCTCGCTCTCTCTCTCTCTCTCTCTCTCTCTCTCTCTCTCTCTCTCTCTCTCTCTCTCTCTTCTCTCTCTCTCTTCTCTCTCTCTCTCTCTCTCTCATCTTGCTCACTCTCTCGCTCTATCTGCTCACTACTTCTCAGGATCAGCATAAACTCACTCCACATCCAATCGATGCTTAGTCTACTCAACTCACTCATGAATCATATAAACTGAATTTCATTCATCATATTGTGAAGTCACATCCAACATTTTTAGTTGTGGAAAGACATTAGAAAACCTTTACAACAGTATTAAACTTCCTTTGTTTAACACGAGCCACCTTTTACTCTCATTGCTTTTTTTCCCATATGGGGAAAAGTGAGTGATGACCGACACTGTCATACTGACTCACTCTGAAAAAAGTGAGTCAAGAGAGTCATGCATTGCATGCAGGGTTGAACAACGTGAAAGTGACTAAATAATGACTAGAGATTTTATTTTGGGGAAACTATCCCTTTAACCCCCTTTCTTAGCTAATTGTTGAACAATATTTTGTAGATTTAAAGTGAAAGATACATATATATAATTAATCATTAATCATTAATTTAATAGTGGTAAACAAACAGCTGGCACAGTATGATAAAAAATACTATAGAAGTCAACTGTTTGGTTACCAGCATTCTTCAAAATATCTTCTGTGTTCAACAAATGAAAGGTTTGGAACAAGTGGAGGATGAGTAAATGATGACAGAATTTTTATTTTGGGTGAACTATCCCAAGCATGAAAACTCACTATAAATTCATACAGGTGCATCTCAATAAATTAGAATGTCGTGGAAAAGTTCATTTATTTCAGTAATTCAACTCAAATTGTGAAACTCGTGTATTAAATAAATTCAATGCACACAGACTGAAGTAGTTTAAGTCTTTGGTTCTTTAATTGTGATGATTTTGGCTCACATTTAACAAAAACCCACCAATTCAACAAATCTCAACAAATTAGAATATGGCGACATGCCAATCAGCTAATCAACTCAAAACACCTGCAAAGGTTTCCTGAGCCTTCAAAATGGTCTCTCAGTTTGGTTCACTAGGCTACTCAATCATGGGGAAGACTGCTGATCTGACAGTTGTCCAGAAGACAATCATTGACACCCTTCACAAGGAGGGTAAGCCACAAACATTCATTGCCAAAGAAGCTGCCTGTTCACAGAGTGCTGTATCCAAGCATGTTAACAGAAAGTTGAGTGGAAGGAAAAAGTGTGGAAGAAAAAGATGCACAACCAACCGAGAGAACCGCAGCCTTATGAGGATGTCAAGCAAAATCGATTCAAGAATTTGGGTGAACTTCACAAGGAATGGACTGAGGCTGGGGTCAAGGCATCAAGAGCCACCACACACAGACGTGTCAAGGAATTTGGCTACAGTTGTCGTATTCCTCTTGTTAAGCCACTCCTGAATCACGTCAGAAGCGTCTTACCTGGGCTAAGGAGAAGAAGAACTGGACTGTTGCCCAGTGGTCCAAAGTCCTCTTTTCAGATGAGAGCAAGTTTTGTATTTCATTTGGAAACCAAGGTCCTAGAGTCTGGAGGAAGGGTGGAGAAGCTCATAGCCCAAGTTGCTTGAAGTCCAGTGTTAAGTTTCCACAGTCTGTGATGATTTGGGGTGCAATGTCATCTGCTGGTGTTGGTCCATTGTGTTTTTTGAAAATCAAAGTCACTGCACCCGTTTACCAAGAAATTTTGGAGCACTACATGCTTCCTTCTGTTGACCAGCTTTTTAAAGATGCTGATTTCATTTTCCAGCATGATTTGGCACCTGCATATTGCCAAAGCACCAAAAAGTTGGTTAAATGACCATGGTGTTGGTGTGCTTGACTGGCCAGCAAACTCACCAGACCTGAACCCCATAGAGAATCTATGGGGTATTGTCAAGAGGAAAATGAGAAACAAGAGACCAAAAAATGCAGATGAGCTGAAGGCCACTGTCAAAGAAACCTGGGCTTCCATACCACCTCAGCAGTGCCACAAACTGATCACCTCCATGCCACGCCGAATTGAGGCAGTAATTAAAGCAAAAGGAGCCCCTACCAAGTATTGAGTACATATACAGTAAATGAACATACTTTCCAGCCAACAATCCAGAAGGCAAGAGAACAGACTACTTCAGTCTGTGTGCACTGAATTTATTTAATACACGAGTTTCACAATTTGAGTTGAATTACTGAAATAAATGAACTTTTCCACAACATTCTATTTTATTGAGATGCACCTGTAGTGACAACCAAGTTTTCATTTCTGTTTATCTGCCTAGTGTGTAATAAGAATAACACAGAAACAGAATAATAAGCCTATATGCTAAAGCAGTGGCATAAGATAGTGTGTCTCTAGACAATAATTTTACTTAGATTAGTAATTATGTCAGTATTATTATTATTTAACACTAACTAGAATACATTGTTTCATCATGATACTTTATTATATTCCAGTTCATATTTACATTAATTGTTTGTACTTTCTGTGTCCTAAGTATGTTTGTTAACTTTGTATTATTAAAAGATATAAATTGCTTGCAAACAAATGTGTGGTTTTGGAATGTCACTCAGGTTGCAACACTGTCTGTAACTTGCTTTCTCAAGATGGCGAGTGGTTTACTGGACACCCAAATTTAACCATGCATGTTGCAAGAAGTCTGAAGGATTCATGTTCCACTAGAAAGGATTGATTCTCAGACAAATGAGTGTTCAGCAGTGTTCCTAGAAACCAGTCATCAAACACCTCAGTGCTTTCATCAGAGACTTAATACTGGGTTGTTGTAGCTGTTCTTAAGTGATCAGGACAAACATGTTAGTTTCCAGCACAATTAATGCTGTCTGTTTTAAGCATTAATTAAACACAATGCATTCAACTGCTTTGATGCAATACAGTCAATTTCAAAAGCATGAAATCATATGTGATATTTTCCAAAGATCTCCTATTATAACCAAGTTCCTAGACTTCTAGATCATAAATTTTTGCACTACATTGCAATCAATGATGGAAAGAACTCATCTGAGGACACTGGTGGTGGTAAACAGCAAGTATTTAATTGAAATTAAATTAAAAAGTATGAGTACCATTTGTATTGCGTCATAATAACAGGTACAGTATAGGGGTTATTTATGGGGGAGGGGTTCATGTAATTGTTTTTCAACACAAATATACAATGAACATTCAGCTACCACAGTTTTGCACACTAGATACTGTAGTAATGCAGTCTATCACAAGACCACCAAACAGGGACAATCCGTGTGTATTTCATCAGTTCTGGGATCAGTCCTCAACATCCATATATTAGAGTACAAAAAGTCAACCAAAGAGTCGTGGGACACTCCACCTAAAGCTGTACACAAAACCTTCAGGATCGACTCGTTAGATAATGACATAAAAAAATGAGCTAAAGAAAGAGAAAACAAATAAAACGATGTCAAAACATATACAATACACTGACACAGAAAGTCAGCTGTGTTAGACATGCAACAAGTAACCAAACTTGCTGAAAAATCATAAAAAAGAAAAAATAATTGTATAAATACTTTGTACAGTTCATCTAACTGTAAAGAAATGCACCCTTTCAAAATAATACCCCACAACATAAAAATGCATCTGATAAAACAGTGATTACTCCATTTCTTTGTCTTTTCTACATGTCAAGGTGCAAAAATAATTTCAGATTGATATAGCCATTTGATCTTTGAGCTGCTTGTCGACAGCAAAATCCCAACAGCTTTATGATGTTATGATTGCACGCTGAATTACAGTACATTAATATAGAATAATTCAACTATAAGGAGTGCATATTAGGCTGTACGGAAATCATACAACAGTGAATAAAACGACTGCAATGGTAACAAATGTTTCATCTTTTTAAAGTTGCAAGTTTCAGACCATTTAAAGAAAGAAAGAAATTCTCTCTATTAATCAAAGCAGCACTTTTGATAGGGTATTGCCACAGTATCAAAAAGAAAAAAAAAATCTTTCTCTTTCATAGTTTTGTCTAAGGTAAGGAGAAACTAGGCTTCCAGTCCATTAAAATCATTAAATCCCTTTTTCTTTACACATGATAACATTCAAGCTAGTCTTTCGTGAAATGTGTGTGGAGTGAAAACATCAGTAACTATTGCTTTCCTAATCTATAGACATTTACACTGGTGCAACATCGCAAATAGTTAAAATGGTGAGATTTTAAGAATAAGAATAAATGCATGTTTTTACTAAAAACAAAACCATATTTTTTAAGCTAGTGTCAGAGAGTAACATTTAAGTTGTCTAATTCATATTACTTAATAACAGATGAAGAATTAGTCAGAGAAGTTCCACACTAATACAAAATTTACAGATGCGAAACATCCAATATGAAATAAGCAGGAACTCTGACACTTCAGAAGCATGTCTGATATTACAGTCTTTCAATTGGTTAGAAACATTTCTGTCTTCTGTCGCATAACAATTGTGGTGGAATCATTTAAAAGTTGAATGAATCCTGTCATTTAAAAAAATAATTTAAAGTGGTCTTTAATCTAAATTCAACATTTACATACTTTCATTGACCTGTTAAAATAAGATAGTTGCATATCAAGCAGGTTGGCAACAAATTTTAAATGGAAAAATTGAACTATGGCAACTGGCTGATACTGTGGGCAACACAACAGAACATATAAAATAAACATAATTAAGCATTTGCATAACTAGACAAGCTAGTAATGTCAACCCACAAACATTTATCAACATTCATAGTCCCCAATATTATTCCCGCTGGGAGGCCGTGACTTGTGACATCGACTACACACACACTCGCAGTTTTGTTCTTTTAAAGCCAAGAGTGATTTTTAACATACTGTAATACTATATTACAAGCAATGTGTTGTTTTGATTTCTTTTCTCTCTTAATAATGACTTTTTGTTTCACTGTTTCTAGTTAAAAATGCCATTGTAAGTATTTACAATATAAACAAGTGTCATCTCGTTTCATCAGGAAGCGTTTTATATGCATTGCTTTTTCTAAACGTAATGCAGACTTTGTGGATGATACCAATGAGATGACGAAGCATACTGCAAAAGAAAAAGCATGAATGGAAAAGTAAACTAACAATCGTCTCTTTTGAACGGTCGCACTTCCGCAGTGTATGAAATTATGAGCATTAGTGATCCCATTTTGGTCTACGTCAGTGCTTTACCAATGAGATTTTGCATGGGGAGCAGTGAAATGTTTTTTTTTTTTTTTTGAGGGTGGTTGGGATTTTGGGCTTTGGGCATGTGATGCGGGGTGAACTAGTTTCTCGGGCTTTCTTCAGAGCCTCGCTCATGCTGCAGGTTGTAGTAACAGTTCTGACACACACGCACAGGAGAGGAGATTTTCAGCCGCTTAATCTCTGACTGGAAGCGACTACACCTGAGGGAACAAGCACATTTGAAACCCTTTCAAGAGATTCTAAAGATTACACAGCACAAAATGTCTAAAACACAAATAAAATGCAAAAAAAAAAAAAAAAAAACGCAAAAAAAACAAACAAACAAAAGTTGCAGTGGTCTTTATCCAATTAGTTTTGAAAATAAAACACAAACAAAAAAGTAATTTAAAGATTATACAACACAGATTAGTAAAACACAAATAAAAAAACATCAAAAACCACAAAACAAAAAAAATTGCAGTGGTCTTTTCTCAATTGGTTTAGAAAAAAACAAACAAACAGAAAACACACAAAAACAGAAAACAAAAAAACAAAAGAGAACTAAAAACCAAAACAGTGGTTTTTACAAAAAAAAAAAAAAAGAAACAACAAACAAATAAACATACAAACAAAAAATAGTTGCAGACATTTTCCAATTGGTATTAAAAATAAATAAAAAACAAATAAGTATTTACACTTATACTTATTTAACAAATAAGTATTTAGTTCACATATTATAAATATTATTGCAAATCTGTCTTACTTCTGGCAGAAGACCTGGCCACAGTTTCTGCAGTGGTGGCGCCTTTCAGTGAGGGAGAAACGCACAGTGCATCCAGAGCAGCTGTCCACCTGCTCATCCTTCACCCAGTGATCTGCGGTAGAGCGTCCGGGCTGATCACTGACAGACCAGCTAAACACACGGCCACAGCTGTCGCCTACCAGGATCTTACTGTGGTCTCTGAGTACACAAGAACAGCTTGTTATCAACGGTCTTGTTTAAAGACAATTTATTTGAGATGCTCTGAGCAAACACTGGCTTATTAATGTTAAACCACATTAGAAACCAGCTTCTCTTTTCTCCTCATTCCACCACAAACACAGAGCACCTACTTTGAAATGGCAAGCGAGGTGATTTCCGCAGGATGAACGTTGTCCTTGCGGTCAAACGCTGTGTGCATGGTGAGTTTGCTCCGGAACACCAGCTGTCTCTCCCATCTGTAGCCTGTTTAAGAGACAAAGCTAACGGTGAAGAACATGCCAGTTGCTCACATTAAAGCAAAAACACAAGAGAACAGCATTTGAATAACAATGCAAACGAAAAACTTAAAAGCCACACTTCTGAAATCTTTGAATTAGAAATACAGTACATTTTGATAAAATTCAAATCAACGATTTACTGCTCTCGCTTTGGTTTACATCCTAACTTTTAATGTAAACTGTGATTCCGATGTTATAATTTGTAATGAAAATGTATTAAATTAGAAGGAAATCCATTAAATTAAAAAAAAATTAATTGGAAATTTAAATGATTAATTGAATTAGTAAATGCATCAAATTGATCAAAATGTTATTTATTATTTAGCATATTTAATACCTTAATACTCTCATAACATTGCGATTTTAATCAATTAATGTAATGAAATTAGTTTTTTATAGATTTATTTTGGCATTTTTGCTTTTAACTGAGACAGAACAGCACAGAATCTGGCAGGAAGCGAAGTGGAAGAGAGAGGGGGACAGAATCGGGAAAGGTCCCTAAGCCAGGACTCAAACTTGGGTCGCCCAAAGAGCAACCGCACTATATGTTCTGCCCACGAGGCTATATTTAAAATTGTTTAAAATTAGAATAAAACAATTCATATAAAAAAAATTAAAGGGGACCTATTATGCAAAAATCACTTTTATAAGGTGTTTGAACACAGTTGTGTGGCCGCAGTGTGTGAAAACAACCAGCCTATAATGTTAAAAATCCAACAACTAATTTTTTTTATAAAACCAATAAATCATGAACAGTCTCTCCAAACGAGCTGTTTCAGATTCTCCCTCTGTTCACGTCACCGAGGGGAAAAAGTCCCACCCATTTGTGACGTTCTCTGCCCTATTAGCATAAACACAGCCTGAGTGAGAAGCTGCGGTCTACAATTACTGGAGATATATACAATGTCAGCGCCAAAGAGGCATTACAAGTGTTGTGTTTTGGGATGCACTAATGAACACAGGAGTCGCCATAATCTCCCCCCATCTGAGCCGAGGACACGGTGGTTAAATTTAATTTTCAAAGGAAATATCCTGGAAAAAATCGGTAATGTCCCCTAAATGTTCAGGTATCAATACCAACGCTTTGTGCGCGAACGTCAACTCCACACAAAGTATCACGCGTTTGTTTTCCAAATTGTCTTTCTGAAAGAGCTTCTTGGCACTCTGTAAGGCTAATTGCTAAAGCTATCATTGTCTCTGCCTGTTTTCAATGCTGCTGCCTTCAACTGCTATCAGAATGATCTTAAATAGGAATGTGGTAGTTAAAAATTGCATATGAAAGCAATGCGAGTCGATCGCTTGAAGTTGCCGAGCTCACAATCAGAAGTGGGACTGTGAGTTTGTGATAGCATGAGACCAGCTATGTTGTTATTTTTATCCCGCCGTGCTCCCCGTCTGTGTAATTCATAAACGCGAATTTATTATGCACAGTATAATCAGTTGACTGACTTTGAAACCGAGTATGTTTTCTGTAAAGATAACAGGCTTGTACTAATAGTGGAATGTTTATTTGCAAAGGCTAGCACTGCTAATGCCGGAGCTTGAGCTCTTGAAGCTCCACCCTCTTCTTTGGGAGCAACAGCTCATTTACATTTAAAGCAACATACTCAAAATCAGTGCTTTTTGGCTCATACCCTAAAAGTGGCAATTTTAACAAGCTATAAAAATTTATCTGTGGGGTATATTTAGCTAAAACTTCACATATACGCTCTGGGGACATCAGAGACTTATTTTACATCTTGTAAGAAGGGGCATAATAAGTCCCCTTTAAATTAAATCAGTAAATCAACTAAAATAGAATTAAATTCAATTAGAATTACATACAAATACAAAAAAAATAAAAATAAAAAAAGCTAAATGTCACAACTTGTTTTAATCTACTGCACCTGGTTTGAGCTTGTTGTACGACCGAGCCTCCATAGTGCTGGGCTGAAGAGGCTGTGGTACTGGTCCATGCGGGGGTGCTGAGTGCGGCTGTAGATGCGGCTGTGAGGGAATTCCCGGTCTAATTTGGCCCTCTGAGTAGTTTACAAAAACAAAGCCGTCCTTCTCGTCAATACTGAGTGTGTCCGACCAGCGGCGGGAGTTGTCAGAGCTGCTGTCCACCGACCATGAGGCTCCGGCGCGAGGTTTGGGTCTATGGACCGTGCTGCTGGGCTGGCTGATTGAGGTCCGAGGTTTAGCGTCCTGACTGAGGCTGGTTTCCTCTCCTTCAGACTCACTGCTGTCATCCTCTGGAGCATCACGAGCCTCTGGAAGAACAAGACTTGAGGTTATTTAATCTGAAAAGATCATCTAAAAGTCAGAAAAAAAAATCTCTGTAATGCAGAGTGCAGGCTAAAATGTTATTTAAAATCAATTTTATCCAACTAGGTTTACTTAATATTTTCTTATCATCTTTCCAATATTAAAGCACAAAAGACATAAAAAAGGTGCAATGGAGGGATGTTTTACCAATCTCTCCACAGCAGTCTGGTACATCAGGGGGCTCTACAGGTTCTGGAGCAGGGGTTTCTGGGACTTGGAGGAACTCAATTCTCCAGAACTACAAAATAAAGCCATTTGTCAAGAACCATTGTCTGTTGACACTTTAAAAGACAGAGTGAAAAGAAATAAAGTAAATCAAGGAGAAGACCATTACCCTGACAACACCATCTGAGTGTCCCGTAACAATAACATTCTGTGTGTCCCACTCATTCATCTCTGAGATGCAGCAGCAGAGGATTTGTTGGCTGCGGCCTGTGAAAGTGTTGGCGCTGGCGATGGGACTTCCATTGATGCTCCACACATGGATGTAGGTGCCAGCACAGGACACTATATCACCCTACACACAGACACACAGGGTCTTATCCAATTCCTAGAACACTTCGCTTTTATTCTGAGGCATCAATTTATTATGAGGATTCATAAAAGGCAAGAATTTAAATCAGGAGGCTCTTTCTTTTCTAAAGTAGTAATGGTCTCACTTAAGCAGAAATTAATTCCTTTTCAGGAATTTTTCAAAGGCAAGCACATTTTTAATGTGTTTAATAACTTTTAAACATTAAAGTGTACTACTGTTTCCAAAGAGCTTGATGAACAGATGAAATTAACTTCATACCAAAAAGGTTTGATGAGTTGGCAAACATTTTACTTCTGCATAATAATAATAATAATAATAATAATATATTTTCATAAGAATAAAAAATATATTATATTTGGTATTGCCACAATAAACTAAAAAAATGCTAAGAAATTTTCCACAATTTTCTGTGAGTAATAATACAAATAAAAATAATAATAATAGTAATACAACAATAACAATACTTATTTTTATATGTATACATATTTTACATTTTCAATATTAAAATAATTTATTAATAAATTATTTTATTACCCTAATAAGGCATACAAATGCAAAGACCATACAATGAAAAGAGTGCTTATTAAATGGCCAAAAGGAAACTTGAATGAAGTTTAAACACAACACTTGTCACTCAGGTAATTCTGTTAGGTAATTCAGGTAATTCATTATTGTTGACTCACAGTAAGCTCGTTGATGCAGAGTGCTGAGACGGGAGCCCGATGGCCCCTCAGTTGGGTGACGAAAGACAGCTTATTCAGGTCCCAAATGATGCACGTACGGTCCCGAGAGCCACTCACAATGATGTGGTAAGTTGATGACGCTGTGAGACATGTAACTGCATCTGTGTGGCCCAGAAGAGCCTGGAAACATGAACATATACATTAATCAATGCATAAAACATTACAATTAAATAAAATTCATTTATAAAGAACAAATAGGTGTAGCATACAAGTCTAAAGGAAAACTTAGTTTTAAAAAGCAAATTGAGCAAAAAAAAATAAAAAAAATCAATCAAGCAAGCAGCATTTTAACAAATATAACACAAACCTGTTTGAGTGTGAGGCTCTTGGCTTTCTCTTTGGAAGTCCCGGTCTCCCACACACAGATAGCAGTGCTTAATCCTCCAGTAATGAACAGTTTGGGATTGGGGCAGATAGCACACAGGATCTGCCCCCACTCAGACAGCCATTCATATACTACAACCGCCTATGAGACAAACACAACACATGAACACCAGACAACTGATACAGAAAACGAAATACACAGAATAAACCAAAAACAAGCTTAAACTTTGCTGTCTTAATTAGCTCAAAAGGAAGGTGAAAAAAAAAAACATTTCAAAAACATTTCCACAACACCTGTTTTCAACATATATATACATTTTTTTTCTTAAGCACCAAATCAACATAGAATGTTTACTGAAGGATATGAATATTTTCCACTTTGACACAGCAGACTGGAGTAATGACTGCTAAAAATTCAGCTTTGCCATCACAGCCATAAGTTACACTTTAAGATGTATTAAAATAGAAAACAGTTATTTTAAAATCTAATAGTGTTTCACAATATTTTACTGTTTTCCTAATCAAATAAATGCAGCCTTGGTGAATATTAGGGAATTCTTTAAAAAAAAAACCATCATAAACTATTACAGAACCCAAACTTTTCAACTGTAGTGTTGTTATAAATATGCAAAGTTTTGCAGATGCACTTTTCCTAAATGCATTTCAGGATCTGACAGCCGTTCACAGCAGCTGCTGAAAACATGAGCAAACAGAAGAACATGTATGTTGCGAATGACCTTGTCAGACTCGTAGTTGGAGAGGCGGCAGCTGAGGTCTGCATAGCCCCAGGCGAAGGTTTTATTCCAGGCAGGAGGAACCAACACCTTGTTCTGCTCAACAGCCAGAATGCCCTTGTCAGTGCACACTATCTGACCCACTGGCTCCTTCAGCTCTGTAAAACACACACGACACACACAGAGCTTATTAAATGCGCTCCACTTTATGGCTAGAGACGCTGGTAATATTTTACAAAAAGTATTCCTGAACAAACAAGTTTTAACAAATAAAACCATACATGAATAAATTGTTGATCTGACTTTGATTGAGCTCTGTGATCATAACAGAGCATGTAATGCCACTGTATACCTCCATCTAATTTGCATTACCTTTGACAGGGGTGAGAGAGGGCCGCAAGTTGTCCAGATGATGGAAGAAAATTTTGTCTAAGCTGGAGTTGAGTGTAACAGGTACACCAGGTACCTCTCCGTTTGACTTACTGCGCACTCGCTTTGGAGGATGGGGCTTCTTGAAAAGCTAAAAGAGAAGAAACACAGAGGTTAAACTGGATACGAAGCAAAACACACACCAGGACGTACAGTACTGTAGAGTGGTGCCAAAAGGTATTTGGACACCTAGGTAACACAATTTCATTGCATTAAATACAAAATAACAAAACAAAAGCATCTGCAAACAAATGAAGCTAGAGATTTTTCAGAACCAGCTTTCTTTTAACCAGTTGGTGTCAAGGTGATTTTTAGTAGAAATATAAAGTCAGTTTTCCTCAAGTATGCACAGGTAACCACTGACAGTTCATGACATTTTCAATAATGAAACTGCAAACCTGTTTTGGGATCTGGCCAAAGTTGTTGATAAATCCAATGGTAGCTGTTTCTTTAAGTGGGTCATTAATGTTGTAGATGTCCACCTGGCCCTCATAGAAGAGATGGTGGAAGACATTGACCGCTTCCACCGCTGGAGGACCCTGCTGCTTGTAACCAAAGATCAGGTCGATCCATTCATGCAGATGGGCGCTGACATAGTCACACTCCAAAGCCTGAAAAAACACACACAGTCCTTAAAGGTTATTTACTTATTTCTGAAAGTGGCCTTCAGTTATTCTCTGACATTTCTGAGGATGAAACAATAACACTTTCTGACTGCCGGCTTTATCAGGGGATGACGTATTTCGATGTCAATTACCTCTCTGTGAACCCTGATGAACTCTTTCGGGTCTCCTTTTGCCCATGGAGGCAGAATCACATCTCCAAGCTTGATGCCATTCTGTTTACTCCCTTTAGAAAAGATCGATCAAATAACACACTCATGTTAAAAAAAAAAAAAAAAGAGAGAGAGAGAGAGAGAGAGATTGTATTTAGGGTACAGATCAGGCTAGATGTCAATCTCATCCTTACCAAGATCGAAGTTGTTGGAATTGAGCAGGAACTCAGGAAGGTAGAAGAACTCCGGAATGAGTTCCTTCACATCAGCCATGTTGTGTTTGGAAGCAGAGAGCCAAGCCTCTCGTACGCTGTGAAACATTCGGTCAGCCAGATCAAAATGTCCTCCCTGAAAACACAGATGAAACTCACATATAACCAGCAGCTTCAATCTTTCTTGAAACTAGATCAGCTGTTCACACTAGGGACGATAACTAAAGTTTTAATAATTGTTCTTAATTATATGAGAAAAGACAGGTCTACACCACAGGTATAAAGGCACAGAGGAACTATACAGTTTTTTTTTTTCCCAGAAGATGAACACTAACAACATTGACAGCCCATCAGAAAACATAACTTTAAAGAGCTTGAGCATTTAAAGTAGCAGGCAGCATGTACTTTTAAACAAACAGAACATTATTGTTGTGGACACTGATGTAGTTATCATTATAGCTATTGTTTTTAATGTGAATGGGCCTTCACTGTCCATTAATAACAACCTCTTGTCAGAAACAAAGGAATTTCTTTATAAATGCTTGGAAACAGTAGCTTTGGATGGAAAAAAAAAACACTAAATATTTGTGAGGGTGCAGAAGATGCTAAGCTTATTGTGGAGACAGCTGGTCTCCAGTCTGCTCTTCCACTTTTGTTTGTTTTTTGGTTTTGACTGTGGATGCTTTATTTAGTGACATTCATTGCAAAATATATTTCCACCAGCATAAAAATGGATGTTGAAGAATAAAAGAACAATGATAAGACTGTCCAACTCAAGACTGTCCAATCTAGCCACACACAGGTACACAATTTGAACCTGGTTGGTAATAAAAAACTTTAAACAACAACTAAAACACTGAGTAAAGAGAAGAAAGCAACAAATGAAGAAAAGAGCAGGCCATGTAGGACTAACCTGAAGCCTGAGAAAGATCTGTGTGAATGGCTCCATTCTGACCAGATATGAGGCCACAATCATTGCAGAGGAGTAATGAGTGCCATAATGATACGCTGGAGTCTCGCCTGTGAAGAAACAAAAACATGTTTCAGAAGTCTCAGCATAGCAAGCACAGCTAACAGATCATCAAAAGGGGTCTCTGACTCACCATTAGGATCCTCCCAGTCTTTGAATCTTTTCTTGTACTGGATCAGTCTGTCATCTGTCTGAGCTCCCATGGGTTTGGATAAGTTTCGGAATGTCTTTGGATTGTTGAGGTCCAGTTCCTGTGGAATAAATCAAGATTTTGAACTTGGAAAACTGAAGCTCAGACTGCAAAAGGAAAGACACTGAACTGATACAAATTCCCCAAACAGAATGCCAATATACTGACATCTGCTGACAGAAGATCTTCTGACTTTTGAAACACTGTGGTTCTCAACATTTTGTGCTGCAGGACTTATTACAAGGAATGATCAAAAACAAGTTTGTACCTCAGAGTCAAAGTCTGCCAGGATCCATGGAAAGACAGGATACTGCATCAGGTCATTATATGACCTGCCAGCCAGTGTGTTGAGATGCATCAAATACTGGAAATTACTGATTTCACCTCTCTGCAAATAAAGAGTCTTTCATAAGCAACACTGAACAAGAAAACAAAACAGACAGCAACCTTAAAGTGAAGATACCGCACCTCCCATCTTTGCGTCACTGACTTCTCGCCGACCAGCGTACTGAGAAGACCAGACCTATTTAGAAAGAAACACGCATGTGAATGTTTATTTTAATAAATTTGCTAAATAAACTCTAAATTCACTTGTAATGTGAGGGTAACATACCCTTGTTCCACACTGGTGTTGGGACGTTGTCCAGAGACGGATTCTGAGCTGTCGGCTAGTGAAGGAACAACTGCCAGGAACCTAGAAAACAGGATTTGGCTTTGTGTAACCAACTTTTTTTTTCTGAGGTTCTTCAACAATTAAATTACTGTTAAAAACTATTTTTTCTTTTTTGGGCAGGGGAGGTATTATGTTTCCGCAAGAATGCATTAAAGGGATTGTTCATCCAAAAACAAAAGTATGAGTTTCTTCAAGAAGAAAAATCTTTTGTGCTCAACAGTAGAAAGAAACTCGTATAGGTTTACAATGACATGAGGGTGAGTAAATGATGACAGAACTTTTGTTTTTGGGTGAACTTACAAAAGATTTCAGTTATTAATTGTAGCTCTTTTGAACTTTCCATTCA
This sequence comes from Spinibarbus caldwelli, assembly GCA_039654775.1. NCBI lineage: Eukaryota > Metazoa > Chordata > Actinopteri > Cypriniformes > Cyprinidae > Spinibarbus > Spinibarbus caldwelli. The sequence continues at coordinate 28,982,358 of CM077222.1, read as the reverse complement.
TCAAATAGTCCTCAGAAAAGTCCTCAGAGTTTCCATTAAATGTTTAGCAGTCAACTGTTTTCATCAGTGATAATGTTTTCTGAGCTTGAAATCAGCATATTAGAATGATTTCTAAAGAATTATGTGACACTGAAAACTGGAGTAAAGTCTGATAAAAATTCAGCTTTGCCATTACAGGAATAAATTACATTTAAAATATATTAAAATGTAAAAAAGTTGTTTTAAATTGTAAAAATATTTCACAGTGTTACAGTTTTTACAGTATTTTTACTAAAATGCAGCAGCAATAAGCATAAGAAACTTCAAACACACATAATGGGTAAATTTACTCCATGAGCTGCATCTTAATGCAGTCTATTACAGTTGCGTATGAATGTGTGGTACACCTGCTCTAATATAGACAAATTTCACAATGATTTGCTGCCAAAATGGGGAGCTGCAGTGCATGACAGAATCTGAGAAAATGTCAGAGGAATTCATTTAGTTTGTCACCCTTTTAAATTTTTAATTGCTGAGTGTGACAACATTTGACAGAAGAGGACAAGATTTCATCTAAAATTGTCAGAAAGTGTGACATCCACAACCAAAACAGAGCTGTTTTGTGCCAGCTAGTGGGATGCTGCCAGTGTTTACAATACCTCTGATACACTTTGTTCCGGACTCCTTTTTGGAAAGCCAACAGATAATTTCTTCCATCACCGGAAAACACTTCTACTGCCATGGGCTGTGATGAAGACAGCAAAGCATAACTTCATTATTGCCATTAACATGAAAGCTGCCCAGAGTGTTATTTGGGTTCAAGCAAAGAATCAAGCCAAATGGTTTGTTTGCACACCTGAAGCAGGTAGCGACGCTTGTGCACCTCTCTGATGTCTTCGTAAGCAAAGATGCTACAGGTTCGTTTCAGCTGACTCTTGCTCTGCCGGGCCCCTCGGGGAATGATAGGCTCATGCATACTGCAAATGTCACAAAAACAAGCAGCGTATAGACCCAGTGCAACCACTAAAGCAGTGGTTCTCAACCAGGGGCCTCAGCAAAATTCCACAGAACGACAAGTCAATTAAATTATTAAGCCAATTATCATTAATATATTAAAATAATCTTAACATAACCACAGAATGGATTCACACGAACTGTAGGTTAATTAATGGGAAATATCAATACTTATAGTTTCTTTTAATAAAAAAAGGTACCAGATTTGACAATTATAAGAAATAGAAATTAAGAAACAGAAAAAGAATAATAGAATGAACAATAGAACGATAGCTAATTAGAATGACAGAAAGAACGATAGAATGAATTACAGATAAAACAACAGAATGATAGATAGATCAAATCATAGATATCAAAGATGGATAGAATTGCTGAATGGTAGATAGAACGTAAGAAAGATAAATAGATGGAGAACAATGGAATGACAGAACAAACGGCAGAGAGACAGACAGATACCAGATGATCTGCTACAAGTGAGTCTTTGTCATTTTTTTGAAGGGCAGAATCCAAAACATAAATTCTTACTTTGCAGGGAGTGTCTCAATGTCTCTAATCTCTCTGGTGACTGTCATTGTGAAGCCATCAATCACATAGAAATGTTCTTTCCCAAATAAGAGCAGCCCTTCACTGGTGTCCAGACCCTGAACTCGAGCACAGCGGTACATGTGCTGGATCTATCCGAACACACGGCAAACACATTCTCAGTACGTGTTTTATATCAATCAGTTCAAATTCAAAAAACAAAATAAGCCTAATCATCCAACCAGACAGATATTAATTATTTCCCTCATACTGATGGAGGATAATGTGAGCAGTAAATGACTAACTGCTGTTACAACAGTAATGATCAATACAAAGCTTCAGATTAGAACGCTTTCACCCAAATTTCCAAAGCCACATTGTTGCATTGACAACAGTGACTAGGAGTGACTGGCAGATGTATAGCTGTGGTGTGCTGCAGACCTTCTCTCCCTCCTCCAGCAGGCGGAGCAGCGTGGTGTTGTCGGTTTTCTGCTCCTCGTCCATAGCTCCTGACTCCAGCAACTCCTGCAGCTGGTCTTGACTGTCCTCATCAGCTCCATCCGCTGTAGAGCGGGACCGCTTTAAAGGGGCCTTAACCAAACCTAAAACACAACTGAGTTAGTACACCGAGTCAATCCATACAACACTCTTATAATATTACATGCTCATTAGTTTCAATAGATAGACAATCAGATCATTCAGAAGCCAGTTTCGTCCATTTAGTTTGAAGAGGTGGTAGAATTTCTAGTTACTAGTAGTTCATTTTTGAAAAAGGGGAAAAAAAAAATCATTGTAGTAATAATAGTATTTGTTTTATGTAGTAGTTTTAGTAGTTTCATTGTATCAAGTAATAGAGAGCACTGTCATGTTAAAATGACCTTTGACCCTTGCGATGGTGTCCTCTCCATGTTCAGGCTCCTGCTGTGTGGTCTCTCCCTCTGTGTTCTGCTCTATGGAGTGCTGGTACATCCCTGGGTTCCCTGACAGCAGCCGCATGTAATACTCCTTACTGTCGTAGCTTATCGCTCGTCTGTAGCGCACCGGTTTCTGGAAGGGTTGAAATTTAATGCTAACTGTTTAATTTAGTCCTTGTTAACTCTTCTTTTGTGTTTATATCAGTCATGATGAAAACAACCTTTATGTTAAAAATACAATCTTGGAAATCAGTGACAGCAAGAGGAATCCAGTCAGAGGCATGCAAACACAGTTTAGGCTCAGCACAGACACGTGTTCATCACTCCTTAAGAAAAACTCACATATAGTACATAATTCATATCTAAACACAATTAATATTCACCCACAATGCGAATTTAAACACATTTAAACACACTGTTAGATCAGCAGGTTTTCAAGATTACACAAAAATTCAGTCATGTGTCCAAACTTTTAAACTGGAACTGTAAGCAAATTTAAATTTTGATTTTAGAGAGAAAAACAACCTGCATGGTCATGCTGTATATCAACATTCTACTAAAATATCTATATGCAAAGATATATCTACATCTAGGAAACTGAAATGTATAATTACTGAACAACTGGCAACAGAAAACAGAGCTGTGATCTGTTTGTTTGAGCGGCCCAACTGGGCCAGATGTAGTGAGACTGGCTCAACCAATGGAGGGAGTTTAGGGCGGGTCTACAGTATCTGTTTGCTGAACAATGGAAGATGTGTGAAGTATTTTATTTTTGCAGTTCTGTTTGGTGCCAGTAGTGGTGCAGAATTGACTTATTTCAGCTCTCAAACTACAATATGAATACCAATAATTAGTGAGTTATAAGTAGCATGCAACATTCTTGTCTGAATATTGTCCCACTTCACATTCTATAATATGGATTACAAGGGATTAGCAAATTGGAGGGATGGAGCTGTCCTAAACCAATTTTTCTAGAGGTTTCCCTGTGTATGAAATATTTACAACAGGAATGACAGCAGAGAAAACATCTCCAAACAGCATTTTAAGCATTCTGCGGAGGCGTCAATCCACATACGCCTCCTCATCATGTATCAGACAAATGCAAAAGGTTTGGGACATTTATTTTACACTTAATGTGGCAATGCAGATGTTTGAGGGGGTACAGCAAGACTGTAGTTTAGGCACATTTAATTTTGTACCTGGACTGGTATGTTAACCATTGCACCCATTAATGGCACCTGTGATTGATTCTGAAAAGGGAAAAATGGGCAATAAGGCAAGAGGAGCGTTGTCGTTTGCATTTCAGGCTTCTTATGTGAAGTCATTACCATTATATGGCTAATGCTGGCAATTAAAGTTTGAGAGTTTACAAAAGATCCATTCAGAGCAGATTATCAACCATTAGTGCTATACACATGCTTACTTTCACTGAGACTATAGGCAAATTCAATTGATTTGTTTCAAATGGGGTAAAATAAGGTTAAAGAAAATTATGTTTTCTTAATTAAGTTTATTTTCTATTTCGGGCAGCTAGAATTTACTAATATACAATAAACGTACCTCCTTTACACTGAAAAATTATAAGAAAAAAAGTACACTAGCAAGTACACTAACCTGAGTGCTTGCATTGGGCTCAGGATCAGGCACGTAGGGATAATGAATGTAAAACATGTCGTTCCGAACCATCTTCTTCCTCATTCTACAGGGTCCCTCGGTCATGTCCAACTGAAACTTGTCCAGGTGGGAGCCAATAGGAGGCCCCCAGAGGCCCCTCTCCCGAAGCAGCTCATATTCAATCCCTGCCCACTCATCCATCACATATTTCAGCGCATTCTGCTGTCTCTGTGAGAAAACAAATGCATATTTGCATCAAAATCTAATTTTTTTGTATAAATCATTCCACTACGATCAGAACTGGGAAAACATTTATTTAGCGACCCCTCCATTTAAAATATTTCAGCAATTATTATTATTCTGAAAGATCTATTTGACTTTTGCATATGTTTGAAATTGAAGGGTTACCTCTTGATGCTCCTTGTACTGCATTGCTACCAAGTCCCGAACTACAGCAATGTGCGTGAACATCCACTGAAAGGTTTCCTGTCGACAGTCAAAATAATGTGAGCACAAACTTCCTGTGCAGGTCCATAAGATCAGCTGTGAAATCACTTTCACATCTGTGACAGTTTATTTTCAACTCAACTAAACTTTTATTTATAAAGCACTTTCAAAACCATAAGAATGGACCAAAGTCCTGTACAGAGATAATTATAACTCTAAAAAAAAAAATAAAATAAAAATAACATTACAAACATATAATACGAACACACCATAACACCAATATAAATCGTACAACGAAATCACTCACATTAAACTGACTCACTCAAATGCCAAAATTCTGATGAAATAAAAAAGTCTTTAAGTTCCCTTTAAAAAAAGTTCATAGTTGACGAGGGTTTTATGAATAGCAGCAAGGCATTCCAAAGTGTAGGAGCGGCAACTGAAAAGGCACAATCTCCACTGCACTTTAAACAAGACCGTAGAACAGTTAAGAGCAAGCTCTGAGAAAACGCAGATGATGTTGAGACTGGTAAGGAGACAGCATGCCCTTTATATCAGAAGCCTGATTGTGCAATGCTCTGTACACAAACATTAACATCTTGTATTGGATTCTATAATTACCAGGTAACCAATGAAGACATATCAACACAGGTGTGATATGATCCCATTTTCTGGTATTAGTTAAAAGTCTCCATGCATGTTGAATAACAATAGACCATAAATCTCAACCAGTTCTTTCTCAGGGTGTCTATTCCCAAATATAATAAACTCAGCCTCATTTAATTGTAGGAAATGATTTGTCAACCATCCCTTTACCTCAGTCAAACACACAGAAAAATTAGCAAATGATGTACAGTCATCAATCTCAAGAGAAAGTTACAGATGTAATCATCCACATACAAATGATAATTTATATTCTACTGCATAAAGATCGACCCCAAAGGCAACATGTATAACGAAAACAGGGTTGGACCAAGAATTGATCCCTGTGGAACACCCCAAGAGATAGATGCATGTCTAGATAGATGCATTTTGACAGTTACCTGTGCAGAAAGATTGTTCTTGTTCATTCCACTTTCCTTCTTGCTGCGACGGGAGCCAGTAAGTTTGGACAGACCAAAGCCACTGCTGACTCGAGACAGTTTGGACTGATTCGATGGGGCAACGGTCTCGCCCCTACTGATGCATTTCTTCTCATGGACTAGAAGCAAAACAGTGAAGGTTCAACACAGTAAGAGAAATGAGAGTATGGAGAAAACTGCAAAAATATTTAACAAGAAAAAATAAGCAGAGTGACAAAGACACAGGAAAGAGTGTGAAAGCAACAAGCTGTTAAAATTGAACTATGTGGGAGAATCTGAATGTGATGGATTTATAAAGTTAAAAATTTGAGTGTGTGACTGGATGTTTTCCTCACCCAGGTGGTTCTGCCAGCTTTTAGCAGCAGGTTCCTCTAAAGCAGGTCGAGCAGTGGTGATGTCCACATGTCCTCGATCATTGACTGGTAGAGACACTTTAAAAATGTCCTCCAGCATTTGCCGCTTACTGTGCATGAGCTCCGTCCACACACGATTCACTGCCTTGAGCAGCAACTGACGACCTGACAAACACAACAAAAAGGACAGGGTAAGTTTGATATCGATAATGTTTTTATGAGGGTTTGTGAAGTGCTTTAAGTATTAAAACTGTATGCTTTAATACACCACACAATTTGTTTGCAAAAATGTCATAAAAAGAGAAAAAGAACAACCTTCGCTAACATCCTGGCTCTGGACATTGTCCGACTCGTTCTCAGAAGGAACCGCGACATGCCAGGTGGTCATTCTGGCCTCTGCCTCCAAACCAAAGCCCTCCACACTACTGTAAGAAAGTGAAAGTGATGTTGACCTGTGGCACAGTGATACAGCACACCGTTCTCATACATTCAAAGACACCATGGCCTTTTGGCCAGCGCTTTATTTGTGCTGCACCATGTGAACATTCTCCCGTCAGTCAATATTATAAGTTTGAATGCTAGAACACAAACAGCAAGAATAATGAACTATCATTTCAGCACATCAGTCGCTCAAAATCAAATCAGTTGAAGTTATTGATCTTCCTGTATCAGCAGAGCATAGAGACTCAGAGTAGCAGCACTACAAACTAATGTGATTCTGCTCACTGTCTCTGAGCCGCTCTCATTTCTCAGTCTCTCTGAAGCCAAACTTCTTAGTCAGCCTGGATACAGAGCCATGACAACGTAAACCTCCTTCTCAAGTCTCTCACAGTGACTCATAACAGCAGAGGCGCAAAATCACAAACAATCCTGAGACTGTGAAGAGGAATTATTCATTTTTCACTGCTCATACATAATCCCATAAACCTATCCCTATATATCTTTCCATCTAAATGTATGCATTTATTAAATTTTTTTTACTGCTTATATATAGTCTATGCATCAATCTAAATTTACTTATTTCACAGCTCAAACACAACTATGTAAATTTATTTCAAACCGCATATATGTCTACCCATCTATCTAAATGTATTGATGTATTTACCTATTTATTCATTTCACATATGTAATATCTACCCACCAACTTTTAATCAAATTTTTTTGAATCTCTTTGCATGTCAAATGGAATCTCAAAAGACTTACCTATCCATCCCTGTAACTTAATACTTCTGCTATAAAGTTAAACATCTGTATGCTCTAAATTCATAAACATTATACCACCTCTGTGTCTCTCTCACCTCCCCGTGTGCAGGTTGATCAAGCAGTGGGCCAGACAAGCCACAAACTCCTGGTCATGGTTGCCGGGTCCCAGCACAAGGTTTCGGTTTACCGTCAGCACACGTAGTGAATCCAGCAGGGTGACCTGTTGCGGGACTGTTTTGTGGGGTCGTGAGAGCTGGTACAGGATTGTTCGGTTCAGACAATGGTAGATTGAGTCCAGAGACAAACCCTGTGATCGCCGTTTGGACTGTTGTGGGACAAAAAAAAAAAACAAGAAAAGGAGATTTGTTGAGAAACCACCAGTCACGCAAGTCACATAAGAATGCTACATAAGTCTTGCACATGAGGAATGTAAAAGAAAAAGAAAGAGAGAGAGAGAGAGAGAGAGAGAGAGAACTGTACTACTAACAGAAATTTGTAATATAATAACAGGAAAATAATTTATGTTTAATAACTGAAATAATGACTTAACATTAAATTGTGGGTCCTCGTGGTCTTTCTTAAATGGTTGGTAGCTAAATCATTTTTGCAATATTTAGTGAAACATTTACTGCGAAATTGTATAAATCTCATTTTAAAAAGATAACTGTGGTTGCTATGATTGCTTATAATTTGCTTTTAAATGCATTTAAATTTTAAACATTTTGTTTGTTCAAATTTACAATCCCATTCAAAAGCTTGGGTTAAGTATTTTTTAATGTTCTCTTATGGTTTCCAAGGCTGCATTTATTTGATCATAAATATAGTAAAAACAGTAATATTGTGAAATATTATTACAATTTAAAATAATATATTTAGTCAATTAAATGTAATTTATTCCTGTGATGGTAAAGCTGAATTTTCAGCAGGTACCCATCTCATATGGTGCTCAAACATTTCTTATTATAACAGTTGAACAGTTGTGCTTGATATTTTGTGGGAACCATAAAACATTTACAATATTAGGATTCTTTGATGGTCAGAAAGTGTAAAATAAATAATTTGAAAGAAATATTTTGTAGCAGTAGCATACATTTAAAACATCCACTAAAAGTAATAATTTGTATGCAACGTTCATGATTAAAATGACAAACTAGAGAATATACGACCAAAAAATTATTTGTAAGACCATTTCCTAATTATTCAGGGACACTCTGACATTGGGGACAAGTGTGCTTGTTTTGATGTAGGTGGTGTGAAAGCAGAACTGGCGTTTAAGTGGCGAACCTCCAGTGAGTGATCACAGGATTGAGCTCACCTGGGTGATCAGCTGAACTATGAAATCCACCACGAGCTTGGACTCTTTGTTGAACATGCCCTGCCAAAGCTTATCCACCACACGCTGTGTGAAGTAGAACACATTGTTGACCAGGACCTGGTAACTTCCTCCTGTTGTTATTGGCAGTGATGCCTCCTCACCTGTTAGAGGACAGAGCCACCCACATGAAAGATTTGTAATTTTAGCTGATATTGTGAATTCTGAATATTTTGTTGGACAACAGACTTTAAGGGACATCGGGGAACTTTAGATCAAAAACGCTGAGAACCACTAAAATACGGTCATGTCTCACCCTTCCATGACAGTTTTTGCATATATTGTGACTGATTTACATTGACATCAAAAACCATGCAATTTGGAAGAAAATGAGAGTGAGTACATGACTGCATTTTCATTTTTGGCAATTCCCTGAGCTAAACCTGATGACTGGAATGCAACTAACCCAACAGAACATCTGCTGCCAGAAGCTGCTCCATCACACTGTCCAGGATGTAGGACTGAAACTCTTTCTGCTGGGTCCTGGTTGAACGCTCTGGTGAGGCCTGAGGACACAGAGCAAAGTTAGTCTTTCTGCCCAACGAATGTACACTACCATATTAGCTTTTAATAAGCAGCATGCAAAGTGCTGCAGGATGATAGAAAAGAAGGCCAGAATGACACTGAGATTCTGTAGTTTTACGTAACATCACTGGCAACAAATGGAATGTTCATTTGTGATAAAGTAGATGGTCCGAGATGGTCTCACCTCTAGCAGAAGATCAATGATGGGTGTCTGTTTGCTGGCAGGTGTCATGCACAGGTTGTCCATGATGAGGACCCTCATGAAGTCAAAGACATATTTCTTGGCTGGGTGGTTGGTCAAGTAGGTTTTATTGCCTACATTACAGTATTCTGACTGGCTACGGTTCATGCCTGTATCCGTCACAAAGGCTTTGAACTCTTCTGTGGGTGAGCTTGCTTCATCATCCAAATCACTCACCTGAGGAAAACAAGATATTTTTCATCTACACAACCAACTTCAATTGAGACTGAAACATCAAAAGGACAAATTCTCAAAGGCCTGAGCACACAAAAGCCCGTTACAATAACAAACGAAGAGAACAATAGCGTACCATCTCAGAGTAAGGCCGTATATTGAAGGGGAAAACTGTAGCAGCAAGTGTACACAGGAAGTCTGGGCTGTGCCACATGGGTGCCAGATCTGGGATGTTGTGATAGAGGTAACGGAAAAACTGCATGAGCGTGATGGGATATTCTCTCAGCCAGGAACCCTCCTCCTCTGACTGCCAAGGCTGTGAATTAGATAAAGAGAAACTTCAAAAGCTATGTCAGCTTCTGTGGTCTAAGGGTCTGTGGTCGTGAGAATAACCTGCATGTCTTGGTATCTGCACATAAAACTATTCCTCTTAACATAATACCATTTTAACCTTTTATTTTTGAGCACCAGTTTGTCACTAATTTCCCATTTCATTCAGAATTTTTCATCAGTAGTACAAAACCTTTGATAAACTACCAAATGACAACCGGAACAATCATTCCAATGATATTTTGCTTAGTTGCTCCTGGGATGCATATTTCTAAAGCAGGAAGCTTGGAGACTCACCAGGTTGAGCATGCTGCGCAGCATTGCCAGGAGCAGGAACGCTACTTCAGTACACATGTTGTGAATGGAGCCCACCACTGTAGCACTGGAGGCTGGGATGCCAAATATAAACGTCCAGATAGAGTCCAGGTCAAACTATGAGGAGAGGGGACAACTCAATAATAATTAATTAATTAATATTATTATTATTTGCATATTATACAAATTATTAAATTGTATGAAGTTATTATGAAATCAATGTTACTGAGTTACATTTATTGTAATACATTTAATTAAACAATAAATAATTATTCAATGATTTTGCGGTTTAAAAAGTAAAAGATTGTGAGGTAGTGAAGCTATAGTGCTCTCACAGGAAATAGTCACAAGTGCAGATGGTAAACATTTATATAACCCATGTATGACTGAACGGATGATACAGCGAAGAGAATTTGTTGAACATGAGTATAGTTAACAAGGAGCATGTCACTTTAAAAAAAAAAAACAGTTGAAAACAAAAGGTCTGAGATCACATTGAAAAATTGGGATTTAAAATCTAAATTTAAATTTAGATATTTAAATTTGTTAAAGTTTAAAAGTTTTTGGATTTAAAAATAAAAAAGAAAGAAAGAATATGATGTAAAATGGTTCTAGATTCTGCACTAATGCTAGGTCACTAATGATATCATGTGAACATTTACACAACTGCAGATAACAAATTATTTAAAAAAAATGTTAAAAATATACACACACACATATATTTTATATATACACACACACTAGTGGTCTCAGAGATGTGGAAAATGATATGGATGATGAGATATCACATTCAAACAAACACACAAAGTGAAGACATTCAAGTATGATTAGTAGGGAAAAGGGTTTGCATACTGACATGTACCTGCAGGCTGTCAGGCAGCTCTGTGATTGGCTGCTGGAGGAAAAGGGCCATTAGCATGAAGTAGATCTCTGGGACATTGGTGTGTTTGGGCAGTAGAGTTTGCAACACAGGGAATCCTGGGAAATGGCAGGCATCTCGGTTGATTTCACGCAATGTCGACCTGCCTCCTGCGCTGCGGCCCACGTTAAATCCTGAAAGGATATATAAGCAAAAAAAGCCTTACAAATTATGTTACAGTACTAAATACTTAGTTACTGTTATTATTATTATCATATTTTATACTGTATAATTATAGTTACTGTTTAACTAAAATGCATGTGAAACTAATCAAATATGATTAGGTCTCTTGCTCACCCAGAACAGTGCCAATCTTATTAGAGAGCACAGAGTCGGTGTGGTCCAGCCATCCTCCTCCAGACAGGCCCTCTTTAAACCGGCTCAGGATGGATTGGTTACTCAGCAACACCACCAAGATTAAGAGAGCTGCCGTCACTGTACTGGAGTGAATGTGTTCTTCCATAAACATCAGCAACCAATCAAAACCCAAGGTGCGCACAAGCTCTTCGCAAGCCCTGCAGGAGGTAGCAGAAAGAAAAATTTAGTGAGGGGATGATTAATATGGAGGTAGATCATACAAATTTTGTTTATAATATTTTAAGTAATTAGGCTGACAATTAAATGGTGAGCTTTGTCATTTCTCATACACACAAAAAAATACTGAGAGCACTGATAAGAGATAAAAGCACCATCTGTATCCAATCCCAGATATCAGCCCTAAACCAGCAAGCTTAGGGAACAATGTTACAGATACAGCGCAGCTCTCTGAAGTCCAATAATCCACCCTTGATTTAATATGGAGCATCACTCACTGTACATTAACAGTGTTCTTCTCTTTGCAGCTGAAGAGCTGTTTGAGCAGGATGTCCAGCAGTCTGTTCCGCAGAAGAATCAAGTTGGATGACAAGAGGCCTCCAAACTCATCATCAGCTCCTGAAAACACCCAGGAAGAAGAGTAAGACCACTGAAAGGAGAAATTACACTGCTAACCTTTTTGATATTTTTAAGCTCCTGGTATCTTAAGACATCTCATAATTAGGCCTAGATGAAATCTGCAGATTTTCCAGTGCTGATTTTTAGTGGGAATCTGCAGAAAGTGCTTACATGGAGCTAGCGCTGCACTCTTACGGATAGCTGAAACCACCAAATCAGGCAAAATATTTCAGAAATGCACAAGAGGTGTCAGATTTTTAGGAATGAGATGACGTTTCAATTCAGCAGGAATTCTGTGTAGCTTTCTACAAGGTTCTGCAGGTGTGGATTTCTTTTGGTGCTGCTTAAAGCTGGCAATGCTTTGATTCCCATGGGTCAGATTCTTTAACAGGGTGATCTGAAGTGTTGTTGTGTTGCAACAATATGCTGCTAAAATGCTTCTTTGATACTTGGAAGCTTAAAAAAGCTGACTCACCCCTGTCGATCTTCTCCTCATTGGTGTTCTCCATAATGACAAACTTCTCACAGACTGCAAATGTTGGCAAAGTTGAAGAGATAAACTGCCCAAACCTAGAAAAAAATCAATCATAGCCATAAACAAATGAAAAAAAGTCCAGAATTATAAATGAATATTTTGTGATCGAAAAATGTTATTTTGTATGTGTAAATTGTACATAGTGTTCCTTGCTAATTCTCAAATAAAATAATTAGTCACCCCTGCTTCTAAATAAAGTACGTTCTGCAGCAAAATCAGATAGATTTCAAAGAATCAGTCACTTCTGATTCTGATCTTCTAAAATTTGTTGTCTTTGACAGCCTACATTTAAAATGGGCATACAACTCTCCGTTTACCTGAGTAGGTCATATGAGTTGGGGAAGCCTTGAAGCAGGAGACTGAGGACATTGCCGATGGCAGCGATGGTGGGCTGAGACAGAGATTGATCCCTCAGAGTCAGCAGCAGTTTGGGGATCAACTGAAACTCCCGCAATAGTTTGGCATTCTTAGCAGCTTCACTGAAAACAGAAACAGAACATGTCACACCATAGCATCATTAAACTAGCATCTAACAATGGACAAAAGTGTTTTTTTTCTCTAACCTATGGTTCTCTAACCATAAAGGCTGTTGTGTAATTTGCCCTCTGACTAAGCATTTAAAGAATTTAGGGGAAGCATTAACATAATCCTGTGAATGCACTGAAAGAATTCGTTAATCGAATCGAATTTAATTGTGAATTGAATCGTTTTGAATTTGCAAAAATCGTTCTTGAATCGAATCGAAAACCTATGAATCGTGAATCGAATCGATTCGCTGTCTACCCAAAGATTCACAGCCCTACATGTGATGCATATGCTGTTCTGTAGGTGCTGCTGGTTAACAATCATAATGTTAACGCTTAATGTACACTGTAACACTTCTATAGGGCTGAAAGAACCCAAAGAAAGTCCCATTACATCGCAGAAAGGCTTATATCGATTGCCCTGAATCAAAGATTCAATAAAGAGTGTTAGAGTATAGATGGATTACCTTGATTCAGTCAGAAGTTCAATGAAGTGCTCGAAGAGAGAGAGATGCAGTTCATAGGGAGCATGTAGCCAAACCTGAAAGTCCACCAAATTAAACATTTTAAGTCATTGTATCAAGAAAAACAAACAAACAAATATATATTCATATCTTCTAAAAATAAAAGAAGTTTTAGAGCTGAAGACCACTACACAAAATCATGTTCTTATGTTAGAAACTATTAGAGTGGCTGTGGTTAAATTTTCAGCAAGGTCACTGATGATGCCAGTCTGAGGTATTTATACGTCCTAACTGGATGTCAATCATTCTCTGTATATCTGCTGGATGTGAGTAACGGGGGGTGGGGGAAGCCTTGGGAGCATCACCAAGGCTCCTCTGGTGTGAGCTTCGCACCTCAAAATCACACAGCAGGTCCTGGAAGGCTGTGGAGTTGGGGATGATTGAGGTCTCATGGCCACTATCGACAGTTCCAACGAGGGAGAAGGTCAAGTGCAGAATATGGCTGTTCAACAGAGGGCGTTTCTTCTTCAGCAGCATGGCCAACAGCTATAACACAAGACATTAAGTTAAAGAAAATCATTCAGGCAAATGATCTAAAGCTGACAGGGAAAAAACAACAACAGAAGGTCTACGTGAAAGAATGATCTGCTATATTTTCCTTAGTCTACTCATTTCAGGATTCAGTGATCAGTTTAAAACAGGCTGCAACCCAACACTCAGCCATTCATTTTCCTTACACAGTGACACCACAATCAACATTAGCTCCGTGAAACATCGCATTCTCTCTACAGACCCTATTAAAGCAGCCGAGAAATAAAACCATGCACCATCTGTTCTATTCAAACCAGCACATCTCAGCATGCCCCACCCTTAAGAACCCTCACTTATCACATCAATTGGCTGTCACCGGTCACAACAGCCCAGGCTCACTGTTATCATTTAATTTGCCACCTCATTGGCTCATAACATCCTACAGCTACAGCTGTAGAGAACAGAGGACATTCTCAGTTCAAAGTTCACTGATAATTGTTATTGCAGCCCACCTGGTAGCCTTTGATACGCTCCATCTCCTTGCTAGCTAGCGGGTTGCTCTTGACAACACACACTAATGCTTTTACTGCAGCATAGAGACCCTCCACGTCTGAAGCCATGGCAACCAGGCCCAGAATGGCAGCTGCTCCTCCGATGTACTGGAGGTTGGTGGCCACCGGTTTGGTTACGAAGGCGCGCACTCCTACATGGAACAAGATTGCAGCTATAAATACATGAACACTGAGAGAAAGGGCTGGTTTATTGGAAAAGCTGTATTGTGCCATTCATTTTTTTTATTCTGCACTCACCCAGGTAACCGATGACTGCCGCTCCAATGGTCCTGGCCGACCCGTTGAGATGGCCCACTGCATTATGGACGAGTTTGACTGGGGTGGCACTTTCATGAGAGGAAACCCCCAGCTGAAAGGGGATGAAAACATCACTCTGAGCAGCTTTCCAAAAATTATCATTAAAATAATTACTCATGGGCAGGACAAGGAATATGCACTGCGAATTTCTGCGGAATTGGAACACTCGTCCTTCTAGACATTCTGCTCCCCTTGCATGTTTATTTATGAAATATTTTGGCTAAATATTTATTACTTCTTTTAGCTATCAAAACGTGTCTACTAAAAATAGTGAAGATAATATGTAAAACGTCTGCAGATTTCCACAAAAAGCTCTGCTGATATTTATATTAGTTGAATGTCCTCATTTATACAGAATTTTTTATACAAATCATTCACAAAACCTTTATTATACCCTTTCTACCCAAAATAATTCTGAATATTTTGACTAAAAATCAGCAAAGGTTATATTTAAAGGGGTTGGATGGATGTGTACACACACTTCCAACACATCTTTATGTTCAAACAACTTGAAAAGTGAATTTTGCATCCGATGACCCCTTTTAAGAAATGAATAATTTATTCAGCAAGGACACATTTAATTAAACAAAAGTGAAAGCAAATACATTTGTAATGTTACAAAAAAATTGATTTCAAATAAATCTTGCCCTTTTTAACTTTCTATTCATCAGAGAATCACAGTTTCCTCAAACATATTAAGCAACACAACTGTTTTCAATATTAATAATATGATATGCTTATTGAGGACCAATTCTGCAAATTAGAATTATTTCTGAAAGATCATGTCTGAAGTAATGGCTGTTGAAAATTCAGCTTTGCCATCACAGGAATAAATAACCTTCAAAATAGAAGGATAGTTATTTTAAACTAATATTTAACAATATTACTGCTTTTACTGTATTTTTGATCAAATAAATACAGTATAAATGAGTATAAGAGACTTTTTTCAAAAACATAAAACATTTTTACTGACCCCAAACTTTTGAACAGTAGTGTAGGTCTGCTTATGGTCTTGATTATTTGGTGGTTGTTCAGTTTTTTAAATGTGTAAAAAAATATATATATAATGTAATGCAAAATGGTAGGCCTAATTTTTTTTTTTTTTAATTTTAACATTTAATTTGGTAAAATTCATTACAACAAATTAATATATTAATATTTAATTTAAGATCTAAAACTTTAAATCTTATCATTTAAATACATTATTTTAGCAAAAGAGAGTGAAGAAGCAGGGTGAGAGTGAGACTGCTTACTGTACCTGTTTGGCGATGGCTTTGCTGTCCAGTTTGTTGTAGACCTTTCGTATCTTGGCCACAGTGAGAGTAGATACAGAATGAGCAAAGAGACTGAAGGAGACCTTCTCTTCAGGAACCAATCCAACAGGACAGGGTGGCACAGTCTCGGTCTTTGAGTCTTTACCTGGAGATATGAGAGGAAACCCAGTTAAAACCCACAACATGCAACTACATATAACACACATAAAATGTGCAAAACATTTAATGAGTACAACAGCCATTTAAAATCAAACATCTTTTAGTTCCTTGTTATTCACCTCAGTGTGACACATCAGGTACTCACATGGCAGGTAAACAGCTTGGAAACTGCCTACATAATTTGGTCCCAGCTCATAGATAGCAGCCACACTGGCAGCAGGCAGCACCTCCTCCAGAAAGTGAGTGGGCCCCAGTCGCCAGACCAGAGCGGAGAGCTGGCGCTGGGCTGGTGGCGTACCGACGTAGCTGTACACCGTGCTCATGACAGGTGGGTTTGCGGAGGCAGAGCCACCGGGAGCATTGTGAACATAGTGCAACTACAAAGCCAACCACAATGAGAAACAAAAGAGGCAAGTGTGAGCTTATCGGGAATAATGACTTTTATTTTAAAGATACATTATTTAACAGTAGTCTTAGGAACTGGTGTTTGAGCTGCTAATGAAGCAAGAGAAAAACCACTTCACATCAGATTTCAGATCTGACACCAATTTTGAGTTATGCTAAAGTTGGTTATATTAGTTAAAATCTTTAAAAGGGGGCAGAAAATAATGACATTTCTGCAGGAAAAATTAATAATGGCACCGTTGCCCATTACTTTAGTCGAAACAAAATAAAGGTGTCTACATCAGGAGCTGGGCCACACCTTGACCGTGCTGACCATCTGGCCATCGATGTAGAGAGTCGCCATGCTGTTCTTCAGCATTCCCTTGCTCATAACTAACACCAGGTGGTGCCACTGTCCCTCGGTGATGAGGTCAGCGCAGCGGAAGCGAGCGCAGCAGGGCAGGATCTCATAGAAGGAGGACTCCTCACTGAAGTCATCCACTGAGAGGGGAGAGAGAGGAAATGATGTCACGTCACTAACCACAGACAAAGGAACTTTTCCTCTGCATTTCAGAAGGAACGGGCTCTTAAACCCTACATTAAAATGGCTTAACTGTCTACTGTCGATTTGCCCATGAAATATAAACGTGGTGACATCATGAGCTAAATTAAAATTATTTAAAATTTTATTTGTGTGTGTGTTCACAAACAGCATTTTGAAAGTCTGTAATAGATTTGCTTTTAATTCAAGCTTTTTCTCCGTATGCAGAGGAACAAAGGTTGAAACGATCATCTGATTCACAAACATTCCACATCATTAGAACTTTGCTGACATCAACAGAAAACAAAGATGTAGAACAGGAAGTTGTAGGAAACACTTGCCGTAGGTCTGAAGCAGCTCCTCTTTAGTGGACACAATGAGAGATCGGTCTTTAGCGGAGAGCACGATGGCCAGGCACACGTAGTGCTGCTCGGATGAGGTAGCCCTTCGCACCACCGTGAGCAGACGCACAGGGTGACTTTGGGGTGGCGTGCTGAAACGCTCAATGCAAAACCATGTTGAGTAGCTCAGGCCAGATGGGGGTGGAAAGAAACGCTCGCCTGAAGAGATGAAAATGAGGATATGTAATATTAGGAGTTATTTTCTCTTTTTGCATCATTTGGATATATACTGACACATATCAGTCACAGCTGTCCAGCGCTACATGAATATTAATGTTGATTATTCTCAGAATAGTTTTTTATTGGACAGATAAAACTGCTTTTAAATTCTGATGGTGCTTGAACAAGCAATGAATGGTAAAGTGTTACTTGTGAGACCTTGAGTGAAAATACTTCTGTTTTACACTTTTTCTTAATTACAAATTACTCTACTGTTCAAAAGTTTGGGGTTGGTAAGTTTTTTTATGTTTTGAAAGTAGTAGATCTCTGTTTTAACATATTTTCTAATGTAATTTATTCTTGTGATGAAAAAGCTGAATTTTCAGCAGCCACTACTCCAGTTTTCAGCGTCACATGATCCTTCAAAAATTATTCTAATATGGTGATTTGCTGCTTAAGAAACATTTCTTATTATCGATGTTAAAACACACACACACACACACACACACACACACACACACACACAATGCATTTACATAGATTTCCATCTCAAATGTTACTTTTTTTTACTGTCACTTTTTATCAATTGTATACGTCCATGCTGAAAAATTAGTATGAATAATAATCTTACTGACCCTAAACTTTTACACTTAATAGAAGTGTATACTTAATAGAAGTGTATATTAAGGCTCTTAACATAAAGCTCTTTCTGATTCTGATTCTAACCCGCATAATTTAACAGATCTTAATATTTGTTTTGCATTTTTGTAAGCATTTATCTTCTAGTTCAAATAAAAAATTTATTAAGCTTTTTGAATGTGGTTTGGGAACCAACATCACTGAATAAATCTCCTTGGACTTTGCATAATGATCTATTACATCAAGTACACATTCTTGAAAATTTAGCCTAAGCTACTTAGATACAACAAATCCACTTTGGCTTGTACCCTAAACCCAGGAAACCCCTGGAAGAGAGACAGGAACAATGAACTAGACTGCAGGGGATCTGAATGAAACTCTCCGAGCAAGAAATGATGACGGCATCGACAAAAATAGGTCAGAGAATATGATGCAGGAGTCTATCTATAAATACTGAAATCATCCATTCGAGAGAGAGAGAGGAGGAGGAAGGGAGAGGAAATGGGGAGGATGAAGGAAAGAGAGAGAGAGCGAGACAGTAAAATGAAGAAAGACAGAAGGGAGAAAGATGGAGAGGCATCGAGCCCTGAATCACCTCATTAATACTACATAGGCACTTGTATGCCCACTCAGGGCTGCTGTGAGCCGGTGGCGCTCGAACAGGAGCAAAGGCACACAAACAATTTCTGTCAAGTTTCGGAGTGCTTCCTCTTTTCTCTAGACTCCTCCGTCTTTGCAAAAATTCAATCACAGTGCTGTGCTCCTGTTCCCTCTACCTCTCGCCTGTCATGAGCCATGATGCTTCTGAAATTCTGTCAAGCTGCTACACCCGCCTTCGCCATTCCACATTTGTAAACTCAAACTTGCTCAAAAACTTAATAACAATAATCTGTTAAAACAATAAAAACAATAACAATAGTTGATTCTGATTGGTCAATCACATAAGAACTGTATTGAATGGTATATTTCACCACTGTCCATGGCAACATACCTCTGCTATTTTCATCTCTTTTTATCCTTTTTTATATCTTCTGAGATCCCAACCACCAAGACCAGGTTTATTGTGCGATAATGACTTGCTTGCTGTACATTCATCAATTTAATGTACTTTTTTCATATTTTAGGCTTTATCTTAAAGATTTACAAAGAGTGGAAAGCTGCTGTCTGCTGTTATGCAAATCACGGGGGTTGGGGAAAAGTGTGTTTGTGAGCACATACCATTTCCCATGCCGCTGACCACCGCCCCGTCACTGACTCCAGATGTGTTTGCATTACTGGATGGTGCATTATGAGGGGCCAAACTGGGCAAAAACAAACAGCTGGAGAGAGAAAATGGAAATAAAAAATGAATTTCAATTTATCACAAATCCCAACATGCCAGAAATTTCACACATTTTATTCTTGTCTCACAGTAACAAACAGTCATAATATGTGGGAATATTTCACATTGGCAGCTTAAAGAGTTGTTTATTTGTGAGTGTCACACCTTATGTAACACTGACAGAGTGTGCTCACCATAACAGAACTGAATTACATCGTATACAAAACATTACAAACGTCCACTGATGGAACTTATTTAAACACCAGACAATACTAAACGTTAGAAAAGCAAATAATGAGAATGGGCGCAACCCAATGCAAGATTCCTGTCAATCCATACTTCATTAAGCATTCTGCCATTCATCAAATAAACAGAAAACCATCCCAGTGTCACTCAAAACACCTGACCTTAACCCTGACAAAGGAAGCCTCATATGTCATTTTCATATTAAAAAAGCTATGGCAATAAAAAAAAAAAATCCCACATCACACTAACAATACAAGCAACCACCCAAAAACAGTGAAACATTAACACCTCCCACCAGACAAGGAACTGTGTGAAGAAGGGTTCAATTTGGGGACAAATCTGCTCACAAAACTGAGCTACATCTGACAAAACCTCCCTTTGGGAATATTTGGAGAAGTCCTTTTTTTGAGGAAAAAAAAAACCTTATTTATATATACACATATATATTTATACATCTTTTTTACTAATATATTTTAGTCATATTATTTAATTCATATAATTAGTAAAACCGATTATATATTGTTGTATATTATTATAATTATTAAAAAAAATGTAAAGCTAAAACAATAGAAGTCTATGTCTATGTGTGCGGGGGTTAATGTCCACCTCCTCCCTGTGTGCTCCCTTATAACCCAAAAAGCTTTAAGCCCAGCTGTGGCAGCACCATTAGGCTGGTCTGCACGCCCCAATACGAAACGCGTTTACATGAATTTTTCATGAAGGCAGATGGGGAGCACACTGTGTGTGCGCGTTTTGTCAGCATTCGCGAGATGAAATGTGGGCCAGTACAAGTGATTTTTACATCTTCAATTATTCTAAGCTGCATGTTCTATTCAGATGTAGGAGGAAGTATTAAAAGACGCAGGAGGATTCTGGCTAAGACATATAAAAGATACATCATTTGGATTGTCTGTGCAGTTGGTGCAGGTTTAAAGGGAATTTGTGGCATTTAAGTCTGTAGAACTGCTGCATAATTGTTCAAGCAATAGAAAGGCCTCTGGGAGACTAACAAAATTCAATCTGTGCACAACCAATATCACTTGAAGCATTTGGGTCTCTGTAATGTGTGCTGGGTGCAAAAACTGAACCGTTGACCCATTTCATACACATCCCATTTAAGCAGCTAATAATTTGGAAAGAAGACAAATGATGATCACTGTGCTTTCATAATTAATGAAAAAGATGAAATATTAAAGATCTGTTATTTTCAGTTTAGCACGTACCCTGATGGGATTATGTTAAACAGAAACAGATGGAGGCTCAGTGTGGATTCTTTGTTGCGCTTTGAACTGCGATACGTTCGGAGATGTAAGCGCATTTCAAGTCTCTGTTTTTCAGTGAGCTTTAAACTAGGTCAAGCTTTTAAAAGCACAACACCAAATAAATTTTTGATTGACGCATATATCTGGTAAACACATTCTGAATTGAAGCCAATAAATCTCTGATGCCTAAATGGATGTCTGCTTACAAACAGTGACTGCGCAAACAAATCTTGATCTTCATTAGATATAGGTTAGATCAGCGCTGGCAGCCTTACCCGAATCCCTCTAATGACGTGTCAAACTCCACGAAGGCGGGTGTGACGGACGATCCATGGAGACGGATGTCATGGGGCGTCGTCATGGAGACCAGGCACTTGACTCGGGTGAGGGGCACAGTGCTGCCCTCAGCCGATCGCACCAGACTTCGGCTGATCCGGTACTGGCTGTTGTCCTCGTTAATCGTGAACACGCTATCCGGCCCAAAACCCTCCATGGACAGAGTCATGCTGTCTGGATGTGGAAAAGGTCAAATGTACAGTCAGACTGGTCCCGTAAACTCTACTGCTCTCTTAGTATTACACTATTAACTTAAAACATAGTTAACAGTGAATTTTTACTTTAACTGTAATATTAGGAATGTTTGATAAACTATTATCCAACAACAACATCATTTATGTATAAATTTGATTAATTTTGTCCATTTAATTTGGATTTATATAATGTTATTCTGAAATTGTTCTATTATAGTTTATTTACATATACATATATACATACATACATATTATATATACATACATACATAAATTATATATATATGTATGTATGTATGTATTTATATATTTATTTATAAAACGGTTAGTTCCATTCTTCGATTCAGATTGGTCAGCAGCTGTGTTTTATTCACGATACAGCATGGCTATGACCGCTTCACCCAACGGTTCTGTGTATCACTGAGCAACACCCTTAGCAACCACCCTTAGCAACATATACAAGGGCTGCAAAACTCATATATTGAACAGAAAATTAAACCAGTTTTAATATTCAATAATTAAGAATAATATTGACAATCAACATCTAAATGTTCTAAATGTTAAGCACCTCACAAGCCAATGATTAAAAAAAGTGTATAACCATAGACTTATTATTTAAAAATTTATATATTATTATATATAATATATATTATTCTTTATATACATTTCATTTCAGGCAACAAGAATTCATTTATAAAATGTTGCTGTGTAAGGAGTAAAGCAGTGTAACCATCAGTGTGATGTCAGAAAAGGAATGCTAAAGGAATAAATAGCAGGTGGGTGTTGAATGTTGTAAATCTGACACTATAAAAACAGAGGGAAATTTTCTGTCTGGTAAAATCCTTTCATTCTTTTTAAATCAGAGTTCTCTTAAATATCCTCATTCTGAGGTAATATGTTGTGGATATAACCAACAAAAATATCTGCTTTGCACTGGACCCTGGAATGACTGCACAATTCCACTGAGGCTTTCTACTAAGCAAGCAGGAAACCTTTAAATTAGCAAGTTCAAAAAGGACTCGCTGGACACGGTGAGAGCTCGGAGAAAAGTAATTTCACTGATAATTAGGGAAGCTGGGAACTCATCTCCAGCAAAACCCTGTTCAATTGAACGTCTCTCTGCTGGCAGAGCCGTGGAGAGCGAAAGGAGAATGTTTTGTTTGATTCTGATGGTGATTGATGGCATTTCACCAAAGACCACAGTCAGTGAAGCCTGAAGTAATGTCCCTCCTTTCACTGGCCCACAGAGAAACCACAGAGACAAGACCACATAACACTGACACAAACTGTTTACGGGATGGCACAAAAGCACAGTGACAGCTCTAGCAGTCTTCATGCATTCATTTTTTTCCTTACTGCGCATTTCAGCTTCATAGCTGAGGGAGCTAGGCTTGTGGACCCGGTACTGCTTCAGGAGCTTTTTGTCCCAGGCACCGCAATTCAGAGGATTCCCAAGTCGTAAAAATTCCCTGAAGAATGCATAAAAATCATTTATTAGAGACAGTGATATCCCACACAATGAGCAACTGCTTGTTCTTCGAGCATAATCACAACACATTTGGAAATCAACAACTTCAACTGATTAAATAAATGCACTTAAAATATATAATTACTGTATAATAATTGTAATGATTGCAATACTAATATATATATATATATATATATATATATATATATATATATATATATATATATATATATATATATATATATATATATATATATATATATATATATATATATATATACACACATATTATTATTATTTTATTATTATAAATAAGAAGAAAATAATAATATATATTAATCACTTAACTATGATCCTGAATGCAGTCTCATGACATTTAAACCATATAAGACAATTTCTCAAATGAGCTGAAGTGAATTGCTTTTTTTTTTATTATTATTATTTTGTAGTGAAGCATCCTCCATCACGTTAGACCATCCATGCGGAAAATTGAAATCGTTAATCCGTTTGACTTAGAGACAACCCATGGAGAGCTTTGAATAATATTGAGATATTGTCAAATTTGATCATTTTCCTTTTATGCAAACATGCAGCTGTGATAAGATCAAATCAGTAAAGACTGAAACGTGCACGAGCCCCAGGGGCAAAACAGATTTTAACTGACTCATCTGGTCTTTGTATAAACAAAAATCAGTTCAAAAGAGCTCACATGTGGGAGACCAATCAATAGAAGGTTGGGGGCAGAAACATGTTCCGTTAAGATATTATTCTTAAATATTAATCACTTCAATAAATATCACTGAGGCTTTGAGATGTAATGGACAAAGAGCTGGCCCTCTGATCTGTACTGCATCACAGTCGAGTACTGTAATGTATACAGTATATTGTACATTACCAGCGAGGATGCCCTCTCTGTCCTAATAATATTATATAATATAATTGAATATAATATAATATATTTTCCAGTCTCTATCTAAACATTTTTTGAGCAAACTGGACTCACCTGAGCACCATCGGCTCTAGGGCCTGGGAGGCCAGTCGCTCAAACATCCTCTGCAGAGGTGGGTGGAGTGGGTGATCTTCGTCTCCCAAAGCACAGCTACAGCGCTGAAGCAAACGTGAGTGCAGACCCGCCTCACACAGGATCTGCTGGTTCCTCTCTGAATGCACCAGCAGCTGCAGGATGTTAGCAACCGCCAGCTGCAGGTCCAGAGCATGCTGAGGAGCAGAGCGAGGCTAAAGTGAGCTGCAGGACACTTACAGTAGAACACTCAACTCAGATAAACACTAATATTCTGAAATTTTAAATTCACATTGCAGGGGCACCAGTCAAACATAACATGCTATTCTTTGTAAAATCCTCATAAAATCCTTCACTTTGACATCTGACTGTAGGTGAAAAACAAAAATGATGCTAATGTAACAAATCTTTAAATTGAAGATGTGTGAACAAAGCCTTTAAAAAATGTAATTAAAATAAATAATTACTTATTTAGACAGCCTTCATTCCACAACTCACTCTATACACACACACACATATATTTATAACCATTCAGAACTTACTGTCACTTTTGAGCAATTTAATGTTTATTTAATTAATAAAAGAATTAATTTAAAAAAAAAAAATTTACTGATCCCAAACTTTTGAACAGCAACACATTCTCTCCTAGCTACATATCAACACCAAAGTTTTGCATTAGGCATTCCCATGTGGGCTGATGACTGTGTAGACACCAAACATGGTGTCAGCTCACTAAATTTTGAGACAGAGCCAATGTCTTCAAGCAGCTCATACCTCAGGCTGTGTGTCAGAAGAAACGGAGGGTAGGAGGTCCAGCATTGCCAGCACTGCTCCAGGGTGGATGACTACAGGGTCTGAAGAGTGCTGGGATGGATTTCCCAAGTGCAGCTTTAGGTCCGTTAGGACTTTACCAGGAGCAGAGTTGGATGAGCTGTGATAGCCATGTCTATTGGGAAAGAAAAGATTGCTTAATGACTCTTCTTAGTCTCATCACTTAGTGTCAGTGTCTGGAAAGTGTAATTCACTTATACATTTTGGCTTGGCAGTTTTATCCTGATAAAAGCTAATAGGCTGCAAAAGCTTAGAGATTTTTTAAAGGAGGATTTTTTGGTCCTTACTCTTAAATACAGCACCGAAATGACATTTTTTAAAAAAATATCAGCTTAGATATAAGGTTAATTATGAATCAAAACTCCCCACAGAGAGCTTGAAAAGCAAAAGGACTGAAAAAAATCTGTCAGCATAACCAGAGAAGGGGAAAATTTTGCAACTGCAAAGCTTTACAGGTAAGCAAAGTAGCTCAACATGGCAGATGAAATGGTGCAGAAAAAGACGAAAATATAGTCAAAGGAGATGATCAAGGAGAAGAAAAGTGAGAGGTTGCAAAAGTTGCAGACGGTAATCACTCTGATCAGAGGGAGGAGATGAATAACAGTATCCTAAACGGTAAGTTTCCTACCACCAGCAATTTGTCTATTCACACTGAAAACATAAATGTAGATGGACACAGCATAATAACAGCCAATCAGAACATATCTGATGTTTAACATACCGCTATTTTGAACCAATGACATTTCTGGGTGGGCGGGGCTAAAGTAAATATATACACTATATTAACTAAATTATTAGTGGTTTTAAAGATTAACTTCAAGTAAGTGTTAGATGCTGTTAAAGCTAATCGAAATTAAAAAAAAAATAGGGGAAATTTGACATGCACAATTCAGTATATAACATTAACAGATTTACACTACAATTCAAAAATTTTGGGTCCGTATTTTTCTGTCTAATGGAATAAGTACATTTATTCAGTAGAGACTTTCACATCATTAAAAAATTATATTATTTCAAACAAATTATGTTCTACTGGACTTTCTATTCATCAGAGAATCTGGGGGAAAATGTTTCACACAAGTTTCCACAAAATCTCAGAACTGATAAATAATAAATGTTTCTTGAGCACCAAATTAGTATATTACATTTATTTAATAAGAATTATAATTCTATATATATAAGGATCATGTGACACTGAAGACTGGAGTAATGCCAGATTTGCCATCATAGGAATAAATTAAATTTTACAATAGTTTTTAAATTCATGAAAAAAGAAAAGTTTTCAATTTCAAAATAATGTAAATAATATAGTTCACATTATTACTGTGTTTACTGTATTACTGATCAAATAAATGCAACCTTGGTTAGCATAAGACATTCTTTTGAGAAAGTAAAAAAATAAATAAATCCAAAACTTTTGAACGGTGGTGTATTTATGCACAATATGGATCAATATGATAAATAAACAATTTCTAATAACGACAGATAACCAATATAGTACCAATATAATTGCAAATCCCTACAGTAAGGAAATGTGTGAGAGAAAAGTGAACAAAAGAAGCAAGAGGAATTGAAACAGACTAGAGAAAAAAGGGTCTGATCACTCGATAAGCACAGAACTGAAAAAGAAAAAAGGAAAAGAGAGGGAGAAAAGGAAGAGGTGGCAGAAAGCAGTACCTCTTCCTGGCGAGTGCTGGCGTGCCCCAAGGAGAGGGCAGCGAGGTCTCATGAGTCAAGCAGGGGGGCACCTGCTCGGCACGACTACAACGATTCAACCACACACAGACACGCAGAGTCACGACCAAACAATCAACATGAAGACAGACCAGACATTCACACAGCCATACAAACACAAACAGCAGGTCCATACCACACACCCCGCGTGTGCAGCCAGGCAATGCCAGAGGTTACGAGAGACAAAGAAATGAGAAAGAGCAAGAGAGGGAGGCATTTAGTTCCTTTTGAATATACAGCTCAGGGCACAGCACATAGAACTCAGAGGATCTACAGATCATGCAAATCTAATACAAACATAAGCCCAAAGCACAGCTACACTCAGATAGCATGTGAAGGCATCTGCATCCTCTGAAGGTCATGACTAATGAGAACGACACATCTAAACTACACTCTCAGCAGATCAGGGATGAGCATGAAGAGTCAACTGGTTGAGTACTCATTCTGCACCTCAAAGTACACAAACCGATTTTCCTTTGTGACTTTGCCTGCCATAGAAAACAATGAGAGTACTTTCCCCACTGAATCCCTAATGGCTACAAATGAATATTTAGGGTGGCATTCTAGACACGCGTTTACATTATGAGAGGAAATGTTGTGTACTTTCAAGTGCATCCAAGTAGCAATCTTTAAAACTTGTATATTTGGTTCTTGCAAGAATCATGAATCCCACCAGACTGGTGGACCAAAATGCAAAAATAAACTACCACTGCAGAGTGAATTTTCTATTAGGCTTAAGTGGCAATTTTTAATTTTTTATTTGAATAAAAACATGATATAAAAACACAAAATAGTCTTTTAGAATAGACATTTTTACATGTTAATTTCCATATTGGCGGTAGTCTAAATTTAAAATTGGTTTCTATGTAAGCCCTGGGTGAACTCAAACGTGCTTTTCAATTTTAATTGCATCACTTATTTAATTTTTTTTTTTTTTTTAGCTTGTTCATTTTAATTTTCAAAAGTAGTTGTGCAAGGTTTTAATTAAACTATTGTGCTCATTTATTTTTTTAAGACATAGCATAGTTTGTTAAAGTTTTTTATGAAACTGTCATTAGTGACACGTCAGACGTTAATTTTTAATTTTTTTTTTGTGCAAAGAGTACTCGACTATAAAAGTTACTCAAAATGCCCATCCTTACTAATGTCCTCTTAAAATTTCTCAATAAAAGTAAACTGACCCCTTAATTGAAAGAGGGATTTCATTTTCTTTTTTCAGTCATCTTACTGATAACATATCCAAAATACATTGATCCTTTCTATTCATTAAGAAAAGACAACTTCCATTTATCCACACCTGTCAAAAGAGTCGGTGGCCATCTTGTACAGGTAGATGAACAACTTGCTGCAGTGCTTGAGTGTGGGACACACATTTTCTGCAGGTATGATCTCATCCTCCAGTAACCGCTGGAATGGTTGGGCATTTGAGGGGAAGACGGTTGCTGGACCAACTTTCTTAGCATCAGAAAAACATCCCAAAAGTCGCACAGCATCGGCCAGCTTCTCGTACTGGATCTCAGTGCGAAAGAAGTGTGAGTTGGCAGGTTCGTAACGCATGGCTGCTGTTAGAGTGCAGAATACGGTGTGTAGTAGTTCAAAGACTTTGTTCTGGTTGACCTTCTCCCAGCCGCTGACAGGTGGAGAACAGAGAGAACGCTCCATGGCAACCAACAGTGAGGTCACGTACACAAAGCCGCCCACCTTGCGGAAGACGGTGCGTGTACGGTGGCTCTCGCGCAACACTGCCAACAAAGCCTAATGAGAAACAAGAAAGAATGTTAGGTGAATTCAGAATTAAATCACAAGGATGGAAGTTAATTGTCTAAAAAAGATGCTTTAATTCTTTAATTCAAAAGTATGGTTCAATAAGACTTTAATTTTTAAATATTTTTTTACATTTTTAATAAGTTTTCTAAAGAATCATGCGAAACTGAAGACTGAAGTAAGGCTGTGTGTCTACCAAAAAGTTTTTAGCCAGCTAAAAACACCTAGCTGTGAGCACTTAAAGGCACTTCTGTGGCCAGCATTTTTTTTCAATTGAAACGCTTTGGTTGCTATGATATGGAATATCGGCAGAAGTAATGTTGCAGACTCATCGTTAATGAAATGTTGCAAGCATTATTTTTCATATCAATATTTGTAGTAGTCCAGGAATCTCATGTGAATTGTTGAATTGTTGTTCACTCGTAGTAATCAAGCATCTAAAGAACTGCACTCCAGTGGTTTGAGTCTTACCTCTCCTATAGGTCCTTCAAGGTATCTTAGAGAGGTGAGGTGTCCAAGTCGCAACATCTAACTACTGGGGTGCCTCAGGGCTCAGTTCTTGAACCAATTCTCTTATCTGTCTACATGGCATCACTACATTCTATCATTCAGAAACATGGCTTTTTATATCACTGCTATGCTGATGCCACTCAACTCTACCTCTCATTCCATCCTGAAGATCCGATAATAGCTGCTCGCATCTCAGCATGTTTAAACCTAAAAAGTGACAGTGATGAGCATAGCGTTTTACCCAAAGTTGGACATTAGATGCTCAGCACTTCGTCACGCTGCTGGTGTTTTAAAAACCACGGCGGTACCATTCAAAACAATTGAAAAAATACGTTAGCCTCAGGAAAAATTATTTGGTGGACACAGCCTAATGGCTGCTACTATATTATTTAATATGATATATTATTGTATTATATTACATATAATAGAAGTGCCCCCAAAATTTTTATTTGACAACTGCAACATTTTGATCAATAAAATTTTGCAGCATTAATTTCAAAATGTGGACATTTACTATTTTCCAAATTTACTCCATTGTCACCTGCACCTGTAACCAACTTGGCTGAATGTGTCACTTATTTTCTTCACACAGTTATAAATGTGCCTCACCCGCAGAATGTCAGTTTTGAGCTGTAGTTCTGTTGACGGTGCGGAGTGCATGAGGCCGAGCAGAGTACCCATGTCATCATCTCCAGATGGTGACAGCACCAGCTGTTGAATGATCATCAGAGCGTGCTCACGACACTGACGGTACTTCACAATGTTGTGCACACACCGGGCACCGCCAAACTCACGGAACAATCCTGGGAGATTCAGATTTTCTCGTTAAAAATTCATCTCAGTGTCATATAAGCTTGGAGACAACTTCAGTTTCAACTTTATAGCTTGGAAAGATATTTAATATATTGTTTATGTAAATATTAGACACAACAAGACCATAGTGAGATTTAGAAGTGACTGATCATCTCAGTGTGAAACCCAATTTTTGGAATTACTCACTCATTTTCTGCAATAAAGCCATTCTGACTGGCTAACAATAAATAAAGCATGAGTGCATCTGTGAGACAGAGCATTCTGAGACTATCAGCAGCCATGATATAGAAGAGAAATGATTACAGAGCTGAAGTTAAGAGCGTTTCTCAACCAGAGACCTGACTCAGCACAGAGAGTGAGACTACTGCAGGGCCTGTAGAGCATGAAAATGAATTTTAACTCGTCCCTGAGTGCTTAAAAAGAAAGGAAAAACGGCAGTACAATAACACAATTATAATGAAAGCCTAAAGGGTGCACTGGAAAGTTTTAAAACAAGCTATGTCAATCTCATATTTCTGTTCAAGACCATATGAAATCAAAAACTGACTTTTGATGCATTGTGTCTATGTATATTAGCTTTGAGGCTATCTATATACAAGCATACTGCTAAATGTTAATAAAATTAACCTTCAGCAGATCTTACAGATTTAAAACGTAGTCTTTCTTTTCTGACAAAATATTAAAAAAATATTAATGACTTGTTGTGCACCACAGAAATTTTTGTCTAATCAAAAGCTCTCAAGAATGAGTAGGAAGTAGCAAATGATGGTTTACAGCTACGATGTAACTAAAGCCTAAGTACTATTTTAAAGGAAAAGGGACAACTCCTTTTGTCTTGCCAAAACAGACCATTTTAAATGGAAATGATATCACTGTGATTGTCTTTAGACTACTTTTGATTAAAAAGAGTAAAAAATTCTGTCTGAGAGTTGAACTTCCTGTTACGCACAAATAAAGTAATACCAAAAACATCACTTAAACAAATACACAAGGTGTGGGGGGGGGGGGCCTAGAACTCCAATTCTGTGTAAATCTGCAGAGCTTCTGCATGAAAGATCCCATGAGGCCCTGATTATGAATAAAGGTAGCTAAAGAGGAAGAGACGGTGAGACCAAAACTACTGCATCAGTTTAATTCCAAGCCTACTGCTCACCATTTCCTCTTTCAAAACTCAGCAAAACTCAGAGCCATAGACTTCTGGGCCGCGTTCTGACATGTGGTGTGATAGCACTTCGGGTGATCAGAGTTTGTGTCCCGGCCTGTGGGTCTTTCTTAATCTCATTCCCCTCTCCAAAGCTTTATATCACAAAGTCAATTTAACATTAAAAAAATTAAAAAAGAAACCGTAATGCACACTTTTACCTGCATTGGTGTTCGATCCTTGCAAGAGGACTGTGAGTGTCTCCATGACAAGCCAGGCAAGCTGTTTTTGCTCTTCAGCCACATTGTTTTTGGCATCACCTGACCACAGTGGGGGGAGCAGTCATTGAAATTATAATTACTATCAGCATTGTTATTGTTAACTAAGATAAAAATGGAAAAAAAAAAAAAAGTTGTGTGTTAACTGAAATAAAGAGATATTTACAAAAAAACTAATAAAAAAAAGACAAAAGCACATGATAAAATTCCTAAAACTTAAAACTAAAATTTAAAAAACTAAAAAGTATAAACAATACAAGCTAATTCAAAATATTAATAAGCACTATATAAAAAAATACTTAAATAACCCTTACTAATATATATTTTTTAATTATTTAATTTTAGTTCACAAAAGATTTACCCTGCTCGCCATGGGCTTGCGTTGGATCTTTCAACGGTGCTGCATATTTGTGGAGCAGGTTAACTAGCACTTCCAGCAGTCCAACTTCACGGAAGACATCACTGAAGACAGGGTGGTGGCGCCCGAGTTTGAGAAGAGTGCGAGTGGCTGTGATGCTGCATCCGTAAGAAGTACTTGACTTTAACAGCACGCTAACGCTAAAAAGCTCTTTGCATGGTACGTAATTAAGACCGAAGACAACAAACTCCAGTAGCTCAAAGTACTTGGACTGCACCTCCGGTAGCTTTGCTACTCGCTCTGCAAACTGCGACAGCGTATGCTGCGCCTCTAAGATGAAATAGTTGGCATAGTCGGCGGCGTATATGTTGGCAATGGCTTCAAGGATCATACGTGCTAATCGACCACTCTTGGCCTTCAAGAAGGCATTCTGAAGCACAGAGAAAGCCTGAATGTTTCTGACCGTGTGGCCTGAAAAAAAAGAAAAAAAAAAGATATTGAATCATGAGCAATGATGGACAAAAAATAACCAATACATTATTAAAAATGGCTCCTGTAGTGTTCCACAAAAGTTAGTCATTCATACAGGTTTGGAACATGATGAGTAAATAACAAAAGTATGTTCATTTTTGGCTTGACTATTCATTTAGCACCACCGTCTAGACTCCAGAAACTCCAGTGACCTTTGGTGGACTCTAGCTAGTAACACACAACCTCACATATTTTCATTTCCTCTCAATCTGAATGCAGAAGTGTATATTCATGACATGGCTTCCAAATAATTCTGTTGTTAAAAAGATTAATAACACATACAGTAAGTCACATAACACTCATAAATGAACAGAATTGCCATAGTTGAGACCAGCTCATTCAAGTCAGAACCCAGAAGAGGGTTGAATTCAAAACAGAAGTCTGTAACAAGACCAAGACTATGATTTATTTATTTATTTATTTATTAACACCATGTCAGCAGCAAGGCGAATAACATAATAAAAGTCATACAATTAACAAAAAGATAAAAAACTGAAATACACTAAGGAGATACTTTTTTTTTTTTAAATACAACAGTTAAACGCATCTCTGAATAAAATTGTCTATTTACGTTCAAAACAGTACCCAAGACCATGAAAATATGATGGTCTTAAACTCTGACTCGAGGACCAAGACCAAGACTGTAAAAAAAAAAAAAAGGTCTTGGACTTTAACTCGAAGATTAAGACTAAGATCATGAAAATACATTCTTAGAATCAGACCCAAGGCTCATATTTTCATGGTCTTGGTCTTGTCATAGACTTGGGAGTATTTGGACTCGGTCTTGACACTGACTCAACCTTCTTCCGGTATCGGTCTTGATTTAGACTCAAATGAGCTGATCTCGACTACAACACTGCTGAATAGCCACCAATGTCCTGAGCACAAAATTGATTACTGGTGTTTATTTCTCCATTGGGTCTTTCTGAAGAGAATGCTATACAGCTAGGCATCATGAAAAACATACTGTTTGCTATAATAACTATGAACACCTGACCATCACATGATCATAGAGCGAGACAAGCCAGTCCTTCAACCCTGCAACCCCTAAAAACACATTCTTGTGCATTCAACCTTTATGAATTTCCAGTGAGCGCTATTGCTGGTTGAGTGAAAATGACACCACAAAGTAGGAAATAAACAGTCTCTGTGATTGGCTTGTTGGAAAAGGGGAAGTCTTGATGTGACTGGGTGAATGAACAACATAATCTGGCACCATTATTTTAATTACAGCATTTAATGGCTCTTGGCGAGGCATAAAACAACCCAAACAAATAACCTAACCAGATTACACAGTATGTGTCTGCCGTTTGCCTCCTGACCAATTAATGCCATTTATAGCCAGTGAACACTAATGTTTTAATTCTCCCTCAGAAACCGCAGGCCCTTCTCCTTGTATGACTAAAAGAGTAATCTAGCTGATGAAGGGAGGCAACAGCAGACACAGATGAGGGGGTTAATAATTGAAAACGCCACAAGGAAGAAAACTGCTTAATCTCACTCAAAGGTTTAGACAGCCATTGATTACAGCTAGGTTAATTCGTCCTGCAAGCTCTTAAAAAAGATTTAAGTATCATTGCCATATTTTTTGAATGAATGAATGAATGAATGAATGAATGAATGAATGAAATCATTTAAAGAGTCATTTGAATTTCTTTGTTTGGAAGCAAGAAAAGAATCTCAGTGGATGCAAAAATGTGAATGACTGCAAATATAGAAGCACACTAAATCTCTAAAGTATTTTAGTAATGCAGGCGACTTAAGCCTCAGCATTGCAAACTTGCCATCTGAATCCCAATTTTTCCATGCTTCCTGGCCAAAGTTCAACATACCCCGGAATTTCACATCACCAACTTTCACACTCAGCTGTGCTGTGACACAAGTTAAGAGTCAAGTGCATGTCAATTTATGAGGGCTGACCTTTCCCAGAAGGCTGTGGAACCACAAAACCTGGAAGCAAGAAGGGCGCTCCAGTTGTGAGACCAGCTGGCTTTAGCTCGCTGACACCATATGTGGTCAGAGCGGTGACCAGGTTCACCAGGTCCTTTAGAGCATCTTTGGATTCATCCTCTTTGGCCTGCTCCAACCTAATATGTACAGCAAATATAACAGAGAATATCACTACTCAGTCGTATCAGAATTTAAATAACTAATACTGCCTCTTATTGCCTTTGAATTATTAATTTTTAGAGGCAAACTATCCTTTTAAGCTATCCCTTTAAGTAAACATACAAGCAAGATAATAAATAACTCAAATACTTTAAGAAATTACAATCCGCAAGAACACACTCAATTGATCAAATTGACAGTAAAGACATTTATAATGTAACAAAAGATTTGTATTTCAGAATTGTTTTTTTTTTTAATTCATCAAACAGTAAGTTTCCTCAAAAATATTAAGCAGCACAACTGTTTTCATTTGATAATAATACGAAATGTTACTTGAGCACCAACTCAGCATATCAGAATGATTTCTGAAGGCTCACTACCATTCCAAACTTTTGAACGTAGTGTGCAAGAGAAATTTTGAAATATTGATTTATTTAGTAATGAGCAATGTAATAAGTTTGAAAATGTACAGTCCGCTGATGATTACTACAAAATAACCCTCTTCCTGACAACACATTATCCTTCAAATATAAAATCCTGAAGATTTGTGCAATAAATAATTAAAAATCAGTCACCTGATCATAAGATCTATGAGGAATGTGTAGCCCTGACACATGCGGAAGTCATCCAGGAGTGTCTGAGAGACATCACTCGAATCCTTCAAAAAACAGGAGAGCCCAGCAAACATCTCAACAATCTCCAGAGGAGAGAGGTCATCTGACTGCTGCATGTTCTGGATGCATGTTGACAAGCACTCTTTCTCTGCAAGAGAGACAGAACAAATATTGTCATTTTTTAAGCAGTTTTAACTTTTTTGCAGTAAACCAACAAATGCCTAAAGACAACATTTCCACATTCACATACTTCAAAGGACTTAAATACATCTTAAGGGCAAAGATTTGAGCATTGATCCATTAACTGCAGAGCAATTCTTGGCAAAAGTGTCTGCAAACACCAGACACTGACATTTAAAAATGCTACAAGCAGAATAGTGAGTGACAATAAACGGTTATGTAAGGTTAAAATGTTACTAGGGTTCATAAGATGCCAGCAGCAAAACATTGTCAGTATTATGTATCCATGCACAGCAACGGACCAACTGCAAAGAACCACAGTGAAAGAAGTCAAATCATCACCGCAACTTACCGTGGATGTACTTGACGACGTTGACGCTGAGGCCATGTCGGGAAATGGTGGTAAGCACTTCTCCGGCGCTCTTCCTCCAGGGAAGGTTGTGGGGGGGACACCAGGAGGTGATGGCACTAAAGAGCAGCTGTAGATCATCCTTCTGGGCCAGCTCTTCTGCCGGAGACACATAACTGCACAGCTTCACAAGGATCTGAGAAGAAAAAGTCAAAGTTGGTCTCAATATGTACACTTTATGGATATTTTGTGGAGAAAACGCAAAAGACAGACAGACCTGGACAAAGACTTTCTGTAGAAGAGCTCTGCGGTCCGCCAGAGGAAGCTCAGTCTGGGTAGCAGCAGGAACCTCTGGCGTGTGGGGCAGATCAAAAAACAAATATAGACACTTCACCAGGGTGGAGGGCACAGACATGGTGGTCATACAGTCCACTGTTTTCTGTAGAAACATAGAAGGGTAAGGATTAAAATTCAGCTAATGAGCAGATCATGTTTTTTTTATATATTCGAATACGAACAACTGGCAACCTGTTTAATATTCTACAATTCTGTTAACAGATAGACTAGAGAAGGGGGAAAATAAAAATGAGTCACTTTGGATTAAATATAAGTTTTTAAAACCATCATCATTGTTATCATCATCAGACAGCTTGCTGAATGGTAAAACAAGGATTATAACAGTTTTTAAACCCAAGTTTGAGGTGTAAACTTGAACAACTTTTACTTGAATAACCTATATTCTGTTACTACAAATGATTATACACGATCGTTCAAAAGTTTGGGGTTGGTAAGATTTTTGAAAGTTTTTGACAAAAGTCTGTTTTGCTCATCAAAGCTGCATTTGTTTGATCTAATATACAGTAAAAACAGCAATATTGTGAAATATTCTTAAAATGTGGAGACATGCTGAAATCGCGTTTGGTCTTGTACTGTATGGCGTACCTTGTTAGTGTCTGCGCTTGCGTGGCCATTTATTGTGATTAACAGGAAAGTGTGTTCAAGCGCCAGCAGAAGACTGTGTAAGAAATACTCTTTGAGCGAAGCAGTCTATCAGCGGAAGTTAAAAGTAGCTTGTAAGTATATTTACTTGTCTCATTAGTGTTTAGCATAGTTGCCATTGCTAGGAAACGCTTGTTTTGCTTACCGAGTGGAGACGTGCTGAAATCGTGTTTGGTCTCGTACTGTATGGCATACCTTGTTAGTGTCTGCACTTGCGTGGCTATTTATTGTGATTAACAGGAAAGTGCGTCCAGCTGAATTCAATTAGTGTTTTGTTAGACGGGTATAAAAAAGGTTATTATACCGAGGCAGCAGTTGCGGCAGCCCTCGTGTAAAGACCATCGACTCTACCGAGCGACTCCACCGGACAGGGACACCGGTCAGGGATAAGTATCGCTTTTCATTTATTCTCTTTCCTATTACTTGTTTCACTTCTCTTTCAGTTTTTATAACTATTTCTTACTTGTATGTTTGGCACAGTTATTTTTTTAGGATTACTGTTAAACTAATGTAGTTTGATTTGTATATGTTATCTATTTTAATTACAGTTGTGGTAATGTTTGTCATTTTATTAGTTTTTTCTATTATGTCTGTATAAGTTATTTATTAAGTTTTAGTTTTATTTAATTTGAGTTATTTTAGTACTTCAACTAACTACATGGAAATGAAACAATATTGAATTTATGGATATGTGTGTGTGTGTGTGTGTGTGTGTGTGCAGATTAGTCTATGTGTGTGTGTGTACATACACGTAGCTGTTTTTGGTGTTTGGCTTAATTTTATGTTAAAATCTTATTACACTCTTATACCTTTGTTCTCTTAATATTTTGAATTGTTTGTAGCTTTATTTTGTTTTCATTTAAATGTTAAGTTTAGAAATTTTGTCATATGCATTTCTCATTTTTATTTAATTAATTTTTTTAATGTGTGTGTATATATACTATTTATAAAGTTTTAGCTTTTAGTT
The DNA here is from genome assembly GCA_039654775.1 of Spinibarbus caldwelli. Taxonomy (NCBI): domain Eukaryota; kingdom Metazoa; phylum Chordata; class Actinopteri; order Cypriniformes; family Cyprinidae; genus Spinibarbus; species Spinibarbus caldwelli. Next base: position 28,944,915 of record CM077222.1, on the reverse strand, counting down.
TTGGATCAGTTTTAGTTGTTTTAATACTACAATTGATTGTTTCTATTGTCCTCATTTGTAAGTCGCTTTGGATAAAAGCGTCTGCTAAATGACTAAAAGTAAAGTAAAGTAAAATGTAACTGTTTTCTATATTATCATATATATACATAATTTAAAATAAACTGAACAGTAATGTAAATACTTAATTACAACCTTTATTGTTTAAATCCAATAAACTATGTGTACTGATGAAAGGCTAAAAGATACACAGTAAACCTACCTGTATGCAATGCATCTCATTACAGTTTGGGTCTCAGGATCTTTGTGAAACCCTGATAAGCATAATACGGGAGATCAGTGATGTCATCACTCTGCACTAAAGGGGCTCAGGTGGACGTGACTGAAACAAAATGCTGCAGGTGGGTCAGAGTTTCGCTTTTCACTGCCATGTCACCTGCAGCAGTCTCGCCTGACACTAATCAGAGCAGGATCCTGCAGCCGGTGCCAAATGAAACACTGATGAGAGGATAAAATCCCATCAGCCGCTTTTAAAGCAAGTCAGGAAGTGGTAGGATTCAGCTCAATCCGGCCAGTAATTCTCTCTCTCACATAAACACACATATGCACAGCCCAAGCACTTTTTTCATTGCAGCAGTCAGTCTGTAGCGGTGTGCACAGGCTGTCTCATAAAACCTGTCTACTCACAAAGGGTCAGAAACAGTCAAGTTCATTATTAACAATCAAAAATGCTCACAAAACATTTCTTCTTACCATTGTTGAAAAAAGTTCTGGTGCTTAATATTTTTTTTAGAAATTATAATTTTTTCCAAAAAGAATAAAAAGCTCAAAAGATCAGCATTTACTATAGATTTTTTTTTAAACATTATAAATGTCTTTGTCAATTTTGATCAATTTAACTGCATCCTTGCTGAATAAAAGTATTTTGTTTAAAAAAAAAAATTACTGACCCCAAACTTTTAAACAATAGTGCAGTTATCAATATAATTATCTTTCTCGGTGTGAACCGGTCTTAAGACAAGGCCAAAGAATCCCTGCAGTGCCAAACCTTAATGGAGGATGCATTACAGCACAGTCACATTCAATGCTTTCATAAGAATGAGACAGCAAAACAGAAGATTAATCACTTCTGCATTTTCATTCCAGTAAACACACTACGTGCCCAACAAATAAATCATACCACTCTCTGCCAAACCCAAAAAAATCCACTATTTAGAAACATTAATAATCTTTTACATACAAATTAAGGACAGTTACACTAATAAAGCCTCTCAGGCAAAAGGTCCACGTATGAGAGAAACTGAACCAGTTGGACTCCATAAAGCCCCCGTTATGGCAGACAGTCAAGACTTGAAATAGCTCTCTCTGTGGTAGATAACCTCAACACTGAAGCGACGCTAGCGGACAATGTGGTCTAGGGTCAAGTGTACATGACACCTACAGCCACTAAACGATGATGTCTGACAGAAAAACACCAATGGAAGAAGGAAAAAGCAGGAGGACTTCTCACAGACCGTCAACGTGGGGGAAGATGAGACAAGAGAGACGGTGACCGTGAGGGTGAATTGAGGATGCATTGGGAATGTAGAGCATGAAGGGCGTCCTTACAGAGAGAAAAGAAAAGACCTTTGTTGTTTCCGAGGGGCGGAGGGTGTTGCCAAGAGCACCAGTTTTTGTCTGCAACTCACAGCTTAGAATACAAACATATTTCACCCCTCAAAAACTTGTTTCACTTCTCAAAACTAGAGCCTCCTGCCTGAAAAGATAATGGTGCATGTCCAATTAATTCAAGCTCATCCTCTGGATTATGACAAGCTCTAAAAATTGTGCCATATCACTGGATTCGCATTTCAAAAGGTCTGCATTTAGGTGGTGGAAATGTTTTTTATGTGCAGTGCAGCATGGAGATTTTATCAGAAAGTGTTTTCATTATATATTCACAGTAAAGCAGAAAGAGAGAGTAGGAAATGTAAAAATAGGCAGTGTGTGTAAAAGAAAGGGCACTTATTAGGCCACAGGAAATCTACACTTCTGCACTTCATCTTTATCTGCACAAGTTCTTTTCAGTGTGTTATGGAGGTAAATGATCCTTAAGGATTACATGAACCAAAATAAAATTAGAGCTAACAACAGACTTGAGAGAGATTTGAGTGTGCTGGCAAAACTTCAGCCAATTAATGAGATCCTACTTTATTAAAGCAGACAACACATAAACAACTTGCACTGCGGGAAAATAACCATACAAAATCACAAGGAGACACGAACATTAAAAAAGGGCTAATTATAATAGTATACTCACTCGGGTCAGCAAGGATGCAGTGAGTACAAAAATATTTATATTCTTTTGAACTTTCAATTCATTAAAGAATCCTGAAAAAAAAATGTATGGCTGTCTTCACAAAACAATATTGATAATAATAAAAATCAGCATATTAGAATGATTTCTGAAGGATCATGTTACAGTGAAGACTGGAGTAATGGCTGCTGAAAATTCAGCTTTTCCATCAAAGGAATTACGCATTTTTAGGCATTAAAATTTTGCATTTTAAAATCACAATAATATTTCACAATATTACTGTTTTTTGATCAAATAAATGCACATATGGGGAATTATTCTTTGAATTACCTTGGAGAACCATGTGAATATCATGTTCATCGCTGTACCATGGTACTGCCACAGCACTTTTCATAAGAGACAGAACTTGAAGGGCTTTTATTCTTGTGGGAACAGTAGTTACAACATTCTCATTCAGTCGATACAACACATGACTATGGGACATCCACAGACAGCCCTTTAATAATGCCCGTGATGTAATGCCCTTCTAACAGAATAAATACACATATACCCGGAAATCATTTACTACTACAGTACATGGCATGGCTTTACTGTAGGCCCCATAATGCACTGCAAAAAATATAGAAAAATGATATCCAGCACCAGCTACTAATGAATAGATTTTATGAGATTCCATAGATTCTCATTGTGATGCTGAAAATTTACAGTGGCCAAAGTGCTATATATTTATGAGATACAGTTTGGGCACTGACATAATGACCTCCCCTGGATGGGAAATCTGCACCTCTATTCTGTTGACTGACTTCAAAGAGCTTTGGATGAGAGTTGGATCAATCCTTCCTCATCTAATGAATGACATGATAGGCACATTGTCTGTTTGATCAATCCATGGGAGGAAGTGCTTCAGGGTAACAAAAAACTAGTAATTGGAGATCATTTATGTGGTGTGTAGCTGACCACACCTTTCACTTCAAACAGGGCTTCATAAAGTGACCCTTGACTTGGTAGTCATGGCCTCAAGCTGTGCAGGCTTGAGCAATCAATAGCCTGAGAAACGGGTCCTCCGTGACACCATCCTCAAGCTGGAAGCTGAGACGTAAGGTCTGCAGCCATTGTTGGAGAAGCCATCTTTCACTATAGAGTGAGGAATATTCCTCCTTTCTCCTGCTCTTGGTCAAATCCAAAAATGTACTAATGTCATACTAACCCTTCTAGCCTCCATTCTCCAGTTTCTTGATCTAAAAGGTGGCAGTTTTTCTCTCTCTGATAACTGAGGTCTGTGCAACTCGAGATAAGGGGTCTTGTTCAGCTATGAACCAAGCACACGCTCAACAAATTACACCTGCTGTTTCTAGATTTAAGCAAAACAGCCGCTGATAGTGTGCTGAAAGGCAAACCTAGCATGGCTGGTTCCAGTTTTTGACTATATTTTTCATACACTAGGTACTGACATCCCAAGGGACAATTATGTTTTCTTAAAATTAGAAAAACTTGCAAAAATTTTGGTAAAATACAATTTTGGTAGCTGAATAATAAAGTTACTTTAAAGGGTTAGTTCACTCAAAAATGAAAACTCTGTCATTAATTACTCACCCTCATGTTGTTCCAAAAAATGAAAAGACCTTCATTAATCTTTGGAACACAAATTAAGATATTTTTGATGAAATCCGAGCACTTTCCAACCCTGCATAGACAGCAACACAACTACCACGTTCAAGACCCAGAAAGGTAGTAAGGACATCGTTAAAATAGTCCATCTGACATCAGTGGTTCAACCTTAATTTTATGAAGCTACAAGAATGCTTTTTGTGAGCAAAGAAAACAAAAATAACAACTTTATTCAACAATTCTTGCAGGGTCAGAAAGCTCTCGGATTTCATCAAAAATATCTTGATTTGTGTTCCTAAGATGAACAAAGGTCTTACGGATTTCAAAAGACATGAGGGTGAGTAATTAATGACAGAATTTTCATTTTTGGGTGAACTATACCTTTAAATTGTAAAAATATTTCTCAATATTTCTGTTTTTACTGTATTTTTGATCAAATAAATGCAGCCTTGGTGAGCATAAGAGAGTTCATTCAAAAAAAACATTAAACAAACTCTATAAACAAACTGCATGTATTTATGTCTCTGCATATATTTTTCTAGTCCAGAATGACCTTGTTTTTATTTGTAAATGCTTCTTGTGATCGTTTCATCTGCCGCACATTAAACACACAGACCTGTCCTGAGGAAGCCAGCAGGTTAATGGTTGTCAAGAGCATCCAGCCCCGGCTTGCCTCCTCGCTCTGATTTACCTCCAGAAACTGCACAATGGCCCTGCTGGCCGCCTCTGTGGGAGGAGCACACACACAAACAGAATCACTGACGCGTTTAACAATCTGTGCATGTGGATCAAATCCATTTTCACACGTCAGCTTGTGTGTGACTGGCCTCATCTGGGGAAGGACGCTGAGTCAATTAGAGGTGATGACATGCAGGCAGTTTCGTTTCTCATTCATCCATTGCTGCCTCTTTTTGAGATGAAATATCGTGACACCCCAGTGAATTCACAAAAGATAAGATTTACTCAGAAGAATGTTATTTTCTGCTTCAATGAAAATGCAATCATATAATGACATTTTGAAATCCATTGTTATTAAAAATGCAATAAATCTCACATATAGAATAAATACAGTATTATTAACATTTTACATAATGCTTTTCATTGTATAAGCCAACACACAGTGTGCGGACAGCAGAGTAACTCAGAGACCATAAAGCCCAGATTGAGTGTTCCTCAGTAATAAAACACTAGAACACATAGGTATAAAGCAGGTATAGGATCAGGATCAACACTGTTATGTCTATACAAACTTATTAATAAATAGAGGATACAACTATTAAATCACTTTAAAAAATAATAATAAAAAAAACAATTTAACTTGTGTAATGGGCCAATTTTAGAGTTAAATAATACATTAAAATGAGAGGAAAAAATGGGTGAGACTTGTTTTAATCTATCGGGAATTGAATGGATTGAAAAAAAGTGAAACCAAATGAAAGAAAACAAAAGTTTAGCAAATAAAAGTGTGGTCAAATTTTAATGTTTACATCAACCTTCAAAAATAATTGATTCTGTAATGACATTTAATATATCACGCTAACACATTTTTTCAGACTTTTTAAGTTTTCTTACAATTAAATAGATTGGACCAGGTCTGTGTAATATATACTTGTGTGTTAACAGAATACCCAGGACATTCGAGTAGTTTGAAGTACCTGTTGATTTATTGGATGCTCTCCGTCTGATCTCAGTCACCATCAGCCTGGACACTTGAGTGGTGAACTGCAGCAGGTCTGAAAACTTCTCATTCATCGTGTTTGGTGGAGCATTCCCAAACACCTGTCACACACACAAAAACACCATTTACAGAGCTCAAACAACCTTCTTTTCATGTAGACATTTTTTCCTCTGCAAAGATGGGGACCTGTTGAGTTAAAGCTGAGGTTTAATCAACAGTCACTCCCTTGATGTCTGAAGAGCAGTATGCTCAGTTTATAGAGTTCTTTAGCTTTCGTAGCAGCACTGATAAGACATTCATAAAACTGCCCTTCAGCATCTGGCTCGCAGTCAGAATGTCCAGTCAAATTAGTATACTAACCACAAACATTCATAAGAGGCGCAAGACCATCATGTTCAAATCTAGACTGTCAGGCCTCTTGCTGTTTGAAGAAATCAAAATCAAGAGAAACATACTGTGGTGTAAATGCTAATACGCAGCGTTTCGCACGAGTCTATACATCTTCATCAAATATGACAGCATTGTAAATAGAGAGCCTGTTTCATCCCACTTCTACAAGTGCTCTCCAAACGCACACAGGCTGCAGCAGGTCAGCGCTCTTTCATGCACAATGATGAGCTGTAGCTGAGGTCATATGCAGAGTTTCTGTATAATCAATGCTGGATGATTAGCACCATCATGCTCTTCTCCAGCCTGTGAGAGTCACTTGATGTCATAACGACTACTTAGCCTTTGTAAATGAAGCACTTGTAACTGCTGGTTCTCTTCTTCTCATTGTTTAAGTTAACGGTAAGTATGTTGTATATAATTTGGCTTAAAGACAGGGATTTATTATTTTAATTATCAGAAGAATATAGCGATTTGTCTGTAAAAGAAGACAATGTTTTATGGTTCTTGCATTCTAACAATATGAAGTTCACTGACTATATATACACACTACTGTAAGTTTAGGGTCAGTAAGATTATTTAATGTTTTAGAAAGAAGTCTCATGCTCATCAAGGCTGCATTTATTTGATCAAAAATACTGATTGTTTGTTTGTTTGTTTGTGTTCAACACCATTCCAGCTACCGTGGCTATTTTCATGACGAGCAATATCAAAAATACAGTAAAAATAGTAATATTGTGAAATATTATTACAATTTAAAATAATTGTTTTATATATTTTAAAATTACTTTTTTTTGCTGTGATGGCAAAGCTGAATTTTCAGCAGCTATTACTCCAAACTTCAGTGTCACATGACCCTTCAGAAATCAGTCTAATATGTAGATTCGGTTCTCAAGAAACATTTTATTAAAATGTTGAAAACAGCTGTGCTACTTAATATTTTTGTGAAAACTGTGATACAGTTTATTAGAATTCTTTGATGAATAGAAAGTTCAAAAGAACAGCATTTATTTGAAATTGAATATTTTGTAACAATATTGAAGTCTTTACTGTACATTTTGATCAATTAAATGCATCCAAAAGTATCCACTTACCAAGCCCAACTGGTAGCCCAAAAGCCCTATGAATGGTAGCATACAGTTCTTTTTTGTTGTGCAAACTTAAATATTTGGTTTTTAGCACTGTTTGGTGATTTTCTAGAAATTCTGCATATGAAGTTTACAGTCATTAGTTACATTACAGCTTTACAACTTCCAGCTACTGGTGCAATTATAATAAATGAGACAAAAACAAAAAGAGAGAGGGAAAAAGCCACCAGGGGTGTTTTAGTATTATCAGTGCAATAAAATGTCTACTATATTTGTCTTCTCTGTTAATGCATTTTGACTGGTGAGGCTATACTGTTTCGAAGTCTCTCTACTTTGTCTACCTCTGCTTCTTTTTTTAAATAAATTGTATTGTTCTGATGCACATTACACTATGACGATGCTGTCTATGCAAACAGCTATCTCTCTCTCACCCGGTTGAAAACAGGCAACATCATGTAGAGCTTCTCCTCCTGCTCTTTTTGTGTCATGTGGCGCGGCGGGTGGCAGAGCTCGGAGAAGAGACGGCGCAGGTGCATGAGTCCCAGCGCGTTGTCTTGTGGGCTGCACTCCTCCTGCCGTGGCCTCCCCATGATCCTCTTCACCATATTCATTTTCAGAGGCTTCTTGAGGCCGAAGCCAGCCCTGACAGAGCAGACAAATACACAAAAGAGAGGTTTTGTGAAATGGAGGAAATGAAAAGGGGAGGGTGAGGAGGGGAAAAAAAATAACAAGATGTCAGGGAAATTGATTGTCGATTGTGAACGTCCACTTCTAATGTGACGTGATATGCTAGATTCAAATTGCAGATCAAATTCAGCCTGTTTATTTTCTGCTGTGAACTGCTTCTGTCTGAGACACTTTAGTGAGGATTCTGCTGCAGGTACAGAAATACTGCAGGACATGCAAACATAACTGGATCCAAGATATTATTTAGGTTCATTTCAAGGGCAAATCTATGTATAAAGCAACGAGATTTGTGTATAACTGCACAAACCCTTAGGATAAATATTACTATTATTGAGAAGCTATTGTGTAATTTGTAATTCTTTGTAATTGTAATGGCCTTAAATGGGTTTTTGTAATGACTTTGTAATTCTCATTCTTCTCATTTGTTGCACTTTAAACTGTCCATTCCATGCACAGTAAGTTACAGTTGATATAGGAAAAGCACACACAAACTAACTCTCTCTCTTACTAACTGCAAATAACAAACAAATATTAGCAAATAAACATGCAGGAAACAGCCACTGGATAGTAATAGGCTACTTGGCTTGCTAAAAGGGCTGGGCAATAAACAATATCATATCATCAAGATCATGATAAAATGTAACAATAATAAGCTCTGGAAATTTTTATCTATATGGATTAATGTAACTTTGCTTTCCATTTATTACTTTACTTTACTTTTAGTCATTTAGCAGATGCTTTTATCCAAAGCGACTTACAAATGATGACAAAAGAAACAATTAAAACAACTAAAACTGATCCAAAACTAAAAGCTAAAACTTTATAAATAGTATATATACACACACAATGAAAAAATTTCTAATCTTAACATTTAAGTGAAAACAAAATAAAGCTACAAACAATTCAAAATATTAAGAGAACAAAAGGTATAAGAGTGTAATAATGATTCTAACATAAAACTAAGCCAAACACCAAAAACAACTACGTGTATGTACAAACACACACAGACATATATGCACACACACATGCATATCCATAAATTCAATATTATTTCATTTCCATGTAGTTTGTTGAAGTACTAAAATAACTCAAATTAATTAAAACTAAAACTTAATATATAACTTATACAGACATAATAGAAAAAAAACTAATAAAATGACAAACATTACTACAACTGTAACTAAAATTAAAATAGATAACATATACAAATCAAACTACATTAGTTTAACAGTAATCCTAAAAAAATAACTGTGCCAAACATACAAGTAAGAAATGGTTATAAAAACTGAAAGAGAAGTGAAACAAGTAATAGGAAAGAAAATAAATGAAAAGCGATACTTAATTACTTAAAGTACTTTAACGCCACAGCAAAAACTACTAGCCTAACTAACAATATTAAAGGTGTCATGACATGAGAAGTCACATTTGCCTTGATCTTTTGGCATATAAGAGGTATTTGTACTATTAATTCATAGCTAAAAATGTCCTCCTCATTATAAACAAAGCATTTATTTAATCAAGCTCAAAAACAGCTCGTGTTGGATCCGAGGGGCGAGGTGACATCACCTGGGCACAGTCGTTTGCATAAACACTGCCTCCAGAGCAAGACATTGACAAATTGTCTTCTTCTCACCATAAGCCCCGCCCACTGGTTTTCAGTCGCTTAATGGCTTGACATTTGATCATGCTGAATGCGAGTGTCGCGTTGCTTCAAAAGCAAATAGAAATTACAATCACAAATACAGATGTGCATTCGCTTTCTGACACAATCCACACACTTTAGTCTGTCATCAAATGGACAAATGGAGTGAAAGAATGTTCGCTTTGACGAGTTTGGTTTAAAAAGCTGGTATAAATATAAAAAAAGAAAAAGTCATGTCATGACCCCTTTAACTAAAACTAATGGCATTAAAGGCAAGAGAACAGTCAGTAAAAAAATAAGAACAAATAGGCCTACACAAATTACAAGCATAGATAAATACAATATAACAAAGATACAAATAAAGTAAAGTCTAACAGTACTCACGTACAGATATGCCTTTGTAATAATTTGGTCTAAATATCGTAATTGTTGTTTTAATGATGTGCGATTTGACATTATCGAGTATTTTGCAAAACACATTCAAAACACATCTATAGAGCGCACACATACATTATGTGAAGTCTTGACTAGTGCAAGTGTGCATTTAGAGTGTGTTCTTTCACTGCATGATTCAGTCAATTAAAATAAATTTAATGATCTGAAATTCAAGATATGTGGACAGAAATGTATATATTTATACCACTTCATATAGTTAATCAATTTCACACGAAGAGTTTGTTCTCCAAAAATTACCATGATTACAAATGTGATATTGATTTTTTACAAGAGTTCAAAAAAACATGTTAATTAAGAGACTTACGTTTTAGACACCATATTACCTGTTTTTCCTCTATTTCGACAACAAAAATAATTCCAAACACAGGTGCAGCACTGTTTTGCATCTCTGAGCAACATGACAGCATTTCGTTCCTGAATGAATCAACCGTTTAAATGATTCAGTTCAATCGCAATGACTCACTTATTAACAGTGACTTGCTGCCACCTACTGGTGGTTTTAATTTCACATTTACAGCTTTTTATTTAAATAATTTCAAATGACTGTATTCAATGTTTTATGTTTAATATATTAAAACATTATTTATGCATTTGTAATTGCAAGTTAAATGCCTTCATGTTCTGCACTAAACAATAGTGTGTAAATACATCTAAATGCAACTTCAGATGCAGCTTCTGTGTTTCCCCTGCATTGCAAAGATGAATTTTATTGATACTGATTTCATTTGCTTGGTAACATCCCAAATGTATTATTATTCTAATTCACTGATTAAATGTAAGAATTTGACTCAAAAGATAATGCACACTTGTAAAACTGTGCAATAAAAGGCAAACATAAATTTAAACTTATTAGAAAAGATTAATTTCTATCAGTGTAAACTGATCACCACACAGAATATGAAGAATATAAAAAAAAACTTTAGAAGTCAGCTGTCCATTGTAGTTCTTAAGATACCGGCACAACAACACACTCAGCAAAATATTGTCTAATTATCGTTATCAATAAAATCCCAGAAAATATTGAGATATCATTTTTTGTCAATATCGCACACCCCTACTTATAACACGGAAAATTCCCGCAAATATTTCATCGTGAAACACATTGGGACAGATGACGGAATGTATCATGTGTACGTGCTTTTTAGTCTGTGCAAGATGACGCCAAAGAGAACTCAATTCAGTACTCAAGCACTCTCTGTGAGACTCCTTTCTGTGAGCTCACACCCAAAACGTGCACACACAGAGCCGCATCTGAAACAGCATGCGACTACAGAATTAAGTTATGTTGCATGTAAACGGCCAATACATAGAAAATTATGTCAAAATGTATACACATAAACAGTCGATTTATACTAAACATAGACGGTATAAAGGCTATTAAGTGAATGTAAACAGTAGGGATGCACCAAAAAGAAAATTCTTGGCCGAAGCCGAACAAAATGAAACACATTTTTTCGCATTTTTCCAATTTTTTTTTTACCATTGAAAAAATTAAATAGCCAAAATGTGCTTCTTACTGTTTTGTCTTGCTTTTCAAAGAAAAAAAATCAGTTACAAAACAACAATTTAAAAATATTTAACACTGAACATTTTTTTTTAACATTCTAGCAGCAAAGAACAATTTAACTTAAAATTAATAAGTTAGTAAAATAATATTTTTGGCCATTTTTGAGACTTGAATCAGGCATATATTTTTTTACAGTACAAATAAAAGCTGCCTTGTTGAGCAGAACAAATTTCTTATAAAACTTATTTCTTTTAAAATTGATTTCATATCCCAATTTGAACACCATGTATGAATGTTATAATAAATGTATTAAGAGCTGTTGTAATTATTATCATTATTTATTTTCTTACTTTTTTATTTTATTGTACAGAACCACAGTAACATTATGAATTTGGGAAGATATTTGTCGCACGTATAGCATTGTCACATGCTTTTAAAAAAAATGTCATAAAAATGTTACAGAGCAACTGACGAGTAACAGTGTTTCAGCGCAGATTTTCCTTGCGCTTTGGACTTTGATCCCTGGCTAATGACCTTGTGCAGCACTGTTTCAATACATGCAATTTGTGCATGTGTTAGAAAACAATATTCTGCAGTTTATTTACAGTAACCAGCAACAACCACCCCTTCCACTTCTCATCGAAGACATGCGATGCAGTACTAAACAGTCTCTTGCTTTCGGTGCTTGTACTGATTTTTGTGTCTCTCCCACTGCCGACATCTTTGCTGCTTTAAGGCTAATTTAGTGCAATTTAGTGTGCGCCTCTGTTTGATCGCGACACGTCATTGTTCGGTACAATTTATTTGGTCTTTTTGCTTATTTGGCCGAACACCGAAAGAGCTTTTTTACTATTTTCGGCCGAATAATTTCGGTTGCCGAACATTTGGTGCATCCTTAGTAAACAGTTAAGAAACGAAACTTATGTTTAACAGTATATGTTAGATCCGTGCATGAGGTCTTAAAGAGACAGCAACCTAAATAAACCTGCTTCTTTCTGCCATTAATGTTTATTTATGCATTGAAGACTAACCAGTGTTATTTTAAAGTTGAATAGATTATTCCGTTTTTGTGGTATTTCTGTACCTGAATATTACTGTTATACCTTTATTATTCCCATTAATGGTAAAATATTTTTGTGATAAATATTATTGCATGATATGGGAAAACATTTTGTGATAAGCAAATAGACATATCACCCAGAGCTAAACTATCATTTTTGGTGCATTTGGTGACATTAATAAATGAAAGCACCAACAAACCTGTAAACTGAAGCCAGTGAATTCTGGCTAACGCAAATTTGCTTCTTTTCAAATCATAATCCTTAACTTCTTTGACTTCCTTGCATGGGAAAAGTGTTGCTACACTGAATAACCAATGAGTCCTTTACAACAGTGTGAAAATCCCCTAATGTCTTCAAAGTAAAAGTACACACTAACCTAGTTTCATGCTTCAGACGCATCATCAACACACTCCAGATCTAGAATTTTTGTTTCAATAACCATAGGATAGGCCTAATACATATTCTGCACTTCAGACCTTTATCTGGACTACATCATTTGAAGATATACACTAAATCATATACATTAAAAATAGTATCAAATTTGCAAATAAATTTCAAAGCTGTAAAAAAAAAAAAAATACATTTATATACAGTTGAAGTAAGAGAAAAAAAACTAAAAGAGTAAGAAAATACAACCTAAATAAAAATGGCTGCGCAAGCCAAAAGTAGTTGCAAACTTCACATTTAACTTGAAAGAGCTTGAGTTGTCAATCCATCTACACAAATTGTGAAAGTCAAAAGTCAGGAAAAGCTACATACAGACATCTTGGCTCTTTTCTCTTTTTTTGCCAAAAAAACAAACAAACAAACAAAAAACAGGTCACACAGGAGGCCCATGGACTGGTATGTTTCATAAAAACTGTACCAACTGATTACTTCCAATGAAATATATTAAAAATAATAATTTATTTGTCTTTTTGCATTTATTTTATTTGATTTCATTTCATTTCCCATGAACAAACAGTGCTTCCTAGGGAAACAGTGTGGACAAATGGTTGTCTTCCTATGCCTTGCTTTGTTCCAAACACTGAGATCATGAATCAGATCCAACTGGGTAATGGTTACAAACTTTGGGGTAAACAATGAAGCTTCAACCACAAAAGACTTTTACATCATCTGCTCAAGCCGGTGAGCACATGGGTAAAGTAGGACACACATCTGACAGACATTTGCTTGAGACAGTGCAGTGCTGTTATAAAAATATGAATGTTTTAGCAATGCCCTCAGCAAAAAGCTCAACATCTATGAGCTGAAGCAGATTCTTAGACAGGAACAGACCTCAGACATTTACAGCTACTAAGAAAGCCAGCAACGCTTAAAGATGAGAAACATGAGACGACCAAAAGCAACAGTGACTGCATCCACCTAACTAAAAATATCTGCATTGTATCCAGGACCCTGAAGTTTTGGATATTATTCCAACAAACAAATGGTTATTATTCCAAGATTTTATGGCCTTGTGCTTCAGTAAAATGGTTATAATAATCCAAAAATGTTTATTCACCCAAACAGACCAGACACGATAAGTTAAAAGTTGCTAAAATGCCACATATGGCCTGTACAGCTAAAAAAAAAAATTGCTCAGCATTTCTCTCATGTGGCCTACAGTCAACTGCAGTTTAGCAACCCAATCATTCTTATTTTCAGGTACAGAACTAACTGCATGTGAGACACCTAAAGTCCTATAATTTCTGCTGAGTAAGAAAGCACAACAGTGTTTAGGCCTATACATCAAGAGCAGCTCCTTTCCCTAGTCATTAAACATTCAAAGCTCATTTACTAGTTTCTCAGATATCAGTCACCATTCTGATTATTACAAGAGTGAGAATGCTGAGCTCTCAAGACACCCTGAATCATTTCTTCATCCAATAAAATGAGTACAATTTAGCAGAACATAACAGCAACACTAAATGTGACATACAAATGCTTTGGCCTCCTACTGGTTAAAGCAACATAAGTGTCACGTAAGTTTTAACAGACCAGTTTTTTTTTGTTTTTTTTTAACATTCCAGACCTTTCTTATCAATGACAGTTGTCAAGTACCCCCATCATCCTATCCAGGGGTGCCTTTCCCACACAATGACATAGCTCGCTGATTAACCACCAAAGGACGATTGTTGTGGAAACAAACTAGCTAGTCACGACTGTTTCCCGAACACGGTTGCATCTCCATCATTTGAACCACACTGGTTCAACAATATAGGGCCACTGTTAATGACATCACATGCATGTGGTGCAGTAATAACTTCTGCTATTTAACTGATTAGAGATCTCTAATGGCGCTTTTCCACTGCATGGTACGGCACGGTACAGTTCACTTTTGGGGGGTTTTCCACTGGGTACAGTACCTGGTATCTGGTCATTTTTTTAGTACCACCTCGGCTGAGGTTCCAAGCGAACCGTACCGTTACCAAAACGTGACGCGTAAACTCTGCTGATCACTGACTGGCCGGAGAAAATCATCACTGCGAACTTGCAACACGAGACACAACAGACCCGCTAGATTTAAATCAGCACAGTCAGCGAAGGATCGAACGCAACGGTTTTGAATGAGCGCACCTTTTTTTAACAACCAAAAAATGGCTGTTTCGTTGTTTGTTGAGGAAGTACAGACATTCAGTAGAGGCGGCACAACTATAACAACATGTGAATAATCCCGCCCACTCTAAAGCTGTACTAAACTGCAGTGGAAACGCAAACCAAGCCGAGTCGTGCCGAGCCGAGTCTTACCATGCAGTGGAAAAGCGCCATAAGATGCTATATTGAACATAGCACTTGATGACTAATTTACTATTTTTTGTTCCCTGTCATTTTGCTTTATTTAAAGTGTTTGATTCATCGCAGGTTCCCTTAGGCATTTGAGTACATGCTTTTCAAAAACGATGCTTATTAAGGATGCGCAAAAATACATAGATTAAAACGCATTTATATTTAGATAAAATGGCAGAGATAGATTGTACTGCATGTTAGCTTGGTAGTGTGCCTAAGAGCAGAATTTATCTAAGCCCATATGTCATACTAACAAGAAGCTACGCTTCTAACCACAGGTCGAGAGCTGTACTGTTTGCGACACTGATTGTGAATGTTCGTTTGTGAACTATGGTTTTGGAAAATACTGAATCGCTGAACTATGTTGGTGATGACAGAACTTGCGACCATAGCTGTTTAATGATGCTTTTGGGAAATGCACCCCTGGTGAGTAACAGCTATGGACAATAAGGGGGACACCATCTTAACCAAAATTAAAATATGTGACATTATAACCTAAACATGGTAACAACCAGAGCTATAAAAGCATAAAATGCAGTGGGTCAAATGAAAAGATATATAATTTATAATTAATTCCATTATTGTATTGAGATGGATGAGCCTTGAATGCTTGCATAAATTGTGAGTAATAATCATTATCATTCGTAAAATCACCAACTGATGTGTGTGTAACTAAGCAATTTGTGTTAAATTTAAAATCAGTTTCAAAATAGTAATTTTGTGCTTTAATGGTATCAGAGTTTATCAGTGGTATCAATGGTTGATATCTGAGTTTATTTCTTTCATTATATGTTTTCCGTCTTGTATGTAACCCCCCCCCCCCCACCAAGAAAAACGCCTTTTACTTTAACAAGAGATGAAATAGCTACTGTGAGAACCTCTAATGTTTTAATTAACATTATCAGAACTTGCTTTTGAGTTCAGACAGTGGTTGTAACTTGAATTATGATTAACAGGTGTTTCTAAAAAGAAACAAAAAAAATTCCATTTTAGTCTATTTGCCCTTCCTCAATGAATAATCCTGCCTTGGGACATAGAGGTAGATTTGATGTAAATCGGTGGGGAGTAAGGTTGCTGGGACATGAAATCTTCAGTAAAATGTGGCTAAGCCTTTCACGCTTTAAGTCTTTCATAGCATTTCTTAGAGGGCTGCCAGTTCCAATGACTGTTTGAGAAAGCGAAGTAAGTTCCAAAGGACTGTTCGGAGAAGGGAAAAAAAAAAAAAGCTTCAGCCTCCTCAAAAGCCTTTCAAAGACTCTTGGGAATACTGGGTGACGTAAACACAAAACCCTCACATCTCTGTCACTGTTATGGGTGATGGAAATGCCGAAGTGAGAGTGAACATTTCCCACTGACTACAGGCTACAAGTCAACAACAAGCAACAGTGTCAGCTGTCCCGTAACGAAACAGCCCACTGGATTCCTGAACACACATAAACCTCATTCCTACAATATTCGGTCAACAGCCACTTGGTTTTGTTATTGTTTTTTCCCTTTCAAATGTGCCAGCAGTTACAACTTTAAAAATTCAAAAACAAAGTAATGTTTACACAACATAAACATAGCAAAGTGCAAACTGCACAAGCCTGTTTAAAAAAGCTAGTCCAAATGTCTAATTTAAGTAGACGAGATTTTAACATATTTGAAAGTCTCTCTTGCTCACCAAGGCAGCATTTTTTGAGCAAAATACAGTAAAAACTGAAATATTGTGAAATTATTATAATTTATGATTGCAATATTTCTTAAAATGTAAATTATTCCTGAGATGGAAAAGTAACAGTCATTTTCAAGAGACATTAATCCAGTCTTCAGTGTCACATGATCCTTCAGAAATCATTCTAATGGTGATTTGCTGCTCAAGAACTTCTTATTATCGATGTTGAAAAGAGTTGTGCTGCCATTTTTATGTAAACTACAAGATTTTTTGATGAACAGAAAGTTTAAAAGAACAGCATTCATTTAAATAAAACAGAAATATTTTGTTACATTATAAAATGACTTTAGACACTTTTGGTTAATTAAATAAATAAAAGTATGAATTTCTTTCATCATTATCAACAACAACATAACCTTTCCTTTTAAACTGTACTATTACAGGTTTGCCATTTCATAACAGATGTAGCATTAACAACTAATTACCCCATTTACATTTAAGTTCTTGGAAGATATTTTTGAACTAATGTGACTTACAAGAAAGTGCGTGTACCCTCAAATATTCAGTTTATTAATACAAGTCAAGGACTATGACTAACCCTCAAGACTCAACAAGAAAGTGTAATACAAGTTAGTGTTGGGCGATATGGTCATTTTTCATATCGTCAGCCTGTGAGATCGCCAATACACGATATTATCATGCATGGGTGGGTGGGGGCAAGAGAGAGACTCTCTGTACTTGTCATAGGCTATTTCATAACTATTTGAGGATTTTAAACTGCGTGTGCGTGATAGAGAGAGAGCCTGGAAGCACCAATAACCGAAATAATATACTTTCAAACATACTGAAAAACTAACATGTTAAATAAAAATCTATTTAAAACAGCTAGTTCATATATTCGGATACAGCAGTCATACATCACTATTAGGACCGCACGTCCTACTGTGACAAGTTTGCCGCATCGACGCGAAAGTTATCATTCTAAAAATAAGTCAAGGTGAAAATTAAAAGTAGATTTATTTTAAAGACCAACAGTTTAACACTAAATATTGGACATAAACGAACACGTTAAAGATAAAAGTATTTTCAGGTAGCCCAAGTTCATATTTTTGGAGTAAAGTTAAATTAAACGGATACATAAGTCACAGCGCTCCGGACTGCGCGCCCCATGGCGAGCCCTGTTTTAGACTGATAATTTATTAACTGGATATTTTTTATAATAGCAATGATGAAGAATAAGCATCAATGTTTTTTGTTAATGTGCTGTAAAGAAAACGAAATGCTGGTGACGATTAGACATGTGCCGGTATTCGGTAATGCGATATATCACGATAATGAATATGTACGGTATTGTTATCGTGGGCACTTCAAAATACCGAAAATAATTATTTATTAAAAATTATTCAGAATTTTGAATGCATTTTAAGAATACTTTTCCCATTAACTGGTTAAATGCACAACACCGCTGCATGCTGCATCAAAGACGCGTGTGCACTCTGATGTAAACAAGTACGGGTGAGAAGCACATGGCAGAACGCGTGAGAGACGCTCTGGATGAAAGTGCACATTCTCTCTCTGACAGCAGATGGCGCTGAACAGCAGAATGCAATGTTATTACCCTGGAAACCCCTTAAACAAACCAGCTGCGATACTTTCTAAAACGTATTTAAATGATTTAAATAGCCATTCAGATTTTTGTATTTGCAGTGGTGTTCAGCACAGCGCCAAATATTTTAATATTTAGACTAATTAGGCTATTTATTTTAAAACTTTTTTACATTTTAATCTGGACTACAACATGCCCTAGAGATATTGTTTGAAAGTGTTTTGATTCTTTATTGTTCGGTCATACTTTACATTAGGGCTTCATTGGTTAACATTAGTTAATTAACTAGTTAACAAACTCCCAATGAAAAATTCTTCTAAACGTTCATTAATCTTAGGTAATTGAAATATTTAATAGCACATTGTTAAAATCAAAATTATAAACTGTGTTATAAACTGTTTTTTTTTAAATGAACCCGAGCTAACATGAACTAAGAGTTGTACTATTTTTAACAAAGATGAATAACTTCTGTAGCAAATGTAGCTTCTGCTCATTGATAATGTTAATGCATTAACTAAGGTTAACTAATGAGATCTTACTGTAAAGTGAGATTTTTTTTTCCGTTTAATTCTTTTGCACTTTAATCTGTGTAAAATGTTTAACTTTATACATATTTTTGTATTGCTTTATTGTATTTAGATATTTTTGTTATAAGAAAAAAGTTATTAAACCTGTTATACTGTAATATGACAACACTTTTTTTGCAACTAAATTTCAATATAGTGATAATAACCGTATACCGTGATAAAAACATTAGCAATTAATCGCAACATGAAAAATTGATACCGGCATATCCCTAGTGACGATGCAGTTTCGTCATGTTCATTCATAGCTGTTAAAGAAAAGATGTCTAAAAGATGTCTCTTATACCACTCTTGACATAATTTGTAAATAAATGTTTATCACCCTGCAGTTCAATTTTGATGTGGGCTTAGTTTTAGAGTCCGTTTTTAAAACATTTCCAATGAGGAGGAGAAGCCTCATTTGCGTGTATGTGAAGTGCGGCACTGAGGTGAAATTGCGGGGCAGTTTGATAATAATAGCCCAATAACAATAGGCCACCTAATAATAATAATAATAATAATAATAATAATAATAGTTTTATATTAATAGGAGAATGAGCCTAATATCATCTTGACTATCGACAAAGACATCTGCTATCGTCGATATCTCTGACTATCGTCGATACACGATTCTATCGTCTATCGGCACAACCCTAATACAAATCCAAATACTGCGCAGTGCATGGCACAAAAAATATATCAATACAAGTAGGGATGCACCGAATATTCGGCCACCAAAAATTTTCGGTCGAAAATGGCCCAAAAGTGCATTTTCAGTTTTCGGCCGAAAGACTTTTATCACCGAAACAATACGGCCGAAATGTTGTGATGACGCAAACAGAAACTGCGACCTGCACGTGCTTGTCTGAAGCAACATGTCTGCGGTGTGGACGTATTTCAGTATATCTGAGAAAGACCCACGGACAGCGATTTGCAAAACATGTAATGCCGAAATTTCAAGAGGGGGTGCATCTGCAAAGACTTTCTCCACGTCGGGTTTAATTTATCACCTGAAATCCAAACATTCCGATCGCTACGCTGAATATGAGAGGAACGCGGCACAGAAAAGGAAAACGCCTCCGAGCACGCCCACTCCGCCAGTAGGCCTGTATATTATTATTTAATGTACACGAGTGGGGTCAAGTTAAACATTTTAGTTTGAATTTTATTTTATACTGTGCAATGTTGCAATGTGCTAAATAAATATTTGCATAATTTGTATGCAAATATTTATTTATTGATTTATTCTTTGAAACTTTAATATTAATTTATGCAATGCCTTGATTTTATTAAAGTTAGTACACAGTCATAGCCATAAATGCAATGGTACTAATAATTGGCATAATTTCTTTCGGTGTTTCGGTTTTCGGCCTTGGTTTCCTCTTTTTCGGTTTTCGGTTTCGGCCGAGAATTTTCATTTCGGTGCATCCCTAAATACAAGAGATGCAACACTCAGCAAAATCAGTACTAACGTAAAAGTTGACTAAGAATAAAGTTGCAAAGCTGTTATTTTTTTTTTCTAATTGAAGTATAGTAAAAGACTCCTGTGAAATTCATTACACCACAGATGACATCATGCAGGAAAGGTAACAGTAATTAGCATTCAACCTAATGATTAACAAATTACTACTTATCTAGACTCTGAAACCACTGTATAAGGTCATTTTATACCTGAACAAAGATATTGTAAGCCCACATTTAACTGAAATCTTCGCCACAGTCAGTAAATCACTGTTTAACTCTTTTACAACTCTGGGGAGGAGCACACATAAACTGGTGATGTAATGGCTGTGAACAGCTACAAGCTGAAGTGACACAATCCAAAATAATGATCCAAATATTAACCAACATTACTGGTTCCACCACACATTTTGAAATCAAGAGCCCTTTCTGTGAAAATCACAGTGTCGAATGAGTCTAATGAATCCCTTGGTTTCAAACATGTCTTGACCTGATTCGCAACAAACAGCCAGAAACCAGGTGCCTTCCAAAAAAAAAATAAAAATTACAATTCCCAGAAAAAAGGATGACTGCCATGATGAAGCAGTGAAGAAATCATTTACGCCCACAATGCCTGATGTAAGAAGCTTATTACTTCAAACAAAAAAAATGAGATATAACCCTTTCTTACATCTGAAACTCACAAGCAACCTCTTGTTGCTCCACATCATTGTTCCTCCGGGAAGAACGGCACCATCATTTCACCATCTGTCATTTGCCTACTCATTTGTTTTACCTTCCACAGCCTTTAATTACATAAAAACTACGACGGCGCATACACAAATCTCACGTGGAATTCAAAAATGTGTGATTCTCTAAGCGAAGTGCTGCTAGAAGTGCTGCTAGAAAGTAAGAAGCCATTTCAAGACCACCATCGCAGCAAATAAATCCATGACACAAGGCTCCAAACTGTAAACAAACGCCTTGTCACTATAGAGACACGCTGATCAAACATGTTTTTTTTCCATACCTGCTGTTCTCCCTGTGCTCTGCGAGCATCCCTTGTTGTTACCGATGCAATTTTGATCCAAAGATTGCTGAGAAAATAATCGTTGTTAATCTGTGCTGTGCCGACTAGGAAAAAGAGAGAAGGCAGAGCATTTATAGGACGCTGTGGGAGCGAGCGCCGATTTACGTTCTTCGCTGGCACTGCCAGGAGACCTGTGCACCAGAGAACCAAGCAGCCTGCAGGGACTGGCACAGCTGATCCTCCCTGTCACCAGCTCTACCACGTGGATTTATCATGGGGGTGACCAGTGTCATACCAGGAGATACCAAATCGGCAGTACAGGGGGATCCGTCAATAACATTTAAAGAGCAGATGAAATGATCACGCTGTAAAAAAAAATTAAAAATTTTAAAAATTGATCAACAGATCAGGGTTATAACTCTCTAGTCCACACAGGAGAAAGCTCTGGATATCTTGAAAAGGGGAAGTCAGTCATCTGATTCGGAGGATATACACACGGTGTACTGAAGACTGAAATAACTACAATCTACAATTGTACAATCTACAATCCAGTACAAACACGAGACACCACCGTAGATTCAAATCGAGGCTATTTTCAAATAGATAAAACAATAATACCACAAAAGAGAAAATCTGACTGCAGCAAAGCACTCTAAACAGTCTAAAGAAATAAAGATCAAAACCAGCTCAGGATGTCGTCAGTTAAGAGAATCTTTCCTCAAAAAGCACAGTCGATGCTTGACCAGGTGACTTGTTTTTACTGGCACTGAATCATGAGAGAAAACACTTCGGCTAAATTCTTTGCATATAATGTGAGTCAAGTTTCCAACAACGTCATTTAGGCAACACTAGCTTGAAGTCTGTATTGTGTAAAATATCACATGTGTAATGTGTGACCTATGCTGTGTGCTGCTGATTCACCGCTCATTACACGCTGAGCACGTGATAAAAACACTTCCCACAATGTTTTAGTATGCACATACAGAAATGTAAAGTAGTGAATAGATTCCAGTGTGTTGCTATAAAAAAAATAGCTTATGAAATATTCAAATGAATCGGATTAGTCATACTGGAGATGTCTGCATTTTGTAATAAATGCTTTTCGCCATGTTTAATATGAAAACAAGGTCCACATTTGCAAATTCAAAAAATTCACAAACATTCCATGTTTGGTCTTTTGCTGTAGGACAGCAATTGCTAGTGTATATTCTGTAATATTTGCAGAAATATTACAAAAAGTAACATTTTTCCTTCATAATGTTATTCAAGTGAATAGCAGGCACGGTACAAATTACATGACTAAACATTATTATACCATACAATATACATTAAATGACTAAACGTGTCATCTTTGTCAAATGCCTCCATTAACTACAACATGAAAACTGTGTTTTCAATTTAATTTTATTTATATATTTATTTATTTTTGACAAAAACACTGTCTTAGTATAGGCGAAAGGCCTAAATGTATTGAAAAACGTGCGTTTTCAGTTTTATTTGGATTAATGTGGACACAGCCTAAATGGTTCTTTTTGTTTTGAGACCCATGATCATACTAACAGCATTGTAACTGTTGTATCAAATGTGTTTTATACGTGAAAACAACTGCACAGAAACTGCACATGAGGTTAATCAAGCTGAATAAAAATTGCGGAGCATCAACTCCTTTTCACTGTTTATGTTAGCCAAACGTCCTGTAGCACTGAGTATGTGGTGCACAAATTTCCCTTTCCACTTCCTGTAAAGCGATATATCGGTGTACACTTGCTTCCTACGCCAAACTGAACATTATTGCTCACGGCTAATCTGACTTAAGATGGCCAAATACCCTGTGAAGTCCACTGCACGAGACAATATCAAGCAATACACCTTCATAATTTAACATACACTTCAGCAGCCACAATTTCTACATGCTTCCTAAATAACCTAGGCCAAGTTTTAAACATAAAATGAACACATGAACAGAACTGTGACACACACACACACAAAAAATAATAATGTTTGCGAAAGAGCTTGACCGACAACAAATATAAGTCAAACAAGATTTAATAGGAAAGATCAAATTAAAAACAGGTTTATAGCCTCTAAAGAGGTGCAATTTAGGTCATGTGTGATTGATATGGCCACAAGCCAATATTATGATGGCTCTGGGATAAAAGCACAGGTTCAATGACTTGCACAATACAAACGGGTGGGTTGTTTATACAATAAAACCACAATCACAGCCCATCTCTAACCTTATTCACAGCTCTGCATACCCTCACCAAAACACACAACACAAATTAAATGGCATATAAATGAGCAGCCTGTAGGTGTCAAGACTACACCGCTGTTCATGAGTCCATGACCTCTCACCTGACGCAGCTGCCCAGCACTTCTCCATCACACTGTGTCCCAATAAATCACCGCGGCCTTCATATCACAACTTATGACATTACTGGGATTAGTTTCAGCCTTAATGAGTGCCCATGCCTTGTGTTATTCACTGAATGTCTAAAGAGTCACAGATAGATAAACAGACAGAAATAATATTCATAATTTCAGTAAACTCCTATTGATTACAATTACACTTCAATGAAACGTCTGCCTTGTGAGAGACAAACAAGCAATTGATCCAGAGTGAGAAATTTGTGTAAATTAGCAGCCAGACAGTCAGTAGTTTTTCGCATTTACAAAACACAGAAAGGTAAAAAACCTACGTTATACACAATATACGCAATTTATAAAATATACAACCTATAAATTATAATATAAGTAATGACCGTGTAAAATAAGCACAGGAAAATAACCCAAGCGAGGAGTTCAGTAACACGTAAAACAGACTAGACTATTAAGAATTACATTGTTATATTATGTTATATTTATTATGTTGGGATGTTTGTAAACTGACAGGAACCACAAATAAATTCAGTAACGTTACAGTTATGGATGAGTCGATATTTTCAGTGACAGTGCGAGCTTTCAAGACAATTACAGCTCACCAGACGTCGCCCAAATAACCTCAAAATAAGGAATAATAATCACGCATATAATTAACTCGAGGTCTATAATAATAAAGGCTCGTATTTGTGAATAGTCTCCACATGAATGATTATTCGCCTGCAGCTAACAGGCTAGCGGAGTCCTCCTATCCTAGCCACAGCTAGCCCCGGCTACACAACCGATTCAAGCCGAACTGTGCGTTTCTTCACAAAGATGGACTGCATAGAATAGCATTTATACAAAGCGAATAACATCCTGACATTTCTAGAAAGATGTAAAAATGGGAAAAGGGAGCTGTATTTTGAAGGAAGGAAGGAAGCTAGCGCCAGTGGGCAGTGTGTGTGTGTTTTGCGTGTGTATCCGCATATCCATGAGAACTCACCAGAGCAGCCGATGTGTTCAAGCTTCACTGAGAGCCGCTCTAAAGAGATCCTCTTGCGCTCTTCCCATCCATATTTCACGGGTGATGCCAGGGCTTTCTGACGCGGATACTGGTTCTGATAGATCAGCTAGCTAGGGGCCATATTTAATCCTCGACATCCCAAACAACACAGGCTCGAGCTCGTCCCAGCTCCAGCTCTACTTCATCTCAGCGGTGTGGCAGACGCTGCCTCACAGGACTCGCTGTGGCGCTTGGATTACACGGGAAACAGCGACACCTGCTGGTCATAACGATGCAGTGGCCCGTTTCGTTTTGAGGATTTTTTTTTTTTTTTTTTTTGCCTCTGGTCAGCACGCAAGGTAATAATAATCGAAAGTCAGTCTGGCGTTATTTATAGTGTGTGTTTAATGTACTTAGCTGCCACAGCAGTAAAAGAAGAAAGGAATGTCAATTTTACATGATGCTGGCTGCTGATGTGGATGTTACAGTTCCAGTGCAATCAATATATAAATGTATTGACTTATTATACATGTATTTTTAATACGTTTCACGAATATCATAGATCATATACCTGTGTTTTGTGTGCTATAATTGTGTCCATTTTAACTGTATTATACTCCTAAGATATAAATGTTTTAAGCATATGCCCCCACATAAAGGAGCAGTTTACTTATGAGGTGAATATTCAATGGTTCGGTCTCAGCACCCATATACGAACATTATTGTGTTCTTGGTAGAAACATTTTATTCTAATAAAGACAAAAGCAAACGTAAATCAATAATATTTCTATAGCATGCACAGCTGAAGCTTATGTTATTTAATATATGGTATCTACTGTGAATATGTAACAAACAATTCAGTAATTAGGACACAAAAAGAAACAATTAAGTATTATATAAATAAATATATTAAGGAAAAAAATACACAACTTATACAAATGCAAAGTAAGAATTTCTCCATCCATATTACATTTCAAACACAAAAATATGTTGTATATTTGTATATTTATTTATTTTTTGTCTTAATTGAAACAATCTTTTCTTTTTACATTTAATTAAACATTAACAGAATTTATTAACAGATAACAAGCACAGAGGTTGTTTTCTTTCACCTTGCCATCTTGTATAATGGGTTATTGAACACATTTTTTATTTAAAATTAAACATTTCAGAAGAAATCATCAGAACTTGAATGTAAACTTAGAGTTATTACATAAAGAACATATAATGACTGTCTGGCATAATGGAAAATTATATTAGTAATGAATCGAATGAAAAATATTAATCAGCATAACCTTGAAATTTACTGTACTCCTGTTTAATACAGCCGTAAACAGTATGGTAAAAGTGCCTGTCTGGAGCCATAAGGTCAGTGACCATCTCTGTGTGGTTCATTTTAGGTATCAGATAGAGAGACATCCTGATAGACAGGGCTGTGAGGAGCTCAGAGAACTTCACTGATGATTCCACCGGAACTATGATGTCCTTGGTTCCGTGGAGCAAAGCCACTGGAGGAACTCTGCATGAAAACCATAGCAAATGATGAAGCACAAAGACCTTCTTTCAACAGCCTCACTGTATTCTGCATCTCTCCGTACTCTACTAGTGACTTTTACTTGGTAAACTGCATTTGTAATTTAACAAGTTGGCCAGTAATGGCACTACAGTAGCAAACAGATGAAAATATTGACCTTAAATAACAGTAACATCTTATTTAAACAATTTACTATAGTGAAACAAATCATACAAGTTAATGTGTTGCTGCTTCAGCTGTTGGACGCTGAGAATATGTGAATAAAAATAACAATAACAATACCGTTTCAACTGATCCTCATTCAGTTTCTTGAGTAATGATGTTGGTGAATAATAATCAAAGTTCTCCACACCATCCATAGCTTTGTGCATAGTTGACACATATTCAACGGCCCGCATTTTCTCATGCTTATAATGATCCATTACACTGTAAACGCCACTCAAACCTATTACAAAAAAAATTAAAAATCACAACATGAATGAAAACCAAGTTACTTGGAACTAAGAACCAGTTACATCAACAATCATAATATAATAACCATTGCACATTGATTTACCTATGATTCCTTTAATGGCAGATACAAGATCTCTCTGTATGTTGGTCTCAATGAACAGCTCTTCTGCATTTTTCACCAGAAACAGCGTGGAAAGGGCACACAGATGAGCCCCTGCTGAATGACCTATTAATATTATGTTGTCCTGCATAAAAAAAAAAGTGTAGCCTAGATCAAATTGTTTTATCACATACAAAATAACATGTGGAAAATATAAACTACCGTTTAAAAGTCTGAGGGCAGAACGTTTTTTAAAAAGTTTTTGAAAGAAGTCTCTTATGCTCTTTTATGCTTTAATGCTCACAAAAACATGCTATTCTAAAATGCTGATTTGGGGCTCAAGAAACTTTTCTTATTACGATCAGTTGAAAATGGTTGCTGCTGAAATACAGTAGTTATAGAGAGAGAGAACATCATATAAAAACAGCATTTATTTAATATATATATATATATATATATATATATATATTGTAACAATACTGTGCTATATTTCCATCAATTTAATGCAATCTTGCTGAATAGAAGTATTCACTTCTTTCAGAAAAAATCTTACTGACCCCAATCATTTGAATGGTAGTGTATAGTGCAAGCACTTTGAAAAATTAAAGTGCTAGATATTAAATTAAATATTTACCATATGCAAAAGTGCATTTATTAAAGTCAAACTTAAGTGGCATTGTAATGCAATATTAACAACTTTATGTTCATGGAGGACTGGAAACTTACTTGATCAAGATTGAATGTTTGTCCCTTTTCTCTCACCCACAGCAAACTGTCACTGATGTCTTGAACCATATTTAAAACATTTCCCTGAAAAACAATTAAAAAAAACACCAACACTAAAAATATCAATAATATTAAATATATAAATGTATAATATAATGGTGGCTTACCTTTGGATATATGGAATAATCTGGACAAATTACAGAGGCATTAAGCTCTTTTGCCATTTGTAAGGCTAACAGACAGTAAATGGAGCGGTCTCCTGATCCCCAGGCACCTCCATACACAAACACAACCACCGGTACAGGAGCAGTATCTGAATGGTCCATGCTTGGTGAATAATATAAATCTAGTTTGTTCCCCCGTCGACCAAAGGTTATGCCCTAGGAAAGGATAGAAACACAATCAAATACTGTAGTATAACAAAAAGGGACAAGTGCTTTTTCATTTTATTTCTAAAACGCATTTTAGTAATACAAAGAAATATTATTGTCCTAAATTTAACAGTAGCTTTGTTTCTTAAAAACTCTATCTCTGTATCTCTGTACTGCATAGCACACTGTGCACCCTGTGGTTAAGTAAACCACATTAACAGGAATTTAAAAATAGAACTAACTTTCACATAGTGCTTGTTATTTTTGTCATTACTGTACCACAGTTTCCACTGAAAGTACAGTTTGCCATACTGCAGATATTTCAGCATCTCCAGCACGGCTCTTGTAAGGCAGTATATGCGCCTGCAGGGAGTGCAAGAAACATCTGCATCATTAAAAAGCCAACAATAAAAGTAGAGTAACATCAAAATGTTAATGCTATGCTATGTCACCTTGGTTTGAGAGCCTCTATATATTTTTGGTACCCTGGTTTATTGGGCCAGCCATACAGCCATTGGGCAACTAGAGAGATACTGTAAGGGAGGCCCACTAATAATGCCCCTGCCACCACTGGAAGAGAGAAATAGCACTTCAACGCAATCCTGAAACAGAAAAAACAAAACAAAACAAAAAGATCTGGGGATTTGTAATGTAGTAGGGTGTAATAATACAATCTTCTATGTTGTATGACATTATTTTTAAAATAATACTAACATGATATTTTAATGCTAGTTAAAAACAGTAATACTGTCAAATATTATTACAGTTTAAAACAACTGTTTTTTTTTCTGAATTTTAAGCAGCCATTATTCCAGTCTTCAGTGTCATATGATGCTTCAGAAACAATTCTGATTATTATTATTATTTATTTTATTTATTTATTTATTTATTTATTTTGGTGGAAACCTCAATACATTTTTAGGATTCTTTAAAGAATAAAAAGTTGAAAAGAACTTGCGGAATAAAAGTATTAATTTCTAAAACTAATCCCAAACATTATTTATGATTCATGATTCCTGACATTATTTAACATAATACTTACATTATTTTTTATGCTGTGTTTTAGTTCTAATACCTGTAGTAGCAAGAGAACAGAAATTATAATATGTACAAACATATAATGTATGCATAGAATCAGATAAGAGAATGTACTGTACAGTGCTCTCTCTCTCTCTGATACACCGGAAACGTTAATCACGTTTAAAATATACATAAAGGCATGTCATGAGTTACTGATATCGAAGAGAAGCACAACAACGTGCATAATCTAAAGTCTCTAACAGCTTAGCTCTTGTTAGATGTATACAGCAAGACTTTCCCATTAAAATTTTCCTCAAAACGTAAAAAAAAGATTCATAAAGGCATGATAAGCATCAGCAAAAGCGCAAGCAAAGCAAAATAAACAAAGCTGACATTGCATCTGTTACATAATGATTGCATCTTGGATTTAGCAACACAATAAAGGATAGTTAAACAAACAGAAGTGATGTTCTGTACTGAAAACAGAACATCAGTGGTGCAAAGACTGAATCGTGTCAGAGCGGATCACCTGCAGAGGACATCCCAGTGTCCCGTTTGCCCAGATGGATGCATGCATTCAGTGCATGGACTTCCTGACTGCTTCTTCTAGCATGCGCAGATGTCAGCCTAACGGTGTTTCTTATTGGCTCGTTGGCTCACTTGGGCGGGACAAATTTGCATGTCAACTCAAACGCACAACTGCTGTTAGATAAACGTCCCGTTTATCTAAAAATGAGGATATAGAAAATGGATTTTAACGTTTATTAGTATTAAATGTGGTTCTCTTATATTACAATTTACCTCAGAACATTACAAACCACTCTAGCGGCGATAAGTGTTTCATTGGTTTCAGTGCTTGTGTCCTACTGATGTCCAATCAACACGTATATATGAATGAATAATTATAATATACGGTATATTATAATTATTCATTTACTAGATTGTTTCATCTTTATTTGCTATTTTATGATATTATTCAACATATAATTCAACCATAATAAACCAACGTGAACTTTTCACTCTGCCTTGCCTTCATAATTATAATTTTCAAATGCATAATGTGTAGATATTGTGTAGTCCTTATTTATAAAAATACGAATTAGTACGTTTTCAATTACATTAAAACTGTATTACAAGTTGTATAATAAATTACACACACACACACACACATACACACACACACACACTTCCAGTCAAGCTGTAATTATGATATATGAAGTTCACATAATAAGATACATTGACATTCCCCTATAGAAACCCCCGCGTTGTATTTTATGCATATGACTTTATCCTAAAATGAATAACTGCTTTAATTACTGTAATTTTCCAAGTACATCATACAGTTTGTTTTATAGGTGAAGCTGTGGTGTTTGTCGGGGTGAGGGGTGAATATCTGAGGCCGGAGAAAGCTGGAGGAGGCGGGGTTTCTCCTCTAGTTCTCTCTCGCTGCTCGAGCAGAACAACACAAGTTTGTGGAAAGATTTTAAAGTGAGGAGTCGAGCGAGCCGCCATGAATTAGGTGACACAATGAATTTAAAACACAGTTTCTTTATTTCAAGCGGAATGAACACACTGCATTGATGTTAAAATGAGGGTGAGCCTTTTAAACGGACTACTCTTGCTTTTTGTCGGACTCGCACAAGGGGGTAAGTATGGCTGATGTAAAGAAGGACATTTCAGCAGTTACATTTGTGTGTGTAACATTTAAGTTGGGGGATTCAGCAAAAGCAAGTGGACGATTAATGAGTTTCACCAAAAATCACGTTTCTATGTGGTTATAGACAAACAGCCTATTTCTTATGGCTGCTGTCTGTGTAACGAAAACATAAGTTGTTGTCGTTTTAGCGGTTTGTGCATTAACTGCCGTTAATACAAAGAAATGTATTAAAATATACATGTTTAAAGTTGGCTTTTCGATATCCAAATCATGTTCATTGCCAGTGTTGCATGTGCCCAAATCAAAAAATGATGTGACATTAGTTTATTGTGTGCATAATATAACATTCATGATTGCACAGATTTGTGGCTCTCGGAGATTTCATATTCACTGCTTGCCAAATGTCAGTGCACAGTAAACAGCCTTTTAGTTATTAATAACAATGAAATGCAGTGATTCACCAACATTAAAGCGTGCACTATGAAATTGTATTAGCCAGCATGTTTATTCAAGTGGTAATGTTTTTCAAAAAAATAAAAAATAAACCTTTGCAAAACAGGAGAAATTCATAGACCTATCCAGCATTATTTAAAGAGTTAAATGTTTCATCAGCAAATTCCTGTAATTAGCCTACATGAATATTAGTGTAATATTAGTGTAATGTGCTAAATTGTGTTTTATTGTTGCATCAGTTGCAGTTGTTCTGTGTTGAGCTTCACAACAGTGACTGAATTATCAAGATGTCAGACGTGGGCTTATTTTGGAGCGCAGTGTGCAGCCTTATAAAATCTCCAGGATGTCAGCTGTAGGACCTCTTTGTGTGATAAAAGAAACTAAAGATAGGATGACATTCTTGTTTTCTCCTCTCTTACTGTCATTTCAGGTTTGCCCACAAAGTTTGACATCAAAACATCATTTATATTTATTGTAGATCAATTGTACTTTTGATAAAATGTTTGGTTTTAATATTGCCCCTTTGCCTTTTGTTAGACCAGTATGGGGAAGTATGATACATAATTATTCATTATTGCATATTAAAGTTTAATGTAATTCCATAGTCCACATTTGTGTTTCCACAATTTTATTAGGCTACTTGTGTCAGCTATGCAAAGTTCAGTGAATCACATTGCTTCACTGAAATTTGCATGGTGCCTTAAGCATTGTAAACAAAGGATTAAAAAACGAATAAATATTTATTAAAACAGAAAAATTTATTCATGCAATATGTAGCATCACAAATGAGTAATGGCACTTGCATAGTTTGACAGAATTACACTAAACATCAGTGTGTCATTTCAGTCCTAAAGTAGAAGTGCTCTGTGCCCATACAAATTAAGGGGTGTAAATACTATAGCAACGCTTGTAGAGAGAGGTAGATGAGAGTGTAGAAGACATTAGTGTAGATTAAAGGGTGATGCGGTGTGGCTGGGTTAGAAAACAGCTGCGTCCAGGCCTCCATCAATGGACAGCAGGGCTAAGACAATGTGGCTATGTCAGAGTCTTTTATGTTGAGAACAGCGTGCTGTCAGGGCAGAGCATGCCAGCACATGCACATGGGTATCACAGTGCTTCCCTGGCGCCATCCGGCTTGTCCTGTAAAGTGTTGTTGTTTTTATTCATTCGGTCACTTTTATTTAATGTCTGTGACAAAATCAAAATGTAACTTTTAAGGGAAAGTTAACAGAAATGATCAAATTGTCATCAGTTACTCACCCTCATGTTATTCCATCCAAACCTGTATTTTCTTTCTTCTGTGTTACACAAAATAAGATTTTCTGAAGAGCGTTTAAATGGTTTTGTCCATACAATGAAAGTCAGTGGGGTCCACAACAATACTGGACCCCATTAACTTTCAATGTATGGACCAAAAAATAAAAAATAAAAAAAACATTTTTCTATGTGTTTCACAGAAAAAAAGAAAACCATGCTGGTTTGGAATAAGAGTGAATAAATCCCTTTGAATAATAATGTCCTTTCTCATAAATCAATTAATTTATTACAAGTTAAAAAGTGTAATTAAAAAGTTATATACTTATACTTTTTATAATTCACAAAAATTAATTAACAAAAGGCAAAGAAATGAAACCAATACTAAGTTCCACTGTGCTTTATTTGGACTCATTGAGCATTCAGGACAAAAAAAACAAGCATCATGGGTGATATTCTCTTATGTGCAGCTTCATTCTATGGTGATGGATTTGTGCAGTTAAAAGGGACAGAGACGTCTAGCCGTAACACACTGCACGTTCGTTTCCGCACCTCCAGCCTGAGCGGCCTGCTTTTCCTGGCTGCAGGGCAGAATGATTTCCTGCTGCTGGAGATGAATGCTGGCAGACTGCAGGTGAGTCACATGTTGCTATTTCACCCTCAGCAATGTTTAGATCTACCACAACAAAACTACATGTGGAAACATGTCAATTCTATTTAGGCTTGAAAAGAATCTGATTACAAAAAAAAAGTGATAATAAAGACTGACTAGCATTTTGTGTTGAGACATAAACTCAACACATGGAATATCACCCATCCTCTTCAGATGAAATGGAGTGATGAATTTTATTCTATGGTCTAGTTATGATACTGTCTGAGACTCTTCCGCCTCGGCACCTTTCTTTAAGGTATACATTACAAACCTGATGATTGCACTGACTTAATGGCTGAAGAATGTGGGCTTAGTTGACACTGTGGGAGAAGTAGATACTCCCAAAATCCAGTTCAAAACCTTTGCATGAATTTCTGAAATGGATTTTTACATTTGACATAGGATTCCTTTTATAAAGGATATCTTTGGGCTACAGCAGAACAGATTGTGCTGAAGACTGAGGTCCAATTTGCATGTAATTGAAAATATCTTTGAACTCTCACATTTATCTGAGGTCATTAAATTGAGATTTTCTATCCTTTGGCTGTGACCCTCTTTGAGTACATCACAGATTATAATTGCTTTCAGTTGAGAAAAAGCTAGAAATATTCAGCAAGCCATGTCAAGTTTTTCTTAGCTGTCTGATGTAAAGACAGTGACATTTTATGTTAAGAGTAAAATGTATTGGCTGTAGACAGATGCTATTTATTACACTTGACTATTTCCAATATGGAAGAGAATTTCATGAATATAAAGTGCTAGTTTTCATACACATTTTCTTTGCAATTCAAATAATTTATTGCTGTTATAGTAGACGTTTGTTAGTATAACTCAGGGGTTTTCAAACTTTCTGATGCTAAATGACCCACAAATATATTTACTAGCTCCCTATTATATTTTTCTCCATTTGCACTGTATGAGAAAAATATGTTATAATTGCATTATAACAACAATATTTGGTTTCAAAAATTAAATAATAGGCATTTATATTGTCACTGTATGTAAAGCGAATAATTAAGATTATCTGGGAAATATTTAATTTATTTTATTTATTAATTTTTGGTTTTATTCTATTTTGTTAACTGTTTACTTTAATGTTGTATGTATTAAACATATGTAGCATAAACAGAATTTTTTCAATTTAGATTTATTTGAGTAAGTATTTGGACCCCAGTTATGTCTAAAAAATTTATAAAATATATAAATCTGTGTATTCTTATGTATAGGATTGTGTAAGGAAAGTTATTTTTTTTTTTTTTTTTTTTTTTTTTTTTATATTGTTCCTGTCATTCACAGGTGAAGTTGGATCTGGGATCTGGAGAGCAGATCCTTCTCTCAGACAGTGGAACCCAGTTGAATGATCTGGCCTGGCACACTGCAGAGCTTTTTCATGACATTTACAATGTCACATTGACTGTGGACAACCACTCCAAGACCAGCCTGCGAATGCCAGGTCCAGAGCAAGATCTGCACATCAATGGCGGCCTGTATGTTGGTGGTACTGGAGGATTGGATCGGGCCTATCTGTCCAGAGATCTCAGTGGTTTCCGTGGTTGCCTCGATGAAGTAATATTTAATCAGCACAACCTCCTTTCATCGCTAAGGCCCTACTCTGGGTTCAAGAATGTCTATGAGGTTTCCCTAGGATGCAGCCCTCAGTTTTTTGCCAATGAAGATGACCCAATCAGTTTTTTCAGTTCACGGGCTTATATATCCCTTCCTCCTTGGACAGCACAACATGAGTGGGCTTTTGAGTGCTCAATCCACACTTCAGCTGAAGAAGGGATCATCATGTACAGCTCAGCTCGACAGGGAAATTTTGTCGCTCTAGAGATCCAGAAAGGTCTCCTTGTTGCAATGGTCGGTAAAGATGGAAGTAAAACAGAGCTACGTTCCCTCACCTTCATCAATGACAACAAGTGGCACAACATTCAAGTCTTTTTCACACTAAAAAATCTCCATCTTACAGTAGATGGAGAAACCATGAAGTCCATCATTACCTCTAGATCAAAAACTTTTCATCTGAAAGGTTCCCTTTTCCTGGGGGGAATCGATGACAGCACACGTTCTGAGGTCAGAAAGGTTGGCCTTTCCTCAGTAGCAGGGAAACGTATTAAAGGTGGCTCCTTTAAAGGATGCTTCAGAGACATTAAAATAAATAATGTCAAAATGGGTCTTCCCAATGCTGTGGTAACCAAAGACATCTCTGTTGGTTGTGAACCTGAAAAGGAGCTGGATATAAGCACCACAGTGAGCCCAACAACCCTTCCCATAACCCTTGTTGACTCTGTCACTCCGCTGCCACCCACCGATGTATCCACCCTAGCCAAAGGTCTTGTCAAGAAGTACGGACGCAATTTTTTACAGCTTAGGAACCTTGTTGTCCCAGAAGGTGGTCGGGGATCCTTGGATTCAAAGCATATTAAAGTAAACCTTGATTTCAAGAAGCTTGGCATTCGTCAGTCTCAGATCATCTTTAGGATTGAAGAGCAGCCGGTGCATGGTCAACTTAGGCTTGATGTAGACCAGGAGCAGGCTGATCATACATTCAGCATGCTGGATTTGTGGCATGGCAGAGTGATGTACATCCATGGGGGATCTGAAGACCCACAGGACTTCTTCATGTTCTCTGTGTTCTCCAGTAGCAGAAAGGAAGTGCCAGGCTATCTAAAGGGACACAAGTTGTACCGGTTTAATGTCACTGTTACACCAACCAATGATGCCCCTGAGTTGAGTCTACCTGAGGGGAATCTGTTTACCCTTTTGGAAAACTCCAAGAAGAGGCTGACCACTGATGTTCTGAAAGCCATTGACATTGACAGCAATTACACAGACCTTGTTTACTCTGTGTTAGGGAACCTTAATGCTGATGCAGGGTATTTGGAGAACGAAGACAATCCAGGTACACCAGTAACTTCTTTCTCCCATTCAGCTCTTGTAGACGGTAAGATGTATTATGTCCACACGGGTGTGAGGAACTCTAGGATAGTGTTGAGAGTCAGCGATGGCGAGAAGGTGAGCAACACAGTGGTTCTTAGAATCATGGCTGTGGGACTTGAGTACAAAATCTCCAATAACACAGGACTGGAAGTGATCCAAGGAGAGATGTTTCTTTTAAGCACCAATCAACTTGCCATCTGGACCAATGCATTAAAGCAGGTAGTTGAAATTCGGTACGATGTGGTTGAGCCACCGAGATTTGGTGAGCTCCAGAGGATGCACTCAAGTGGAGAATGGAAGATTACCAACTCGTTTTCCCAAAGAATTCTTGAAAAGGAGCGTTTGAGGTACCTTAGCACCTACCAGTCCATCCAAACAAGTAATACTACAGACCACTTCAAGTGTAAAGTAACTGTGGCCTCCAGAGCTATTGAAGAATTGGTGTTTCCCATAAAGGTAAAGTGGATAGACTACACGATAAAGAACAATAAACCTATAGAGCTGGACAAAATTACGAGAGCTGTAATTGACTCAGAGCATCTGTATGTAGCAGCACACGGTGTAAGTTTGTCTGAGGATGAGCTTCGTTTTAGAATGTTGTCTTTACCAAAAAGGGGAATAATTGAAGTGAATAATGCCAAGCTGGATATAAATTCCACATTTTGTCAAAAGGACGTCTCAGATCTGAAAGTCCAATACCAACTAATGAAAAGATCATATGAGGACACCAATGATGAATTTGTTTTCCACATATTCTCAAAACATGCACATTCTGCTAGTCACATTTTCAAAATCAATATTAAAGCAGATGTCAACAGCATTTTCATGACAAACAATGGGCTGTCACTTCTTGAAGGTGAAAGTAAACTCATCACAAAGGATGAATTGTTTGCTGAAACTCTAAGCATTAAAGAAATGTACTATACAGTCACAAAGACACCACACCATGGCAAGCTAATGCGAATCAACTTGTCCAACTCTACCAAAGACTTTGACAATATTATGTCCTTTACCAATCAAGACATTCTTGAGGAGCGTATTATGTATGTTCACGATGACAGTGAAACGACTCTTGATAGTTTTACCTTCATAGCCTCCACAAGTCTAGTAACAAAGCTTTCTTTAATAGATAAGGACATTGGCTTCAAGGAAGGCATGTTTAATATCTCGATACAGCTGGTTAATGACGAGAAACCCATCCGCATTGTAGACAAAGTTTTTCACGTAGTCAGAAATGGACAGAGGTTACTTACACTTGATGACCTGTGCTACCATGACGCAGATTCGGACTTCAGTGATGGGCAGCTTCTCTACACCCGGCGTGGTATCCCAATGGGGGACTTGGTTCTTGCAAATGACACTTCACAAAAGCTGTACCAGTTTAGCCAAGAAGACTTGGAACAGAAACGAGTGCTGTTCATTCACCATGGGATGAACTCTGGGCGTTTTGTTCTCTTTGTGTCAGATGGCAAGCACTATGTGTCCTCTCTGTTGGATATTAGCGCACAGGATGCTTATTTAAAAACTGGCAACAACACAGGCCTGTTAGTTCAGAAAGGGCAAGCCAAAACCCTTACTAATGCTAACTTTAGTGTAGAGACAAACCTTGACATCCAAAATAACAATGAAATATTATTCACAATCCAAGAGGCTCCAAAACATGGTGGGCTGTATTTAAAAGGCAGCAAAATTGAGTCATTCACCCAGCATGACCTGAAGAATGGCTACTTGTCTTATCATCATGACAACAGTAAGAATCTGGCTGACGTTTTTACACTCCTGGTGAAAGCAAAGTACATTCAGCTTGATGTTAAAATACATGTAAAGGTGTACCTGGAAAGCCATCAGAGGCCACCCGTAGTTCTTCATAACAAAACCTTGCTGGTGGAGGAGGGAAAACCAGTTAAGATCGAGAGCAATAAACTCAAGGTAAATATTATCTTTTATTAAGTTAACTTTAGCATTATTTTGCTCCATCAAGGGATTTGTTGGGGAAACTACTTTGAGACTGTTATTTACCAAACTACAAGCTTATCATAATTTGAAGTTGTTAAACATCATAACCATCTGAACAAACTGATTTATTAGATAGAATCAGACTTTGTAGTGATACATATGGGACTATTTAGGATGAACTGATTGACCTGAATGTATCTGACTTTCTGACACCATGAGAGAAGCTAAATACAGACTAGCATACTTAAATACTATGATAATATTTTACTCCCAATTAAGCCAGAGAAGCCATTTTACTGCTACTTGTTGGGAAAAGTAGCTTGTTACTAGAAAAAGATACAAATCCACTGATAATGAAAATGTAAAGTTTGTAGCATCTTTACTTTTAGTTAGTTGCTCCCAAACACTGAATGCAAGATTCAAAAATAAAATAGGGCCTACTATTTCTGTTTCTCTTCAGGTGACTCACGAGGCTAGTTCACCTTCAGAAATAACCTTTACTGTCAAAGTTGCTCCATCTCATGGATATTTACGCCATTTTATTGAGGGTAAAGATCAGTACCAAGGAACACAAGAGGACCCATTAGTGACCTTTTCCCAGTGGGATGTTAATGCTGGCAACATTCAGTATGTACAGGTGGCACCTGGCCAAGAGAGTGATTCATTCACTCTGGAGGCCAGCAATGGGGTCGCAGAGGTCAATGACATCATCATGTCTGTGGATATCATCCCACGCCTCATACCCATTGAGGTGTCCAATATCACTCTGAAGGAAGGGGCATCTAAAGCTCTCACAGAGGACGTTATCAGAGTAACAAACCCACATTTCTCAGGCCTCAATTTTGTGTACTACGTCTCAGAGGGTCCTCTGCATGGCCGCATTGAGAATTCACGTTTCAGAGGGATTCCCACAACCTACTTTACAAGGAAGCAGGTAAAGTTTTCCCAATTTTTTACATGCTTTTTAAAAAAAAATAAAAATGGAATATGGAAAGGCATGAGCAATCACTCAAAGGTGTTTTTGTACTTGGTTTTGTATTTTATTTTATATAGATATATTTTGTTGTTCTTACTTGGCAGGTGGAACAGGAGTTTATTTATTATGTCCATGACAACACAGAGACCTTAGAGGACAACTTCACTATCACAGCAAATGACACAGACCTGCGAAAACACAGTGCTCCATGGACTGTGCATGTCCAGATCACAGCCGTCAATGACGAGCCTCCAGCCATTACAGCCAACAGAGTTCTCAGGGTGAGATTACTATATATAAACTTCTTTTTATGACTAAAGTCAGCTGAGGTTCCAGTCTGAGCATGTTTTATGGAGTATGAGAACTCTGCAGAGGTCTGGAAAAAAAGATGTTGGGATTTGTGTGCTGTTTTAATATTTTATTGTCTGTGTTCTGACGTTCCCTTTGGTCTCCATCAGTCACAGAAGAATAGAGATGAGTACACAGTTGTTTCTGAGACCCTTAAGGCCAAGCTACTAGTTGTAGACATGTAAATTATTGGCTTCAACTTGAAGACAAGTCTAAAGTCACAGATCACAGACCATCAGGGACAGTCAGAAGGGCCGCTCTGCATGCTTCAGATTCCTCAAGGCATTTCAGTTTCATGGTTTTTGAACTTTTCAGCTGAAAGACCTTCAGAGATGGTTCACAAAGGCACTTACAGCAGGTTTTGGCTTTAATTACTAATAATTAAAAATTATTTTGCTTGTTGATCCCAAACACAAATATTTAAATATTTATAATGCTCACAAGGTAGCTCACTACTACTTTTAAAATGCATGTTTGCTCATTTGTATTACAAGTGATTACAGTTTGGTTTATTTATTTCAGTGTTTTGTATTCAGTTGCTCAACAGGGGTTTAGAGAAAGCAGACATATATAGAATGTGGTTCGTGGTACTGGTGTACACATTGATACAGAATCTTATCAGAGCAGATGGGCAACTAAATCTTTTTTTTATTTTTTTTATTATTTTTTTTTTTACAACCAGTGATTTCCTCTGAGGTTTGCCTTTTTGAATGATCCATAATTAGTTTTTCTTGTTCATGGTGACAAACTTTCCGCTTCACATTTCTCACAGACAGAGCTATAATTCTCTGTGTAGATATGACTAGATATGTCGAATTTATGCAATTTCTCATGAAATTTGTTCTGACATTTCTAAAATATTATAAATTATTATTATAGCTTTATCAGAGTGTATTTGGGTAAAGACATGATTTGTAAGATTTTTGCACTGTGTCATTAATACCAGTATTGTTTATTTTTTGTCTGCTGAAAGACCGTTTCTCTTGATTCCTCCTGATTCCTGTCTTTATACAATACTGTAACACTGTATATACATTTTGTATACAACATTGTTGAACCAAAAATATATTCTTATGAGCTAGAGTCAGGATGTCTCCTTATGTGTGTTTTGTACTGTTCTTTGGTATCTGATAACGAGTTCAGCATTCAGATGAATTGAGTTAAGCTTGTTTTCCCCAAACTGTGTCCAGCTTGAGTGAGATTCAATCAG
This sequence comes from Spinibarbus caldwelli, assembly GCA_039654775.1. Lineage (NCBI taxonomy): Eukaryota > Metazoa > Chordata > Actinopteri > Cypriniformes > Cyprinidae > Spinibarbus > Spinibarbus caldwelli. The sequence goes on along the minus strand of CM077222.1, from coordinate 28,904,432 downwards.
TGGACCAATAAAGAGCACAGGAGAGTTTATCAGCAGAAATGTGTCATTCAGAATTTATATTTAATAAATTTTACCATTCAGGCTAAGCTGTCTGAATAAACTACAAACCTTTCCCAGCTCTAATCTTTGTCTCTTTATATGTTTGATTGTTTCCTCAGGTGTGGGTGGACTCCGTCACAGAGATCACCCCAGAGGATCTGAACGCAGAAGACGAGGACACGCTTCCTGAGCAGCTGGAGTACATTATTACCCAACCCAGCAATGGTCACCTGACTCTAAAGACTGCCCCCAACAGGCCCATCATGAACTTTACTCAAGCTCACATTGACCAGCGGCAACTGCTTTTCGTACATAGTGGTGAGATATCATACACAATCAACAATCTCACAAAACAATCTTATCATCTTAATTATCCTGATCATCTTAACAAGCATCTGATCTGTGCAACAGTATGTCATGTTTAAACACTAGATGTCAGTGTTGTGCATTAAATCACAGCACACCACCTACGTTTGCTGCCCTTTTTAGGTGAAAATAGGTTTGAGTACAACAGTGGCATGGAATAGTTAGTTTATCGTGCAGTTTGGACATGGTATACTTAATTCAACAGATTCAGTTCTGAAACACAAATCAAATTATTTATGAAATCTGTTAAGATTGAGTTTTAACTTTTAATAATGGTATGTCTAAGATTGTAAACTGTATTTGTACCTAAAATATTGTTAAAAATGCTTTGAGTGCTGTTTATTAATTGTTTATTATTTTCATGTGTTTCATTCATTTACTTCTTACATTTATTTTTTGCAACATTTTTATGTAAAGTAAGTTGTACGTAACGTGATATCACATAAAAATGTTTTCTGAAGTTGCAGTGAATTGTAAACAATTCCTGGAAATTATAATGTTTGCTCTCTTTTACTTCTCAGGCCCAATGGCAGGAGGCTTCAACTTCCAAGTAAATGATGGTGTGAACTTTGCTCCCAGGCAGATATTCAGTATTACAGCTCGTGCCCTGGTTCTTGATCTAGAGAAGGCTGAACCTCTTAAGGTGTTTCCAGGTAATGCTGATTAACATGAGGTGAACTTCAGCAGTGACTTGATATATTCTGTCACACACAGATTACATATAAGGAAATATTAGATGTTATCAAAAATCATTGTAGAGACAGCACTTAAGATCTGTCACAACAAAAAGTTAATTTTGTATGCAATCTTAGTTACTTACGGTTCAGAAAATATTGTGCTCTCCATCTCTTTTTATGGATTTAAGAGTAAAATAACATGTCATGTTACAGCAGTGAGGTCAGCATCTGGCTGCCTCGCAGGCCAAGTCAGAACACCAGATTGACGCCTCCTTTCCGCTCTGTATAAAGTCAACAACGCTGTCTCCACCCACTCGTAGCCAGTTAAGACCTCTAAGTCTCTGTCTGAGCATCAAGTGTTTCATGGTTTCTTAATCTTAGAGCAACCAATCCATGTAATAACAAAACGACTTTAACTGTCGGGCTATAAAAAGCTCAGTGGAGAACATTTGGACACTGAACAAGTCACTGTAAAAAGTCCCTAAAGTTATTAGACTACAGTCATTTTCTTAATTTTAGAAACACTTAGTCATATGTCACATTTAAAACCAGAGCTAGAAAAATGGCTTTGTCTGAGAAAACAACAGCTGCTGCATCTGCTTTCAATTTTAGAAATGGCTCTAGAAACACTAAACTATAACATAGCATCTGAAATAGTTTTTATCTGTTATGTTTAATAACAGATAAATAAACTGAATTTCTTTGTTCCTGGAGTCCATTATTCTTATTTCCCCTTTCCATCTAATGTTACTTTTATAGTTTATTTGATGGCTTTATTTCTAATTCATTTTTAACATGGGTAGGAACCTGGAACACTATTAAATAAATGATTAATAACCAATAATAAATCAACTGAAAGTTTGACCATTATTCTGCCGCTTTGTGTCCATGTTTTAACAAATGCTTCCTGTCAAGCTATTCTTGTGGCCTTTGTGTTGTTATAGTTAGACACAACAGAAAACTCTTGAATACAGAAACTATGACCTTCAGTTAAGGTCATGAAAGAAATCGTTAGATTATTTTAGCAAAATCCTTCCTGGCATATAGCTTGAAGTTCTTCGAGTTCAGTCACTCTAATGTGCTTCAACCGAAAAGTGATCTGAAACAGGATCTTGAAATGCTTGCCTACCCTCAATCTTTGACCGTCTTTACACGTTTGAAGCAAATATAGCTTGCACAAATTTGTTTGTGGTTGTAATTTATGGTTCAGATGCACTTCTATTAAACCTCACCGCAAAAAAGCTGAAAATTTACATTTCAAAGCACATGAGTTACTATACAACAGACAATGTTGTTGTGTTTATAGTCTGTACCAGCCATTGTGTTGTTTTGTCAGTTTTCAGAGCTATTCTTATGGTGTGTTTTTTTTTCTAGGTTCCTTATCCTTGATTTCAAACAGCATTCTTCAGGCCGTTACCAATGATGATACCGGCATCTCAAACAGAACCATTTATTTTACTGTGATCAGTCCCCCAAAATTTGGAAAATTGGTCAGTTTGAAGGCAGATAAGACCACAACTGATATTTCATCCTTCACACAACAAATGGTGAGTGTTGCCAACTTCTTTTTCCCAAGTCAGTGCCATGCATATCAGAGTGCAGGGTAATGAATTATGAATTTACTTTAACTATGAGCATAATCAGAGAGCCTGTCATGTTTGCAAGCAGAATGTAACATGTCCTAGTTAGCCAGCACAAATCGCTGCTAATGTGGAATTGCTGCTAATGATAATTCAAACATACGATGATACAATGTTGATATGCAGAAAGAGAGTAATAATAATAATTAAATGTGTCATTTCAGGAAATATATTTTTACAGTCATGTGTAAGACTTTTATTAAGATTTGGGGGGCATGTGTTGTTTTTATCATGTTTTGTTTTTTTCATGTTTTATATTTTAGTAACTCATGTAACTTGAATCATTACAGGTGGATGAGGGTGAAGTAGCATATCATCAAATTCATGGGACGTCTTTAGGATGGGCGGCGCTAGACAAGTTCATATTTACTGTGTCCTCTCCACCTGCTACGCTTCAACCCCAGACGTTTGACATTGACATTTCATATGAAAATATTGGACCTGAACAAAGTTCTGTGCTCCTCAAAAATAAAGGTACAGTATGAAAAATTGACAAACAATTCATTTTATCTAGTTTACAGTCAGTAATGTTGTATTATTCAATTGTAATAATATTTCACAATGTTACAGTTTTATTGTGTTTTTGATAACTGTGTTCTGTTGTAATATATTTTAAAATGATATTGATTCCTTTATTTCAGAAGTCATTACTCCAGTTTTCAGTGTCACATGATGCTTAAGAAGTCATTGTAATATGCCAATTTGAATCTCAAGAAACATTTCTTATATATTTTGTGGAAATCATGATACATTTTAAACGATTTTGAACAGTTGCATATGCAGCTGTGAATTCAATATGTATTTTCATTATGATTAATGTTGAATGGACATGTGAAAGCTTTAAAATGTTAAGAATTTAAAAGGTAATATTGTAAAAATAGCCAAATATACTCTAAATCTGTAATTCTGACTGAAGTGTCATGCTTTTGTCAAATAAAATGTGTCATGTTGTTTTTTTTTATTTATATCCAGGTGTGACGGTAACTGAAGGAGATAAAGTGCTAATTGACAAATCAGTGCTGGATGCATCCAATCTCATGACGAAACAAGCTGAATCCAAGCGCAGCTCTTATGAGGTTTGGTACCAGGTCACATCTCTTCCAAAGCATGGCACCATCATCGTTGGGGAACGAAATCTTACAAAAGAAAAGCCCAATTTCTCTCAGTTCATCCTTAATAAGTATGGAATCACATACCATCATGACAACTCCGAGACCACCCATGACCATTTTGACTTTGATGTGTATCTGAACCTAAAGAGCAAACCACCAACCCACCCCCTAGATCCCTCAGAAGTTGTGTCGGAATCATTCAACATCACTATAATCCCCATAAATGATCAACCACCTGTTTTGAAGACCAAAGCTCCCAGCCTCAAAGTCATTCAGGGAGACACCGTGGCTATCGGACCCAAACACTTAAGTGTGGTTGACCTGGACAACCCACCAAGTGAAATCCAGTACACAGTGATTAGCAAACCTAGCAATGGTTTCCTAGCCATTACAGAGCGCTTGAACGAGTCGGTGGACTCCTTCTCCCAGGCTCAAATCAATAATGGAGAGGTGTTTTTCATCCACGATGGCAGTCCTTCATCTGGAGCGTTCTACTTCAGCGTCACTGATGGCCATCATCGTCCGTTATATAAACTCTTCAATCTGGAAGTGGTAGAGATCACTGTTTCACTGGCTAACAACACAGAGGTGCTACTGGACCAGGGACACACTTCTGTAACTCTCACACGGTCACACCTGGCCGCAGTGACCAATGGTAAAAACACTACAGTGCACTATAAAATCACAGTACCACCAAAGTACGGTAAACTCTTACTAGACGATGAAGACGTCACTGTTTTCAATCAAGATGATCTCCAGGAGGAAAAGCTGAGGTACCACATGGTCAGCTTTGAGTCATCCCATGATAACTTTGAGTTTGTGGTCTTCACAACTGAAGCGAACCTAACTAACCAAGCAGTTAACATCACTGTGAAACCCCTCATTAAGTACGCAGAAGGGGCAACATTTCCTAACGGAGTTCGAATTAAGCTGAAGTCACATTTGCTGAATGTGTCTGAACTTGCTTTGTTGAGTCGTAGTGACCCGTTGTTTGAAATTAACTCACCTCCGGAGAACGGCAGGATTGTCCGAGCAATTGGCGGCAAGGGAAAGAAAGTTGAATCTGTGGGGTCTTTCACTTTTAGTGAACTACAGCAGGAGAAACTGGCCATTGAGTTGAAGGCAAATCTGACAGGTGTACATGAAGTAAATGATTCTTTCAGATTTGTTCTTAAAGCCAACAACGTCCAACCCGCCAATGGGATTTTCACTTTCAACATCGTACCTCATGTTCCCGCTCTGGAGATGTCAACAGTGATCCCAATGACCACAATCAGACCTGTTTTTCATAATCAGACTGCTGCTATGAGCTTGTTTCCATTTTCAACATCTTCACCTGTGCGGCCGACGCAACGGGTGACCAAATCCGGGTCAAAATTCAAAGGTCGCAACCGTTGGGGTAATTCAAACAGCATTGACACGGGTACTACTAACCTAAAACCAACCCATGGGGTGGAGAAGATTTATCCCATAAATAATACCCCAGTAAAAGTACAGTCAGTTTCCCAGATGGGCTCTTCCTCAAACTCAATGGTCATCCTTTTGCCTCTTCTTGCTCTTCTGCTGCTGGTCATCATTGTGGTCGTGTTGGTCCTGCTCTTAAGACGGAACTGGAAGAAGAAACCAAAGTCTTTAAAGAGTGCGCCAGGTGCTCCTGCTCAACCAGACAACCCATCCCATCAGGACCAGCCACATTGGCCTGCAAGCATCCCTGTCGTAACCGTCACTCCTCTTACTCCAAGAAACGCTGGAAGTTCAGCCATAACCAGACTGCAAACCAGAAGTGAGAACTCGCCGTATGGTACGTCTGTGTCTCTGTGCTCTTTTGGAGACCTGGAGCCTGAAGTTTCACAGCTTTGCAGGACCACCAACCCCACTCTGCGAAATAATCAGTACTGGGTATGACCTTTGATCTTCAGATTCATCACTGTACTCTCTGAAACGCAGACTGAAGTGTGATTGAAACACTACATTCAAGTTCTGAAGTATGCGTTTGTTTGATGTTTTGCAAAAGTTGTACATGTTCAATATTTTCCCATTAACCCAAAAACTAGGGAAGAAAACCATACAGCTGAAGATTTGGGCATTACTTGCCAATTATAAAATGCTAGGAAGTTCAGTAAATGTTACAAACAATCACATTTTTAACATCACAGTGTATTGGAAGTAGCGGCAGATCTTTTCGGCGGTTATTTTGACAAACATCCACGTGAAACAGATTATCGAATGTGCGGCAGGGACTTGGTTCTATGCATTAGTTGTTGATTGGATGGTGGCAGATCTGAATGCATGCTTGCAGTTGAATATAAGAAGAGGGTGGGTTTAAGTGGTCTAAATGATTGAAAAAAAAAAAACAGCATATGTCACCAGAGAGAAGTCTGCCCTAAGTTATACATGGATATATAATTCACAGTAAGACCAATAACATGCATTTAGAAAACAGATCAATTGCCATTTCATGCACACTGTAATTTTTTTTTTTTAATCCTCTTTGGCAAACAAAGTATTTGAGAAAGTTCTGTTGTATTTTTTGAGAAAGTTCTGTTGTATTTTTGTGCATTTTCTAGATGCACAAAGTCATTTGTGAAGACACAAGTGATGCTGGGAGTTTTAAAAGTCATTTTTTTGTGTCTACCTCAGATCAGATAGCCTCATAGTAAGAAAATGACAAAATCAAAACATAAAATAATGTATTACACTGAAATCATTTCAGTGGGATAAAATTATGTGGTACTATGTTTTGTATACTGAAACTATTTAAAGCCGTAAGGATATTTATTTATGATATTAAGAGTTTCTAAAAAATATTATAATTACATTTATTCTGGCACTGAGAGAATCTGTGTGTGGTGTGCATATTTAAACAACACAACTCTGTATATTTTGGGTACGTTTTACTTTGCGTATTACATATGTGTGTTATAATTGAATTTTTATATAAAAGTTTTTATACTCTCAGGAACTTCCTCTAAGAAGTAATACCATGCATCTTTAAATGATGCAATGTGATGAAACCACTGGATTTTTACCACTGATCTCTTTATATGTGGTAAATGAAACACTGTTGCTTGATTTGAACTACATATAGTATCCAAAATATGAACTAATTTCAGTATTTTCAATAAATTGTTGCAGCTGTGGTCATATTGCTGCATTTAGGAATTAGTTTTTGAATATGCATCATGCTATATGGCCACTGTGACATCTATATTGTACAAAAATGTCAGTGTGGATTTTAAACAAGCTGAAACTGTATACATTGTATTTACAGTAGGTTCAGTTCTTCAGAAATATATTTCTTTGTTACTGTTTGTTTACCCTCATTTATGAGTCATTTGTCTGATACACTGAATAGTTCTGTTTGTCAATAAATGGAGCATGTTCTGCAATCCAGCCATCTTGACTCCTGTCAGCTCTTCGCAAAATGTGGTCAAATTAAATAAATCAATATAGAGCTTATTTCAGATGCAATTTCTTTGTTTACATGGATGTTAATGGCTTTTTTGCCTTGTACAATTTAGAGCTCTTCTCCTTTTAGAAATTACACAAAGATGAAAAACAGTGAGGTGCCTCTGGGGATGTAATTGCTGTGATACTTCATTCCTCGTATTTAATTACTGTGATTTCAGTTAATAGGCGCTAAAAATGGCTTTTTTAATCGCTTTCCAGATGCACGCTGAAATCTCTGCTCAGTTCAGTTAATGAACAGCTCATTTAGTCAAAAAGTGTTTGTGATTAAAATAAATAATAAAAAAAGAAATAGATACTATGTATACTATTAATAAAAAAGTCACTATTTTTATTATAATATAAATTAAAATAATATAATTTAGTAAAATACATTGTCACAAGCAGCATGAGTGTGATTGAATATTGGTTCCTATTGTTTCAACTGGTTTGCATTACAAACAATGCAAGCTGGAGACAATCCACAGAGTCTGCCAAACGCGAAGCCTGCAATGTGCTGACCTTACAAACGTGACACTGTGAAACCGGTTCAGTTAAGAACATCAGTGTCAGGATGATTCACACTGATATGCATCTGATAAGTCACCTTAACAGTGGTTTATCTGCTTATTCTGTGATTAAATTAGTCCAGACAGTTTCAGTACATTAAAGGAAACAACACCTAAATCAACTTCACAACTTCTCTTCATTGAAAAGGTTTGACAGTACAATAGCTTTATAATTATGCAAAATTATTTCTTTATACATTGTGTTTCAGTGATTGGGCAAAAAGAACAAAAGGCTAGCCCTCGTAATAAATCCCATTGTATGGAAACACATTATCTATTATCTGTAATGATTTCCCTCCTTTTTCTTAGTAGTAGAAGAGCTAATTACTGTAAATGAGTCTGGATTACTATAAGAAAAGGAGCTGAGCATGTTCGCACTTGGCTGTGGTGACTACATGACTCATTCTGAGCTATGATTTGTTAAGAAGAATCCCAAGAGACGGAAACATAATTAGTTTAAGCCCTCCAGATCATGAAACGCTGCCCAGCAACAGAGGATTGACTCTCCTGGATCCCTGAAGTCTTAATTAGATTTCATGTCATGTGCGATGAATCATGCCAATAAGAGTGTTTAAGGGAAGTTGAGCCCCAGCATCTGATTTGAACTATGCTAGTGTACTTCTAAATGTTTAGATGTTAACTTACCTCTAAAATTCACAGTTTGGGAAATTTGTGGAAGTCGATGACTCATCTTGCACTACACAGATTTTTGTCCAATCAAATGCTCTCGAATGAGAATGTTGCTCCCACTCTTACATATAAGATATACAGTATAAGACTTGGTATGCAGCAGGTAAAATACTAACCTAGATAGACATACTTGCCCAAAATGTTTTTTTTTTATTTTTTATTTCCTTGCCCAAAATAATATTTAAAATGATTTACCTTCCGTATACAGGTTATACACCATGTAATAGCTTTTTCTATTGTTCCAGTTAATCTATTGTTCCCAATTTCCTTGTGTCATAAAGAAGAGAAGTAAAACAAGTTGTTTTACAACCCGAATTCTGGAAATGTTGGGGCGTTTTTTAAATTTGAATAAAATGAAAACTAAAAGACTTTCAAATCACGAGCCAATATTTTATTGACAATAGAACATAGAAAACATAACAAATGTTTAAACGGAAAAATTTTACACTTTTATCCACTAAATGAGCTCATTTCAAATTTGATGCCTGCTACAGGTCTCAAAAAAGTGGGCAACGGGGGCAACAAAGGGCTGAAAAAGCAAGAAATTTTGAAAAGATTCAGCTGGGAGAATATCTAGCAACTAATTAAGTTAATTGACATCAGGTCTGTAACATGATTAGCTATAAAAGGGATGTCTTAGAGAGGCAGAGTCTCTCAGAAGTAAAGATGAGCAGAGGCTCTCCAATCTGTGAAAGAGTGCGTAAAAAGATCATGGAATACTTTAAAAACAACGTTCCTCAACGTCAAATTGCAAAGGCTTTGCAAATCTCATCATATACAGTGCATAACATCATCAAAAGATTCAGAGAAACTGAAGAAATCTGTGTAAGGGACGAGGCTGAAGACCTTTGTTGGATGCCCGTGGTCTTCGGGCCCTCAGACGACACTGCATCACTCATCGGCATGATTCTGTCATTGACATTACTAAATGGGCCCAGGAATACTTCCATAAATCACTGTGAGTAAACACAATCTGCCGTGCCATCTGCAGATGCCAACTAAAGCTCTATCATGCAAAAAGGAAGCCATATGTGAACATGGTCCAGAAGTGCCGTCGTGTCCTGTGGGCCAAGACTCATTTAAAATGGACTGTTTCAAAGTGGAAAAGTGTTCTATGGTCAGACGAGCCCAAATTTGGGATTCTTGTTGGAAATCACGGACGCCGTGTCCTCCGGGCTAAAGAGGAGGGAGACCTTCCAGCGTGTTATCAGCGATCAGTTCAAAAGCCAGCATTTCTGATGGTATGGGGGTGCATAAGTGCATACAGTATGGGCAGCTTGCATGTTTTGGAAGGCACTATGAATGCTGAAAGGTATTTAAAGGTTTTAGAGCAACATATGCTCCCCTCCAGACGACATGTATTTCAGCAGGACAATGCAAAACCACATACTGCAGCTATTACAACAGCATGGCTTCGTAGTAGAAGAGTCCAGGTGCTGAAGTGGCCTGCCTGCAGTCCAGATCTTTCACCTATAGAGAACATTTGGTGCATCATTAAACGAAAAATACGTCAAAGACAACCACGAACTCTTCAGCAGTTGGAAACCTATATCAGGCAAGAATGGGACCAAATTCCAACACCAAAACTCCAGAAACTCATAACCTCGATGCCCAGATGTCTTCAAACTGTTTTGAAAAGAAGAGGGGATGCTACATCATGGTAAACCTGCCCCCGTCCCAACTATTTTGAGATCTGTAGCAGGCATCAAATTTGAAATGAGCTCATTTTGTGCATGAAATTGTAAAATTTCTCAGTTTAAACATTTGTTATGTTATCTATGTTCTATTGTGAATAAAATATTGGCTCATGTCATTTGAAAGTCTTTTAGTTTTCATTTTATTCAAATTAAAAAAACGTCCCAACATTTCCGGAATTGGGGTTGTATATTTTTAATGAGTTTTTTTTCTCTCTTACCATGAATGCAGTGTTATTTATATACTATTTAAAAAAAAAAAAAAAAAAGTATTTATTAATATTCTGAATCAGCTTTTACTTTTATATTTTCATTTTAATTAAAGTTTCATTATTTTTAGTAAATAAAATAATTAAATTTTAGATTTTTAGAATTTTTTTAGAATGTGTTTCTTTTTCTTTTTTTTAATTATTTTGTTCACATTTTTAAGTGTTTCATCTTTTATATTTAATTTCAATTATTGAAAATCATTTCAATAGTTTCAGTTTTAGATTTTGTTAACAATAACACTATTGTCACTGTTAACAATGAATACCTAAGTCTCCAATTTGACAGTTAAAAGGGTAACTGAGTCCAGTAAATTAAGCAGTACATACTGTTTGTTTTCCAGTGTTCAGCCTGTCAGTAAAAACATTCACATGAAATGAACACCAATTCCTAGAAGTACAAAGGTTAAGACAGTTCTCCTGAATAATCTTGGACAAGCAGAGCTTGTTCTAAACTCAGTTCTCGACAATCTAAACTAATTCTCAAACACACAAGAATATGGCCTTAGTAAACGGAGTCTAAATGTAGCATGGATGTGAAATGTAACATTTGGAGATAGAATTTCACAGTTGTGGGTGAGGGTACAGTATCTTCACTGAAAACATCCTTACACACTTACAGTAAGTGAGTCTACACATTTTTTAACTATGTAGGGGGAAAATAATCAGTTTAAATAATGCTGTTTAAATTCTTCTTCTAAAAAAGGAAAAATGTACAGGCCTTTGAGCAAACACATTAAAGTTTCTTGTTTCTTATTCTAGAGATTCAGCTTTCTGACATGTCAATGGGAATCAATAGGGTGAATCAGGGTGACCTGGGTCATTTTTACGCTTCAGATTTCTGCAGTATACTTGTCCCTCCAACACTTAAGACGAACAAATGAGACTTTAAATATGACATTTCACCAAGAACATGGTAAAATTAACTTGGACATGCTTGTGATGAAGCAAGAAATGTACACATAGGAGCACCATTGGTGTTTACATTACCCAATTTCTCACTCACCCAAAACAGCTCCAATTACTGTGTTAAGTAGAGTCTGAAAAATCAATGGCCAGAACATTATTCAATATGAGTGCTTATATGAAGAATTTCATAAAATTGTCCCCCAAGAACTCAAATTTTATATGTTTTGTGCAATTAAGATAAAAAATGATGCACTGCCATCTTTTGTTTTCTGAATTTAGATTTTTGTAAAATTAGAGATTATTGAAAGAGAGCTAAATCATGCTTTTCTCAGGTTCACACACTTCATCAACCGTGTGTGTGTGTGTGTGTGTGTGTGTAATCAGGGCTCTTGGCCAGCAGGCAGAGAGAAGAGGAAGCAGTCAGCATTTTTCAGACATGAATGAGGCCCTACTAGAGTGGGCTTCCTGTGTGGGGCTATAAAAACAACACAGCAGTGAAGAATGCCCACTGCTCTCACATTCCAGACCTTTCTGCCAGGTCTGATCATCTTGTGAGGGACCTCTTCCAAAAATATAGGCAGCAACATATTTTAATGCATGAAGAACCATTTATACTGTGATAAATGAATTATTATAAATATTATATAGAAAATATTTATTTTTTATTTTTTTTAATATTAGAGGTTTTTGTCACTATTAGAGTACTGTTAGATGTACTAAACTGAAGAGAAACATAAACTTAGAATTGTCAATAGAATAAAATGTTCAAAGAAAAAAAAATCTAAAAATGAAAATAAATATTAATTCAGAGTTCTGAGGAAAAATAGTCTAAAAAATAAATAAACTGCACTATTGCCTGTGATTTATTAGAAAATATCACTATCACTTAAAAAATGAAGAGAAATGCTGAAGCAAGTCACAAGGCTCTGATAGAGTTGCACCATGTGAACTTTCATCAGATTGTCTTGTTGTAAATGACACATATATCATATGTGTTTAGCCCACTTTCTGTTTGTTTAAAAAAATAATAATAATAATAATACTAAAAGATGAAATAAAATACAAACCCTGCTTTAAGTATAATGTAGTGTGTCTCCAATTCACTTGAGAGTGGGCAGGTCAAGTTAATGGTCCGTTGTGCACCGCCAGCATTACCTCATGGGATATCGCTGCTTGTTATGCTTAAGGGCTGGTCACTGAAAAGTCAACGCTGACTCAATTTTTGCTGCAAAAATACATTAACAAAGAGCTTGCTTGAATCGCCTGTATATTTAATGGATATTTTTGGTCTAGTTTGGAACTCATACTTATTCTATGGCCTATATTAACTGCATTAAGCTGTCAAAGCGCCAGAATTACTTGAGCAGACTGGCAGAATGTATTTAAAGCACACAGGAAGTAGGCTAAACGCATTTGATATATGTGTGATTCACAACAATGAGACAATCTGCTGAAAGTTCACATGGTGCAACTCTATCAGAGCCTTGTGACTTGCTTCAGAATTTCTCTTCATTTTTTGAGTGCTAATGCTATTTGCTAATGAATCACAGGCAATAGTGCAGTTTTTAATAGCAGAAGTGACAAATTCCTCTTTGCCATTGATGGGAATTAAACACTTTCAAGTGAATTTAGCAGCTGCGTTTCCCAAAAGCATCGTAAGCCTAAGTTGATCGTAGCTCCATTGGTTTCAATGGGTCTACGATGTACTTAAGCTTACGATGCTTTTGGGAAACACAGCCCTGTACTGTGTGGGTTGAATGGAGTGTGTTCCCGTGAATACTAGTTCCTCTTGGGATGCAAAACAGCTCATTTTCTAATGACCTCAAAATCTCATCAGAACATGGTATAGCTTGCTGGGAATTTCTATGGTAAAAACCAAGGATGGAGTGGTTTTCTGGGGTTTTCCAGTAAAGTCCATCCTGTAGGCTATAAGAATGGTGTGGAGTCCACATCCCCTCAGCAGTTCAAGTGCACATCAAAGCCCTGTGATTGGAAACAGTTCAGGCAGCAAGTTCCTGGCACTGCTCAGGTATGCTGGGAAACTGTAGCACTGCATGCAATTGACCAGGAAATACTGCAGCATGTCAGTGAACTCATGCATAATTAAAGACCATCAGCACTTCTTGTCAGGAAAATCTATAGTGAAATGGGATATGTTATGTTGATTCATTTAATGACAGGCAATACAGCTGCAATTATTGTTTCTTTTTTATTTGTATTATCATTTATTATTACCAAATCTAATCCAAAAATTGTGAATAAAATGTAAAAGAATTTTCATTTTACAGTAATTTTTTTCTCATTTCTGAAGGATTATGTGACACTGAAGACTAGACAAACAGCTGCCGAAAATTCAGATTTTGGCAGGTATATATTACTTTTTAATATATATTAAAATAGAAAATGCTTACTTCGAATAGTAATAATATTTAACATATTACTGTTTTTACTGTATTTTTGATCAAATAAATACAGTATTGGCAAGAATAATAGATGTCTTTCAAAAACATTAATATCAAACCCAAAATAAATATAGCTTTACACTATATTTATATTTATTTATTTTTTCCTTTTGTTCGCTGGCTTTCTTTCCATGTAAAACTTGCATAAAAGCATAAATATTGTATAAGACAACAACACAGTTGTTGTTCTGCACTTAGGTCAACGTCTGAGCCATTATAAACCCACTCATGTCCCCATGGTAATATGATAAACGTATCAGCCATGTAACAAGGAACAGCATTCACTGTTTGTGTGTTTGCGTGTTTCTCAAACAGGGTTTGATAAAGTCCAGCAAGAGCAATATAGAAAGCCATTTGCAAGTTAGACATACTCAGTGAACTGCTATGACTGCAATGTTCTTCAATTTTTAGGGAGGAATTTTAATTTTGTTTTCAGATGTGTTTTCCTTCTGGCTCATGGCGGCGGCATTCCTCAAGAGGGTGGAACTGAAATTGAGTTTAATACATGAAAGAATCTCAGGACTCCAATTTAGTTGTTACGAAAACTGAAAACTCACTCATCACTAGTATTACGAACGACCTTATCACAGAGGTTCTAAAATCTTCATAAAAATTTAAAATTAAATAAAATATTAAAATAAATCAAATATAAATTAATGTTCTAATAATTCTGTATATACATTTTTTATGGGGAACAGCTATTATGATGATTCATTAATTATTTCTCTATTTATTTAACATTTTACATTAGATCGAATTTAAAGTGAATGTGGTATTTTTGAAATCTACTGATACCATATATTGCGATATCAACCCTCCATCAGCTCCTTTGGGAGGAACTTGTGTTCTTGCAATTGCAAACATCTGGAATGCATTTCCTGTGAAGCCATTTAAAGCCAGCGTTTAGCATTCTGGCACCCACAGCGCTGCATGCCTTGTGCTGTGGCAAGTGTTCAATATGTGCATATATTGTGACACCAGATGTGCGCCCTGACTGGTGAGCACAACCCTAATGGCGTAGTCACATGTTAGCACAATTACACAACAGATGCGCTCACACTAACAAAAGCTGGGTGACGTAGCCGAAACAGGAAAAGACAGAGACATTATTTAATCCAAACTGTTTCTGAGTTTGAACCGGTAATAATGGCAGAAAAAGGTGAAATCACATGAAATGACCTAACTGGGGGACATTTATTGGATTCCTAAGCATCACACCATTGTGTTTGATAAGCTTGAATCACAGTATCGTAAAATAAAGCAAAGCAGGATGTTTCATACGTCTGGTATAGCTTGATACTGATGTTTTGGATCAATGTGCCCTTTTTATCTTGGAAATCTCCTGTAAAGTGAGGACTTTGAGACAGGAGTGCCCATGGTTGGCATTAGTAGGCTTGCTTGGCACACCTCCCGGAGACCCGTCCCGCTGAAAGCAGAGCGTGCTTCAGTGTTTACAGCCAGTACTGAGGAAAGCGGCTGTGCCCGGGCCAACTAGAAGAGCAGGCAGGTCTGGCAAACAGACTGTGTTCCCACGGCTTGGCCTTGCAAAAAGCATTTGTCACTATTCAGTGAACACTCCTCTCATCAACCGAAAAATCACTTGTAACTGACAGCAATTACCATACGTATTGTTACTGACTAATTCTTGAAACAGCATCAAATGAGTAGATGGTAAATAATGACCATTAACTTAGAATTGAGGCTCAAATCATGTGCCTAAATCCAATAAAGCTTGTAAAAATAATGTAGAAATATTGTAAAAATCTCATTCCTAATGAATGGTAAATAGGATTTAAAGTGATCAGTGTTGAGAATGTTCTTTATTGCTGATGTAAATGAACAATCACAAGTGTCTGTTGTTATTATTGTCATCATCATCATCATGTACAAGGTGAAAATATGTTTCCAGCCAAACCTCATGATAGTATTGACAAACATCTGCATCCATTTTCACATTTCATGAAGCAACACCAGTAAGAATATGCGTTTTTAAAAGCTTTCTGCGTCAATATTGGTCATATATACTGAATAAAGCAGGGAAAGAGAAAAAACTAAGGTGAAGAATGAAATGTGCTCTTTTAGGAAAACTGTTTGAAATGCCTAGCTCAAAACACATACAATACAAAAATATATTCAATGTAACAAGCAGTTAGGTGAGCAGTTTATTTGGAATCTTTAACAATTCAGGACATCTAGGTGTGGTTTATCCTGCACAATGAAAAGTAAAAACGTGCAGTAGAAAATAAACTGGATTCTCTGAGCACCTTGGGACCATTAGTTTTGAGTATTATGTCTGAAAAAATGGGGTCCAAAATGAACTCTTGTTATCCTGAGTGTGTTGTGCTTCCTGTTTATATCACATTTAAACATTTTTTTAGGCTCCTGCTCAATTGTCTCAAAGTGAGAGCAGGTGATCTGACGACGGCTACTGATTTTTCTCTCAAATGCACATTCTGTTTTGCACTGGAACCAAAATATTAAGGGGAGGGGAAGGGGAAATAAATCAGACGGGATACCAAATTTGGGCATTATGTCCAGTTACTCCCACACTTATCTCCAAACACGAGCCAGCTACTCCTTTGCCTGCCATTTTAAGCAGGAGTGACATTTGTATAAGATAATAAAATCAAACTTCATAAAAACAAATCTCGGAATAATAATAATATATAGTTCTTTTTAAGAAATTATAAAAACACCAATGAGACAAGATTGAAAGGCACAACAGTGAAGACAGCGGCTCTGTTGGGTCTGTAAACATCTAAGAACGGCTAAGAGGGTCTCGAGCGTTTAAAAGGTGGCAGTGAGGAGCCTCGCAAACTCCTCGAGTCATATCAATATCTCATTCATCCGTGTGAAGAATACGTTTAAAATATAACATTAGTAGCAGGATCGAAGACATTCGATGCTCTCAGTTCTCCTGTCTCTGTTTTCCTTAGTTTCACAGAGGAAAACACAGTCCAAACTCACTATATACTCACCCCAAACAATCTTCAGTTCCTTATAATGGACGTTCATTGTATGGGGATAGATTTCATAAATTTTAGACTCTTGGTTTGTCGTATATTGCTAGGGGCTGGCTAATTCTCGCCTGGCTGTCTGCCAGGCAAGGTGAAGCTCTGTCAGTCCAATCCGTACATGGTTCATTTAGGCATTGTCATACTTCTGCAGTGCTTCCTCCAGCTTGCCTGTGACCTTCTGGAAGAAGCTGATCTGCTGCTGTAGGTAATGTTGCATCTGGGACTTGAAGTCCCGTACTCGAGTCTGATGGAAGTGCTGGATCTCAGCCAGTGTGGCGAAAGAGATGATGTTGCAGCGTTCCCTGATCCCATCTGCCTGCTGGCTCTCCATCTTGCCTTCCTCTGCATGCTTCTGGCTGTCTTTCACCTTCGTCAGAGCACCTGTGAAGAGAGTGGAACCAGGATGAGACTAAATATTGACTCAGATTCAATCAAGAGGGAAGTTATGATAAATGGCTCAACAGGTTATACTCGTCTGTACTTCTGCATGAATGTGAAGAGACCAGGATGTCACCTTTATGACATATTTATCAGTTTACTATTTATCACTGGCATGTTTGCTATACTTTAGACCAGGTGTTTTCATAGTTTGGGGAAGTATAAGTTATAGACCTTCCTGATAAAGAACTTATTGTCTATTTCATTTCTTCATGTCTTAATTCTATTCTTTTTTATTTGTACAATTTGCTTGTTTCTTCTTCTTCTTTTTTTTTTAATGATTGTTTACTTTAATAAATGCTTGGATATAGCCAACACGCTTCAGTCTAATACAAAAAAATTGATTTCACTACAGCTGGTGCCTCTGAATGTATGTTTGAAATGAATGCTGGTTTAATATCTGTTGTTCTAGATCTTTTGTCTACAAGAGGAAGTAAAGCGAATGAGTAATGAGCAATGTGGCATCTGCGTCAAGCCCTGCCATTATTGCAAAAGAGTCTTGCAAACTCTTCGAACATGGAAGTTACATGAAATGCAGTAAAATCACATGTTTTTCTGTTTAGAAAGCAGCTTGACTGTGCTAGATTGGTAACATTTTTGCATTGTCAGCAACAGACAGGGCTGCCTTTTTCTTAGTGGAAATGACTTAGCAGGGAAAAACACTTGCAAAAGTGCAGTCTAAAAATAAAGGAAAAAGAGAAGTGTTTATCACTAGCATATACAATATAATAATGTACTATAAGCCACTCATTGTCGCAAATTAAACCCAGACGGGGTGAGAAGGTCACTTTGAGGGTGTTTATTTTGCTATAATGACCAACTGACTGTACATTACCCCACGTACATGGCTACTCGGTAATTCAAAAATAAGTGATCATGGAATATTGATTTGAGATTATTTTATTATGAGAAAGGAAAGAGCTTGCAGAGTGATACGAGAGATGTGAAACTAGCTTTGGAACATAAATTGCCAATTTCATTATACAAAAATGTTTGACTGCAGAATGCCATGATTAACCAATCACAATTGAGTATCACAGATAATACACGTATAATAACTATACATAGCAAAATGCTCAAAACAATTGTTTTGAGCAATTGTACAAAGACTACGGTACTGATAAAACTTCCGACAATATCAGTGAATGTCAAAGACGTCACTTTTACCAGCCTAGTACACATTACAATGACAGGAAATGAGAATGAACTACTTAGTGTCACACTGAGTTACTTGACATAATAACAGTCATAGTCATCAAACAAGATCTTCCACCTTATAAGGAAAGAGAAGTGCATCTAACTGGAAGGAAGAACCGTTACTGGTTCTTTGAGTTTAGAAATGCTGGTGAGAATAACTGTATATTGGTGAAATATCAGATGTTAAGTAAACACTCTACAGGGTGTACACACTACAGGGGTCAGTAGGATAGTAAAAAAAACAACTTTTATTCAGCAAGGATGAATAAAATTGATCACAAAATGATTTCTGAAAGATTGTGTGATCATTACAGACTAAAGACTGGAGTAGTGGTAGTTGAAAATTCAGCTTTGCCATCACTGAAATTAATTACATTTTGAAATATATTCAACTACATAATTATTTTAAATTGTATGAATATTTCACAATATTACTGTTTTACGATCAAAAGATATTGGTAAAGGATAGAGACTTCTTTCAAAACATGAGAAAAATCTTAACAACCCCAAACTTTTGAAAGGTAGTGTGTATTTTGTTTGTCTTTGGGACAAACCCCCTCACTCAGGCAGGCAGTCAGGGTTCCTGTTTTACTCATGTCAGACATACTTTTTTTTACTTGAGAAAGTGGCTTCGTGGTATAGATAAGAAGGCTAACACATTTCCCAGCTTCAACAGTAACTGTCACAGTCCTGTCCGTCTTGTTGTGTGTGTCATGTGTTTCCCTCCATGTCCATATTTGGTCCTTCCTGTTCCTGTCCTCGTCAAGTCAGATTGTGTATGATTTCATTCAGGTGTGTGTGATTATTACTGTGTGTATTTAACTCCTGCCTGTTCAGTTCATTTTCGTCTGGTCTACTTGTTACCCCTGGTGTTCCTGTGTGTCAGCCCTGCCTTGTCTTGCCGTGCCTTGCCTTGTCTGTCTTGTTTGGATTTATTAAAGACTGTATTTTGAGTTTACCCTCGTCTCCTCGCTTCCCTCGTGTGTGCACCGTGACAGTTACACACCTTCTCTGAAGCAAGTTTATTAATAAAAAACTACAAAGACAAAAACTCAGTGTTTGAATTGTGGGGGGGGGGACAAAATATGATATCTCGATATTTTCTTGGATTTTATCGATAACAATAATCAGACAATCTTTTTCTGAGTGTGCCGCGCTGGAGGACTGCCATGGACAGCTGACTCCTAAAGTTTTTGATAGCCTATTCTTCATATTCATAGTCAAATTCTTATATTTAATCAATAAAGTCAATTAGAATAATAAGACATTTGGGGCGGTTACCAAACAAATAAAATCATTATCAACAAAATTAATCTTTGCAATGCAGAGGAAACACAGAAGCTGCATCTGAAGAGGGATTTATATGTATTTATTTACACACTGTTTAATGCAGGACATGAATGTATTTAACTTGCAGTTACAAATGCATAAATAATGTTTTGATATTTTAATCCTAAAACATTGAATACTGATATTTGAAATTATTTTAAAAAATGAAATGGTACTTTAAATGTGAAATTAAAACTGCCAGTAGGTGGCAGCAACTCACTGTTAGTGAGTCATTGCGATTGAACTGAATCATTTAAATGGTTGATTCATTCAGGAACAAAACACCGTCATGTTACTCAGAGATGCAAAACAGTGCTGTGGCTGTTTGGATCCATTTTTGTTGGCGAAATAGAGAAAAAATAAGCAATATGGTGTCTAAAACCTAATTCTATTAATATTAACTTCTTGTTTATTGAACTCTTGTATAGGCTAAAATCAATATCACATTTGTGATTTTTGCGAAAAAATGTCACTCTTCGTGTGATATTAACTATATGAAATAATATAAATATATAAATTTTCTGCCCCCATATCTTGAATTTTGGCAGCATTCTAAATGCATTTTATTAGTGCAGTGAAAGAACACACTCTAAATGAGCACAGTCAGTCTAGTTAGTGTTTAAGCACTCATAACTCCTCTTATAATCTGTATGATAAATGAATCTCTTTACTTTTATCGTACGTACATCTGCACTTTTGTTGCTTATGATGAGGGAATTCGCGAGTTTAAGTCTAAACAAAATTCAGCGATGACTAATCTGAATGCCTCTGATTGGCCACTGCATTCCTAAGCTCAACAGAATCTTGTGTGATTGGTTATAATAAGCAAAACACGTAAAAAAAATAAAATATGATGTAACACGAGTTATTTTTAGGCTAAATTTAATACAGCAATCAAATCCTTTCATTTCATTTTAACTAGTTTCATGTTTCAAGTATTAGTTTTATTGAAACCCCCCAATTATATATTTTTTGTTGGGTGTTATGGGGGGGTCCCAATGCTTATGGGAGGTCCGGGACCCCCAGCCCCCAGCCCCCCCTCAATTTGTTCAGAAATTGTTCCAGTTCTTTAAATTCAAATAAAGGTATAGAGTCTCTAACTAAATCTAATTCACTTTAAAAGCTGTGTGTGTATCAGTGGAGTATTGAGCACAGATGGCTGACTTCCCTCCTCAGTGAGGAGAAACATGCAAGACATTCCCAAATGTCCCATCCCCCCAAACTCCACACATTCTGCCTTCTGGCCAAAGAAGCCTTCACTTCAGTGTAACCCAGATCCCTGAAATTCCTCAAACACACACACACACACACACACACACACACACACAACCACACTGACTCACACAAATGCAGTTCAAAAGATCACACAAGAGAAAGACAAGTGCATTTAAAGGAAGACAAGGTGCAGGTCAAAGATGAAAGACAGTAATACAGTAAAAACGTTACTTTAAAATGTGAAGTGTTAAAATCTCTTTACTAATTAGGTTTCTATTTAAGGAATCGAATGCATTCAATTATTTTTGCATCACTTTTTTCACCGTCATCTGACTCAGACCATCTCTTTCCTTGAGAGTGTAAACACTAGTCTCTTGTAAGCATTATTTACATTGGACTGTGTTGTTTTTTTTTGTGGAAAAAGTTTGTCCCTTGTGACATTTTCTGACCTACAGTAAAGTACTGTAGTACAAGTGTATTTACACAGGAACCACAATTGTAAAAAAAACTGGGCACACCTAAATGTTACATTGTTGACAATTAACATTGCTTAAAGTCGTAATGAAACAGAAGTAGAGACAGATCTTTTCTTCTGTATTGTGATATACATCTGAGTAAAACGGGTTATCGAAAAAGGAACAAAAACATAGGGCAGGGACTTTTTTCTTATCAGTTGTTTTAATGGGGATTTTAAGATGTGGCTGCTGTACTTAAAAATGAACGCAAGCTTGCATTCGTTTGTATAGGAGCGGGGTTTAAGTTAACTAAATGATGGAAAGATCTGGCATTTGTTATCAGAGAGAAGTTTCACTAGAAGGTTGAGTTTAAGACATCTTGATTAAACATTACAAGCTCAAAGCATTTTTTGAAAATGAAAAATATGAATGGATAATTTGTTCACAGTATGATCAATAACATGCATTTACAAAATAGGGCGAATTTTCATTTCTTTAATAGTTTTGTAGACTTGACCTTAGTTAGACTTCAGAAAACGAGGCAAAGTCAGTAAACTAAAAAATGTCACTTGTTTGAAAATGTACAATATAACAGTTTAAATTTAACAATAACCATGTCACTTTACGTTATAAGAAAGTAAGCAGACTACACAAAGTAGGGCCCTACAATTTCCACTAGGAAATTGTAGGAAATTAGGAAACTAGGAAATTAGGAAACTAGGAAATTGCGAAATTGCGATAATTCGATAACGATAATTATCGCAATATAATTTTCCTCGATAAAACGGTATGAAGAGTTCAATAAATGTTCGATATAATGTTTATGCGCCAAAAGTGGAACGAAACAGCGCGACTAATTTGAATCGCACTACACGGTCCACGGATCCGCTCGGATCAAAGTTCAAACTCACTAGAGCAGTGGTTTTCAAACTTGTTCCTGGGGATCCACAGCTCTGCACATTTTGCATGTCTCCCTAATTTACACACCTGATTCAGATCATCAGCTTATTAGGAAAGAGCTCCTTGAACTCAAATGAGTGTGTCAGATAAGGGAGACATGCAAAATGTGCATAGCAGTGGGTCCCAAGGAACAGGATTGAAAATCACTGCACTAGAGCAGATGCGTTTTCTCGGTTACGCGAGCACTAAACCGCGCTGTGAGATCTAGTGTGAAGCGCTTGCATTCAGCAATGAACACAAATGTATCTGTGTTAAACTAGTTTAAAGCCAAACAGGAGAAACAGTGTGTGCAACGAGACAGTTGGAAGGCTATCTACACATCGCCATCATTTACCATGGATTTACTGTAGTAATACTCACTGCACCATGGTATTGTGGAAGAAATGTGGGATATTCACATTGAATTTTATTACAAGAGTAATGGTATATATTTATAATGTATGTATTTGTGATTAAGCTATAGCATACGTGCATTTATACTGAATGTTTTTAGACTACTGTTTTTCATACAAATAGGCTAACTTACCTAAAAAACATATTTATATTTTTTACCATGCTATTGAGGTGCTATATTTGTGGTTTTAACTGTGTTTATCATGATTTAAATGTATACTACTATGGGAGACCAATGCTTAATTTAAAAAAAATAAAATAAATAAATAAATAAAAAAACACTTGGTCAGAATGAATTTAACCATATAAAACTGAGGTTGGTACAATTTTTACAGATGTTTTATGATTTTAAAAACGAACAAAAAATTACCTCTGCATCCTAACTCAAGCTACTATCAAATGTGCATTTCTAAGAGACAAAAAAAGTGATATTATTATTATTAATATTATCAGGCAATCCAAACCTTGTTTCTTGATTTGAAACAATATCACTCATTAGAACATGCAGAAACTAAGAAATAAATTTTTCTATTTAGATATTTATTTTAAGGAAAATTAATGGTCTGGTTTCTACAACTTTCACTTTGGAGCAAAATTCTGGCTTTAAACTTGAAAGAAATAAAGATTTGACATTTATCGTGATAATTATCGATATCGACTGATATGAAAAAAATTATTGTGATAATTTTTTTGGCCATATAGCCCAGCCCTAATTTCAACGATGCAGAAAACGACTGAATCGCGGAATGGAATTTATGTATAATGCAGAATGTCACAGAATTTGCCAAATTTTGGATGAATAAATCAAAAGTAGGTCAGTACACACTTAAATCAAAATGCAATATGGACTAGTATCTACTACTACTACTACTACTACTACTAAAATTATTATTAAAACATTGTTTTTTTTTAAGGAATATTTACCAGACAAAAAGGAAATAAATAAATAACAATAAATAAATAAATAAAAAATATTTAACAGAATTTATTTATTTCCCAGAAAATGAAAATACACAACAAAATATTTTTTTTAAAATCAATTATTTAGAGATGCTTTTGATTATTAAAATTTAATGAAACCATTAAAATGGAATCAAGAAAATTAATGGAAAACAGAATTTGGTAAAAATAAAACTAAATTTGAGAGAAAAAAAAATTAATATGGCCTTAAAAGTCTTTTGTTAAACTTAATAAATTGCTGTTAATTTGTGTAAGTTTCATGATGTCGTGATTTTTTTTTTTTTTGATTAATAAAATTTAATTTAACCATTAAAACAGTAGTCTAGAAAAATTTAAATGGAAGAAAACGGAATCCAGAAAAATTAAAATGGAATTTGTGAAAAAATAAAGGATTTCATTTCAGGCTAAAGAAGGCAGTTTGAGCATGTGTGTGTGTGAGAGAGAGAGAGAGCAGGAGATAAAGTTATAATATCAGATTCATAAAAGCATATTGCACGCAGTTCAGGGTAGGATGAAATAGGTGTAATACTCACAATAGTTTGTATACATGGATGTGTGTGTGTGTGTGTGTGTGATAGAGTGAGTATACATGCATCCACACACGCACAGGTCCAAGGCCTTTATGTTTGCAAGCACAACATGCTCCTGAACACTAGTTGTTTCTCTTACTTTCATTCTTCCCCATTCACTTTCAATGTCCGGCCATTTTTGACAAGTGTGACTTTGTGCAATTTTGTACAAAATTAAAGCATTTAAAAGCAAACTTCCTGATTAAACATTAAAGCACACTAGTGTGAGAAACAGTACAAATTTTATAATTTTTTCATCTCATATTGTGAAAATTATTCATAAAAATGCTTTTTTCACTCAAAAAATGAGGTGCCTACTTTCGGATAAACGAGGCCTACGATTAATCACATGCAAATAGAAACACAAAACCAGTCCTAAATGAAAGAAAACAAGTTGACAAAAAGAATGAATCCAATATTTGGTGATAATATAGCATAATGAGAGATTTATAAGCAATTGTTTGGAGTCCGGTCATTTTTGATCGGGAACACCGAAAAATGTGACTAGTGTGTCCTAGTGTGACTAGGTGAAATAAAACCCACAAAAAATTTCTGAGAAGTACTTATACCCTGTGTGAACAAAGTCAGTAAGTTTGATTCCAATGCGATAATGTTAACTAGTATTTTCGGGAAAAAGAAAATCTTTTTAACCCAAACACAACCAGAGGGTTAAAACAGCTTTTAGCAGGTGGAAGATCAAACATAAGAGCTACTACAAGGCTGCAGCACAAACCAGTTGTATGGAAATGGTCTGAGAAAGAAGGAGACACACGTGGGAAGCTGTGCTCGACTGGGCCACTATACAGCCTGCTGCTGTAGAACCTCTTCAAGCATTATGTAATATGTGCTATTACACAACACAGTCCTGCCACTGAACTGCGACCAGAGAACAAGTCCCATACTGATTCCCCGACCATATTACCCAGACATGGATCATGACATTTGACACGGGACTTTGGTTGGATGATAACACAGGTGGCCGATTATATATTCCAGCCTTACAAACAAAGAAATTATTTGGCTTTTCAAACAAATGAGAAGGCAAATGCAGATCACTGGCAAAAGTGAGTGAGAGCAAGTCCAATTTGCTTTGGAACTGCACCATTATATTCATGGGCATTAGGATAATACAAAAGTCATCAACTGTGAATTGGAAGACATTTGCCAGAATAGAGACCAATGAATTTTAAATTTCAGCCCATTTGGCTGCTATCTCTTCTTTGACTCTAATCATCATCTTCCTGATAAACAGCAGTGACAGTGAAGGCTTAAAGCAGCATTTAGGTATTTTTCCTCACAGTTGATGGATTAATATGGTCGTGGTCGTTCACCCCAACATTAATGTTTGTCATCAGTTACTCACACTCATGTCATTCCCAACCCTACATTATTTTCTTCCTTCAGTGAAAGAAAATACTAGGCAGAATATTCCAGCTGCTCTGTCATACAAATAGACAAAATCAATACTTTTATTCAGCATAGATGAATCAAACTGATCAAAAGTGACCATGCAGACTTTTGACATTGCTACAAAAAATGCTATAGTCAAATATTTTTTTTTTACTTTCTATTCAAAGAAACCTGAAAAAAACATGTTTTTACCAAAATATTACATACTACTACTAATAATATTATTTCTTGAGCACCAAACGAGCATATTGATGGCTGCCTAAAATTTAGCTTTGCCATCACATTAAATAACATTTATTTAAAACGTTCAAATAAAAAACAGTTATTTTAAATAATAATATTTCACAAAATTACTGTTTTAACTGTGATTAAAAACATGCAGTCTTGGTGAGCATAAAAGACTTATTTAAAAAAAAAAACACAGACACACACACACACACAGACATACACACACATTTCAGTCATGACAAGTCTTGGAATAGGTCTAGATTGTAAAATCTTTATTTATGTAAAAAATAAAAATGTGCGATTGGTCTTGGTGGACCAGATCTGCTAATGCTCAGATCATAAAATGCTGCTAGAGAGAGGAAGATCTCTGTAGCAGACCTAGGCAGGTGGTGCTGGGGAGGCGGTGGGCTAAGATGAGGACCCCTCACAGAGTGCAGACACGCCATTTATTGAATACATCCTGTTTAGGTAAACAGTAATGAGTATGTGAATCCGATTAGCTGGGAACAATGAAATGAACAAACCAATTAGAACACAAATAGAGTTTCATGGTTGAACTATTCATTTTTTGAATTGTGCTCAACATGAATTTATGTAGTTTTAAAAAAAGAGAAGTCCTTTTGTCCTTTCAAACAAAAAAGATAATAACGGGGTAGATAATGACATCATTTTCAGTTTAAAGAAAATGTCTGAGGAATGTGTGACTCGACTGGACTGGCTAAATAAGACTGGTGCTTCTTTCACAGTGCTTCAGACAAACACCTACAATAATCATGTAATCAAGTTAATTATTAAAGATACAAATACTTTTAGAAGATGCATTCAAAACTCACTTGTTTCTGATGGGAAAATAACTCTCAGACTAAATGTGCAGGAAGCTTCTGTCTTACACTAAAACTATCTTTAGGCTTCACAAGACTTGGAAAATAGCACACTATAGCAAATCTTGTGTTTCATGAAAGAGAGAAAAAGTGAGAAAGTAAATTACACTGAGAGAGAGTCTTTTCAGACTTAACCTCAAAAGATAACACTAGACATTGCTAACACAGTGAGCACTGGAAATGTGTGAAACAGCAACAGGTTTTAGCTAGCCTTGCTGTGTGTGGTTGAGGGTCTATGCACAATGCTAACTTCCCCATATATAATAACCACATCACATCTGAGTCATTATTTCCTCTCATTGTCAAAAGAACCACATACTTCAATGCACATCACAGAGAAGCAATGGAAAAAAAGGATCCCGTTAATACCAACGTCATTATGTTCACTAATGGCTCTATACCTTCAATTCCATTGCTAATGGTGGCTCTATAGTGACAAATCAATACATGCTGTGCTCATGTGTATTTTATATAAAAAAACCCTATCATTTATCCCCGTGGACATTATGACTGCCTTGAAATTTGATAATCTCACAAAAAAAAACAAACAAAAAAAAAACAGCAAAAGCATTATATTGGTTAACACAGGTAAAAGCAAATCAGAAGCTTTCATCTGTTGTTTACTGAGGTGTGTTGTTTTTTATTTGGTTGTAGACTATATCTGAGGTGCAGTTGTTTTATGGTATTGATTTTCCTATCACCATGAGATTTATTAAAAAGGTGACAGCATTTGAGTGGGTAAACAGATAGCAAATGACAGTAAGATGAAACTGCAACAAATACCAGAACCAACCAGAATTCAAAGCCAAAATTATCATTATAACTTCTGAAAGATAGATAACTGTATGGGGAGATGAGGCAGGAAGTGGTTATTATATGCCCCCCACACACTCCTCAAGGGCTTTGTTTGAACGGGGTTTTGTTTGCCATCAGACATTCTAGTCTGAGCAAAGACTTGATGTCAGTATTTACTCTGTCACAGAGGTGATGGAAAGTGGACAGGTTTGCTCATAGTTTTCTACTGACTCATTCGAGGCCTGGAATGGATGATTGTTTCTTAAAAACCCGTAGATGTTTGCTCAAGTTAACTGTGAAATTGTGGGTGAAACAACAGACACAATGAAGAAAAGATGTCATTTTATAGCATTTATCTATAATAAGGCTATTTCTTCCATTCTAACATTACATGGTGACAATGACAATTAGTATTTGCTGAAATACACTAGGCCTCCACCTTTTGGCAAATGCTCATGTATGGCATAGGGGCTTCATCAAGCTACAGGTGACCTCAGTGCTAGACAGTCAGCTGGATCTGTCACAGACTGAGGCCTCTCTGCTGGAAGTACGACACACCATTTCAATTTTTCCAAAGCATCGTGGAGTCACAATAGAGTGATGGTGTCTACAGCACCAGTCTGTACCTCATTAAACATCTGGTTTACACATTTAACTCTCATAAAAATAAATATAGCTACATTTAGGCCAATTTTTTTAAAGCAACAAGATCAAAACATTCACTACATTCCCATAAGGAGATGGCAGACAAATGAATGCATACTGCTACTCTGTAGCTCTTAGACATCTCTGTGGGCTTCGACATAATGTTGTGGTTACGAGTTGCCACATACAGGTGCATCTCAATAAATTAGAATGTCATGGAATAGTTCATTTATTTCAGTAATTCAACTCAAATTGTGAAACTCGTGTATTAAATAAATTAAATGGACATAGACTGAAGGAGTTTAAGTCTTTGGTTCTTTTAATTGTGATGATTTTGGCTCACATTTAACAAAAACCCACCAATTCACTATCTCAACAAATTAGAATATGGTGACATGCCAATCAGCTAATTAACTCAAAACACCTGCAAAGGTTTCCTGAGCCTTCAAAATGGTCTCTCAGTTTGGTTCACTAGGCTACACAATCATGGGGAAGACTGCTGATCTGACAGTTGTCTAGAAGACAATCATTGACACCCTTCACAAGGAGGGTAAGTCAAGCAAGCAAGCAAGCATGTATTGTCAAGCAAAATCGATTCAAGAATTTGGGTGAACTTCACAAGGAATGGACTGAGGCTGGGGTCAAGGCATCAAGAGCCACCACACACAGATGTGTCAAGGAATTTGGCTACAGTTGTCATATTCCTCTTGTTAAGCCACTCCTGAACCACAGACAACGTCAGAGGCGTCTTACCTGGGCTAAGGAGAAGAACTGGACTGTTGCCCAGTGGTCAAAAGTCCTCTTTTCAGATGAGAGCAAGTTTTGTATTTCATTTGGAAACCAAGGTCCTAGAGTCTGGAGGAAGGGTGGAGAAGCTCATAGCCCAAGTTGCTTGAAGTCCAGTGTTAAGTTTCCACAGTCTGTGATGATTCGGGGTGCAATGTCATCTGCTGGTACTGGTCCATTTTTTTTTTTTTGGAAAACCAAAGTCATTGCACCCGTTTACCAAGAAACTTGAGCACTTCATGCTTCCTTCTGCTGACCAGCTTTTTAAAGATGCTGATTTCATTTTCCAGCAGGATTTGGCACCTGCCCACACTGCCAAAAGCACCAAAAGTTGGTTAAATAACCATGGTGTTGGTGTGCTTGACTGGCCAGCAAACTCCCCAGACCTGAACCCCATAGAGAATCTATGGGGTATTGTTAAGAGGAAAATGAGAAACGAGACCAAAAAAGCTGAAGGCCACTGTCAAAGAAACCTGGGCTTCCATACCACCTCAGCAGTGCCACAAACTGATCACCTCCATGCCACGCCGAATGTACAGTAAATGAACATACTTTCCAGAAGGCCAACAATTCACTAAATTGTGTTTTTTTTTTTTTTTTTTTTTTTTTTTTTTTTTTTTTTTTTTAAATTTTATTTTTTTCATTGGTCTTATGAAGTATTCTAATTTGTTGAGACTGAATTGGTGGGTTTTTGTTAAATGTGAGCCAAAATCATCACAATTAAAAGAACCAAAGACTTAAACTACTTAAGTCTGTGTGCAGTGAATTTATTTAATACACGAGTTTCACAATTTGAGTTGAATTACTGAAATAAATGAACTTTTCCATGACATTCTAATTTATTGAGATGCACCTGTATATATGTATTTTTTCCCCCTTTATATATTCTTATTTTAGTACGTTAATAATGAAGTCTTGCCTTTGGGCTCATAAGCTTGTGACAATAAATGTTTCTTATGATAGCCTAGATGTGGATTTTTGTTTTGCCATTTCATTTTGTTACACATGTCTACTGCATGATGTAACTGCAGCGAAACTGAGAGAAGACAATAAAACACACACTTTACAATCACTCCTGTTTAAAATTAACATTGTCTTGATTGAAAAATGTATGTGATATCATGCATTTTATGACAGCTACATTACAAGCTAGTGGTTTCATCTTAAAAATGACTGAGCCAAAAAAGGAAGTCTATTTAAATAATGATCTCAGACTGTAGGAACTCTGCAAATGTTAATGTAAGCATCATAAATATTCAAGCAGTTAATCAACCAGCTGAAGGTGTGACCGTTACACTTCCTGCACCCTCAGACGGCCTTATTTGTATTCAGGAGCATCATAATTTTTCAGATAAAAAAAAAAATGAAGCATTCCTTTATGCTTTTAATCTGAAATAAAATGACTCTCGTTTTGTAATACGATCAAGGACATTATCAGCTGTTAAGTGTCAGAAATGTGTCACAATAATATCCATCCTCAAATCAATGCCATTCACTGAATGACTGCATGTGTACTGAAACTCCCGTCAACCTTCCTTGAACAATGCAGTAAATCAGTAGTTTCAGTCTTTGTCATTGTATGTGGCTGATTTACCAGCCACAGCAAAAGCACACAGAGTACGTCAGAAACAGCTCACCCCATGTGACTCAGCAGTCAGATGAAACCAGGATGGCCAGTGAACTCATCAGTGGCACTTCAATGCAAACAAATCAGTCAAGCAAAGCAAACTATTCTGAGAGCAGAACTAAACTCAGGCTAAACACAGTTTCAAGCATATTTCTATTATGATAATACAAATAAGTAAGTAAATGCGTACCTTTCTGTACATGGATGATATCAGGGTAGTTGGTAAGGTGTCCTTGGTACAGGGCTAACAAATCCATCAATGGGTCCACATCTTGTTTAGGCTGCTCCACAAAGTAGTCTCCAATAGCTTCGTAGGCGTCCCCCGTGTAGGCAATTGCTTGGTTCAACCCGACCGAGTACGACTGCTGGTCCATCTCGAATGCTTGACTTAGATACTTAAAAGACAGTCCCACTTTCTGATACTCTTTCTTAAACCCAGCTATCTGCTTCCTCGCGAACTCGTTGAGCGTGGCATTGACTTGGATTACGCTGTCATCCATTTTCTTGGTGAAGGTCTTGAATCCGTCAATCCTGCTTTCAACGTCTTGGAGGTCAAGAGGGGCTGCTGGAGTGCTGATGGTGAGGAAGAAGTTGGCGCCGACCATCTCATCCTTCTCGGCTTTCCTCTTCCCTTGCTTCCAAGACTTTTCATCCGTGCTGGAGCAGGTGAGGAAGTGCTGGAAAACATCACACCGGGCTAGTACAGGGTGGCTGGTCATGTGATTCATCCACCATATCAACCCTCTTCTCCTTTT
The DNA here is from genome assembly GCA_039654775.1 of Spinibarbus caldwelli. NCBI lineage: Eukaryota > Metazoa > Chordata > Actinopteri > Cypriniformes > Cyprinidae > Spinibarbus > Spinibarbus caldwelli. The sequence goes on along the minus strand of CM077222.1, from coordinate 28,872,901 downwards.
CGAAATGAAGTCTTCTTCGAAGCGACCAGTGGCTTGTTTTTCAGGGATGTGCGGCACTGAAATGACAGGAAACTTCTCCACCAATCTGGCGTAGAGCCAATCGAAATGCTTATATCTTCTGTTGACCTGGCTCTGCGTGTGGGTGGGTGTCAGCTTGTACGAAATGTAACTCTTCATGCCTTTGAATTTGGTTTGCTTGGTGGGGTCATCAATAGTGCAACTGAACGGGTACGGGTTCTCCTGCCACTCTGGACCGTACTGACCCATCACCACGCAGATTTTATCCCCATCCTTCACAAAGCCGGACGCTTCCCCCAGCACGAACGCCTCACCGCCTGACTTCACGAAAGTAGAGAACCTGTTCAGATTTCTGCTGACCGTGGCTGAACTTTTGGCTTGCTGTGCACCTCTAGGCATGGAGGAGGTGGAGATGCTGTAGCCAGAGGGTCCGTTTCCTTCATAATTCCTATATCCTCCACCAACAACCCCCGGTTCATCAGCTACAGATGAGTGATCGTCCCAGTCATCGTCCCAGTCGTCATCACTGGCTGGAGTCCCTGGATGATGTTGTTGTTGCTGAGGTAGAGCAGGGTAGGCTGTGAAGCTGGATGCTGGTGCAGTGCTGTAGCTCTCTTGAGTCTGGTTTTTACAGTCAAAACCACCAGTGGGAATGTTGGCACATCGAGAGTTGTTGTTAAAAGACGAGACGGTGTCATTCCTCAATATCTCGACATAGGACGCAGGCAAGAGCCCTCTCTCCCCTCTGCTGTTCGTCCCCTCCAGCCAGCCCTCAATGTCCTGCTCGCTGTACAGAGTTACAATCTCTTGCTCTTTCACCGATATCTCTCCTGGGTTTTCTGAATTAAAGTCATACAGAGCTCTCGCTCGCAAAGCCATATTTCTAAGCTGCAATTAATTTAAAAGCGTATAAGGTTAGCGTATCAGCTAGCTAACTCCAACCCAAACTCACTCACTCGCTGACCTGCAATAATACTGACAACTTGCGCGTCTGCTGCGGGATCCGTAAACCCACTATCTCCAGCGTCCTCTTCACACCAGTCATACGATAACCTGACAATCAATCAGCTGTCGTGCTTAAAAACCTCAGAGCATGAGCAGAAGTCATTTCTTCATCTGCTGAGTTTATCGTCCAGAGCCCCGCTGCTGTGCGCCTGTCCCACACCGACCGCAGTGTACACTCATTCACCCTGAACAGCGCCGAGCACAAGCAAGCAGTGTGGACAGTCGAGGGCGGAGCTGAGCACCAGGCAGCACGAATCAAATCCAGCATAGTGAGGAGTGACTGATTCACGGGAGTCGGTTCTTTTGAACAGTTCTTTACAATGACGCCATTACGTCATCACCTGGGATATTAAAATATCCTAATTAAATGCCCTAAAAAGCCACGAGTAGTCATATATTGCTGTTCATTACACTTTCCCTCCATGCGTCCTAGTTCTGTTTATTGCAGCTACGTATATGATTCAGCTCAAAAACACGAAGTCATATGTGATTTGCATTGCATTAAACACCATATTTTTGCAAGCTTTAAAATGCCATTAAAATTAGTGCTGTTTTGTATGTGAATTGACAACATTGTCGTACAATGAAGTTGTAAACATGTTTCCAGTACGTTTTATATTTGTAACAGTTTTACAACTCAGCTATTAATTTACCATCTTAATCCATTAGTCAAATCCTCCATTAGCTCCAAATCAGTCGAAAAAAAAAAATAAAGTAAACATTTTTAGTTTTAATTTGGTTCCTGATTATTTTTTTTTTATGTTGCTAACGGGTAAATACCGTAATTATTTCTTTCCAATATCAGTTTTAATGAAAACAAATACATTTCCCAGTAAACATTCGGTATTACGCCACTTCCTGTTTAATTTACCCGCGCTTTTGAGAATGGCGCGGGCACTTCTTCAGGCTGAATGCGACGACCGTTGAGATTCTCCAACAAGAAGGCGATGTTGTGGTAAGCTACATAATTTATCAAACATTAGTAATCCTTCCTTAATCTTTAATTTTGTCTAAAGTACAAAATATGGTGAAATGAAATGTTCAGGCAACACCTGCAGCTGTATTTGATTCAAGCGCGACTCTTTTCGTGTCATTGAACATTTATTTTCATTTGCACAGTGCTCCTTATCTTTTGAACAAAACCTTTTAGAAGTTTTATTTCGTAACGAAAAATACTGTTCCTGCTTAAAACTAAAAGAAACGGAAATACATTTAGTTTCTAATCCCTGCTTCAGATGGCTGTCAACTCACTTATTACGAATTGGTCAAAGCCAAAATACATTCTTCTCGTCGATTCAGGCAGATTCATTCATAGCGGTTTGTGAATAACTTCAACCGATTCATTAAAAGATCCTATTCAAAAGAACAAATAGTTCACGATTCGGACATCACTTTGTAGGCGAATCTCTTTCAAATAAACGATTTTGCGGTATTGGCATGCTGACAAACGTGCTTGCAGAATGACATAATGAGACGTAATCATAAAGTTTAATCGCATTCCTGCAAGGGAACTATTATGTACTTGATGCCGTTTTTTTATTACTTTAGTATATAAATATGAACAGATAAGGTCATTTTTACTTATTAGAAAATTTAATTTTTTCCACTAAGCATTATGCAGGCAATCAAGCTGATTGTTAAACATCTAGGGACACCCAAAACAAAGTGAATTTGTCATACAACAGCAAAGAATGTGATTGCTTTACCGGCTAACTGATCACAACAACAATGTTCAACTAACATGATGAATGATGTTAAGTCACAGTGTTTCCTAATCACACGCTGGCCACCATCGCTCCTTGGTCTCCACCACTAGTATCCCATCATGACACAGCATGGCTTTGAGGTCCCCCGCCTGGAGATGACGGTCAGGCAGCTGATACTGTCTGGTGAAACTCCGTGACACAAACCCATGCTCGTCCATCCTCACACCGTGCTGACCTCTGATCAGCAGCCACCCCTCGAAGACCTGTATGAGGATGTCTTCTGGTTTAAACTGAGTCACATCCAGCAGGACTTGAAATAATGGCTCTCTTGAATCCTCGTCCTCACTGTCTGCTTGACCCCCCTCAGTGTCCATTTTAACTGGCAGACATTCAGGTCCTGGCAGGGCAAACAGTCGATGATCTTCAGTGCATTCAGCGAGATTCCTGGTTTTGAAGTGCTCCTGGTAGCGCACAGGGCTTGCTATCCAGTGGGAAATAGTGATCCCCTCGACTGCCATGACACTGGGCGCAGAGGTTCCCTTTGCTTTTTGTGTAGTGAATGTGAAGTAGTGCAATGCCGGTAGGACTAACCAAATCTATTAAAAGACAGTCCTCTGCTTAGGTTTCTGGGCAAGGGTTGGGGCGGTCCATTTTTAGAGCAGGCAAAGAGAACTGATATCTTCATATTACTGTGTAGAAAGCTTGTTCTTAACAAACATGACACATTATGTTTTTCAAATTTTTTTTTATTAGACATTTTTATACAGCAAGGACACAAAGAACTGATCAAAAGTGACAGTAATACATTATAATGTTACTAAATGTATCATAGTTTTGACAAAAATATTAAGCAACAAAATGGTTTTCAGCATTATTATAATAATAAAAATAAATGATTCTTGAGCAGCACATCAGCGTATCGGAATGATTTCTGAAGGATCATGGGACACTGAAGAAGGGAGTAATGGCTGTAGAAAATTCAGCTTTGCTGTCACAGCATTGCATTTTAAAATATATTAAAATATACATGGGCTTTAAAGGATATTGGTATTATTTTAAGGAGAAAATGATATTTAAAGGTTAAAGATATTTTGCATATGATTTTGGCATGTTGACAGAGAATACCATAGTTTGTTCTGTGAACCGTGATAGTTTACAAACAGATATGAATGATAAATCAATGCTGCCACCTTGTGGATGTTTATTATGAGTACATATAGATGCTGGACATTTGTTTTGCCATAGTTAATTGGTAAAAAAGGGCCACTGAAAATTTCAGACTGGCTGAACATATGAGTTACATAGGCCTGGGTTACAGTTTGTTTATGTTTTTGGTCTTTGGATTTGTGTATGCTTGTTTGGGAGTGTACATTACCGTTCAATTGTTTGGGGTTGTTTATGAAAGAAGTCTTTTTTTGCCTTATCCAAATCTTCTTCAGAAATCATTCTAATATGCTGATTTGATAATAAGAAAAAGTTGAAAAAAATTATTCTGATTATTATTTTTGTGGAAACCATGATACTTTTTTTCAGGTTTGTTTGAATCCAAAATTCATATGAATAGTGTTTATTTAAAATAGAAATGTTTGTAATGTTACCGTATAAAATGTTTTTATTGCCTCTTTTGATCAGTTTAAAAAAAAAAAGGATTCATTTCTTTATGGTCTGATTCTGGTATAGAGGTCAAATAGATATCATAAATATTTTTTTTATGTGAATGAAAAGACTAAAATCAAATGTATGTTCAAGTAATGGTGAACATTTGAGACCTTAATAAACTGCTGCATTATTTAGACACACCAGCAGTATGCTTTGATAATGTTATCAGCTTTCAACTTGCACTTTTCTAACTCTCTTTCTGAGTTTTTATCTCACCGAGGAATTCATAATTATCACTATTATCGTCCTTATGATCATCAGCACTTCCTTTGTTAATAAAGGGAAGAGAGAACTGTTAACACATTTAACATTAATATATGCTGTAGCTCATCAGAACATATAATGTGATTATTTCAGCCAAGCTTAAGTGCATTACTGACAGTCTGCAAATTTTTTTTTACAATTATTGTTCTATATAATTTATTGAGTGTAGGTGTGTAAAAGTAACTAATCCAATTAGCAGTTTTATTTTGCAGTACGAGTCACTGAGCTGATAATCTCTTGAGACTGCGCTCTACTTATGCCCTTTAGTTGTTGTCTTTCTCTCTCTCTCTCTCTTCTCGAGTATTTACCCACCTCTAGCTCTTGTTTATTTATGAATGGAGAATGAACAGAACTGTTTCCTATTTTCTCCCTCCTTTTATTTGAGGAAGAACCATTGATTCTCTGTCTTCGTATAGTGTCTTTCTGTGTTCCCTCTTCAAAGCCGTCCTCCTCCTGTCCTCATCCAGTTACTCTGGCTCAGCTTGTTTGTTGTCTGGGGTAACGCTGTTGCTGGGGACGATGTCAGAACACATTCAGCTCTCAATAGCCCTGTGTAGGATTGGCTTTTACACGGTAAGCCGAGCAAACGTCTCCATACATTTTATGCATGGTGCCTTTTCTTTGATATTAGTTATTTAGATGTTTGTCTAAACTTATTTTGGAGGAATTATGTTGTGTAATAATGCAACAGGCTATCTGAAGCTACAGGTGTCCATAGTCAACAATATACATAATGCGAACACTATTGAAGTTTTCACATGTAGATCTATATGTTTGGTCACGGAGTCATGTTCGACAGCTTTCATGAACTGGTTGCAGTTCAAAAATGATTAAACTGTGGTGAATATAAGTGTGTGTTCATCACCGGGGAGTAGTGTAGCAGGTGTTTTCGGCAGTTAACCCTCAGGTTAACTTTTGTGCTTTTTTCTATTAGAAGTCACAGAGGAACCTTATATGGTAGGAAAAACCCAAAACTCTAATCTTATTGTAAAATGTTCTTTGTTATGACTTCAGGTCTTTCAGCATTTATCTAGTCTTCCAGTTTAAGTTACCTACTGACCGTGCCGTATTGTTCTGTTTTGTTTAACTCGTAGAAAATTAAGTCATTTCTGTTGGATTATGTCTTTTAAGCTTCATGTTAATAACATGAAAGGATGTGGGCACAGGAATATTTATGTGATACCTGGCAGCAGTGATGGTACATGATGATATGCTTTGGTGAAGATGGTCACACCCACACATAAATATGTATATTGTAGATAATATTAAATATCCTATCAGTTAGTTTTAATGCCCTACTGTTCAAAAGTTTTGATTCAGTAATTAAAAAAAAAATTAAAATTTTGACTCCCCAGTTTAAATATGTATTATTCTGTTCTACCCTTCTGAAATGGCTGGATTTGAAATCGGAAGAATTGTGACGTAATGATTTCCCCTCAACATGCCATTGTTCTGCGTCACCATTATATGTAATCAAGGATGTGTGTTCTGAATTCATGTAAAAGAAGATATTTTGAAGAATGGTGGTAACCAAACTGTTGCTGGTCCCTCTTGACATTCATAGTATGGAAAAAAAATACTATGGAATCAGTGGGGACCCGAAACCGTTTGGTTACCCACATTCTTAAAAATATCTTCTGTTGTGTTCATCAGAAGAAAAGAAATTCATACAGGTTTATTATAGATCTTACATTTTCAGGGCAGTCAGCACAATAAGAATTTGAAAGCATCAGGTGTGTGGCCCAGTGTGGATGTGGTGTGTGCGTGCTTGTGAGGGTGAAGGTTTTATTGCGTCTCATTAGTGTGCTATAGGACCTTTATTGAGACTGCAATGGAGGGGAAAATCACATGCCTTCTATTTTAGTCCTGGTCTAAAATTGTGGCACGTGGCAATTGGTTATCAGGCCCCTCACTCTAAACACCCTACCTTCTTTCATTCCCAGTTTTGCATGAGGGTATGTGCATTTACACATGCAATGTGTGTTTGCTCAGTTCTGATGTCAGTCTGACATTTACTTATTTACACAAAATGTTTAGTGACAGAACTCTACTGCTTATTTTTCTTTTCTAGAGTTCATGAGATGGTAAACCTTTGTTCACTGTTATTAGGAGCACAGTTTTCCTGTACAGAATACAAATGAGATGTGTTAACTGCCCATTTGTTCCATTTCAGGTGGCCTTTGTGCTGATAGTTTGACTGACAGCAACAATGTTTGCATTCATTAGGTTTGCTGAGAAGGCTCTGAGAATGCTTGGCTCAGATTGTTCAAAAGCACAAAGCAGTAATTAGACAGTATATTTCCGATTGGTTATGCCAGTATGTTTGTTGATATCGGGAACAGGAATTTCATTTTTCGGGTGAACTATCCCTTGAAATAATTTTCAATTTAATTCTTTGGATGATATTCAATTCTGCAAACAAACGTGTAACAAAAAGAGAGTCTTGTAATTGTAATAATGTTAATATTTACAGCATTGTTAAAGCTTGAATCTGGACTTAATCACAGTATAAACCAATTAAAATAATATAGGCATAATATCTAATGCCAGTCCCAGTATTGCACTGTGATTGATTCAAAATTTGTATAAATAAACCTCAAATACTTCCTGTATGGGAACCACTTGGTGGTGCCATTTCATTAACTATAACCTAAATCAGATTATTTGCAGTCCTGATCATCCTGTAAAGTTCTATTTTTGTTATGAAGTAAAGGTCTAAAGCTAAAGACTTGTTAAAGTCCGTGTAAAGTCAATTCTGAGAATTGTTTGTAAACACATTATAAATGTTATAAATGCATTGCTGAAACATGTTACAAAGACTTTGAACTATGTAGTACTTAATTGTGGAGTTATACCGTTAAACAGTTTTTCACCATTTTCGTGATCAGGATTTTTTAGGTGGGGCTAAATCATGACTCGATGACGCAATCGAGCCACCGAGCACGGCCTGAGCTGGGTCTCCTTATTTAAATTAAGCTGCTGCTAGAGGAAGACAGTTGAGAGAGACGGCAGCTTTCCTGCGAGTGGGCGTGGTTTCAGCGCCACCAGTGGACACGTCCCCAGCATTTGAGAGCAGAGAATACGGCTTATTTTTTCAAGATTTTGATACCTTATTTTATTTTCTTGGCGTTTTTTTTTTTTTTTTAGAATTCAAATTTGGCTGGGTGGTTAATAACAGATTTTTCTGTGTGACAAACTATAACAAACATTTAATATTGACTTTACACGGACTTTAAATATAATTACTGATATTTTTAGTAAAATATTTCTGCCCATTTCCACTTATTTTAAAGTAACTGTTGGCAACTTTTAGGAGTGTACTACTACATCGCTGGCAAACATGGACTAAAAGCCACAAAACAAGCAGGTTTATCATTTTTTTCAAAATAACATTCCAGTCTTTCATTGTTCACTAGTGGTCAGTGTATCTGTTTTATCATTTGGACTTTTATTGTGAATTTTTTTTTTATCACCGTTGCTTTGTCGTCGTTTCCTGTGTAAATTGCATGCCTTTGTTTTTTCTCAGTTCAGCCGTTGTGCGTTCTTGTGTCTTTTCCTACTTTGACATTAGCCTCTTAAGAAAAGGATGCTAGAATGAGATGTGAAGATGAAGAAATTGAAGCAAGACACGTTTATAAGATTCACTGAAGCATCACTTTAAAGTCAGTTACTGATGACTCTGCATATCTGGTGTGCGTACCTGCATTTAGATGACTAAAGTGTCAATTTCCAGGTCACAGGCTGGCTGAGTTGCAAGATGACAAGGAAGTGTTTACCAATCGTGGTCCTGGAGCACCTCTAACACTGCACAGTGTGTAGCCTATGTGTCCTTTATTTGACACAGATTTGAAACACGGTGTTAGAACAATGAGAAGCACCACGTGATTTGGTCATACAGCTTGCCTTTGTCATGAGAGGAAACCATATAATCGTTCAACAGGTTGCATTTATTTAACAGATTGCATGAATTGCACTCATGTGTGATCCCCTGCCAATCGGGTACAATTTGATTGGCCAACATAAAGCTGGTTCCCACATCTCCCCTCTTTTGAAAAGAACATTTTGTTTTCCTTTTAACACAAAACAAATTAACCATGTTATAACACACATTCCCGTTTGTTTCCTTCTAAACAGATTAAACAAACTAAAGTGCAACATAATGTAATGTTACTGTTCTTTTTTTCTATCTCACTTTCTTTCAATTACACCTTTATTTATTTATTTATTTATTTATTTTTTATTAATTAGGAACAATAACAATTAACTCAAACTGAAATCCGCCTGTGTAAACTGAGACAGTCAATTTCACTCCAGATAACATTTTGGTGTTTTCACAACTCTTCCACTGGAAGTCACAACTGGTGGTTTAGTGTCCAGTAAAGGTGCAGCTGGGGGAACTGGTTCATTTTCCAGTGTCTCTCGCTGTCCAGCTTAAGAAGGACCTTCTCGCCAGGATGTAATCCAGGCAATGCACGAGTAGAGTGTCTCCAGTCATAGAAGAACTTGCAAGACCCCTTTGCGGTTTTACCCTTCCTCTCCACTGCTTTACAATCATAGAGTCAAGGTTGGTATTTTCCCTCAAGCATTGGCAGGTTGGTTCTAATCTGTCGACCAGTCATTAGCTGGGCAGGGCTCAGTCCGGTTACAACTACAGGTGTTGCACGATAGCACATCAATGCCAGATGAGGATCAGGTTGGCGGAGAATCTGTTTCGCAGTTTGAACTGCTCTCTCCGCAGCTCCATTGGCTTGGGGAAAATAAGGACTTGAGGTTGTGTGGTGGAAATCATAGTCTGTACAGAACTGCCAGAATTCGGCTGAGGCAAACTGTGGGCCATTGTCATATACAAGCTCACTGGGAATACCCCATCTCACAAACATGCACTGCAGTCTGCTGATAACATGGAAGCTGGAGGGTGTCTGCAGGTGAGCTATTTCGATGTCACGTGAGTAGTAGTCAACAACTATTAAGTAGGTTTTACCGTCCAACTCACGTAAAACTGCTGCAATCTTACATCAGTTCATGCAATCCTGTTAATGTCATTGCCTATTCCGGGCCACCAAACTGACATCTTTGCCCTCTGACGACACTTGGTGAGCCCCTGATGCCCTTCATGAATTCAGCTTAACACCTCCTCCCTCAATGACTCAGGAATGACTATTCTGTCCTTGTAGCAGCCCATTGACAAAAGACAAGGAAGCCCTGGCTGTATGATAGTGACTCAGCAGGAAGGGTATATGCTTTGGCCAACCCGTACTGAGAAAGCTTATCACTGCCTGGAGATCTGCATCTCCATCTGTGGCCACCCTAATGGCATCTAGCTTGGATTGTGACACCTCTTTAGATGTGACCACTGCTTCAACATATGCCTTCACCTCATCTTCCACCTATGAGTGGCAGTGCCCACTCAGAGGTTTCTGAGAAAGCGTGTCCGCCACCTAGGGCTGGGTATTGTTCAAAAATTTTCGATACCAATACTAGGGGTGTAACGAGACATGTATTCGTATTGAACCGTTCGGTATGAGGCTTTCGGCTCGGTACGCATTACAAACCGAACGATTCGTTGGACTAATCCTATTACAGCATATTATCCTATAGGGTTAGACTAGTGCGAGTGGCATAGAGAGTGCGTTCTTTCACTGCATGATTCAGTCTATTAAAATGCATTTAGAATGATCACAAGATTCAAGAAATGGGGGCAGAAAATGTATATTTACATAATTTCATATAGTTAATCAATATCACAGAAGAGTGCCGTTTTTTCTCTCCAAAAATCAGCATGATTACAAATGATTTTTACAACAGTTCAATATGCAAAAAGTTAATTAATAGACTTACGTTTTAGATAGCATATTGCCTGTTGCATATTGCATATTGCCTGTTTTTGCTCAATTTCGCCAACAAAAATAAATCCAAACACAGCCATAGCACTGTTTTGGATCTTTGAGCAACACGATGTTGTTTCGTTCCTGAATGAATCAACCGTTTAAATGATGCGGTTCAATCGCAGTGACTCACTTGTTAACAGTGACTTGCTGCCATCTGCTGGCGGTTTTAATTTCACATTCAAAGTATCTTTTAATTTTTTAATTAATTTCAAACATCAGTTGCCAACGTTTTATGTTTAAACAAAATATTTTTTATGCATTTGTAACTGCAGGTTAAAGCATTACATGTCCCTCTGAGCTGCATTAAACCGCGTGTAAAAGCATCTAAATTCCATTCAGATGCAACTTCTATCTTTCCTCTGCATTGCAAAGATGAATTTTGTCAATACTGACTCCATTTGCTTGGTAACAGCCCAAATGTCTTATTGACTGATTAAATGTAAAAAATTGACTCAAAAGGTGATGCACACTTTTAGAAAAAAAATGCCTTTGTAAAGGTAAAAAATGCCCTTAAAAGGTAAAAATCAATTTAAACTTATTGGAAAAGATTAATCTGCTACATGACAATAGGCTACATCAGCTGGAATACTTCAAACCAGAGCTATTTTTGTTTTATATGCTGCTAAGAAGACAACCCAGAAGATGGGTCAAGTATAGCTCCATCATTGTTCAAAGTAAAAAGTTAGTTTTTTTAAATCAAAAATTTGTAAAAATCAAGGAAATTTCTCTGGTATTTCTTTCTTTTTCAGGGTGGCTGCGGGTCCTTAAAAAGTCTTAAAATGTCTTAAATAAAAATTTCCTAATAAAAGGCCTTAAAGTCTTAAAATGTCTTAAATTCAGATTCGATGGGTCTTAAATATTTTCGGTCCCAAATTCCCAATTCCGCAAAAATTTCTCCAGTCTGACGGGCCTGTGACTGTTTACAATCATTGGACAGACAGATTTTTTCCCCGCTGTAGTTACTGCATGCTACAGTTAGCTGACCAGCTTCCTAGATAGTTTAAAATAGGTTAAATGAAGTTTACTGAAAAATGGCTTGAGAATTTTACTTGCCCGACCGAACAAATAGCCTGTGTGACAAAAAAATAACCAGTGAAGCATCGAAACGCAAGAATGATTCTTCTAATTTTATTACATTCAGCGTAAACAGCGACTGATAATGGAGTGTATTTCTGGTATCAAAGTTGCGCTGTTTAGGCTCACGCTGCCTGTCTATTTGTAAGAGGCTTTTATGGAGAAATCAAATCAAATGATTGTATGAAATGAGCAAAAGAGCTGAATGGAACACATAAAGAAACTCACAGAAGAAACATACTGAGGTAAAATTTTAGAATGTTGAGTTTTTTATTTAAAACATGATGTAGTTAAGCAGCATACCATGACAAGGGAGCTAATTGCCGAATATTCTCACGATTGTAAATGTTACACTGATTTTAGTTAAATAAACAAGTAGTTAAGTAGTCACATAATTAAGTTACTTACATTTTAGACACAATGTTGACTGTTTTGTTCTGTTCCACCAACTAAAATAGTTCCAAACAAAGATCACAGCAGAAGTATTGTGCAATCTCCAAGCAACACACAGCGGTGTTTTTTACTGAATGATTCAGCGAACGGTTGAATGAATGAATGACTCAATAATAACTCACTCATTAAGTGACTTACCGCTACCTACTGGCAGGGTTAGTATGTTTAAAAGTATGTTGTTTGTATGTAAAAGTATGTATTTTCTATGTTGTTATGTGTTGCTATGTTGTTTCTATGTGTCTTTGCCGTATCATGATATGCAACTGCATTCATCTTGTTTCATTTTGTTTTTGGACTGGGCAAATGTCTACTGTCCAACTTAAATGATTATTTGTGCTGACTGTTTAAAAAGGTCTTAAAAAGTTTTAAATTTAACTTGTTCATATCTGTAGACACCCTGTTTTTGCTGTATCGAAAATGAACCGAACTGTGACACCACTATATTGTATCGAACCGAACTGTGAATTTTGTGAACTGTTACACCCCTAACCGATACCTTGACTTCGATACCAGTTCCTGAACGATACTTTTTTCGATACCAATTTTATGAAATCAGTTTTAACAAGATTACATTATCTAAGAAAAAAACCTGGTTTTACTTTTCAGCTTGTTGATGTTTATACAGACTCCAAAACTCATCTCCTAAGCCACTGCACAAAGGAACAAAATGTAACCAACACAATAAATCAGTGCAAATAGTTTTAATAAAGCTCAAATAGTTTTCAGTTTCACATCTGTTAGGCTACATTTACACTAGTGCAGTGGTCCTCACTATTTTTTTCACGAGAGCCGCACTTATAGGACAAAGTCAATAGGAGAGCCACTTTTACTGCAAAGTATCAAACGTTACATCCAGTTATAAATAGCATGTCTGCTTATCCATCTGTCATCCTTGAACATACAATATGCAATGCAATACAAAGGGGGTTATTTTTTTTTTTAAAGTTATTTAAAGTTATTTTTTAAAGTTATTTGCTTCTACATTAGCCCATCATGTATCTAACCATCCATGAGCACCAAAGATTGCCAAAACAACTCCGCAGTGAGTTAATGTCATGGACGTAATGGCAGAGCAAGTTTAAATATCTTTCTAGTCTATATTTCCATCTTGTAATTACGCTGTTTTGGGTATTTTTTAAATATAAATTATTTGTAATAGAGCAGACACTGACTGTTGTTCATGTATTTGTCCTCATTTGGCGAGATGGCAGATGCTGCAAACACTGAGCGCTTCAGTATGTGTGTAGTAAACAAAACTGCGCGTCTGTGCCATTCATGCATAAAGAGACACACAGAATTCATATTTAAATGGTATTTTTGCAGCTTAATATTTACAGATACTAGTCCATATCGCGATTTGATTTAAGTGTAATGACCTACTTTTCATTTATTCATCCAAACTTTGACAAATTCAGTGACATTCCCATTATACAGTAAATTCTGTTTTTATAACTAGATTCCGCGATTCCGTCGCGTTTTCTGCATCGCGGAATCTTTTGCCGCATCGCGCCACGACGCTCGCGTCCAGTGTAGACACAGTGCAAGTTTTTTAATGGGTTATGTTATAGCCCTGCTTGTTTTTAATGTTTTGATAAAATCTCTGTATTGATCATATCATCTTATTATTTACTGCCATGCGAGCCACAAATTAAAGCTTGGCGAGCCGTATGAGGCTCGCGAGCCACGCAATGAGTAACACTGCACTAGTGCATGTTCATTTTAAAACGCATAGCTCAGACAGAATCATCATTTCTATTCATTTTCCACTGATTTACTGATGACCATTAGCAGCTTCCTCTCTGAGTTTGACGAGATTAACCCCTTAGGTTAATTTGGAACCGAACGACGAGGCGTTTTTCGATACTTGATGGTATTGAGGCAATTCGGTCGGTGCCTAAAAAGTATCGAACTCGATACCCAGCCCTACCGCCACCACCAAGCATTTACCAGGAACATGCACTGCTTTCACATTGAAGCGCATAAGGCACATTAGTAAACGCCGACACCTTAACGGAGCACGATCAATATACGAGTTGATGAGTGGCACTAATGGTTTATGATCTGTCTGTTGGCAAAATTCATCCAACCCTTGCAGGTAACGGGCAAACCGCTCGCAGGCCCACACTCCTGCAAAGCACTGCTTTTCAATTTGGAAGTATCTGCGCTCTGCTTCAGTCAAAGTTCTGGAACAGAATGCAGCTGCACGTGTTACATCACCATGGACTTATAGCAAGGCAGCTCCTAACTAGGGATGTGCGCTACGACTAATTTGACTGTCGTTTAAACAGCAGTTTTGTATCCGACTAGTCGACTAGTCTAAAAGCTAGAAACCCCCAAAAAATGGCAAAAGAAAAAAACTATGCATGTCTATATAACAGCCTACACTTGAAATACTTAATCTTTGAATCACACTGTCAAATCCCTCAATGAATTCTGCTAAAACTAGGTCACAATTATGCCGTATGCTTCCCTCGCGTTATCATCGTTTAATTTTAGGCGGTCGTTAAACAGAAAAAAATGAAGAGCATACACTCAACATAAACCAGTGAATAGCTTATTTATTCAGATCTGCTGCAGCAATGCAGAAATGGAAAATCAATCAATAGACTGACAGAATTCTTCATTTTCATATAACGTTAGCCAACATATTAAAACAAGTCAAAAACAATAGGAAAGTTTATCAAGGAATAGCATTAAAACGGCTTTTAAAAATGTACTTCATGTTGGCTATATTGTCTAAAAACAAAACAATGCTAGTTTTACTTACTCAGACCATGCGCATTTGTTCAGTGAATTTAACATGTTAACGTGGTTTGGTGAAAGACGGGACTAGAGGCAATTCTGCAGTTGAAAAAAAAACGCGCTCGGCAGGAACTGAAGTTACAGGCACGCAGAGAGATAACTACAAGCAAGCAGACAGTTTTGAAAAGAGCCTGGAAATCCCGAACCACCGAAATGGGTCTTTGTTTAGAGGAAAAGATGGCGCGGATGGGATCGCGTACCACAGCGGGGGGTTGTAGTGTATGACATGACTGACATTTGCTGGGTTTAGCTAGCCTCCAAGCTAACGCATACGTGCCTGTATTGAATATGATTACGCATCACTCCTGTAGAGTTATTGTAAGCCAATTTGACATTACACAGTTTACACAACTTTTCCGTTTCCTTCTAATTCAAAATAATCCCACACCTTGCTGGTTCTTCGCGTGGTGATTTCGAGCTCGCCGCAACTGACATGAAGAAAACGCATGCGAGGTCTGAGGTAAAAATGTAGATGCCGCCCAGATACACATTAAAAATAGTTATATATTTGTTTTCTTTTTCAGAAGTTTTATTTTAACTTATTTAAAATGTTTTAAATGAAACGTTAAAATGATGGTAATTTGAATGATAAAATCATGTTTTTTTTTTTCTCTCGTGTAATTGACTCTTGATTTCAGTGTCAACTTGCAGTAGCTGTACCATTTAGTCGACTAGTCGACTAGACCCGCACATCCCTACTCCTAACCCAAAACTCTTTGCATCAGCGCTAACCATTGTGGGTTTCTCAGGATCATAATATGCAAGGGTAAAACGCAAGCTGTGTCCAACATGCGTTTTACTTTGTTCAGTGCCTTCTCATGGACGTCTGTCCAAGTCCAGACTGCATCCTTTTTCAGCAGAGCTATAACTTGTTAACGCTCTGTTGAAAGCCCTGGCACAAATTTGCCTAAATAATTTATCATTCCTAGAATTTGCCTAAGCTCGGTCACGTTAGTGGACTAGACATATCAGTAATTGCCATTTTATTTGTTGCATCAGGCTTGATGCTGTCCTGACTGATGGTGTGCCCGAAATACTGCAGCTCAGATTTGTTGAAGTGACATTTATCACGGTTCAATTTCAGACCTGACTCTTGATGGTTTTCAGAACAGCCTCAAGATTTCTCGTTTTTGGTCCTTGCCATAGACAAGTATGTCATCCACGACAACTACAGTGCCTTTGTGCCCAATTAGAAGTTTACTCATTTCTCTTTGAAAAATTTTGGGTGCTGAGGTAACCCCGAACGGTAATCTATTAAAACAGAACCGTCCTACAGGGGTTATGAATGTAGTCAACTTCACGCAACTTGGGTCTAAAGGCAGGACTTGAATTTTGGTGCAGGATTGCGGGGATTGCGCATAATTTAAACCGCAAGTTTAACTTTTATAATGCGAGAAATTCCCGCACAAATGTATTTGCTTCATCTCAGATCAAATTAGAAATACATCCACAGAAGCGAAAAAAGAAATCACCGATTCAAACAGTCTGTCTTTATTTTAGAATTTAATTCCACAAACAGCGCTGCACCGGCCTTCTCTGACTGTCGTTGAGTCCTGTATAACATCGGCGTGCTCTCCGTGGCCTGCGTCGCACTGATCTTATTCACACAAGGCTGTGTGACACGCTCTAATATTCTGAGTCGCACACAAATGCGACTGAAAACTACTGCGTGCGACTATGAAAAAATATTTAACAGCACCAGTGCGACTGACCCGAGCATATTTGTGTTTGTGCTGAGGGGAGCTTCAAAGGTTTCTACGCGTTTTTGCAGAGTTGAGTAATGCATTACAGACATATCTCACGAATCCTTTCATAAACAAAGAAAGTAGACACAATTTAAATAAGAGATTCATTGTTTAGTTTAGAGAGCTTCGTTGATTATAATAGAACTTTGTGAGATCGCGATGAAATAAGGAGAGTGACAGATGTAATGATTAATAAGGGAGTTTGTAAATGTGATATTGATTTAATACAACAGGTCAATAAACAAGAAGTTAATATTAAGTGACTTACATTGTCTTACTATAACACTGTTCTCTGATTTTGCTCTATTTTGTCGACGAAAATAGTTTGAATCAAAGACACAGCTGAGCTGCTGCGCATCTCCATTCAAACACAGCGGTGTCTCGTTTATGAATGAACATACGTTTTTAAAGGAATCTAGTGAGTCAATGATTCAATTACCGATTCATAAAGACAGTCACTTGCTTTATTCCTGAATTAATCAACCGTTCGAACGAATCAATTTAATGAATGATTCAGTGATCAAATCAGTGCCTTATCGCCACCTGCTGGCAGTTTTGGTTTCAGTTATTTAAATCATTTAATATTTCTATAACCTATTCAAATTTTATATTTAAAATATTAATCTCAACATGAATTTATAAATTTAATTGCACTCATGCCAACTCTGAAGCTCATTAAACATCTGAAAATACACCTACAAGCCACTTTTGTGTTCTTCTGTTCCACCTCAATGGAAAATAATAATTTTGTTAATACTGATTTAATTTGATTGGTATATTATTCTACTTCTTCTTATTCTATTGTTTTAATTATAAATATTAAAAAGCTTATAAATATGTATTTTTTTTTAAATTTGACATAAAAGATGACATACTTTTAATAAAGTTAGAAAAATGCCATTACAAAAGTAAAAATAAAATTCCCCTGTAAATCACTTTAAGGAGTCAAATTTCACCTTGTAATGAGAAGGCTAATTTTTGATCAGATTTTTTGATTAAACATATATGAAATACACTGGAATATATGAAATACACTGATTCTGAAAGGCATTTCTAAATAGTTTTAATACAGTTCTTAATGTCAATTTGGAGGAGAGCATGACAAATTTTGTTAAGCTGTTTTGAAAACCACCATACATTAAAATCTGTAGACATAAATAAATGAAGATGATTATTAAGCCCTGATGTGTCAATTTATTCCCCCCCCCCCCCCCCCCCCCCAGAATCTTTAAATCCCCCCCCATGTGACTCATGTAAGGGGGGGAATCCCCCCCCCCCCCCCCCCCCAGTTTAAAAACCGAAATTCAGGCCCTGGTCCACAGGGATTTGCCAGAACCCTGAGGATGCGTCTAGTGTAGAAAAGACACAGGCACCTGAGAGTTTGGGGGCAATGTCCTCTAATGTTGGGAGAATGTAGCGCTCGCGCTTTACAGCCTGATTCAATCATTTTAGGTCTACACAAATCCTGACCGAACCATTCTTTTTCTCTACAGGCACCATTGGGACACACCATTCAGTCGGATCTGTGACTGACATTATCCCTAAGGACTGCATGCGTTTGAGCTCCTGTTCAACTTTAGGCAATAGAGGAAAGGGAATTCTATGAGGGGTGGGCAGACTATAAGGAGTAGCATCTAACTTCAGCTCAATTTTCACTTGTTCACAATTAAGCAAGCCACTAGCTGCGTTTCCATTACCCTTCAAATTGCGCAAATTAAAATTGCAAATTGAAAATACGTCAATTTCGCAAAAACTCCCATATATCGCAAAAAATTTTTACGCTCGCATGAGGTGGATTTTCAGGCAATTCGAAAAAAGAATATTTCGCAAAACTGCAATGGAAATGTTTTTTTTTTCCGCATTTACAGGTCACATGACGTATGTAAAAAGTCATATGATCATTCTTCAATGTACTATTACCTCCAAGAAACACTTCATACGTGGCCGCTCTCGAGTATAAGGGGCTTTCCCTGCCATTAATGCTTAGACAATTTACACTGCACATGTCTGCGGTGCAGTGTGGCTCTGATACTGCCACTGAAGCTGATTGCGGCCACTCTAGTCAATTCTTGTGTTTATTCCAGCCATGCCACGCACGTTTCTGAAGTGGCTCTCTGTGATGCTTCTGTAAAGATACACGCATACGCCTCCTCTGAATAAATATAGCCAAAATCTGTCAAATCCTACCAAAATCCATTGCCATGACTTATCGCGAGAGGCAAAAGGTTACGGTAGTCGCATAACATTGGTTAATGGAAACGCCATCATTTCACAATACTTTTTTATCGGCATTTATAAAATATCGCCAAAGTTTTGTGCAAATCTGTAATGGAAACGCGCCTAATGTCTCCATAGACGTCTTTAATTTCATCCAACCTCTGTACTAGGCAGTGCTACGGCTGAGCAAATTGTTGGCAAATGACCCATCATTGACGAAAATCCAAAATTCAAAACTTTCCCAACCCTCTACGGACACCTTGGCAACTGAATCGCCATTGGCTAGTAAATGTTTTAGTTTAGTCGCCAGACTGATAAATATATATATATATATATATATATATGTGTGTGTGTTTGTAAAATGGTACAGTTTTTTAAATATCTGAAAGTACACTCTTAACATCAGTCAGTCAAGCATTATAATATGATAATCAAGTATTATTTAATGATAGGACTTTAGTAATTAGAATTAAAACTTGATAACCATGTATGGATGCATATTAGTAATTTTAACTGAACTTAGTGGTGGTGCTTTTTTGGTCATTCAGTGTTTCTGAAAAAAAAAAAGGTAAAAAACAAACAAAAATACTGATAAGATAATAATGATACGAATTCTAGTAATAAGAACAATATAAAACGCACTAAGGATTAATGAGCTGCTGGATTCATGAATATTAATCAGGTTGTGTGCATTCGCTCGAACTGATATGCTGAAATCAAAACAGGGAGGAACATAGGTGAGCGCCATCCAATGAGATTACGTATTAGCATTATTTTTACGTTTGCGCATTAGTTTCGCCCACTACCGGAGAAAGCAGCAGTTCTTAAAAGCTGAAGAATTCCAAAGGAACGCTGTTATTTTGACAGGAAAATACAACAAAGAATATCGTTTACATGTAGCGCATCAATTCTCTTTCGCTCTATCTCTCTCTCTGTGTGTGTGTAAGACAAAGCGACGGTGAGTCGTGCGCCTTCACACTAGAGCTTACGGTACGTCAAATACAGGTGCACTGCACATCCATTCAGATGAACTGAAAAATAGCACAGATCGCTTGACGGAGAGTGAAAATATATCTGTGCTAAACTTATACTTAGCTTCCAACTCACACACTGGCGAGTAAAATCTGAGAATTTATTAGCCATTGGCTAATATTAGACATCATTTAGTCACCCAGAGTGAAGATTTAGTCATATACGAGTGATTTACTCACAATGTAGAGGGTTGTTTCCCCTTTTCTTTCAGTGTTGCAAGAAATTTTCCTATGCAACTTACTTTCCCCCCAGGACTCCGCACATTTATACTTGTTTTGACCAGTGGGAGGTGCTCTCGTAAGCTCTCTAACACTGACCGTGACATGATGGTGATGTCGGCCCCGGTATCAAGTTTGAATTTGACCGACCTGCCCTGAATAGGCAGAGTAACACACCATCTGTCCTCTGCAGCAGACTCATTCATTACAGACCCGAGGAAAAATGCATCACTAGTTTCACTATCACACACTACAAGCACTTTGACATTCTTCGTTTTACATGCAATTGCAAAATGTCCCAGCTTATTGCATCTCCTACACCTCTTGTTTCATGTGGGGCAATTATTCTCATTGTGTGTGTGATTACAACGTGTGCAGTCCACGATGTTTTCTCTCACCACCCTTTTCCTTTTTCGGTGGACCCGTAAATTGCTTTGAGCTTTTGTGACGTCTGTGCTTTACAGCGCTCACTTCAGCGGCCGCTCCACCATTCGCATTTTGCGTCTTGATGAGCTCCGACTGCTGGGTGATCTGGACTGATTTGTCCAATGTCAGCTCGGGTTCCATTTGTAACTTCTAGGAAACGTCACGATCTGCAATCCCAATGACAACTCTGTCCCGTATTTGTTCCTCTTTGCTCACATCAAACTCGCAGTATTCGGCCAGTTCATAGAGGCATCTCACAAAAGCCTCAACAGTCTCTCCCGGTCTCTGTGAAAACAGGCCCTCTCGTGAATAACATTCCTTCTGGGCATGAAATGTTCATTAAATTTGCCGACAACAGTCATTATTACAGTAATTATTTGCATGTGAAGCTTCAGCAAATGTAAACAATCCAAATACCGCTTCGGCATCCTTGCCCATTGCATACAGCAGAGAATTTACTTGTACTTCCCCGCTTTCCTTGTTCAGCTTCGTCGCGATGCGGAACTGCTGGATCCATGCAGGCCAGGTTGCAGGCTGCACAAAATCAAAGGCCTCTGGTGGGTTGAACTTGGACATTTTCACTTCCAAAACAGGGCGAACTTGGTCGTGGGTATCACGGACGATTCTAACACCATGTCATGAGAGGAAACCATATAATCGGTCAACAGGTTGCATTTATTTAACAGATTGCATGAACTGAAATGAAGTCGACATTTATGTGATGAAAGTCAAGTCGACATCGACTAGTCGCTGATGACGTCATTAATGAACAAATAAGCCTGAACCTCGAGCTGAGACTCGAACACCTTGTGCACAACTGGCATATGACACAGCGCTGCACACGTGGCTATTGCTCCTATAACAACTCATTTTTATCAGTTCTTTTGTCTTTGGGTCGTTACATTTCTAACACATTTCTGCTTGTTCTAAATCAGATACAGATAAAGTAGCACAGTAAAGATTGCATTTATATGAATGAATTAGTGAGAGAGCGATTGCGTGTGTGAATTAATTCTACCTGGCAGCGTCTCTCTACTAATAGGGAACCTGTGGGTTTTAGTTACTAAGAAATATATGCTAGAACTTTTCCGTTTCTAAGCTACATTATTGAGAAATTACAGAACAGTGTTGACAATACATTTCCATGCCACTAAATGATTCTGTGCGCTCGCGATCTGAGCTGTCTGTTGCCTAGATATGTGCATTACAATGCAGCAGTGCATTAGATTAGATAGGCGATTAATTTACGTGTAGCTAAATATGGTGTTTAAAACCTGCATTCTCCCGTTCTATTTTGAGCATCCCGATGGTATAATCACATGTCTTGTGGAGCGCTTTTGGAGTATGCATTTATTTGTCATTTTAACTGTTTGGAAACGGAGCGTAAATGTGGACTTCTTTCTTATCCTGCGACTAGTTGACGTAAAGCTTAAAATGTCATAGCAAAGCATTGAAGTCGACTAATCGACTAGTCGACTAGTCTGTGCAACCCGTAGTGTATACGCTATTGTTTTGTAAGTGTCAGTTAGATATTACTAAAAATGTGTTATTTTTATTCAGCAAGGAGCCATTAAATTAATCGAAAGTGACACCGAAAGTGAAATTGCACATCTGCAATGTTTATTGCTTTGTGAGAGACAAATGAATCAAAGAGGTGAAGAGCCAAACAAGACATTTCTGGATGATTAACAGAAAAGATTTCTTTTGTATGTCATATCAAAGATTAGGTTAAATTAGCTTTTTATGAAGTCTGGGAATATGTCCACTTTTGTTGAAGCAGTCCAAATCAACAAGACTGAATGCGAACACTTACCAATGTGTTGAATGGTGGATGGGTCAGGATTGGAAAATTATAGTTCTGACCCATTTAGACCTCCCCAGTTAGCACTGTTATTTCGTACGTTACTGAAGTTTCCTATGTTGAAATGCAGGCACTGCAATGCAGATGTGCCACACCGAGGGGGAAAGTCTTTTAAAAGCTTGAAACTGATGGTTGCAACATGATTGTTTTGTACCAGAGACTAAAATTTTAAAGTCTTTCAGTATGTTTTTTCAGTGAGTCCAGTTTTTTCTTCAATCCGGCAGATTTAGTATGACTTGGTTGGTATTTTCCACTTCACTAAGAGTAATTCAATTTTTATTGAAGATGAATATTCTCTGAAAGGGAAGAGTTTCTCTGGAAATCATGCTTTTGTCTGAAAATCAAGGAAAGTATTATGGGAAGAAATAAGTTAGCATAAACACCTAATATTATTGTTGGATATTATTGTGCCTAATGGCTATTCTGATTTGCATTATTTCCTGATCCCGTTCCATGGGCTTCTCCCATCACATCCTGTCTTCTTTCAACCAGCAATGTCACTAAAAGACTAAAAGTAAATAAAAAACCAAATTGAAAATACAATACAATATTTATATTTATATTTATATTTATATTTAGCTTTAGATTTAGCTTTAGATTTGTTTTAGTTTTTAGTGCCTAAACTTAAACTTTTATTTTTGTGTAGTTGCCAATGCAACATTTCAATTTTTAAAGGGCACATCGGATGCCCATTTCCCACAAGTTGGTATGATTCTTTAGGGTCTTCTGGAAAAGTCTATAGCATACTTTGGTTAACATTTCTCAATGGCAGTGTAAAACAAC
Source organism: Spinibarbus caldwelli (assembly GCA_039654775.1). Classification (NCBI taxonomy): domain Eukaryota; kingdom Metazoa; phylum Chordata; class Actinopteri; order Cypriniformes; family Cyprinidae; genus Spinibarbus; species Spinibarbus caldwelli. The sequence continues at coordinate 28,849,750 of CM077222.1, read as the reverse complement.
ATGAATTTTACTTTGTCAAAAACAGCTCTGTTCACAGCGACCCATTTCGGTGTATGTCCCATTAAATGATAATGAGCTATTGCTCACCCCACCCCTCTCTTCTGGCGATTTCCAAAGATTCATAAAAAAAAAAAAAAAAAAAATACAAAAAAAAAACACTTAGGCCTAGACTCACTTCTTCTGGAGGTGAAGCTGGATCAAGAAACAACTGGTACCGATCCATCCTTTAGGAACAACTTTTTAGCAAAACTGGCTTTGTATTGACCCTCATTTACAAAGAAGTCTGGTGTAAAATGATTTGCGCAAACATAAATGCATTTAGGTAGATTGGGGGATGTATTCTCTTCAAAAAGTAATCCACTGCGTCTTCAGCGGCTCAGATGTCGGGAGTAAATGGCGACTGCTATTTTCATTATTACATCCAACAACAAAACACCTCAATCGCTTTGGAGACATTTATGTCTACACCTGATCTGGCCTCGAAACAATGTTTCCAGCTTTTAGCTTATGCTAAAACGGCAGTGTCCGTCAACAGTCGTGGGAGGAGCCTGTGCAAAATGACATCACTTTGCACAGAATCTGTGGATGGCTCAATCTGAGAAAGTGCTCATGATTTGTGGGGATTTAAAAAAAAAAAAACACTGGGTGGATTTTTAACATTATTGGGTGGTTGTGTACACATACTGCCAACACACATTTAAGTTGAAACACCATGTAATACTGATTTTTGCATTCGATCTCTATTGAAGTGCTTTGAAACAAGCAGCATTATTCTATGTGTTTGTGTCATCATTTTAACTGAAACAGGAAGACAGGGCGAGACATATCGAGTAGCCCTGCCCCCTTTTTTAAATACCCAATAACGTTTATATCACAGCTTGGGTTAGAGCCGTTGAGCTTGGTAAAGTCGCATTTAACAGGTTATGACAGCCACAATCACATCCATATTGCTATAAAATATAGCATTCTATATTTTTCTATATTCTATAATATATATAACATTCTATATTCTGGTTTGCGCCGATTCATGCATATGATCCGCTCCGTGCTATCATGTGTCTGGAAAGGAGCAGACTGTATGCGCACTGTGGTGGTTAGCGTGACAACGCAAAACCAGACTTCTTTCGCCCCAATGGAAAACATATTTACACTGTCTGAACCGTTCCCTATCCCCTATACAGTGCACTACATGTCATTCACCATACAGAAAATACAAATTCTCTGAACAAGTAACCGATTTAAGGTGCAGCTTCAGTGTCTATTTATAGTGTAGGGGGCGGGACACTTCGGATTCTAGACAGCATTTGATTGGACAGAAAGTTTGATGAGAAGCTGAAGTGCAGGGTGATGTCATCAAAATCATTGATCCATATATTGGCAGAAGTGAGAGACTGCAAGTTTTGAGCGCTTATATCTTGTAAATGCGAATTTGTCAATGTTTTAGAGCACACTAGCTTATAGACAACGTTAAGGCTAGCTCAGGCCAGAGCCGTTGAACTCAGTAAATAAGCATTTGGCAGCTTATGACAGCCACAGTCTAATAGATTACCCCTACCCCTAGCGCAAACTTTTACTAAAACAAAACATTGATCATAATCATGCTGAGGCTGTGTAGTTTTAAAAGTGTTTAATATATGCCGACTCGCGCATATGATCCGCTCCGTGCGATCGCGTCTCTGTACTGGAGGCAAAGTTGGGATCAGACTGTGAGCGCTGCCGCGTTTCGTGTGACACAACACAAAACCAGACCTCATTTGCCCAAATCGAAAGCATATTTACACTGTCTAAATCGTTCCCTATCGCCTACATTGTGCACTACATGCCATTCACCATACAGGAAATACTAACACAGCCGCAGCTTCAACGTCTATTTATAATGTAGGGGTGGGACGCTTCGAATTCTAGAGAGCATCTGATTGGACAGAAACTTTGATAAGAAACTGAAGTGCAGGGTGATGTCATCAAAATCGTTGATTCATATTGGCGGAAGTGAGAGACAGTTAAGTTTTAAATGCTTATATCTTATAATGTGAATTTTGTCGTTGTTTTGGAGCACACTACCGTATAGATAACCTTAAGGCTAACATTCATACTAAAAGCCAAAAAAACTTTAATTTTGATTTCATGGGGACTTTAAGTTTAATGAAGGAAGCAATTTTTAATCATTTAAATTTTAGTTAACAATACCAACATTAAACAGCATCTGAATAGCATCTGTTAATCTGCTTTTAAACACAAACCACATTTACATTTAGTAATTTATTAGACATTTTGTCTTAAGCAACTTGATAATGAGGAACTTCAAATGTCAAAATGGCTTCAGTTCATCTACACTTTGGGCTACACTGCTAATTGCCTCCAACAGGATAGTAAAACTCTTTCTATTTTATTCCCTCATCCCTCCAGCATGAGTATAAACTCATTTATGTTTGAACCCCTCAGAGTTTTATAATCAGTTGTATGCGTTATAGGTTGTATGTGTTAATGGTGACCACTAAGTGGCAGAATGACTCTGCTGCTACATGGCCAATCGTTCCTTTTCAGGTCAGTGCAGTTCAAACAGTTATTAAATCAGACTTAATCCTTCCTGAGACATTTGTGACTTTCATACATATTCAGATTTGAAATCTACTGTTTGTGCCATGCCTTGAAAACAGCTGTTCCTGTTCTTCATTCAATCTGGAGTGTCTGAATGTGTCTTAATGCTGAGGGAAAGCCATGAGTTCCAGCTTGAGATGGGTGGGCTTGGCAGTGGGGTCCCTGAATCTGGTTTGAGTTTACTATTACATAAGTGTTGAGATTGTTGTTTTTGAAATGAGGGGTCCAAAAAAATCAAGAAAAATAAAATAACAAACAACGGGGCTCCAGAAACAAATGCGGTGTGCAAACAACACAGGGTTTTTATGATTGGTCTCTCTCTGTGGAGGCTGTGGAATTCTCTGTAGACTTAGTGTGGGTCAACATAAATACAGGACCCTGTTTTTGAGCCCCATTTTCTGATCTGCAATAATATTAACACTTTTTATTTATTTATTTTTTTGGTGATCTCTTTAATGTAAACACACAAGATGTGCTGTATGTGATGGTAAGTTTGTTTGTTGTTTTGTTGTGTAGGTCACATACAGTTTATGATTACCCAAGTTTATTTAATTATTTAAAAATGTTTTTAATATACATTACCTAAAATTATTTGATAAAGACAAGCTTGAGTAACAGTTAATTTGATTTGACTTGATTTTTCCTTGATATTTTTAAGTGGAGTTTAATGAACTCAAAACTACACTGTTTTGTATATAGACCTAAAATACATCAACAATAGAACAAAACTGTAACTGTAAACTTTTTGAATCAAATGAACTTGTAGGAAATTGTTAAGCTGACCCCCTCCTCACCCTGAGGTACTGTCACATGAACAGATGACAGAGTTTGATTGGTTTGGCAGCTGCTGAAGTTACTTACTGGAACCTGTCTCTGTTGTTTCTCAGAAAATAATTTAAAGTTAAACCCTCAACACTCTTGGTTTAACAATTTAGTAATGATGTTTATGGTTCCCTTGAATCTTGTGAGTGTGAGATTCTCTGGTCTTGCTGGTCCTTTTCTGATTCTGTGTCTTTGGGGGGTGAGATTTATTTATTAATTTATATTAAAAAAAATATATATATATTAGGGCTGTCAAAGTTAACTCGTTAATAACTCGTTAACGCAAATTCATTTTAACGGCACTAATTTTATTAATGCACGATTAACGCAGCGCGTATTTTCTGTTTGACCCGTGGCCTAACCTGTAGTTGGAGAAATGGAGATGCACAGAGTTGCCAACTTAGCAACATTGCAGACCCCTTTAGCGACTTTTTTTCCCTCCAAAAAAGCACCCAAAACTTATTTAGTTTCTGAGAATCGCGGGTACTGCCGCGTGAGTGCGAGGTCTTGCTTTCCCAGCGCGCGCACACCTCTCTCTCTCTCTTTGCGTCTGCTCAGTTTCTGTTCGGCGGCAGAGAGGAGTAGTGCTTTCAATTATACACAGATATTATGTTGCTTCTCTAATTTTACGTGCAAGTATAGCCGAAATCACAGCACAGCTATTGTCTTTATTATCAGGATTATCAGGATTTTTGTGCAGATTAATGTCTTGGAAGGGAGAGCTGGTTATGTAGTCTTAATGGGTCGCGTTTCAATCACTATTTCATATTCATTCCGTTGTCTGACAACAGAAACCGTAAAATATATCAATGAAAACAGTTTTATTGAGAAATAAGCTGCATCAAAATACAGTATGTGGGCACAGAGAGGGAAGCAAATGTAATAATAAATAATAAATGTACATTTTGCATGTTCAGAAGAAGAGCTGCCCTGTAGTGCAAAAATGTAAACAGGTTTGTGTAAGTAAATTGCTCAGTGCAAAGAAAGAGAAGTAATGGGAACCTGGTATTTCTTTTTTTCATGTGTATAATATACATGAACAAGTTCTTTGAAAAACAACTATGACCTTTGAAACATGTCTAGTCTTCATGCTCTATGTTGACTATGGTTTCAATAATAATAAACATACATTTGCATAAAGCATCCATATTTGTCCATGCCCATGTTGATTAGAGTATTAAAAACTTGAAAAGTATTCATTTAAGGTACATTTAGAACAAATAAAAATGTGCGATTAAGTCGCGATTAATCGCGAGTTAACTCATGCCAATCATGCGATTAATCGCGATGAAATATTTTAATCGATTGACAGCCCTAATATATATATATATATATATATATATATATATATATATATATATATATATATATATATAGTGTATTTGTGTTTTTACAATTTATGTAATTTTGTGTTACTTCATATTTATATTATTAGGATGATACAGAAATTTAAAAGCATACAACTAAATTTTGTTGCGTAACATCTTACATACAGTAGTGTGGGGCGATATACTCAATTTTCATTTCGTTAGCCTGTGAGAGCGCCGATACACAATATCATCATGCTAATTTATTTAATTAGCTATTTACATATTTAGTTTCATTGCCGGAAAATGAACCAACTCCAGTGTATGGCTAAAAGCAGCCTAATGTTTTTAATATGGCTGATAACAATTTAATAGAAACATTGTAAGTTACTAATTATAATGCTTACATTTTCTCAGTTATTCAAACAGCAGCTACAGAAAACGAGCAAAGAACATTTATCAAAAAACATCATCACTGACTTCAGTCTAGGTCGAGTTTATGCACTTAAAAAAAAAAAAAACTCCCATTACAATCAGTGAAGCTGTTTACATTGTATGATTAATAAATGACTTGTACTTACATCACACGTACATCTGCACTTTGTTGTTTATGATGAGAGAATTTGCGAGTCAGAATTCAGTCAGCGTGCACTAGGGATGGCTCGATACCAAAATTTTGGCTTCGGTACGATACCAGAATGTAATACCTCGGTATCGATACTAAATCGATACCATAGGTGACAAATAACCAGCCTCAAAAGATAAGTGAATTGAAAACAATTTTATTAAAATAATAATAATAATAATAATAATAATAAATATCTTAATACCTTTTTATCAAACTAACAAAAAACCTACAGAGAACATAGGTTACATTATGATGTTGTAGAAAAAAAAAAACTTAAGTAATACAATGAAAATGTATTCAAATCTTCTTATCTTTTCAGTGCAAACAAAATGTCTCAAAATGTAACAAAAAAACCTACTGGGAATATAGGTCACATTTTGACTGAGTTTGAAGAAAAAAAAATACAACTGATGTAACGCAATTAAACTGTATGTACATTAGGTGTGTGACAGTATCAAATTTTCACAATAGTCATTGAAGCTTTTGTGAAGGTATGTGTTTTTTTTTATCACAATATATAATTTCGAAATGAAAAAAAGTGTTGTCCTCCTAGCAGGTTAAATAACTTTATTAAAGATTAAATAACATTAACTAACAATTTGCAATAGCTAATTGCTGCAGTAGTTAATATTCTTTGTTAATGTTGATTAATAAAATACATATTATTTAATGTTTGCTCCATTGAATAATATTAGCAGACACAACTTTTGATTTTATAATGTATTATTAAAAGTTGAAATTAACATGAAAATGATTTATAAATGCAGTCATTGTTTTTTTCATGTTAACTAATGAAACCTGTTAAGCTTTACTGAACAATAATAACGAATCAGTCCATATACAGATATGCCCACTGTTCTCTATTATAGATCAGTGGATAGGCCATGTTTTAGGTTAGAAAGAAAATGTTTGAAAATAAATGGCTCATTAAGTTTGAAAATAAGTAGCTCATTAAGTCTTTAAGTATTAATTATTTGATGCTATTGTGATGACTAAAGCGAATATAAATATCTAAATGACTGTGAAACATTATTTACACAGGAAAGACAGCATCAGCGCCCTCTAGTGGCGAAAGTGCTTTCATTCAGCGCGTCTCCTTCACTCGCTCCGCCTTTCTGAACCGTTGCCTTTTTTAAGTTCAGTAATCATATGAAGCTGTATCGGTATTTTCCATAAATGAACTGAAGAAATTAACACATTTGTTATTGGCTACTGTATAAGTTTGGCTATTTTGTATTTTGTATTGTATTCGCAGTCATGCTCCTAAATACATTTTCCAGTTCGCACACATCTTTTAGTCGCAAATGCGAGTGAAATGCTCGCACTGTCGAGCCCTGATTAGCATAATGGCTTGCCTTGTCAGGTGCTTTGACAGATGCGTTTGCGTCCTCAGCACAAAAACGTTAATTTTACGGTCATGTCCTTATCTGTAAATGTCACAAATTCACGCGAGCATTTCCATTTTTGCATAAAGTTCTGTCCTGACAGTCTGTGTTAAGTTTAAATCTTTACTGAATGAGCGCCTGCGCGGCGGGTGCGTGAACGCGCGTCAGAGAGGGATTAATATTCAGCGCAAAAACATTCATTGTGCTGAAATATCTGTTGTTGAACGTTAAATTAACATTTTAGATATCAATTAAATTTTACAATTCTCTATTTCAATTTCAATACAACAGCAAAAATCACTAGCCAAAAATAAACAAAGTTTAAACATTATTAAAGACAAGTGACAGCCAATAACTAAGTATTAGCACAAATAAACATAGGCCTATAGCACAAAGATAGAAATGAAATAATGCTTTAGGTTTTTGTTTTGTAGATGTTCAGGTACAGAAATTGAAAAATCACATAAAATAACATTTGAATATTCTTCACTGTGTTGCACCTTGATTTTTCATAGCCAGTTGAAATTTTAATCATGGATTAATCCACAAAAAAAAAGTGCAATGTTTTATTTATATTAGACTGTATAATTTCAAAATCTGAATCAAAAACAGAATGACCTGACTTTAGCTTTGTGAAATTATGCTAACGTTAAGTAAAACATCGGAAACAGAAACAGCAGACGGGCTGAATGAGACGCTATTTCACTCTGACAGCAGGCGGCGCTCTTGGAACAGTGATACAGCATTTCATAGATTACCACTGTAAACACAGCAGCGCTGCGCATATTAACACCAATTTAAATGTATTATACGGAGACAAGATGAAAAGAAAATGCCACTTTCTGAAAACAGCCAGTTCCCCTCAGAAACACATTCATTTAAAATTCAATATTTGGATTTTCTTCCTATATTTCGCGCATCGTGAACAGTGATCTTGTTCTGCCTGCTAGTACAGTGTTTTCTACTCTTTGTGTCGGTCTTCATCGTCTCTGGCCTCTGTTAATATTTCCACACAAATGGCATTTGGGAAAATGATTGCAGTGCAGTTTGTGTCCAAGCACGGAACAGAAGATGCTCTAAAATAAAACAATAAATGTCCGGTCGATAGGTGCAGTGTATAAATTCAATATAGATTAATCATTGTTAAAGTTACTTGCCATGACGTGGATATTCTCATCAGTTTTCTATCAGCTGTGACATATAAATCTGCATGTTTTTTTATATTTAATCCATGTGCATGTTTTTTTTTTTTTTTTAACCTTTATAGAGGGCATTTTCCCGCTAATCTCATTAATACTTTCATTTCAAATTCTTATATTTGATCTATAAATTCAATTATAATAATGCGATTGTTATTATATATACATTATTAAATTAAATCATTTACACTGAAAAATACAACTGTATTAAATAATAATATGAGATTCTTTTAAATGTTTTTTTTTTTTTTTTTTTTTTTTTTTTGAATATATACAAGCAATGATGGTGGAAATGATACTTTTCAACGAAATTAAAACGCCATTAGGTGCCAGTATTGAGCGTTTAATGAGTGAGTCATTGAGTCATTCATTCAAACGGCAGATTCATCAGATGTTTATGCGTGGGCTAATGAAACTTTGACTCAACCGATTCGTTCACAACACTGAATCATTCAGCAATGAATCGGCTGGTTGCTGTGAGATGCGCTGTTGTACCGCCTAAAATGTAAGTGGACTAATATTATTGTATTTGCTTATTGAACTGTTTATAGAACTATTAAACAATCATAATGGTGAAAATGTTGTGTGATGTTGCTATTTTAAATAACTAACTATTTTAAATATAAAAACTTTCCATTTTGAATTTTTACCTCAGTATGCTGAGTTTCTTGTCGCGCGTTTTGATTTCTCCTGGAGAGGCTGTGTGAGCCTCGCCTCAGCAGCGCATCTTTATACCGTACATGCATTTATATACAGTAGCTATATCCACTATTCGCCACTTACTCTAAATGTAATAAATCAGAATAATACTTGCGTTTTGGTGATTGCCTAGTTATTTTTGGTTATTGATGTTTTAATCATGTTAGTTGTTTGGCGTTAATGAAGCGAAAATTTCGAGCCCAGAGTCTATGTGCCGGGGCTCAAACCCCGGACGTCCCGGCCCAATTTAAATCGTGCTTTTGTATGTATTTGCCTGTTCAGGCGCCTCGCACATGTCACGCTGTTCACACAGAACAGAACAGAACACAGCACGCAAGTACTGAAAGGAGTTGTCTTTCACACCCAATTACTTTTTAATCACTTGAATTTTTAAATTAACAAGGCTTAAAAACGCATGCAAATGATAAATTTTCGTGACGACGCTGCAGTGGCCCGATCGGGCAAGTGACAAATCCGTCTACTGTCCCAGGGCTGTCGCGATAACCGCAATATCGCAATACCACGCTATTGACGAGCATAACCGCAGAGGAATGCAACAACCGCAGCAACCGCGATATTTGCGTGTTTTCTTTTTTTGTAAGGTTATGCATGTGTACTGAATATTAAATAAGTTAGTAATGATAACAATGTGTACCATGCTGATTTGTACAAAGGCTCAGTAGATTTGCACTTAACAAGCCTAAACAGACAGTGAATGAGAGATCGACTGAGTGCGTGCGATTACCTGCGTCTGTCCTTCAGGCTGAGTCTTGTATATTTGTGAAAACAGGTTGTCATATCCAAGGAAAGGGAAATCTCTGTCTGAGCATCGACGCTCTGCTGGTCAGCTGAGCCTTTAAAAGTGGCGCTCAAAGTTAAAATGATTTCAACAGCGTGTTTCATTACATCTCTCTTTGAACGAATCAGCGTTTTTGAACGTGTAGTTGAATGAACGGTTTAAAGACTCACTCAAAGAAAGTCCCTTGACGCCACCTTGTGGTGTAACAATGAAACTGCACTGACTGACAGCCCTCTAGAACATGCAGGTGAAATATCAACAGAAAAAGTATCTTGACGTCCAGTCAGATTCGAGGATCAGCACTAACTGTTATATAACAATAGCCTAACGATTTTATTGTCAGGTTTATGTTCTATTATGTGGACTGTTATTTTGTCATTCTCCTCCGTTTACTTCACTTCCTGTTTCAACGCGATTTAGTTTCGGTTTCTGAATTCCTTACATCGTAACACATACACAAACAGATATATATATATATATGGCGATAATACCACATACCGTGCTTTTGAGCCACTTAAAATTACCGCAAGGGAAATTCCTTCACCGCGACAGCTCTATACTGTCCCGAACGTCCTTCACACTGGCCCCAATGCCATCGGGCAGTCCTTATTATCGAGCCCTGCTGAATATAAATATCAGATGCTCCATAGCTGCCTTTTACAGGATAAAGAAATTACAGTAAACGTGACTGTGATCAAAAAGTTGGTTAACACTGAGTTTTTGTTTTTATTCGTCTTTATTATCTTTATTATTATCTTAATTTTTGATGAAGAGATTTAAACTATAGGCCTATATACAGTGCTTAACAAATTTATTAAAACAAATTTATTTAAGGTTTATAACAAATAATGTAAGCTTTGTGCCACTGCTGCTCTAAACTAACAGTATTAGAGTTTACTAAAATCATTTTTTAGCTATCTGTATTGGTTAGTCCTCCAATATGTGTAAGCTCTTTAGTAACAGTAGGCTATTTCTAATGCTATAATATAATTATTTCTGTTATCTATGAAAGATCTATGAAAGTTTTTTTCAGATACCCAATTACAGTCAAAAAGTAGCTAAACAATGCTAGCAAGAATGCATGCTGTTATGAAAGGCAGGAGGCTATTTTTTTATTATGTGAATAAATATTTAGTTGTTTCTGTTTGTTATTTGCCCAATAAATGACAATAACATTTTTAGATTTAAACAATTCTTTGACAAATTCCTAAAATATGTGTTTTCTCTTTATTATGACAGGTGGTATACATTTTTAAGCACTGTATGTTTTCATAGCATTCAGTTGGCACATTTGTTTGAAGGAAATTGGGCAGAATGCAGAAGTGTTTTTGTCAATAAAATAAAAAAAGAAGAAAATGTATTTTTAAAAAAAAATCCAATTAATCGAAAAAATAATCGGCCGACTAGTCGATTATCAAAAATAATCGTTAGTTGCAGCCCTAGTAAACAGTAATAAAATAAGAACAAAAACTAATTACAAACAACAATAAAGTACAAATAAATAGGTACAAATGTTTTCTTTAAAAAATAAGTTTTTCAGGTAGGCCTAGGTTGGACAGTACTATTCAGGTACAGAAATGGTACAGAAATGAAATTTAGCAGGCTAATCAAATGTAAAATAACAGTATATTCTTCACTGTATAAACAAATTAAGTTTAATCATTACAATTGAAGTTACAAAAGATAATCTGTCTTTTTTGTTTGAATAACATTTGGCTAAGGATACAGACAGTCACATGTACTGCCCTTCAAAAGTTAATTTCTTTCAAAAAAAGAAAGAAAAAAAATTACTGGCCCCAGATTTTGCACTGTAGTGTATATTGTAAGATCTCAGCTTTAAATAAATGCTCTTCTTTTAAAATTTTTATTCATCAAAGAATCCTGAAAAAAAAAAAAAAAAAATCACAGCCCCCCCCCTAATATAATTCAGTAATATTATAAAGTGGGTTTATAATATCCAGATTCAGATGGATAATATAAACCCACTTTAGTGGAAGCAAAAAGAATAGCTGATGGTCATTAAATCTGTGTAGCAGTTTGACAGACAAACTCTGACAGTTGATGAGAAAATAAAGGTGAATGTAAGAACTGTCCCTGTGAATTCTCATTAGCTTTGGCCTTTGAAACAAGCACAGACATCTGATGCCTGCTGGTGAGGCCTGTAGTTACCGTCACTGAAACAATGACAAAATTGGTTGTCATGCATTTTTGCCTAATTGACTATTTTGGTCCCTTAGATGAGTTCAGGCCATCACCTCTCCATGAGGAGGGTGGGGGGACTTATAGTGGGCATTCAGCTGCACCCAGCAAGAGTCTTCCACAGGGTCTTTGATGGAAAAAGGCTGTTTGGGGCTTAGAAGCCACAATGGCTGCCATTATAGATCCCCCCCCGCCCAAGAGTCGATGTGGCATTTGGAAAGAGTTGGAAATAAGCACACCGAGTAGGAGATGTAAGGGGGGTGGGGGGTGGGGTGGGTGTTAAATATCTCAGGAGTACAGTGTTTGGGCTATTTTTTTGTGGGATGGCAATGAAGGGTGAAGGGATCTAGCCAGAACCTGCTAGCGCATGAAGGGGTTATGGCCATTTGCATAATTAACTGTTAATGCAAACTCCTCTTAATGAAGGCACATTCAAGTCGCCGACCACTGCACAAAGAAGTCCATGGGAATGAGCATTCTCTTGTGTCGCAGAGGTTAAAATATTAGGCCTGAAACTGTTAGGGGCTTTTGATTTGCTTTTAAACTTTTGTAAATGTTTTAAAAGAAGTGGATGAGCCATCGGAGGTTGCAGTGTTACAGGAAGGCTGCAGACCAACCTTTGGCCAGATGTGAGTTTGGCGCTCTTCACTGCAATAACAACCTTTTATTTGCACTAGATTTACACTGAAATCAAATCCCTTTTTCTTTTGAAGCTAATTTGAAGATGGATATGGGTATTGCGTTTTAATATTAGATTAAGATTTGAGATGGTATCAGCTTCACCGAATGCGTTTTCAAGATAATGTGTTCCTAGAGGCTCGAATATTTTCTTTTTTATTTTTCATTCAAATTCTGGGTCATCTGAGGAGAGACTGGGAAGGATTTGGCTTGCTGAACAATAGCATGACTTCAAATAGGCCGTCCCTGAACAACACTGAACATTACACAATACAGATACTTTTTTTCTCAGAGTACACAAGAGTTTATTTAACACTGTTGATCTTTTATGGAGCCATTTAATGGTATGTTGGTGAAATGAATAACAGAAAAGGCTAGAAATTTGTATGTTTATAATCACAATAGTAATAATATCAATACTAAATATCACTGCTAATACATTTATTTTGTTGTAATTGTTTTGGAAATGCTGTGATCTGATAATTACGCAGTCCGAATAAATAGGCAAAAATTGTGCCTTTAGGGGTACAGTAGCTTGACTCTTTGGCAGTATCCTCAAAGGTAAACTTGCTGAACATTTTAGGATTGACCTGATGGTGAGTAAATTATCACAGAATTGTATTTTTTGGATGAACTATTTCTTTAATCTCTATCCTAAATGGGTATATATATAGTCCCTTTTAAAGGTGTCATGAACTGCCTTTTTATTGTTTTGTACTGTTCTCTTATAATGTTATCAAGATTTTTGTCAAAAAAAAGCAAAAAAAAAACAAAACAAAACAAAACAAAATAAAAACATAATTTTGAAGTAATGGGCTATTTTCTGTCCTGTTTTGACCTCCCTCATTGAAACGCTCTGTTTGAATAGGCGTGGCGGATTGCAGACTTGGAAGTAAATGCCCAATGCTATGGTTGGCTAAAAGTTGTGTATGTTTAACAGCCTATGTCCTTCATAGATTGACGTTGCTGTGATTTTATTTGAAACGCATAAATACTCAGTACATGTCGAACAATCTGTTATAACAGACAAAGCAGTAATGACTACATAATAAAAAGTTACTCACACTTATGTGGTGTGACGTTAATGTCTGTAGTTTATATCTTTCTGAAAATCCGATGTCGAATTGTTCCTTGTTTGTAAATGAATCCGTGGTATAATGTAGTGAACAAAGGAACAAGTTCTTACTGACGCGGTCTGGAAATTCATTAAAAATAAAGTTCATCCACTTTTTCCTAACATTGGAATCAGAAGGAAGGCAATGAAAAGACTGTTTTTCCACAACTTGGCACTGCACAGCGTCTCGTTGTCTTTGGAGCCATCTTTATCATTTGGTTTGTGCGTAGGCTTGTGTTTGTCTCTCTCGTTATTTACACTACATGCACGAATCTGTGAGCGGGGCTAAACAGGCAGTGATGTAGAAGCAGGCGTTTATCTTCTTCTGCAGAGGTGGTGTTTAGCCACACTATTACGTCATAAAGTGGCACATTCCACAACCTGTTGTTTTGGCAGACTGGCTTCAATATAAGCTGATTTTAGACTAACAAGAAAGTGTTGAGTTCTGAAACTTAAAGGACGTTTTTATAGTACAATGACCTCTCATATGTCAAAAGATAAAGGGAATTTTGATTTCTCAGTTCATGACCCCTTTAAATTAGAACATTTACATTTTAAATCAAATTAAAAGTTTTGTATTAAATGAATATTTCACCCAGATATGAAAACTATGTCATCCACCCATATGTTATGCAAACTGTCATTCCCTGTGAAGGGTCCAAGCACATTACTGATGTTAGGCCCTATGTGATCACACTTAGACTCCAACCAGGACCTTTTTTGACAGTGTAAAAGGAAATGATATGCTTGTATTCTGACAAAGTTAAACCAAAATAAGGTAAGAGGATGTTTCTACTCTTCATTTATCAGTTTGATTTCTCAAGCCCACTTGGAGTTGCAGTATGAATGTAAATTTAGGTTTATGTCAATGCGAAGAGAGACACAGAGCGTCCCGTTTTGTGACAGACTGAACCCACAGTTACTGCACTGTAAATGCAGCTCTTTTTATTTATGACATACTTTTTGAATATTACTTGTTTGCTTAGTGTCAGGATTGGCTTTGTTTTTGTCATAACTAAGCATGTTATATGCTTAATGCTCTAACACTTGTTGTTTGTATACATTCCATCAATGACAATTACAGTGGCCCATGAGCTAAAACTGGCACAAGGGATGGTCTCTATGAAGAAATCAAAGCAACCATATCCTACCAGATAGACTTTAAATTGTAAAGGGTCTTGGGTGCATTCTGTCATGTCAACCTAATTCTCCAATACCTCACAATGTATAAAAACAGATTTATTGTTCAGGGAGTCCCCATCGTTTTGTCTCTGGGGCCTAGAGGTGCTTATTATGGAGGAGTTTGCTGGTTTAATGCAAATGCATTTATGGAGGAATTTTCCCACACTCGCCAGAGCCCATTGATTTGTTTCTATTAAAAATTGAGCACATCTCAGATAAATAGATGCTTTTTGAAAATGTCTGATTACTAATGTTAGAAGGGGCAAGTACCCTCCTCCACAGCTCTGTTTTAGGGGTACCCCCAACCCCCTTTGGCCCTCACACATTAGTTGCAGCACATTCAAAAGGGGGCCCTGTGGCTTTGATCCTCTAGATCAGTGAGGAAAATGTCTTTTTGCTTACATTGTGTGGTGGAAACCAACGTTTTTGCCGCTTTATGCAAATACGGCCAAGCTAATCACCCTTCCCAATTACAAAATTTATATACCCAAATGCTTCCCAAATGCCTTGCTCTTGTTGGGAAAGTCCCAACTGTGCATGAATGTGGCCTTGGGTTGTACTTATAAAATGTTTGTTTTTTCTTTGATAAACTTCAAATAGATAAGTGTTTACTTTTTTCAGGTGATCAGGATGAAATGTTGAAGCTATTATCTCTTTATTTTAAACATATTTTTAAAATTCTTGCTTGCAAAATATCTGACTTTTTCTGACTGTACAGAAATATGAAGTCTCATTAAGCTTTTTAGCACAAGCCTTTGATTCAAACATTTGATGTTGATGACAGTTGACGTCACTCATTTTTATAATAAATTGATCTTGATATATTGATATATTTCTTGGTTGTGATGTAGATCAGGGGTCTCCAACATTTTTTTACACTTTACTGATTATGTTGGACCAGCTGGCGGAGGGTGGGGTACATATATATATATATATATATATATATATATATATATATATATATATATATATATATATATATATATATATATATATATATATATATAATGTGTGTATATATATATGTATGTATATATATATATATATATGTATGAATATATATATATATATATATATATATATATATATATATATAGGGGTGGACGATATGGCAAAGATATATCAGAATTTTTTTTTTTTTTTTTTTTTTTGAAATATCACGATTCACGATTTTATCACGATTATATGTCATGTTGGTTTTTCTATTGTACAAGTTGTTTGAGAATTACAGCCAAACTAATTTCCCTAATATAAAGACAAAGCCTTTCAAGGTAACAAAATATAAAAAAGAATGGTGGATATTTAGGCCAAAGTGGGGTGAAGATAAAAATCTTTGTCATTATTTTATCTGTTATTAAAAAATGAGAAGAAAGATACACATTACAAATACACATAATATACAAAAAATCAGTGTTTTATTTTCAGGTACAATAGGTGTATTTAGCAGGAGCATTCAAGAAATTGAAAGAACAAATATAAAAATAAAACACTATATATACTGATTCCTATTAAAGCAACTGTATGAAAGTTTTTCAGTCAAGAGTAGTGAGTTTTGGTGTTTTATTAACATTTAAAGGAATAATTTACCCAAAAATAAAAGGTGTTTTATTTTTATACCATCATTTACTCAAAAGTTGTTTTAAACCTGAATGAATTGCTTTCTTCTGCTGAAAATAAATGTTATTTTGAAGAATGTGGAAAATCAAACAGTTGCTGTCTTCAGCGACTTCCATAGTATTTTTTCCCCCTACTATCAAATTCAGTGTGGACCAGCATTGGTACTGAGTATTTGCTGAGTTACAGTTCATTTTAGTGACGCGTTTCTAAAAGCAGCTCGCGGAGACGGAGAAGGCAGAGAGCGCACCCTGTTTGTTTTCTTTATTCTTCAAAAGCACACAGTTTAGTTGTTAAAATGAGTGTATACAAATAAAAGTAGACCCCTTACAGATTCGAATGGTGTATTGCTCTTATCTGTACGATCAAAAATGGCAGAGTAATTCAAGCTCATTTCGGCCTTATCAGGAAAATCTGCCACAAAACGCGTATCGGCGTTTGTCGACCCCAGAGGGTTAATTAGAAGTAGGCCAACAGCGCCCCCTACAGATTAAAACTCCTTACTGAACGGGCATTAGGACCCAGGGGAGGCTGCCGGCAGCGCTGCTGCACATTCTTTTAATGTTTACACTATCACACACCGAACGCGTCATTCTGTACATGCTTTCACAGATTAAATGCAGCGATCCAAAACAGTCAATCTAATCATCATTCAGACAAAACTTTGCTTCAAAAATGAGCCACACTGCTGACATGATCTAATCACTAGCACACCCTTAGCACATGTGTGTTAACGTATTCCTCTTATCGGCATGACATGGTGGCATAATTTTTCATATCGGGCCGATGCCAATATTTACATTTAAAGCCATTACCGGCCAATTCCGATATCGGTCCGATAATATCGTGCATCCCTACTTTTTTCCTCCACAGTAGCGCTATTGCAAACAGGAAACTACATAGAAATTTCCTGTCGGTGCAATATTTGAGGAGAATTTACTTTTACTATGAGCATGAGTGCTACACCAGTGAAGAGTTTGCATGAGCTGTGAGCAACTCAACAGAATGCACATAGAGCGGAATATTGAGCGGAGCGTCACGCCACATAGTGACGATGGCTAGAGGGAGAGTGAAACCTGCGTGCTGAACACTCCCGGGCAGTGTGCCGAGCCATATATCCCTAGTATTTTGACATATGTGTATATATCTGTTCAAATGGAAGGAGACGAGAAAGAGGAATCAACTCAGTATTTGCACACTGTCTGAAACACATCTTTCTTACGCGCTTTAGGTGTGTGCGGCTGCTGTGCACAGAAAACAGCACATGAGTAATGAATCGAGTTTTTGCTTTTTCTTGCGCTGGAATGGTTAAAAATCGCTTGAATGTGTAAATTGGCAAATTAATTTGTGATTCACGTGTGCCGAACATATCATGGCTCAACTGTGACTGTTTAACCCCTAATATATCTATATGTGACAGCTCAGAACAATCACTCATTTATTTATTATACATTTAATTTAAACATGAAATTGTCAAATTGCTACTGCATAGCAACCACATACAACAAATGAATATACAAAAGAAATAGAACAATTATTAACGCACAATAAATAACAGAGTATCATATCAATACACATTTTTCCCAGAACATTCTTGCGACCCAGTAGCAACTCTTCCACGATACTCTGTCGTGACCCGGTTGGGGATCTCTGATGTAGATTACAACAGGGATATTTCACTTAAATGAAAATTATGTCATTCACTCACCCTCATGTTGTTTCAAACCTGTATGAATTTCTTCTGTGTAACCCTTTTTTAGGATACATTTTTAAGATTGTACAGGTCATTTTTGTTGTGATTTTATTATTTAATTTCCTGTGAATAGAACTTTAAGCTTCAGAAAGTACCCAAAAGAACTATAAACCATGCAATTCCATTAATGTATTTCTGATTTCATACAATCATTTAAATGGAAAATGTATGATTTTAGTAATTGAACATTGGCTAATGAATAATGACGTCAATATAATTAATGATTTGAAAAATGGGTGGAGGAATTGAATTGCTTTACACACTGAAGAAGGCTTTGAGCCAAAACGTTTGTGTCTTTTCCTATTGGTGATGAATGTAAAATAAAAATGTAAAAAGAAAACTGTTTTTCGAGAGTGATACAATCATTTGAAGTTATATGATAGCTTTGTGCAATGATTACACCCCAATTTTTGTTATTCACTGATAATCCTCCCCTCAATTGAACTGTTAACCCTTGTGACCAATAACACTGAAGTTGAACCTCAATAATTAGATAAGTTTGATTCATGAACAAAGGATTCACACTTATTTTATAAAACAGAGATTCAGATTCATTGAAAAGACTCTAAAATCCTGATTCTCAATGCACCAATGTGTAGTTTTTTTAGTTTTTAGTAAATTTTAGTAAATTTTCCTCTTCATAATGCACGTCATATGGACCACTTTTTTATACACAAAAGTCTCTTTCAAACCAAGCAGCTTTCCCAGCTTTCCCAGCTTTCTTTCACACGACATTAGGGCTGGGTATGGTTTAAAAATTTTCGATACCCATACCGATACTTTGAGTTCGATACCGGTTCCTGAATGATACTTTTTTCGATACCAATTTTATGAAATCAGTTTTAACAAGATTACATTATCTCAAAAAAACTTTTCAGCTTGTTGACATTTATACAGACTCAAAGCCTCATCTCCTGAGCCACTGCACAAAGGAACAAAATATATCCAACACAATAAATCAGTGCAAATAATTTTAATAAAGTTCAAATAGTTTTCAGTTTACACATCTGTTACATTTACACTAGTGTGTGTTCGTTTTAAAACGCATAGCTCAGACAGAATCATCATTTCTATTCATTTATTCTAGGTTGTTAAAGACTTCAAGAAATTGAAAATGTTTATCCACTTTCATAAGTGGGTGTTTTATTTTCTTTCACCTTATGTTTTATTGTTATTAAATTCTGGTGTAGTATGTCTAATTATTTGAATGCATAAAAACTTAGTTTATTCAAATTTATTCTTAAAATAGCCTTATGAAATGTTTTATTTTTCCTCAGAAATTCTGTGTTCTGGTTTTCAAATGAAGGCATAAAACATTAATTTCATTTATCTTTAAATTATTGAAAATCAAAGTTTATTTATTTATTTTGGCAAACAAAGGGGGTTTACTATTAAAATTATAACATGAAAGAAATGTTGTGTGATCATTATTTAAAAAAATAAAGTTTTAATAATTTTAATAGTAGCCTAGTAGTAATAGTATGTACATTCTGCTGAACAATAGTAATGTATTTCTGCCTCAGTGGCTTCCAAGTTAAACCAAACTTTTATTTTGACGGGTTGCCGTGAATACCTTACAGTTCTGTGTGTATATGATATGACGCTAGTTTTATTCAAATCAAATGGTAAAATGCTCATGAAGTGACTCTCAGAGCAGTTCTGGAGATGTTCTTAATGTGTTTGTCCTCATTTAGTGAGACGGCAGACGCTGAAATCACCGCAAGCGTCACACGCTTCAGACTGTGTTCAGTAAACAAAACCGCGCAAGAGCAGACTGCTCCGTACGCTTTCGAGTCGCTCTCCCAGATGTCAAACACTGATCAATCTGCGCCGCGTTGCTTCTAGTCCAACACACCTAATGCTGCAGGCTTATTGACTCACTGATGTTGATGAGATTAACCCATTAGGTATCGAAATTTGGTACCAAACGACAAGACGTTTTTCGATACTCGATGGTATCGAGGTAATTCGGTCGGTGCCTAAAAAGTATCGAACTCGATACCCAGCCCTACACGACATTCCCAGTCACGTGGATTCCTATTGAAATGACTGGATTTCACCCAGTCATTCGCTGAACACTGGTAGATGTGACCGCACCTTTACACAGAAGAAATAAAGTCATACAGGTTTGGAATCACATGAGGGTGAATAAATAGAATTGTTATTTTGTATTTTCAAGTGAACTATTCATGTAGTTCAGATTACTGTTTCTCCATCAGTATGTACTCTTTAAGACCTAATAATCAATCAGCTCCCAATCAATGGTGATTATGATTCTAGCATAATGATCTATCTATGAAATACAGCCTCTTTAAAATGAGCCATACATGTGTATTGGAAAATGAGCTGGGGAATGTAGGCTACCCATCACAATTGCAAGGGCCCACTTTGATCAGTGTGTGAACTCTGCCGCTTGCTGCTTGCCACTTATTGCTATATCCAGATGGTCCTAGTGGGGGAACAAAACGTTCCCCTTGCCATAGGATCTCTCAGTAGGCTGTCTAGACCAGCCTGAGCCCAGACAGATACAGCCTCCCATCAAATTAGCGTTTGTCAGATTTATGGTAATGGTCCGCAACAGCCTTCCCGTCGGTGACATCAAGATTTACAGCTGCGCACCCCCCAAGCCCCCCAATTCCTTTCTGGGGGTTTGTCACCTCCCCACACATTGGCCTTATGCAGACATAGGGGGCTACAACCCACAGAAATGGCCCAGTAAAAGACAGCTTTCTGGTGAAGCTGAGCCACCCAAGGTAGGTCAGAACAATGGCTGCACAGGATTTGATAATCCCCTGTGATGAGGCTGAAGTGTTTGTGGTGCATGTGGAGCACAGCTGGGGGGGCCTGTCGTGGGCCGTGACAGTAGAGACTACCACTCCATTGTCTGAGGGTTTCTCCTGTTTTGGATAAAGGGCCACAGGGGCTAAGTTGAGGGCTTGAAGGGGAACTGAAGACGCCCATGTATGTAGGTTACTGGGGTTCTTTCATGTGGCCAACCACAAGTAACCTGATATCAGCAAGAGGATCACCTACTGGGAAATATTTTGCCCGTCCTCAGTCCAAATGTTTTCCACGGCTGTTTTTAACCTCTGTTGGAAAGCTTGTGTTAGGAATGGGTTTGACATTACTGATGGGATGTTTATTAGAGAAATAATTCTCAATCATCCAGCTCCATATTCTTATAAATCCAGCTGGTTGGGGTGATTATGTAACACAAATTTACTGTATTATGTTCTTTCTTTTCAAATATGTAATTGTTTAGGAACATTATGTTTTTAGTACAAAAAATGTAATGTAAGAAATGCACTTTAAGCAGAAAAACATTCAGATTTTTGTCAGAGCATTTCATATGGAAGGAATGTTTTTTTATATATTTATTTTTATTTTTTTTTTGATGAGAGTTAATTGATCTGGACACTGTGGACTCACAGTTACGCAGTTTCTTGAAGCATGGTTTCAATGTGTACAGTTTACCATTACGAAAACATTGAGAAAGCGTCGCCACATCCTTAATCCTTCATGTCAGCAAGATGTGCAATTCATAACAACATTAATGACATAAAATATGGTCAGTTTGTGATGGGTAACAGCAGGGCTTGTCAGGGACAAGTACATACAGTGATAGCTAGGGGGAGTTGTAGCCCTGCGTAGTGAACATCGGTAAAGTGGCTCTTGAAGTGTGGAGGATCTTCACTGGCACAGGTTGCAGGTACAAAAATACACATTGTCAGGCTAACATGTTGCAAAATAGTACAAAAGACCATGTCAACAAAAATGATGAATTCTTATTCCACTCAGAAAAATGTGCAAAAAATTATACCTTTTTGGGGGCAGCAGCTTGCATCTCTGGAGCTTTACCCTTAAAGGGACAACTTTGTACCATGTCTACCCCTAAAAGGTTCATATGTATGTACTCCTGAGTACTACTACTATGACAGGCTGGTGTACCCCTAAAGATACCAGCTTACCAATTTTGCGCATTCTTTTTTGGAAGTTGGGGAATATATGTGCGCAAAGATTTGAGGAAAAAAAGTGTTAAACTCAAATGCTTCATTAGGGTTTTTTCAATGTAGCGCAACTTTCAGGAAGTATGAAGTTAACTATTTTCATACTTTGGATACACCACATTCTGTAATATGGGAAACGTTTTGTGTGTTTTTATTTTAAGTAGCGCAATGAAATTGAAACTCATTGAGTTTCAAAAGTAGTTTCTTTCCAGATTTACCCAACACACACTGCAGTAACCAGCCTGTGGTTGGTATGGCGACAGCAAGGTATGGTGTGGACACAACAGTCTCGCTGGCATTTATTTTTCGCCTCCCTCCATATGTGGCGCACCACTATACTGGCACAAACTCCCGCTCCATCACGGACCGTATAACCGCTCCCTCGGCCCTACGCTTGCCAACCCTCCGTAAGCCACAAACATCAACATGAAGAGAAAAAAAGATGAATGAAGGTAAACCCCCCCCCTCCAATCACCCCAGACTGCCATGGACTCTCACTATGAGCTGGAGTGTAGTCAGAGCTGTGTTATGACTGGTGTGTGTTACACTGCAACTCCATCTGGACATCCATATAAAGCACTGTCAATTCAAAGGTCACCTCTGAGCCCTGCAGACAAGTGTTGCTAGCGGGTGTCTGGGCAGGGAAGGGTCGCCGGCTGGGATGATAGTGAGGTCTGTTTGGGAATGCCAGGCTCAGACTGGTCTGCCTGGGTCTGTGTCTGCGTCTGGTGTCACTCCCGACTGCCCCTCCCCCACTCGCAAGCTCATTGGCCTTTACTGTAGTCTGTTTTGGACACAATAAAAACAAACCTCACTGACCCCAAAACGCCCTGGAAAGGCATCAGTGTTTTAATTTCTGCAGTAATAGCTACTGATGTTGGCATAACTGTAGATTATGTGAATGTTTCAAAAATATTTCTGCACTATTTGAAGCCTGGGAGACCCCATGTAATGACTTCTTTACATTCTTTCAGATACATACTTTTTAATGATCTTATGAGAATTGATTATAAACCAAATTTTAACCTGGTAATTCCTTCATAAAATGTTACATTAATTGTGTTTGTGGTCTAAATATGAATCAGGAATAAATGCAATAGGCTAAATTTTACTTGCTAAGATTTTCTTTTTGGTTTACATATTGTGGCAGTACATCCTGCCAGTTGTTTAGTCAAAAACATGTAAAAATGTGAAGGGAATAATAAGCAAATTTTATATGAACATACAAACCATCAGGGTCTCTTATATGGAATTCCTTTACAAAGTAAAATGTAAAAGTGGTAATTGTGACAGTTACAGTTGCAATTACAAGAGAGTTGAGAAGTAGAGTAGCAATTATGAGAAAGTCAATTCTGAGATACATTCACCATTATGAGATATAGTTATTTTTGAGAGATAAAGTCAAAATTACTAGTTGTCACAATATCATGATATAGCAGCAGAAACGAAAACAGTCAGCTTTGAGATATAAAATCACAATTATAAGATAGCGGTAAAAACAAGAAATCAAATCAGTAAACAAGTCTTTCTCCAGACATCATGAGGGTTGTGCTGTTGGTATTGCTTTTTAGTTGCCAAGTTATTACACATCATGCTATATTGCATTTAGCACAATTTGCATAATAAGGCTGCTTTTAGATGGTGTAATATGATGTCCTGAAGTGAATGTGGACCTGTGCTAATTTTACTGCAATATTTTCCACTCTGCAGTGCTATTTTTGTCAGATGTTGTTCATTATGGACTTGTTTCAGCATGACCTGGAGCTGTTTGGCGCTTTGCTGTGATTGATTACAGCGAGGCATTTTTTTATATTTGTTGGTCATTGCTGGCACAATTTTGGCTAATTTCCAATGTGCTGTTATATCTAGTGTAGGTTACTTCCACACCCTGAATTAATAGCAAGATGGAATACGCTGATCAGGCAAAGAGGGGCTTACTTCAGCGTGCCATCTATTGAATGCGGAAGATGATCTATGTCTTCACTTCCAGAGACACACCCTCCCGATCAGTGAAAGATGAACCTGATGCATGTGGCTTTGGAAAGGAGATTCATGTTGGCTCTGGTTTGTGCTGAATTCAGTACCTCAGCCCAAATGACATTTTCCATTCACCGCAAAAGATGTGAGGCATTACTGCTGGTACTACTAGTTACTGACATCCTCACCATTAACAAACAAGTCAGATGGATTTCATTCAGTGCAAGACTCACAATGATAGGAAATGTGAACCTTGTGCGGTCTACATTTGTGCTGTAGTCGCTAGCTTTATGATACAGATAAGCAGATAATTATATTCATGTATACTGATACTGCTAAAAGCCTGATGTTGAAATTCAATGTTCTGTTTTGTCTAAATAAAAATGTTAATTGCTACAAGTGAATTAGAACATTATAATGTACAGGCTTAAAAAATAACAATATGAGGCTAAGTAAATAACAGAACTGTCTTTTTTTTGGAGGTGCAGGAATGCAGAAATCCTTTGAGGTGCCAAACAGTGTCACTGTCAAAGCCATGGCGATGGGCGATGCACAGAGGTGCAGGTGGGGCGAACAGGATGGCATCACTGCCTGACGCTTCAATGGCAGACGTCTGCTCCGTCTCCACACTTAGAGGGCAAACAAGTGAAATGTGAGCCCTGTCTGTCTGTGTGGTGCTTCCCTTTCTCTCGCCCCCTCATTTATTGGCTCTAAAAATACAAAGCTGTCATTTAAAATAGAGCAGACAAGTGAGCAAAGGCTGGCCATCGCATGTCCGGGGGGACAGACGAACCCTCCACCCCCCCCCAACCAACAGTATCTCCATACAGTATCTGTCTGTAAGAATGAAGCATTTGGCCAATAACCCCGCAGAGCGATCTCTGTTGTCACTGCTGTTCACTCTGCTCCAGAGCGGCAGAGTGCAGAGAGTGTTACTTTTCTCATGATGGAAGTCAGACGACTGTTCTTCTTTATTGCAGGGAGCAGACAGGGTCCCCTTCACTCAGCCGAGGGGTCTATTCATGAGAAGTTGGCAGGCAGGGAGTTGTTTTTGCAGTGGCGTATTGTTCAGTGTTGCTTCCATAAGGGCTGAAGATTCAATATTGTGGCAATGCTGAGTGGATTTGGCCCAGCTGTGTTCTCCTGTCTGCCGTGCTGGATTCTAGTGCCGTCGTATCTTTGTTTTGGTGCCAGGGCCTGGATCTCAGCCAGACCTTTTAATTACATCAGCCGTTTGATGTCTTGACATCTTTTTTTTAAATAGAAAGCTGGGTGGGATAAGGGTGCCTGAGAGTTTTTTTTTTTTGTTGTTGTTTTTTTTGCGTAGCTTTTAGCGAAACATTTCATCTGAAAATGCGCCGCTGCCGTGTCACAGCTGTTGTCAGTCTGGAATATTTATACCTTCAAACATCTTCATTTACATAAAAAGCAGTTCATCAGCTTTTACAACTGCCCCAACATCGGTGAGGTAATGTCTCGAGGCTCTCGAACAATTAAAACGCGTCCAATAAGACGTGAGCCAAAAGAATCAATCAAGAGTTAGCATTTCTTGACATATAGAAACCCTTTTTGGCAGCAGTGTCTCAACGTTTCAACCTGCCACATTGGCATGAGAAAAATCCTGACCAAACAGTTGTTTGAAATGTGACTTCTCGGACACCTGGGAAATCCTTTATTTTGCTCTCCCACAGCAACATGGGGCGCTGAAGTGTGTGGCCCTGTGCTCCTGTGGGAGCCCTGATGGGCCGTGGGGTCAAAGCTCCAGGATGTGCCTTCAGCAACTGATGTAAATTTATCATCCTATCTGAGCACTGTAAGTGAAGGTGGGGTGAATAGGGTAAATTCATCAGCCTCTTACAGAACCAGATGTCCAGGTTGCTGTGTGACAAAGCAGAAGCATGTGCGGCCGAGCAGCTACGTAGGACGGCCTCTGTGGCTGTTCCTGTGAAGGGCCTGTGAAAGCCATTTAGGCTTTTAGTGATGGAAGAACACCAGAGCAAATGACACATTTGTTTGCCTACAAGCCTTTGCCGTCCCTTTTAGGATTCAGGAAGAATTACATAATACATGAGTGAGCTGTAATGTCAGAAGATGGGGCTCTGTGGCAGAATTTAGATGTTTTGACCAACAACACTTCTGCTGTGACACAAAGTCATACAGCAAAATATATATTTTTTTCACATATTTTTAAATATATTCCAGAATATCCAAAAATTGTCAAAAATATAGCTTCTATATAGATTATGAAGTATATTTACGGAAATCTGTTTTCTGATCATTGTGGTTATAAGTTATATTTCTTTATTTTTCTTTTGTATACTTCCAATCCAAAAACATTTATACTGTCCCAAAAAGATTTTAAAAGTATTTTAAGATTGGTCATGTATTTTAATGTCACTTGAATTACAATATGTACAATAAGTGCAGTATTTTGTGATTTATGTGTTTAAAGGAAATATATTTCAACAAATTGAACAAATATATTTACTTAATCCACACTGTTTACAAAATATATTTAGCATATATGTAAAATATATTTGGCCGGATATAATTTTTTCTAATGGGAATGCATAAAACGTACATTCACATTCCAAGTGAACATTCTTCTGACGTAATATTTGTCTATTTAGAAAGAAACTGCTGTTTATATAGAGACTACGGTGAGTGTGTTTCCTTGTGGAATGAAATAATCCAGAGGTGAAGGGCAGAATCAAGCCCTGCCTGGCCCAGACTAGTTCTGTCCTGCTAATAAACGATATCTCTTTTTAGTTCTGTATACTGATCTCTCCACACCGGCTTTAACCATCCCATTCACGGTTCACACTGCATTTGCCTCCTAATGTCTCCCAGCAGGCCTCCAGTCAAAGACAGTGATTCATAAAGTGACAGGTCTGTCTGCTGCCATGAGGATACAAGCTCTCAGAATCCTGCCTCTCTCTCTTTTCCACACCCTTCCCCCTAAACAGACACAGACTGCGTTAGACTGTCTGGTAACAGTCTATTTTACATGTTAGGGCAAGCAAATTCTACAATAAAGCCTGCCCTAATATCAAGCAATAGGAAAGGACGTCTCAGCCACATTAATGCAGGAGAGGCAGTAAATAAATCGTCTTGTTTGTTTAGATACACTAACTCAAACCAGTTATGCTTAATAACCTTCATACAACCTGTAAGGGCTTGTAAACACCATAAACATTATTATTTTATCAGGTAAAGGTCGTAAATAGTTTAAGCAAAACTCAATTGGCTATCTGAGATATTTGTCCATTACCCCAATTTTGCTCCATATGTAAACACCTTTTTTGCAATTCTAGTGGCGTATTCAGTGTGATCCCCAGATGATTTGGAATTTTTTTTTTTTTTTTTTTTTCAATTCTCGTATTTCATCTCAAGCATGTTTTTCACTGATACTGTTGTCTCCTTGTTAAACAAGTACACTCACTTTTGAAAAAGCAGAATTGTTCACTGAGGTGGAAATGACTTCATAACTGGGACAGTCATAATTTTGATTAATGTTGATGTTATTTTTACACAAAATATTGAATATTTTTCATATGTTTAATGTTGGTTTTCATATTTAAAGATTGAAAGTAAGGGTAAGCTACAAGAGTAAAACAATAAAATTTACACAAAAAATAATTTTAAAAAAGCAGCAAAAATAAGTTTCCAAGGTTTTAATGTGATCTTCATATAACAAAATGTTACAAATCAGTTTTAATAAAAATGCACTCTGGGACATAAAAGTGGCCAAAGCTGAAAGAACACTCGTAAACGCGGACACTGAGAAAGCAGCTGTGTGGTGAATTTCATGTCCCATTTTGTCAATGAAGTCATTTCATTGTGAGTTTAGGAGTTCTCCTCCAGATGTGTTGCTTTCAAATCACTGCATTAGTTTATCGGCATCAGCAGACGTCTTTCTTTGGAACTTCATTAGCATTTGTCAGCTCATGCTCCTCAGTTTATTTTCAGACTGTCTCCTTTGGCAAACATACGCTTAAATTGTTCATTTTAGCCTTATCAGCATGTTAGTGAAAAGTGCACCACTCATAGTCACTAACCATGTTTGTCTTCTCTTTGTTTTTTTATTATTAGTGTCTCCAGAAGTTGTGCTGTAAAGTCCCTCCTCCACCTAGACCGGAGTATGATGTCGTGTGCATTGGACTGAGCGGTGCCGGCAAGACCAGTCTGCTATCTCGCTTGTGCAATGAGATCAGTGATGGCACGGTACCAACCACAGGTAATATAACATTTCTCCGCAGCTATATACTGCAGCATTTTTTCAACCAACAAAACATGCTCTTTAATGGGACAAAAATGAGCAGCAAATCACAATATTAGCCCTGAGTCCTAAAAAGACTTAATTGAAGCATTTACAAGTAATAAAACCCCCAGCTCCCGTTTCGTGAACAAATGTGACAAATCATTCCAACAAATCGACTTAGCACACTATTTTTGCAGTGTGTTTGCCTAAACCGCCACACTTGTACATATATCAAATCTCCGGCACTACATTTTCCCTGTTCTCTGGAACGTCTGCAAAATCTCTTAATTGTCACCATGTGCTTTCCAGCCTCTCCGAGTACTGAAAGCTGTTTAACGTTATTGCTGCAGGTTACCTCAGAGCCTCCTTTTAAACACTACGCTACTTAAGAAACTAAAGAAAGAGTGCACTTGCAGTTGAGGTCCTTGGGCATATATGTCTTTTTTTGAGAACATCTGGATTTTGACACAGACTTTCTTCCTTGTGACAAGAGTGTTAATTTCATTAGAGCTCTTGGTGACAAGCTGGTGTGTTCGTGAATATCTTCACCTCTCAAGATGGACGACATCACTTCCGTTTTTACTTACAACACAAATGGTTCTTTTCACGAGAAGATACAATTGTGTCAGGCTTTTTTCGGCACATCTTAACAATTGGAGTGTGATGTATACAACACGCTAGACAATACAGAAACCCGGACTGTGCATCCAAAGATGATCGACCTTTGTCTTTGGAGCGAACACCTGTCTTGAGCGGTCTAGTGAAGCAGTAATTACAAAAGCGAAGTGTTATTTGGCAGCCTGTTGTGGAAATATGGTTAGATTAAGTTGACAGAGTCACTAGTCTGCAAGAACAGGCCTAGATGGAGCTTCTCACCTGCTCATGACATATTTACTCTCACCTGTGGATCATTTGATGAAACTTGCCTTAAGAACATGAAGCTTTGAATTAATGTGGGATTTGGAGGTTCAGTCACACATGTTTTCAGTTGCGTTAATCAGTACCAAATGGCTGCCCTGTTAGCCTCTGCACGCATTGGTGAGACACTAAACACAAAAGACAATCACTTTGACATGACATCTGTTGTGTTAATGTCAATCAGAAACCTCATGCCCATTGCCCAAGTGGAAAAAAGTGGCAGTATCTTTTGATGATTAAGTTGCCTTATTATTATTATAGGTTAAAAATTGTTTGCATGTAGTGTTGTAGCAGAAATCTATGGAAGCCCGTTTCCGCCACTGAATAAAAAAGGTAATTGTGACTTTTTATCTCACAATTCTGACTTTTTTCTTGTAATTGCGAGTTTACATCATATTTACATCTTACGTCATATGAACTCTCAATTTAGATTTTTTTCTCAGAATTGTGAGATATAAACTCGCAATTGCGAGTTATAAAGTCAGAATTGCAAGAAATAAAGACAGAATTGCTGGATATAAACTTGCAATTGCGAGAAATAAAGTCAGAATTGCGAGATATAAACAGAATAAATTCTGACTTTTTTTCTCACAATTGCGAGTTTGTATCTCAGAATTCTGACTTATTTTCTTAGAATTACCTGATACAAACTCGCAATTCTGACTTTTTTCTCAATATAAAATATAAACTCAATATAATATATTTCAATATAAACTCACCAGTTTATATCTCGCAATTCTGACATCATTTCTCACAATTGTGACTTTATATCTCACAATTCTGAGAAAAAATGTCAGAATTGTGAGATAAAAAGTCGCAATTACCTTTTTTATTTTTTATTCAGTGGTGGAAACGGGCTTCCATAGAAACCACTCATATACATGTCTAGATTTAGTCCCATGTTCACTAAAGTCATTGTGTCATTATCAATGCAACCTCATATCATTTGAAACTTTAATCATTTGAAATTGTAACATGAGCATGTTTTCTTCCACAGGTTTCAGCATCAAGGCAGTGCCATTCGAAAATGCGATACTGAATGTGAAGGAACTAGGAGGTACTGTAATAAGAACAGACTTTGATTCATCATCTCTTTTCCAAGCACTAGAGAGAAGACTGTTGCCATGCTAATCCAGTTGTCTCTGGGACAGATCTCTTAGTTTAGCTACCTGAACTCTAAGAAGAGGTGCTTACCTCAGTGTCTCCTACTTCCCAGTAAAACCACAGCTGCATAGAGGGTTTAAAGAGTAAGACATTCCAACTCAGTCAAGTTTAGTAGGCGTTTGCTAAGTAAGCAAATAATTATTGTCTCTTTTGGCAGAAGGGCTTGCAAACAGGGAAAGCCGGGAAATAACAAGTTGATGCCTGTGATACAGTTTTCTGTTTGTGGCGTTCATAGAATAAACAAATATGGTTTGACCAACTAGCATATTTTGTTGTCACACTGCAAAATAATCCTATTCTTGTTCAGTGTTTTGTCTAGTTTTATTAAAATATCAAAAAACATGTTGAATTGTTTCAGGGGTTTTTTTTCTTTATTTTTAGCATTTTCTTCTTCTTTTTAAGCATAAACCCCACAAGATTATATAGTCATAATTTAAAAAAAAAGGAAAAAAATGCTGGGAGTAAAAAAGTTAATTTTGAAAAAGTTAATTCAAGGTACATTATCACAAAAAAAGTATTCCAAGTTTGCATGAAATGGAAATTCCGCTTGTCTATCCTGCATGTTTTTGATCTTATTGTGAACTTTTTTTTTTTCCTGACCTTGTAAGTTTTAATCAGTTTTAGAAATTTTCTCAAATCATAAGCCGCTTAATAAGCCCAAGATTGCATTCATCTACCTTCATTTTTAAGTGCAACACCCACATCTAAACATCCAGTCAACAACCAGTGAGCAGAATTGCAGAACTTTTTATTTTGTTGATAATATGTTACACTCAAATGTACATCACAGTATAGAAGAAAAGATCTGTTGCTTCTTTCATTTCATCAAGTTTTTTTTTGTTTGTTTGTTTAATTTCTTGCTGAACAGACCATTTAATCATTTTTTTTAAAGTATGAAACATTTAAAACAAAGAATGGTCAGAAAAAATATTTTAAGCATTTTTATTTATTGGAAATACTCAATTTATTAAATGCACAATATATTCTTCTGTCAGAATTACATAGCTGTCTCATCTGCATTTGCATTTTTAAAAAAAAAAAAAAACAAGACAAGAATATTCTGTATAGAATAGTTGCAGAAGGTGGCTTAATTTAGGGTGTTTCACTCTTTTTCACCTCGTTAGAAGACCGTAAACACATTGCGTATCAGACATTGTATCTGAGTTGATTTTACCTTGTTGGCAATATGAATTAAATATTTGAATTATAGATCAAAATCTCAGCCTCTCAACCCCTCCGTTTTACATATATAATTAATCTGACAGGACAGTTCATTTGGGCTGGATATGAGGCCACAGGTACGATGTTGGAAGATGCTTGTTGTTGTAGGACTGCTGAACAGAAAGAAGTCTGTGGAGAGGTAAATAAATCAGAGCCTGACTCTGTTTATGAGAATGTTAGGGGAGCTGCTCTTTGAAGTGATTTATGTGTTTTGTGGGACGCGGGGGACATTACAGGTGCACTCTGTATCATGACAAGTGGCCCTACCCAGCGCAACAGAATCAAGAGCCCACTTAAAGAAAAACAACAGGGATAGAGAACACGGTAAACCAAGGGGAGGCCTGACTAAATCTGAAATGCATATGGAGGGCCGTGAAATGAAGCTTCTCCAGTAGGTGAGGTCAGAGCCTCCAGGGATGTTTTTAATGGATTGCGGCCTCCAGTGTTTTTTAAGATAAGGCTGATGTATTACCTGGAGCAGGACACATCTGCTCTGACTGAAAGTTTGCAGAGTACCTGAAAGGGAATGCAGCTGTAAAAGATGTGTTGTGCATGGATTTTCATGCTGCCCCATTAACTGCCTTACTTTGGTCATTGACGCATATAACCTATTGAGATGTCTCCACTCTTGGTGAAACTATATTATTCCTCTGTTGTGCATCTAGATCAGTGGTGCTTAATCTTAACTCATATTCCCAAAATATTTCAGATGTGATTTTTGATAAAGCTTATCTTCAGACATATTTTGGGGATATTGATATATAGTAGTCAACATTTGAAGTGGATCAAAACTTTTCATCAAAGTTGTTCTAAAACCTAAAACCAAAATGCGTTCTTGTCTTAGGACAACTTTGATTAACTTCACTTAGGACAACTTTTGATCCACTTCAAATGTTGACTACTATATTTAACTAATATATCAGTTACAGTATATGGCAAATTTTCTTAAATTATGTAAATACATGAGAGTCAGTTGACACAACATTACTATAACATTGAAGGTTAAAATGAACTGATTTGTATACAAACACTTCAGTTACACTCAATGAAGTTTTTAATAATAATAAAGTTATAATACTAACTTTACAATTACATAATTATATTTCTACTGTTTTTTGAAATATAAACATTTAAATGGTTTTAACATACCTTCGGATGTGCTGCAACTGGTAGTAAAGCGGAAGAGATGATCAGTTCATGTGTGCTTTGCGCTGCCGCTTCTACAGCGATCTCTCTCTCCACAGCGCCGGTATTTATTGTTTGAATATTGTAATAAACTTGACGGAATTTAAAATTCGAGACTTGGTTTCATATCAAAAGTAACAAAGCACAAAGCTTATTGCGATGTATTGTATGTGAGGTGCACTACAATGTTCTGTTCATTAACTGAAAACAGGCTAGACTAATCGATTAATTTCGTTTTGTAAAAATAAGAATCAATTAAATCTGAGAAATGTTTTTTTTTTTTTTTTTTTTTTACTCAGCCCTAATATTTACTAAAGGGAGAAATAAAACGTATATCTTCATTTTATGCTTTTTAGCATTTTTTTTTTTTATTTGATTTAATATCATAACATCTTTTTAGAAATGTTTGGGTGAAATTAGGATATTTTTAATTTGTGCATACTCATTTCTCTTATTTTTACATTTAGATTAGATGTGCTGTCATCTAACACAGTGGTTTTCAAACCTGTCCTGGAGGACCCCCTGCCCTGCACATTTTGTATGTCTCCCTAATCAGACACACCCAATTTAGTTCTTGCAGTCTCTACTAATGAGCTGATGAGTGGAATCAGGTGTGTTAGATGAGGGAGACATACAAAATGTGCAGGGCGGGGGTTCCTCCAGGACAGGTTTGAAAACCCCTGAATTCTAACACTCAATTAGTTATTTTTTAAAACACTAATTTATTAATCTCACAATGAATATCCATTTTTTTGTACTGCAGAATATAATGCTCTCTATATAGACACAAACAGTATAGAATACGGCCATAATATTATATTTTTATATCAGTGCATCTCTGCATCTTTTCAATTCATAAGTAAGCGTGCCTATGGACAGTTTGCATTGACAATAGTTTTTATGTTCCTCAAGTGTTAATTCTGTAGATTGGATTGTGTATATATAGTTTTCAAAGTAAACTAGGGTCAGTTAGCGGCTACTGTCCCTTCATTCAACCAGTGCTTCAGAAGACTGAAACATCCCATTGGGCCTGGCACAGAGATTTACTCAACCTAAACTACATCTGCGATGCTCACTTAGTAGTTACAGAGCGGAAAAGGCAGAGGAGGCTGACTCAGTTCTAAGACTGCGTGTTTCCGCTGCTAAATTGAGTAATGCATTTTTTAACACCCTCTCCCATGTGTCCTCAAAGCTTACAATTGTCAAGCCCTTCCCTTCTCCTTCCAGATCCGGGAAAACCATATTCTAACTCTGTATCAGATTCTCTGTATCTTGCACCTTCTCTTTGTTGTAAATGTACAACATTTATTTCTTTTTATTCTTTTATTTATAGCAATGTGCAGTATTTATCAAGCATCAGTGTTGTTATAAATCTACACTACCGTTAAAAAGTTTTAAAAGCTGGTTTGTGTCACAGTCATGTCTGTCGTGTCTTGTGTGTTTCCCCCTCCATGCCCTTATTTGGTCCTTCCTGTTCCTGTCCTCGTCAAGTTTGATTGTATATGATTTCATTCAGGTGTTTGTGATTATTATGTGTATTTAGTTCCTGCCTGTTCTGTTCAGTTTGGTCTGGTCTACTCGTTACTCCCGGTGTTCCTGTGTGTCAGCCCTGCCTTGTCTTGGATTTATTAAAGACTGTATTTTGAGTTTACCTTCGTCTCCTCATTCATCCCTCGTGTGTGCACCGTGACAGAAGACCAGACCTAACCAAACAGTAAGCGGCGCCCCTTCACCTCATTTTATTTTGTTTGTTTTTTGAAAGTTTTTAGTTTTTGTTCCTGTAAGTCTGTCCCTCGGCATGAAAGTCGCCGCTCGTCCTTCCCGCTCTAGCCCACGGATGAGCGTGGGAGTTCGGCGGGATGGCCACGAGTCTGCTGGCCGCGAGCCCCACCAGCTCGCCGCCGTCCGCGGCTCCCTCAAGCCTGCTGTTCGTGGGGATTTCATGCCGCCGTCCGCAGCTCCCTCAAGCCTGCTGTTCGTGGGGATATCCTGCCGCCGTCCGCGGCACAGTAATGTCACAGAGTAATGTCACAGTCATGTCTGTCGTGTCTTGTGTGTTTCCCCCTCCATGCCCTTATTTGGTCCTTCCTGTTCCTGTCCTCGTCAAGTTTGATTGTATATGATTTCATTCAGGTGTGTGTGATTATGTGTATTTAGTTCCTGCCTGTTCTGTTCAGTTTGGTCTGGTCTACTTGTTACTCCCGGTGTTACTGTGTGTCAGCCCTGCCTTGCCTTGCCGTGTCTTGTTTTGGATTTATTAAAGACTGTATTTTGAGTTTATCTTCGTCTCCTCATTCATCCCTCGTGTGTGCACCGTGATAGTTTGGTGGTCAAGAAATTTCCTTTCATTATAAATAGATAAATTATGTGGATATGATTATTAAAAACATTATAAATGTATTTAAAGTCACTTTTGAGCAATTTATTGCATTGTTGCTTGTGAATAATAGTATTAAATTTCTTTCAAAACAATCATACTGAACCCAAACTGTATATTACAACAGCACAATTGACAAAATGAAACCATCATGCTCTACTTTTTTTTGATTGCTTTTTGTAAGCCATCTCTGTTTGCTAAAACCTTGCCTTTTGGGGGATAAAAGTCTCAGTTCTAGTATGTAATAGTTTATTTACAGCTATGGAAGCCTGTTTTCTACATTATTTTTTAAACCGTGATCTCCATATGCAGCAGAGGCTCATGCTTGAAAAGCTTAGGCTTCTTGTATTGTCAGTAAAGCTCCTTCCTAAACTGTTAAATGTATAAGGTCAGCATTCAAAATTAAAACTTAACTTGATTTCCATAATTCTTTAATTGTCAATTTAGAAAGTCTGGCATTAAAGAAGATACAATTTTCTTGTTGGGTGTGTTTGTATCCATCCTATAAATATGATCACTTTGACACGACTTAGACAGCAGCATGAGAATGAACAAATCTCTAAAGATTGGTGCTGTATAAACTGTGGAATGACAGGATGGATGAATGTGAATGTGAGAAAGTTCTGAATGTGAACTGTGAGTATTTGCAATAGTGACATATCGGCAGTTTGTCATACAGCTCGTGGCGTGAAGGCTGTCGTCCTGCTGCGGTTAACAAACTGCCTCCCTCATCCGTGTAATAATCCGCCCTGATGGCAAGAGGCAATCCGTGTCTGTTACCCTTTTGACACAAAGGCCAGCAATGCCCTGTGTGTTAGCAGTATGTCCGTTAGGTGTGAGGCATGACTGGCACAGTGAAGAGGCATCTGTTAATGGAGTCTGTGAATGTGCCCTCTCCAGTGACAATGACGTCAAAGGAGATTAGACGTGACTTTATGTGTGATGATAGCCCTTGCTGTGAATGTCAGACAATGTTATTCATTTCCTTATAACTTCATTTTTAGGCACAGACCAAACAGTGTCCTGATTGTTTTTTTTTCCAAACTCTTAATGTCAAATGACTGAATCAGTATGCGTATTTCAGCATGTGAGTAGTTATAACAGCCATCTGTGTTAACACCCTGGTTGTACTTGAGTATCTTACAATCAGGTGACCACTTAGATTTGGAAAGCATGAAATTTCATACCATCTGGATATTACAATAAATAAATAAATAAATAAAACTATAATACTATTGTATACTATTTTGTCATTCGGCCAACTCTTATGTTAGTTTAAGGAGTTAATTGAGTTAAAGTGGAAGTG
This sequence comes from Spinibarbus caldwelli, assembly GCA_039654775.1. NCBI lineage: Eukaryota > Metazoa > Chordata > Actinopteri > Cypriniformes > Cyprinidae > Spinibarbus > Spinibarbus caldwelli. The sequence goes on along the minus strand of CM077222.1, from coordinate 28,813,357 downwards.
AAGCAGTCAGTCAAGTTTACATTATTTATTAAATTGATTTCCACTTTAAAAAATAAACAACAAACATGATTAATGTAACTGTTTTAAAGAAAAAATGATGTTTTGTTATTGCTTTTGGAGCACGGGCGCCGCCATCTGTGACGTCATGCGGTTGGTTCGCTCCGTTGGCCAGTTAATAAGCCTTTCTTTACTTTTTGAACACACAAATGTTATTTTAACACACAAATGTTTTGGTTTTCATCATAATTTGGATGAATATTTAACACATACAATATCTATATCAATTTCACCTCATCTATATCACGAAGTTTTGATCATTATATTCCAAACATTGTTTTCATAATGCGAGGCGCAACATGATGTAAACAAACGACGCTTCATACAGTATCGTTCATGTGGCATCTTGTTTTGTCAGACCTCTCAGACATATTTGCATTACACTGGCTCTTTCACCAGTAGTGATAACATATTTTATGTTCACCTGCGAATTTACCTGCTGTTAAAGGAGTCATCGGATGCCCATTTTACACAAGTTGATATGATTCTTTAGGGTCTTAATGAAAAGTCTATAACATACTTTGGTTGAAATTTCTCAATTTTAGTGTAAAAAACACCTTTTTTTTACCATGTCAAAATCAGCTCTGTTTTTAGCAAGCCATTCTAGTCCATGCTGGTTTAAATGCTAATGAGCTCTGCTGACCCCGCCCCTCTCTTCCGTGGGGTGATGAGCAGTACTGTTTACTTTAGCCGTGAAACTGGCTAAATAGCTCATTATTAGGAAAGGCGATTTGCAAAGATTCATAAAAAACCCTTATACTCACTTCTTCTGTAGATGAAGCTGGATCACGAATGATTCGCGCGAACATAGACACGTTTAGGCAGATCGGGATCGGCGTACTCCCTTCAAAACAAAAGTAATGTTAATCCTCTGCGTCTTCAGCAGCTCAGATGTCGGGAGTTAATGATGACTGCTATGTTCATTATTACATCCAACAACAAAACACCTCAATTACTTAACTTGTAAAGTGAATTTTGCATCCGATGACTGCTTTAAGAGAATGCAGTTTAACTAATCACCTATCTGAATGATCAGGCTAGTGGTGCTTTATCATTCTCACATGTTTTATACCTTGTCAGTTAAAACATTAAAGCGTTTTAAGCCATTCAAAAGCGTGTCAGCACGAAAGAGATTTCAATGCGGTACTCGCAAGCTGTGACAGATTGTTTCTTTGTGCACACACACGCGTGCAATAAACGCTCAGCACGGACTGCACGTGAATACCAAATTGAGTCCTCTTTCTAATCTGCTTGAGCAAATGCACAGAATATTATGTTATGTTTAATATTATATTATGTTTTGAGAGTATCCATGCAAACGTGCTTTGTTTCCGACCCGCACTTCACCACAAACCAGAGCAGGTTCACAACTTCTTCCACCTGTAATGGCAGTACTACTCGGTCACCTCGCTGTATCGGCTAAAATGCATAAGCATTTGCACTTATTATGGGCTCAACAGTCCTTTCAAGTTCATCTTCCTCCATTTAAACAAGTGTGTGTTCAAAAAGTAAAGAAATGCTTATATATTACTTAACTGGCCAACAGAGTGAATCAACCCCGTGATGTCACACACGGTGGTACTGCAAGATGGCGGCGCCCGTGCTCCAAAAGCAATAAACAAAACATCCGTTTTTCTTTAAAATGGTTACATTAATCATGTTTAGTATATATTTTTTAATTAAAGGAAGTCAGTTTACTAATTAATGTAAACTTGACTGACTGCTTCATTTCCACAAAATAAATATTCTGATAGGTGCTCTGTAATACCCTGTGTAATTTACTCTGAGATCGCCATGAAAATAGCCTTGATGCTGGCATGACGTTAAAAAGTGAATAAATAAATAAATGAAGAGTTTGGTTCCAAAACGCAATAAATGCCATTTTTAAAAAAAAAAAAAAAATTGAGTTCCCGCCAAAAACAGTATTGTATCTGGTCCAGTTTTAATTTCGTCAACGATATAATATATAATAACCTAAAGATGCTACACACTTAAAAATTAAGGTACTTAAAAGGTTCTTCACAGCGATGCCATTGAAGAACCATTTTTGGTTCCACAAAGAACCATTCAGTCAAAGGTTCTTTAAAGAACCATCTCGTTCTTACATTTTTATACTCTGAAGAACCTTCTTTCGGCACAAAACCTTTTGTGAAAACAGAAAGGTTCTTCACATGTTAAAGGTTCTTTATGGAAACATTTAGACAAAAAGGTTCTTCTATGGCATTGTGAATCACCTTTGTTTTTAAGAGTGTACATGAAAGTTTGAAACAGAAAATAGTGGTTTTCATCTTGCCACTTTCTTGGTAAAGAAAACACATGGTTACACTTTATTTTGATAGTCCACTTTAGACATTCTACTAACTGTAAGTAACTTTGTAACTACATGTCAACTAATTCTCATTCATTTGCAACTACATGTCTGCTAACTCTCAGAGTAGACTGTTACAGTAGGTTTAAGGTTAGTAGAATAAGTTGACATATACTTGCAAAGTTTCTCATCGTCAGTATGTTGTACAGTGGGGCAAAAAAGTATTTAATCAGCCACCAATTGTGCAAGTTCTCCCACTTAAAAAGATGAGAGAGGCCTGTAATTTTCATCATAGGTATACCTCAACTATGAGAGACAAAATGAGAAACAAAAAACCAGAAAATCACATTGTAGGATTTTTAAAGAATTTATTTGCAAATTATGGTGGAAAATAAGTATTTGGTCAATAACAAAATTTCATCTCAATACTTTGTTATATACCCTTTGTTGGCAATGACAGAGGTCAAACGTTTTCTGTAAGTCTTCACAAGGTTTTCACACACTGTTGCTGGTATTTTGGCCTCTAGAGCAGTAATGTTTTGGGGCTGTCGCTGGGCAACACGGACTTTCAACTCCCTCCAAAGATTTTCGATGGGGTTGAGATCTGGAGACTGGCTAGGCCACTCCAGGACCTTGAAATGCTTCTTACGAAGCCACTCCTTCGTTGCCCGGGCGGTGTGTTTGGGATCATTGTCATGATGAAAGACCCAGCCACGTTTCATCTTCAATGCCCTTGCTGGTGGAAGGAGGTTTTCACTCAAAATCTCACGATACACGGCCCCATTCATTCTTTCGTTTACACGGATCAGTCGTCCTGGTCCCTTTGCAGAAAAACAGCCCCAAAGCATGATGTTTCCACCCCCATGCTTCACAGTAGGTATGGTGTTCTTTGGATGCAACTCAGCATTCTTTCTCCTCCAAACACGACAAGTTGAGTTTTTACCAAAAAGTTCTATTTTGGTTTCACCATTCTCCCAATCCTCTTCTGAATCATCCAAATGCTCTCTAGCAAACTTCAGTCGGGCCCGGACATGTACTGGCTTAAGCAGGGGGACACGTCTGGCACTGCAGGATTTGAGTCCCTGGCGGCGCAGTGTGTTACTGATGGTAGCCTTTGTTACTTTGGTCCCAGCTCTCTGCAGGTCATTCACTAGGTCCCCCCGTGTGGTTCTGGGATTTTTGCTCACAGTTCTTGTGATCATTTTGACCCCACGGGGTGAGATATTGCGTGGAGCCCCAGATCGAGGGAGATTATCAGTGGTTTTGTATGTCTTCCATTTTCTAATAATTGCTCCCACAGTTGATTTCTTCACACCAAGCTGCTTACCTATTGCAGATTCAGTCTTCCCAGCCTGGTGCAGGTCTACAATTTTGTTTCTGGTGTCCTTTGACAGCTCTTTGGTCTTGGCCATGGTGGAGTTTGGAGTTGGACTGTTTGAGGTTGTGGACAAGTGTCTTTTATACTGATATCGAGTTCAAACAGATGCCATTAATACAGGTAACGAGTGGAGGACAGAGGAGCCTCTTAAAGAAGAAGTTACAGGTTTGTGAGAGCCAGAAATCTTGCTTGTTTGTAGGTGACCAAATACTTATTTTACAGAGGAATTTACCAATTAATTCTTTAAAAACCCTACAATGTGATTTTCTGGATTATTTTTTCTCATTTTGTCTCTCATAGTTGAGGTATACCTATAATGAAAATTACAGGCCTCTCTCATCTTTTTAAGTGGGAGAACTTGCACAATTGGTGGCTGACTAAATACTTTTTTGCCCCACTGTATGTTGTGGACCCATCAAAATAAAGTGTTAGAAGTTATTAAGCAGACAGTCTACTAATACTCTGACTGCTAGCTGACATGTAGTTGCAAAGTTACTTACTAATAGTAGAATGTCTAAAGTGGACTTTTGAAATAAAGTGTTACCAAACATTTTTTACTCAAATTAATAAAAATGGATTTATAGCGTTTTGGAACCGAACTCTTCAAATATAGGTGCTCTGTAACAGTCATCATTCTTTTTATTTGTATGCACTTGAGAGGCTATTCTCTTTGTTCTTTCTGAACTTTTGGGAAAAAAAATCACAAGTCTCACCACTGCTGAAATACTTTTGTATTCTTTCTAGTTTGATACAATTTTTAAATTCCAGTTATGTACTGTAAGCATAGCAGTTTGAGTGAAATGTTACTTTTAAAAAAGGCTGAGTGAACAGTCATGAATTTCAGATTTTCTTTGTTTAGTTTATCCCGTCTTTGCTTTGACGTCGGCACTTGATCTGCATGAGCTCATAAGGGTTTCAGGATCATGTTCTCCTGTATGATTTGAGATCCAAAGATCCAAAGAGCATCTTGTGCTTCAGTGGAAGCAAGAACACCTGACTGGAAAAAAAAAATCTATTAATATTGCTAAAATATTTGTTTTTGTTTATGCCATAACTTTACACCAAATCATAAAACAGGGTTTTTAAAAAAACCTCATTTTTGGACTACATCATACACTTTTTGGGGTGTCTTGCCAGGGTTGATTTGCTCCTGCCAAACCAAACCAAATTAGTCTGTATAGTCAGGGATTTTGTCCATCAATCTTAAGTGTTGAAGCTGCAACTGAGTGATCGTAGTTAGCAATGACAAATATTGCTGTTTGGTTTTTCCATGATTGTGATATGTGGTGACTGTTATTCTATTGTCACTCTGTTTCCACAAAATTCCATTCAATTTACGACACAAATGATTATGAGATTATAATGGTGATGACATCAGGGATGCTGATGTGTCTTGCATTTGCAGAGGGAAAGTCAAATTCTGCAGGCTTCTGGACCAGCTGGAAAGCAGATGATGAGTCGAGTTTATAAGGATCATGACTGAGTAGCTTTATATTAAATATTCATATCTCAAATTTGATCAGTCTCTGTAATAAATACCCTATGTTGAAGTAGGCTTGGCTGTCTTATCCTTTCCTCCTGCTGAATCCTATCCCCTTACATCAAAGCCATTTCAATGATACCCTATTCGGTGCTTGATAAGAAATTGAACTGTATAAAACGAAAAATATGGTGCTAACTGGTCAAAGCTCTCCTGATTAGCTAGAAAAAAGATTTAAGCATTAAGGAAGTGGCATTTAGTCAGGGGAATGTTCACTGTATTACTCTGCTTGTTCATGTTTTCTGTCTTTCCAGTGTTCCAGACCAAAAATTCCCATCATTTTGCTTCACTCGTAAACACTGTTCCAGTCTGTGTGTTGCAAGAAACATTTGCTTCTCATGGAACTCATTTTTTCTCTCATTTCACCGAGGCTGCTATTATTTTAACAACAATACAGTAAAACGGTAATATTGTTAAATATTAATACAATTTAAAGTAACTGTTTTCTGTTTTATTTTAAAATGTAATTTATTCCTGTGATAGCAAAGCTGGATTTTCAGCAGCCATTACTGTAGTCTTCAGTTTATTTATTTATTTATTTTTTGGAAACTGATACATTTACTTCAGGATTCTTGGTAGCATTGTTATCAAGATCAATTTAATGTGTCCGTGCTGATTTTTTTTTCTTTTTTTCTTAAAACAAAACAAAAGAATCTTACTGATGGCAAACTTTTGAATGGCAATGTAAATGGCACACACATAATGCAGGAATGAAGTGTGGATTACATTAAATAGTGCCAAAGTATTTTACTCATTTATATTTAAAGAGAACAGAAACCTAAGACTTGGTTATGCTCAGTTGTTTGTACTGTCTGCTGCCTGTGGTTAGATGGTTTCGAGCTGGATACCATGACCTGGGATCTGAGCTGTGGAAAGGCATTTCAAGACCCAAGCTGTCTGATGTGATCCAGGCTGAAATGATGGACATTTAATGAGTTAAGATGAAACACTATGCCCTGGAGATGTGGACAGACGAGCAGCCAAGACAGACTGTTTGAACATATCTGTATCTCTCTTGGCAGGTCAAGATAACAGGTCCTAGGAGGAGTAGATTGTTTTTGCAAAATTTCATTTTTAGTCTCCCATATGGCTTAGATAATGGTGCCCTGACACATCATGAGTATGTACAGTGGGTACTCCATTATTCTGTCTGAACAAAACCAGAATGTGTTTTGAATCATGTCTTGGGATGCCTCACAGAAACATCAATGACTCTGGATTTCTGAGCATACATTTTTCCAGCAAATTAACATTTGACTTCCTGACAGGCCCATTGACCAATAGGTGGCAGAAGATGTCAGCATGATGATAGATTGGTACGAGATGTGCTCCACTGTTCACTGATTTAAACCACACAGATCCAAATAAATGACCAGACTCGGTCACAAAGTACACCCACTGAACTCTACAAACTCTTCAGAATTTCCTCAAGTTTTACATACTCCCTGATCCTTGTTTGTTTTATTAAGAATTTTGGCTAATTAGATTATGCTTTCATCTAGTAGTGAGAGTGTAGTCTACAGCTTAGTTTAATGTTTCCATGTTCATATCCATTCAGAAGAATTCAATTGATTTGCCCCAAAATCAGTGTAGAAAAAAAAAGTTGAACCTGCAGATAACTGGGATTATATTTTGCAGACCGTTTTTTATTTACACTATGCAGTCAGCTTGAGTTTACCTTGTTGCTGTTATTCTGAGTGTGTTATGGGAAACAGTAAATGGTGTGGCTGGACTGTGGTGACGCATCTTGATGGTCCAAAATGAGGTTACAGGCTCTTATGTTCTTATATACTTGATGTACACTACTGTTCAAATGTTTGAGGTTGGTAAGACTTTTTAATGCTTTCTTTTAAGTCTCGTATGTTCACCAAGGCTGCGTTTATTTGATCAAAAATACAGTACTGTGATATTGTGTAATCTAAGAGTATTCTATTTTAATATATTTTAAAATGCAATGTATTCCTTTAATGGCAAAGCTGAATTTTATTACTCCAGTCTTTAGTGTCACATGATTCTTCAGAAATCAAACGAAAAAGCTGATTTACTGCTCGAGAAACATAAATTATTATTATTAATAATGTTGAAAACAGTTATGCTTAATATTTTTGTTTAAAATGTGATACATTTTTTTTCAAGATTCTGAAGAACAGATTTATTTGAAAAATATATTTTTTGTAATTTTAGAAATTTATTTACTGTCACTTTTGAAATTGTGATCAATTTTATGCATCTTTGCTAAATAAATGTATTAATTTCTTTAAAAAAAAGAGCATGTAGGTCTCATTCACAGATAACCTACACCTAAGGCGTAACCTACAGTCAGGCGTCATTATCGCAAAATGAACCCTGATGGGGTGATCAGCTCATCCTGAATAGGTTTATTTTGTGATAATGATCATCTGAGTGTATAGCATCCTACTTATTAGTTGGCTATTTGCCAAATAAATAAATAAATGGACATTTAAATTATTTTATTACGTGAAAGAAAGGCCATGGAGTGCTGAAATGCACAACTATGGAAATCAGTTGTCCAGCAACGACAACAATCAAATATACAGTTTAGCAGTCATTATACATAAACATTTGACCGCAGAATGTCAATCTGAATCAAGTGTTCCAAACAGCCGTGTAATAAAAACAACTACTGTGGCATGGTGAAGATATGCACATCAATGTACAGCACTAAAAAAGAACCATATGTGGACTATAAACCAGTAAAACATTTGAATTGGCAACCTAGACACTTGGAGGAAACCCAAATACATTGTATAGTTCCTGAAAAGGCCTATGCATTTACTCTTTGGAGAACATTTGGATCATATGTACGTGCTATTCTCTTTCATTGTGTAAAAGGAAAACATTTCATTTATACATCTCTACTGTGTTCATTTGCACATATTCTAAATTGATTGCTAAATTGATTTATTATAATCTCTTTGCACACACATGTAAGATGGCTGAAAAAATCATTGAGATATTTGATCTAAACCGGCATCTCCGAACAGGATGTGTTAGAAAACACTGAGTAAATGACCATACTGCCTTTTCACATCTCTCCAGGAGCCTTGTGTGCTGTTATTTCACACTATTTTAGCCTGGCAAGTCAAACTAAATGCTTCTTTTCTGGTGTGTGATTTATTTCTTGCAGTTTCCACTAAACTATTTTGTTTTGAGACTTCAAGACCACTTTTTCTACAAACATGCGTCATCGTGATCTCACCGGATTTGTCAACAGTTACATGACTTGACTTGTGGTCTGATGGTGATGATGATTGTGACAGAATAATTCTTGATGATTTATTTCCTTTTATATTTATTTTGGATGACTCTAGTCAGGCTAAATTTAGTACTCTAAGCCTAAGAGAATCATTTGAATGATTTTAAAACTCATTCAAAATCAGCACTGTTACAGCATAATATGATTTACGTCATGGATTAAGTTTCAGATTTTTGCAAGACTGAATCCATGAATGTGGACCTAACATCAGAAAATGAAAGACCTATAATGGCTTTAACCAGGATTGTGTACCATTCAGAATTTAAGCAAGAATGCCTCTTAAACTTCAGTTTAAGTCCTCGGATTGAATTAAATGTGAATTCAGGATGCAAACAAAATTGCAATTTGAATAACTTTTAAACATAAAATCAAGATTTCTTAAAGACTAACTTTGAACTCTAGCTTTAAAGAGAGACATGAAGAGAGATAGATAGATAGATAGATAGATAGATGTGTTATTATAGATAGATTTGTATTTAGTTAATACATTTGATTATGTTTAATAAGTGAACTTCTGTGGACTAAGATGGAAAAACACTTCCCAGAATGCATTACTTGTGTTGAATTTCTTTGATTTAAAACTTCATAAATTCCTCTTACTGTCAATTCAGTTCATCTTTCTGTGGCGTTTAGCTAATTAAATTCAAATTCACACTCATAAATTGAAAGGGAGTCTATCATTTTTTTGTTAATTTTTGCTTACTTAGGATCATATGTGAACAGTCACATGGTACATCATTGTTGCTTCCCTCTCTGTAGGAGCTGAGACCATCAAGAAATACTGGAGCCGATATTATCAAGGTTCCCAAGGTGTGGTGTTTGTCCTCAACAGTGCCGCGTCAGACGAAGAGATGGAGGTGTCCCGGTCTGAGCTTCTCTCGGCCATGCAGCATCCTCAGCTGTGCACCCTTCCTTTCCTCATTCTCGCCAACTACCAGGATTCACCAGCTGCCCGCTCTGTATCGGAGGTACGGTAACTTTCCACACCAAATATAGCTCTATGTTAAGTGCCGGCCGTCTTCTCTGTGATCTGCCGCTGTTAAGGGTTGCTGGGCTCTGTTTGTACACACTCTCTAAAGTGTTTGGACTGAGCGCTGGGTAGCGTGCGTTTTGGAGAGCGTCCTGTTGCCATGCAGTTAGAGCAGTTGTTTATGGTCAGCCTTGGAAGATGAGCGATCAGGGCTGGGATAGGATGTTGTGGGGAGCTCCCCCTCCCTACTGCATCCTAGAACCAGAGCTGATGATGTAAACATGCTGTGACGTGGGCCGGCTGACTAATAGTGTCTTTCCACATGCTGAGAAAACCCTGTAGATGTTGTTCTCCTCAGAAGGAAGTATGACCAAGCTGCAGGAGACACTTGAAGTTTTCCAAGTATGTATTAAATCGAGACATGGACGTAAGCATGACAGTCTAGTGCTGTAGTTATGCATCTGAGACAGGAAAATATTGATCTACATACAGGTGCATCTCAATAAATTAGAATGTCGTGGAAAAGTTCATTTATTTCAGTAATTCAGCTCAAATTGTGAAACTCGTGTATTAAATAAATTCAATGCACACAGACTGAAGTAGTTTAAGTCTTTGGTTCTTTTAATTGTGATGATTTTGGCTCACATTTAACAAAAACCCACCAATTCACTATCTCAACAAATTAGAATACTTCATAAGACCAATAAAAAAACATTTTTAGTGAATTGTTGGCCTTCTGGAAAGTATGTTCATTTACTGTATATGTACTCAATACTTGGTAGGGGCTCCTTTTGCTTTAATTACTGCCTCAATTCGGCGTGGCATGGAGGTGCTCAGTTTGTGGGACTGCTGAGGTGGTTTCTTTGACAGTGGCCTTCAGCTCATCTGCATTTTTTGGTCTCTTGTTTCTCATTTTCCTCTTGACAATACCCCATAGATTCTCTATGGGGTTTAGGTCTGGTGAGTTTGCTGGCCAGTCAAGCACACCGACACCATGGTCATTTAACCAAATTTTGGTGCTTTTGGCAGTGTGGGCAGGTGCCAAATCCTGCTGGAAAATGAAATCAGCATCTTTAAAAAGCTGGTCAGCAGAAGGAAGCATGAAGTGCTCTAAAATTTCTTGGTAAACGGATGCAGTGACTTTGGTTTTCAAAAAACACAATGGACCAACACCAGCAGATGACATTGCACCCCAAATCATCACAGACTGTGGAAACTTAACACTGGACTTCAAGCAACTTGGGCTATGAGCTTCTCCACCATTCGTCCAGACTTTAGGACCTTGGTTTCCAAATGAAATACAAAACTTGCTCTCATCTGAAAAGAGGACTTTGGACCACCGGGCAACAGTCCAGTTCTTCTTCTCCTTAGCCCAGGTAAGATGCCTCTGACGTTGTCTGTGGTTCAGGAGTGGCTTAACAAATTCCTTGACACGTCTGTGTGTGGTGGCTCTTGATGCCTTGACCCCAGCCTCAGTCCATTTCTTGTGAAGTTCACCCAAATTCTTGAATCGATTTTGCTTGACAATCCTCATAAGGCTGCGGTTCTCTCGGTTGGTTTTGCATCTTTTTCTTCCACACTTTTTCCTTCCACTCAACTTTCTGTTATCATGCTTGGATACAGCACTCTGTGAACAGCCAGCTTCTTTGGCAATGAATGTTTGTGGCTTACCCTCCTTGTGAAGGGTGTCAATGATTGTCTTCTGGACAACTGTCAGAAACAGGATCAGTGTCACAAATTAAATTTTTTGGATTAGTTTTATTATTTTTTCTTAATAGTTAATTAATAAAAAAAAAAAGAGAACAATCACGTGTGGATGCTACCTGAGCTTATGATGTTTTATTCTCCTAAAAAAGTGGCCAAAAATCATATGGATAATTTTACTAAAATCCCATCAAACGAGTCATGATGTAAACATCTGGAATGTCTTATTCAAAAGTGCAGAGTATTAAATAAAGAAAAAAATGTGGTTGGTCAAAGTTTCCACTATTAAATGTTAAGGAAAGGAAGGGCATTGTCTTCTGTGCAGGACTCGCTGTTGTCCAGCCTATTGTAAACAAGTGGGTGAAGATTGAAGGTTAGGAGTTCAAGCCTCTGATCAGATGTAGACCACAGATTGAAGCAAGTTAATCCCTCTACTGCTGACTCCTCTTACCCGGTCAGACTGAAGGGACAACCTTCATCCCAGCAGATTCCCATCATTTCTGTAAACCGATTGCATTTTGTGAATTCTGAAGGTGCATGCATTTTACCATAATCCTGCATTTACCTTTTGGCTGTTGTCTATGATGCAATTCACCAAACCAAATGAACGTCTGCTTCTATATCTACTGATCAATGTGACTCGCAGTTGGAGAATGAAGGGCTGGATAGCACACATTTATTTTGTCATTCACACTGTATGCATGCATATACAGCGTAGCACAGGGGGCCGCAAGGAGGTGCTATTGTGTCTGTAAAGTAACATAAAATAAATTCACCAAATTTGACATTACAGTTTCAATCTGCTTTCTAAAGACTGAAATCATGAGATTAATCAAAATTGTTTTATTACATTAACAGCCATAGTGTTATGTTTCTTTTCAGGTTTATACATCTACTTTCAGCTCCCTTAATGGTTGGTACACTTAATAGAAAGATAATATTTTCCAGACAGTATTATACACGTTTACAATATATTTTTTTACAGCATAAATGGGAATATAGCTATGTTCATATTTTAGCAATAGAGTCACTCGCAAAGACATCAAATTCAGGGTTCTGTTTGTAGCATATTTTGAACTACACTGAAATACAGTGAAAGTACAGTGTAACCTATTTATCCCCACAATAACATGCAATAAAGGCCTTTATGAATGTAAAACGTAAACTGACGTGATTTACTGATCACGCCTTGATACAAATTCCACAAATCTAACCAGTACTGACTGCAGATTATAGTTTGTTTGGCTTTTGGATGTTTATTAATGTGTAGAAGTTCTCAATAACTCCTAATAACCATTGTCATTTATGGCTTTTGTCTGTATCAAAGCAGGTCTGCTGTCAAACTTACACTGCAAGTTTGCTTACAGTAAATGCTGTTTATACATGCTCTGTGAAACTGGCCTAAGTAAAGGGAAGAGCATTTAGTCATTGTGGTTAAATGTGAAAGTGACACCTGCCTTCCTCCAGTGCGGTTGTGTTCGGTGTGGGATATTTTGGCTAGCCACCTCCACTTTCTACTTGTGTTTCACTGCTAGACTCTCTCGACTGAAGAGGCATGCATTGTGGTCGCAGTGAGAACTCAATTGGCGATGAGAGAAGGGGCCTGCAAAGTATTTCAGACAAGCATGTTGCCAACTCTTGACATGAGGAAATATGCTAGAGAGGTTTTCGAAAGCTTAGGTGTTGATGATGGAAATGAGTAGCACACTATACTCAAGCGTGCATTGTTATGTGCCGGATATAAGATCATTACAAGCATGTATGCGGGAATGCTTTGCATCTCATAGGATTTTACAGACATCCACTAATGAAAAATACCAACCGGCTTAATGCTGGTCCACTTTCCCCTTCGATTTGTATAGTCTATAAGCCTATAGGGTTGTGTGCCACCCGGTCAGCAGATATCCTGATATTGACCAACAGCACGTGTGACATGTACTGTGTGATTGCATGCTGAAGAAAATCTTGTAGTGTTGACTTCAATCAGTTGGTGGTCAACCGAGAGAGACCACACAGACCCCTCTTTTGTTTAAGCTCATAAATGTGGTTAGTTGCGTCTGATCAGCGCAAAACACATTACTGGGGAGATTGCCATGTGTTGGTGTATTTTTAGAAGTAGAAGTCACAGAGAGCGATTGACCTCTTTTAGCTGTTTGCAAACACTTTCAGAGCCACGTGAGTTTGGCTTAGAGAGGCAGTGAGCCCTGCCACAGGCCTTTTATTTAATCATGGTGTCATCTCTATTCTTGTTGTAGGCATACTGGGTGCCCTGTCACAGTGAGGGATCAAGTCCCACACGTCGATCATCACTTAACTCTGACATGCTTGCCAATAGCATTGAATGGGATATGGCCTGACTTAGTTTTCCTCTGTCCCAGGTTTGAACTCTCACCTCTTTTTTTAAATTGTTTTTTTTAGTTTCTCGTTTTGTATTATTGCATTTTTAAATATAAGAAAAACAAAAAATTAAAAAAGAAATTAAATGTATCAGAATCATTTTAAAATTCAGAACAGAAGGGTTTTTTTTTTTAATTAATCTTTTTTTTTTTCTTTTTTTTTTACTCTTTCTTCCTTGAGAGGGTCCACGATCACCATTCAAATCAAACATATAAAAACTGAAAGAACTGATTTCAGCTTTCATGCTGTGTGTGAGAGAATATTGTTGTCCGATCAAAGCAGAGAGGCGGAATAGTAGAGACGGATATCCGAGACAGGTTAGATCCCTGAGAGGGGAACTGGCATTTCTTGCTTCCTTTTTCCTCGCCTCTTTTTGCCCCACACACTCATTTAATTTAGATGATTGTGCATTTAAATGTTTTATTTTGTGCCTTGTTCCACATATTTTTCGAGGCAGAAACTCTTCACATTCTCTTGGAGTTTTTGAAATGCTTACACTTAAACGTTTCAAGATTCGTTATAATAAAAAGCTTCAGACAGTTGAATCTTCATTCAAACAAACCTTTCAAACATTACTTGCCATCTTAAATAATCCAGATGTTTGTAGAGGAGCTTTCGTGCAGAACTTGCATGCTTAATATTAAATGAAAGATTTTAAACGTCTCTGAATAAGTATACAAAAAAATTGTTTGCTTAACTCTTAATGTGAGAAAATGGTTCACTAAAGATGAACAAGCTGAGAATGTTCCTCTTTGTAGATGAATTAAAATGTATAATTACTGTTATGCACCATGCCATCTGATTCCATTTTGATAATCAAATTCTTCTCGCAGACATATTTTGGGTTTTAAGATGTTTTTGTGTAACAGGTGGTGTTGTGAAATTGTGGTTAAAAGAACATGATCCAGACTCATGAGGTTTACCGCAAAGGCTCAGTCACCTTACCCAGAGAGCTACAGAGACTAAACACCCTTCAAACTCTGAGTCATGATGTATAATCAGCAGGTCATCACTGCCCACTGAGCAGCTACACAACTGACTCTAATTCTTCTCTCAGAAGTGCCACTGCCATCTGTCATAACTGACCGGATTGAAGCTTTCATCGCAAAGTCTAAAGCTAAAATTACATTTGAACGTAGCTGTGACGTTAACATCTTATGCCATTGAAAAACTTTTCTGGACTGTCGAGTTGATTCACTTCACACTAAATGCTGTTTACACACTGGTCCTGTTTAATGTTTAGAGCAACAGTTTAGATGTTTTGTATATGGGACATATGGGACTGAAATCATTTTTACTCTGAAATGGGACAGATAATATTTGTTTCTGATAAATAGTTTTAAAGATAAGTTGTGAATAGGTTTTCCCAAGCGAAGCAGCACCCAGCGTGTTGTTGTTGCAAGCTAGTTATTAGCGCCGCCCGGTATCATTTTATGGCATAATGTTGGCGACGTCTCGTTTTTACATTGCCGCAGTCAAGTTTAAAAGACTCGTTGGACCTGTAAAGGCCTCACTAGGGCCCTGTGTGTGACTTGTTTTCAGGAGGGAAATATTCATGGGACAGAATTCCTTGTTGACAACAACCTCCTGCTGTTGGGGCCCAAGGAGGAAGTGAGCAGAGAGAAGGGGCGTCATATGTTGATATAACACCTCAACAAAGCAGGCTGTGTAGATATTTTGCCCTGATGCATTAGTTCTTGTTTTATGAAGGTTTCCTGTATGAATGCTCAGATGTTGGGCTGAAGAGCTGATCTTATATTAGAGGAAATCAACCATAGTTTCACCCACAGCCAGAGATGTTCTAGTGGTGCATCACAGTTTGGATGACATCATTGTGCAAGCCTCTAGATACGTTTCGGATGATATGATCTACTGGTTGACCAATATATTGAATGATATTTGGCATTTTTTATATTCTGCATCGCCCAAAATTGGCGGAAGCTGGACTTAATAATGATATTTTATAATGAGTGCTCAGACTGTGAATAAACAAAGCAATTAAAGACAGACAAATTATGAATAAACAAAGAAATTAAATTGTAGATGAATCTGATCACAAGTATTAAGGTGTAAACGTTAGGTGATGTTTGATCAGATTTTGGTGTAAGCTGCATGTAACTGCCAAAGTTTAAAATTTAAAATTTGCAACAGCTGAATGTAACATTTTTTGATAAGCCAAATATGTCAGTCTCTAGTAGCATATAATTTATTTAAGCCACAAAAAGTTTCATTCCATAAAATAAGTGTAATGAACTACGCAAAAAGCATTTTGAGTGTCTCCGGCACATTCTAAAATAATCCAAAAATGAAACATAGTTCCCTCTTTAAGCACATTAACTCGTCTGTCAAAAACTTGCTGGCTGTCAGTTGGTATATTAGAACTAAAAACATCGACATAACACTTATGGGCATCAATCACTTCAGTGAACACTTCTTGACTAATAAATAAATAATTATCATCTTACAATCCATGTTTTTAAATCCACATAATTTGAATATCTTGACATTGATGTCTCAAAAAATAACGCTAACAATACACGGAAGTAGTAACGAGAAGCAGAGGTCCCGGTAGTACACGCATTTCCTGGAAAACGCACACTACCAGATGTTTTGACTACATCGTTGCTTTCTGAGAAGGAAAACATCAGTTTTAACATGCTGTCTGTCAAAGACATACAAAATGCATAATGCAGGTGAGTATAAATTTGTTTTTCACTCACTGAAATTGAAACGGAATGATCGGGAAGCTCAGTGAAATACTTCTCACTTCATACAAAAATAAATAAATAAACACCAGTCAAACTGAAAAACTTTACAGTGTTAATGAACATTGTTCAACATGTTTGTTTCCTGATGGAAACAGGAAGTTGTATGTTATATTTTGATGGACATTTTCTATGCACCAACTACGCATTCTGATTCTGACAATTTTTTATTTATTTTTTAATATAGTTTTAATAATTTTCTATTCTTGACTGATCAGTATTTTGACAATTTTGGCAATAGATGAACTTTTAAATGAGTGATATTGAGTTGAATCCCTGTAGTCCAATTTGACTTTCATATCCTGATGTAATATATATTACTGAACTTGAAAGGTGATTTTGATAAAATGAAAGTTGTGATGTATTGTCAAGTATGGTGACCCATACTTGAAATTGGTGCTCTGCATTTAACACATCCAACTGCACAAACACAGCAGTGAATAGGCTGCCCACTGCATACACCCAGAGCAGTGGGCAGCCATTGCTCCAGCGCCCGGGGAGCAATTGGGGGTTCAGCACCTCAGTCATGGTATCGAAGGCAGAGAGAGTGCCGTTCATTCACAATCCCCACCTTCAATTCCTGCCGGTGCGAGAATCGAACCAGCAACCTTCAGGTTACAAGCCCAACTCCCTAACCATTAGGCCACGACTTCCCCAAAAACCACACTACTGTTTAGGCCACTACTGTTCATGCCATGAGGTCTGACCACTGAGCCACCGCCAAACACAGCCACTGCCAAACACAGCCACCGCCAAAAATGAAGTTTGTTGTTTAATTTAACTATAAAAGATGCATACATTTTCTACATAATTTGTGACTTTTAATTACCCCTTAGCAGACTTTGACTCGAAGAAGGTTGTTCCTCAAGTTTTTCAGTTTTACTTATAGTAAATTATTTTCTTGATTCATTTGGGAATGTTCAAGTCAGAGAGCAGTGTTGTGTGTACAAAGCATTCATATCATTTGTATACGTACAGAACGTTCAGTGGCTGAGAGGTAAATTCGTCACTGACTACAGAACATATTTTAAAAGTATGTGATTTTGGACAGAGCACTTTTTTGTGATTGATTGATGGATAGGTGAGTAGGCTGTTAATGTTGTCTGGGTAAATTAGGTTGGATTAGTATTTGCGTTTTCAACTAACTGTGAATTTGGTTGGTCAAATCACTAACCACTTTGGACCTTGTTTACACCTGTATTCAGTGCTGGCCATTTGAGATCGGATCACCCAAGATGAATATTAATACCAAGTGTAAACAAAGTCCAGATGACTCTACAAAATGCTCCTCTGTGAGGAGTGAATTAGCGCACATCTGGTTTCCCTGAACCAAATTTATAACTGATGTTGCTTACCAACTGAATTTATGACAAAGCGATAC
Source organism: Spinibarbus caldwelli (assembly GCA_039654775.1). NCBI lineage: Eukaryota > Metazoa > Chordata > Actinopteri > Cypriniformes > Cyprinidae > Spinibarbus > Spinibarbus caldwelli. The sequence continues at coordinate 28,795,580 of CM077222.1, read as the reverse complement.
TACATAAGCAACTGTGCTGTGAAGCTGCATTAAAGCTCTACCTTTTGGGACTTTTTTGTGCTCGAACTTTTAGCCAAAATATGTGTTTCTTTACAGTTTGTGTTGTCTACTTTTCATACTAGAAAAAAGTTACGACATGACTATTCAATAGTACAGTTTACAGACCCCGGTTTTCTCCCACCTCACGCACCCACTGACTCAAACACATAATTAATCATAAAGATCTGCTGTGTTTGACATTCATGTTCCCTGAGAAACCAAGGCTAGTTTGTGTCATTTGTTTCCAGAAGAGTTGTGTGGATGTGGAAATGCATGAATTTGACTCTTTCCTTGTGCATTATATTTATAATCTGGAAACTTTAGGTCAGAAATGTCTTTGTTTCTCTCTGCTTCTTGACTGGTGTGGACAGGATTTGATTCCAAGTCTGAAACATCCCTTCATTTTTCAATCAGATGTGAATAAACATTTGATTCCATTGGCACACGCAGAAGAATATTTTCTGTCCTATCAGACAGTCTTCGAGGCAGATGTTTTTTTGGAGAGTGCAGTCCTGGGTGGTTGTGTTGAAGTGCTGAAGTGAAGCCATGTTTTACTCACGCTACGGTACAACCCCCTTTAGAAAGTTGATATTCATTGTTTATCATTTGTTTGTGTATTTATATCTGTACATGTTTATTATGTGCGTTTGTGTGTATACTACGGGTGTAACGGTTTAAATTTCCCACGATTCCATTCGTATCTCAGTTTTGTGCTTCCAGTTTGGTTCAGTGAATACCTGGTGCATCATTTTAGAGCAACTGTTCCAGTTTTACTAAGCTTTTCAGCAAATTTCTCCAGGCTCTGGTACCATTTAGGACTAGCAACAACCAGGGCAGACCCTTATTTTTCACAGAACAACTTCAATTTATTGTGTTATTTTTTTAACTAATATTAATTCATTTTAACTTAAATGTAAAAAATATATATATTATTATTTTTTCGTCACTTTATTTATTAAAGCTTAAAAATCCCCAAGCCGGCAGTGTCTCTAACAAATTGTGCGTCATTATGACTAAGTTTGGCCAATGCATTATTTGTGTGCTCCAGAAATGTTGTTTGCAGGGAAAAAAACATTTACAGAGATTTGTTGCTATTATCTGCTGCTTTTTGAGGATTTTTGATGGTCCACCAATTCCACATGTGGAGAAGATTTCAGACATCTTGACATTGTGGAAGTCAATAATGATTTTAGTCCAAAAAAAAAACAAAAAACATTTCATTCTATGGTCCTCAGAGGGAACAATGAGCAAACAATTTTTCTGGTATTTTTAATGTATTATTGAGTCCTGTTAAATCAATGAATTGATGTCTTCTTTAATATGGGGTCTCTCTCCTCTTTTGATCATTGATCTTTCTGACCCTATCCGTAGAGAAGGATTTTTTTGTTTTAATCTGTCAGTTGACCTGAACAGATTTGGCAGTGGGATACATCAGACGGAACAGTCTGGTTTTCCACTTGAATGGAGAAAGGGTTAGAAGATTTAATGGTGGTCTGGTTGACTACATATTCGTTTGTTGACCCATCTAACGAGGTAGTCTAGACAAGAGCAACATCCCCCTATTATAGTAGTTATTCTTTGCAGAGTTACAAACAAGTTTAACTTTTCTGATTAGATATATATGAATTGTTTGCATTAAATTAAGTTATTAGTAAAGATCAACATTGTTATTTTGCTCGTACTTACTAGGTGATGAAGTGAGGGTCTGTCCATCACCAAGTAAATAAAAATATAAAAATGGTGGTTTTGCAAAACCAATACATATAGGTAATAGAGGTGTGCGATATATATCGTCTGCGATATCGTAATTGTTGTTTTAACGATGTGCAATTTGACAGTATCGAGTATTTTGCAAAAACTAAATAGAACACCCACGGAGTGCACGCTTACATTACATGATGAAGTCTAGACTAGGGCGCGTGCGCATTTAGTGTGTTCTTTCACTGCATGATTCAGTCTAATAAAATGCATTAAGAATGATCACAAAATTCAAGATATAGGGGCAGAAAATGCATATATACATCACATCGGTTAAAATCACATGAAGAGTGCTGTTTATTTTTTTAACAAAAATAAGCACGATTATAAATATATTGATTTTATACAACAGTTCAATAAACAGTAAGTTAATATTAAGAGACTTATGTTTTAGACACCATATTGCCTGTTTTTGCTCCATTTTGCCAACAAAAAAAATAATTCCAAACAGCTACAGCACTGTTTTGCATCTCTGAGCAACATGGCAATGTTGTTTCGTTCCTGAATGAATCAGCTGTTTAAATGATTCGGTTCAGTCGCAATGACTCACTTGTTAACAGTAACTTGCTGCCACCTGCTGGCGATTTTAGTTTCATATTCAAAGTATCTTTTCATTTTAAAATAATTTCAAATATCAGTATTCAATGTTATATGTTTAAAATATCAAAACATTATCCATTTGTAACTGTAGGTTAAAGCACTCCATGTCCCTCTGAGCTGCATTAAACAGTGTGTAAATCTAAATCTACATCTAAATGCCACTTCACATGCAACTTCTGCAAAGATTAATTTTGTTGATACTGGTTTAATTTGTTTAGTAACAGCCTAAATGTCTTATTATTCTAATTGACTGATTAAATGTAACAATTTGGTTCAAAAGATGCACACTTTTAGAAAAAAATGGCTTTATTAAAGGTAAAATTGCCCATAAAAGGTAAAAATGAATTTAAACTTATATGAAAAGAATAATTTCTATCACTGATGTGAACTGACCACACAGAATATGAAGAATATCAAAACCTGCAGCTGTCCACGGTAGTCAGATATCAGCACAATAACACATTCGGCAAAATATCGTCTAATTATCGTTATCGAAGAAATCCCAAAAAATTTTGAGATACCATTTTTTTTTCAATATCGCACACCCCTAATAGGTAATCATCTAAAAAAAAATCGGTAAATTAAAAAATGCATCCACCGTTGTATCACTTAAGATAGAATGATCTGTGAGTCTCTGAGTAATGCATAACAGTCAGGTTCACATTTGATGAAATACAGCATTCTTACCTTTAGCCACAGGATAAGCCAAGGGTGAGGAATATGAATTCTGGTTATGATCATATGACAGTTGACTGTTATATGGAATTAATTTAAAAAAAAATGGTCTTAAATAATAATGCATGCATGCAATTTTAATTTAGTATGGATCAACTCCTCTCCAGTAACTAAGGTCTCTTTATGAACCTTAACAATAATGTCAAAATGTGTTCACACTAATACTTTGTTACCTGTTATATAAGTTAATATTGCAATGCAGCAGATGTATATTATTATTATTATTAGTAGTAGTAGTAGTAGTAGTAGTAGTAGTAGTAGTAGTAGTATGGTAGTCCTCACTATTGCACTCCTGTTTTTTTAGGATGGGTGGCTTTGGTGTTATGAAGACCTGCTCAGTATCATCATCTCACAGGTCATATTTTTTAAATTCTCCAGATTTTGGAGAATGGTTTGATTGGTTTGATTGAACTATTTTATCAATGAGATCTACAGAGGTTTTCTAAAAGAGTGAAGTGAAGAAGGACATCAATTCATGTGCGGGGAAATGAAGTCAGGTTAAATCTTCATCTCTGTAACTGTAAGAGGATAAGACTCTTATTCACACAGATTTGTGCTCGATTTTAACCTTCTGACGTGATGCATGTTGATTTTTTTTTTTTTTTTTTTTCTTTTTTTAGATTATATCAGATTATTGGAAAAATGTAATCAAAGGTATGTAAATATGTTAGTAACATTCTTTTTTTAAAGAAACATTTTAGTCACATTGTGTTCATGTATTTGTTATTAATTTGCCTGGATCATACAGTGTTTTGGGCTTCATTTGCTTTTTATCTGATTTAAAATTTCAAACCAGGGATGTGCAGAGAGTTTCTCAGGGGTTTCTTTAGATCAAATTTACTATATACAGTGCCCTCCATAAGTATTGGAACAGTAAAGACAAAATTGCTTTCTCTGCTGTGGAGTCAAGACATTTGCAAATATGATTAAAAGATGTATATGAGACAAAGCTACAGAATGTCACATTTTATTATTAGGTCTTTCGACACATACATGTTTTACCAAATAAAAAGGACAGCACTTTTAGAGTTCATCCTACTATTTGATGTGAGCATAAGTATTGAAAGAGTTGAATTTAAGGCAGATGTAAAAGATTAAAAGCTAATATTTTGTTGCAGATCCCTTGCATGCAATCAGAGCAGTAAGTCTGCAACCCATAGACATAACCAAACTCTTGGTCTTATGCTATGAAATGCTTTTTCCCAGCCTTTAATGCAGCCAATTCCAACTGTTGCTTGTTTTGGGGAGTTTCTGCCTTTACTCTCCTCTTCAGCTGGTGAAATTAATGTTCAATCGGATTTAAATCTGGAGATTGATTTGGGCAATCTAAGACTTTAAATTTCTTTGCCCTGATAAACTCCTTGACTGAACTGGCAGGGTGTTTTGGGTCATTGTCCTGATCCAATATGAAGTGCTTTCTAATGAGTTTGGTGTCATTTTCTTGAATATTGGTAGCCAAGATGGTTTTGTACCATTCCAAATTCATTCTGCTACTGTCATCATAAATTAAGTCATCATTAAATTTGAGAGGTCCTGATCTAGACAGCCATACATGCCCATGCCATGACACCACCTCCACCAAGCTTTACAGATGAGGTTGTATGCTTAGGATAATTTGCAGTTCCCTTTTTTCTCCACACTTTTGCTTTTCAATCACTTAGATAAAGGTTAATCTTTGTCTCATTGGTCCATAAACTCAGTTCCAAAACTCTTCTGGATCACCTTTGTGCTTTTTTGCAAACTCTAATCTTGCCTTTCTATTTTTGGTGCTGATCAGAGGTTTGCATCTTGCTGTGTAGCTTCTGTAATTCTGTGTCAAAGTCTCCTGAGGATAGTAGATTGTCAGAGCATCACCCCAACTTTCTGGAGGTTGTTGGTGATTTTACAGACATGTATTTTAGGGTTCATTTTCACCGCTTTTATGATTTGTCTGTCATCAACTACTGTTGTTTTCTCAGCCGATCAGGTAGTTGTTGTTTGCTTGTGTCGCTAGTGGTTTCCAAACTCTTGATTTCTCCATGCGCTTTGTTTTTCCTATAGTTATAATTAACTTCCTCTTTTCTTTTAGCATCCAAATTGCTTGCTTTTCTATCAGAGTCAGCTTCCTCGTCTTCATCCTGGTTTGTGTGTGTCATCATTGAATGCAAGACTTAGAATGCAGAAGTATAACTGATAAGACACATTCCCTGCTTTTAATATCTGAAGAATTAATGCAACAGGACACAGCTGATCACTTAGAAAGACCTGCGAGGCAACTGTTCCAATACTTGTGCTCACATCAAATAGTGGGATGAACTCTAAAAGTGCTGTCCTTTTTATTTGGTAAAACATGTATGTGTCGAAAGACCTAATAATAAAATGTGACATTCTGTAGTTTTGTCTCATATTCATCTTTTAATCATATTTGCAAATGTCTTGACTCCACAGCAGAGAAAGCAAATTTGTCTTTACTTTTCCAATAATTATGGAGGGCACTGAATATATATATATATATATATGTGTGTGTGTGTGTGTGTGTGTGTGTGTGTGTGTGTGTGCGTATGTATAACTGTGCTCTGGCCCACCCCTTCCAACCGAGCCGGGGACGGCTACAAGAACCGTGCCCGAACGCATCAAACCAGGATTTGGGGGGTCAAATGTGCACAGGCATGGTTCAGATCGCCTAGTGTGAGTACACTGGTTACACTGATTGAACCAGCAGTGATCCAAAGTATCATCAGGTGTGGTCCTCAGAGAAGTGGTCTTTTGTGATAACTGACGAACGTTTGTGCTTTTTATATCCAACCCTTTTTCATGCTTCATTCATTTGTTGGCAATGAAAGGTGCTTGCAATGGTTTGTTCCCCATTTAGAACCTCAACAATACCACAAATCAATCCCAGTTACTTTATGAAAAGTAAAAAGTTAAATTGCATATCTTGCCGGAAATTATTGTTCAAGTGATTGTTTTTCTACCGTTTAATTCAAGAGCTGTTACTGTGATTTACTAGGAAGTTCAGTTTGATTTGATTGATTATTGTTGGATTTAGTTTTACATGATCTCATCAGGGGACTGAGAGGTTTCTAACTCTGGAACAGTGAGTCAGTGATTTTAAGTGTATCTTGATTTTTGCATCATTGTTCAGGTGCTTAGGAATAATGCATCAATGGTTGTGAGTGTACTGCAATAGTTTGAGTCATGTTTTGGTCAAGTTCCAGGCTGCTCAATGAGAACTTGTCATAGAAAGTTGCTTTACAAGAATTTTAAATTGTATTAATGTTATTTAATTTCATTTTGATCTGGTGGTTCAGATATTAGTGCAAAAATATAGACATACATATAACATAAATTAGAAAATTAGGGCTGGAAATTGAAACTAGATTCTAAAGTTTGTTAACAAAAAACTTGAGCATCTAATTAAAGAAAAACTTAATGGTCAAAAGAGTAGGGGTGGGAGAAAAAAAATCGATTCACCTAAATATTGCGATTCTTTTTAAAATTATTTAAAAATCTATTGGTTTACCTCAGAATCGATTTATAATTAATTATTTTACTTTTCCTAAGAGGTGGTAGGGAGAAGTTAGCGCTTTTTAATTTTACCAACAGAGGGCGAAATGTATAGGTGTGTTCGACTTAGCAGCACTGCGCAGGCAATCAGCGTATGACATCAAAGTACCGTGAGAGCATTTCGAAAGCATGCGGAGCCATCTGTTCTCTGTAGCTCTCACGGTGCTTTGATGTTATACAAAGATCGTTCTGCGTGCGCAGTGCCGCTGCATTAGATGATGTCGTATACGTTTCCGGAGCGAGAAAGCAAAACCATGACGGAGGCAGAGGATCAAACCTCTTCCAGAATTCTTTCTACACCTTCACGTTTTGAATCCCAACTGCTGGGAAAACATGACTAAACATGACTAAAACGGTATGCGAAGTAACATAGCACTTTGTTTTATTTCAAAAAGTATTTTTCCTACTCATTTTGTTGAACATTTGACCATTAAATTCATGTGCAAGTTCAGGGTTTTGGTACTTGAAAGTTTCATGCAAGGTACTTTAAATATACACTGTGTATGTGTATGCTTCTGAAATAAAAGTTCAGAAAGATGTGATGCATTGTTTTGTTAACATGACTCATCATATAGAGTCTCTTTTAAGGGTATATTCAAGTATTTTCCATTGTCTAGTATTTAATAAACAAATATCACAATAAATTGTAATATTGAATTGCAATAGTTATATAATCGCAATACTCAATTATCGCTATATATATTGATTCGGCACACATGTATCGGGATAGTATTGAATCGGCAGATTAGCGTATCATCCCAGCCCTACAAAAGAGCCAGTTAAAAGTTCAAAATGGAAAGATGTACAGGTGCATCTCAATAAATTAGAATGTGGTGGAAAAGTTCATTTATTTCAGTAATTCAACTCAAATAATAAATAAATTCAATGCACACAGACTGAAGTAGTTTAAGTCTTTGGTTCTTTTAATTGTGATGATTTTGGCTCACATTTAACAAAAACCCACCAATTCACTATCTCAACAAATTAGAATACTTCATAAGACCAATAAAAAAAAACATTTTTAGTGAATTGTTGGCCTTCTGGAAAGTATGTTCATTTACTGTATATGTACTCAATACTTGGTAGGGGCTCCTTTTGCTTTAATTACTGCCTCAATTCGGCATGGCATGGAGGTGATCAGTTTGTGGCACTGCTGAGGTGGTATGGAAGCCCAGGTTTCTTTGACAGTGGCCTTCAGCTCATCTGCATTTTTTGGTCTCTTGTTTCTCATTTTCCTCTTGACAATACCCCATAGATTCTCTATGGGGTTCAGGTCCGGTGAGTTTGCTGGCCAGTCAAGCACACCAACACCATGGTCATTTAACCAACTTTTGGTGCTTTTGGCAGTGTGGGCAGGTGCCAAATCCTGCTGGAAAATGAAATCAGCATCTTTAAAAAGCTGGTCAGCAGAAGGAAGCATGAAGTGCTCCAAAATTTCTTGGTAAACGGGTGCAGTGACTTTGGTTTTCAAAAAACACAATGGACCAACACCAGCAGATGACATTGCACCCCAAATCATCACAGACTGTGGAAACTTAACACTGGACTTCAAGCAACTTGGGCTATGAGCTTCACCACCCTTTCTCCAGACTCTAGGACCTTGGTTTCCAAATGAAATACAAAACTTGCTCTCATCTGAAAAGAGGACTTTGGACCACTGGGCAACAGTCCAGTTCTTCTTCTCCTTAGCCCAGGTAAGACGCCTCTGATGTTGTCTGTGGTTCAGGAGTGGCTTAACAAGAGGAATACGACAACTGTAGCCAAATTGTGTGGTGGCTCTTGATGCCTTGACCCCAGCCTCAGTCCATTCCTTGTGAAGTTCACCCAAATTCTTGAATCGATTTTGCTTGACAATCCTCATAAGGCTGCGGTTCTCTTGGTTGGTTGTGCATCTTTTTTTTCCACACTTTTTCCTTCCACTCAACTTTCTGTTAACATGCTTGGATACAGCACTCTGTGAACATCCAGCTTCTTTGGCAATGAATGTTTGTTGCTTACCCTCCTTGTGAAGGGTGTCAATGATTGTCTTCTGGACAACTGTCAGATCAGCAGTCTTCCCCATGATTGTGTAGCCTAGTGAACCAAACTGAGAGACCATTTTGAAGGCTCAGGAAACCTTTGCAGGTGTTTTGAGTTGATTAGCTGATTGGCATGGCACTATATTCTAATTTGTTGAGATAATGAATTGGTGGGTTTTTGTTAAATGTGAGCCAAAATCATCACAATTAAAAGAACCAAAGACTTAAACTACTTCAGTCTGTGTGCATTGAATTTATTTAATACACGAGTTTCACAATTTGAGTTAAATTACTGAAATAAATGAACTTTTCCACGACATTCTAATTTATTGAGATGCACCTGTATTTGTCCACTCAAGCACAAGAAGATTCAAAAAAGAACCGTTTAAATTCAGTGTTTAAAATCAATTAAAATCGATTAAAATTTTCAGATTGTTAAGGCTTCCAAAAGGTAGTGTAACAGTGTTGGCTGTGTAAATTATGTTGGCTTTCTCAATCCAGGATATTTGACACATTCAGCAGAAAATGCACTAGAATTTAGTTTGTTTATTTGAGATGAATGTGGTTTATATTTAAATTATATTGAGATAACATTCTTTTTTTGACTCTTCTTTTTAATGTTTTTTGTTGTTCTCAACCTCACGCTGCAGTGTAGATCAAGTCAATATTTGTTTTGATGCTGTTTTCTGTAGTAATTACCAAAGTTTTGATGGACTGTATCATCTGGATTACTCATTTTGATTCTTTCAAGTTCAGGATGTGGCATCCCCCTTAACCACCTATATACTGCTGCTACCACAGGAACAGGAAAGATTTGAGAGCTTCCTCAAAGTGCTTTCTCATTTGGCATTCATAATTACATTCTCGGCTTGTCTCCACTTTCCACAAGCCGCCAGAACATGCCTGGCTTGCGACCACTGTGTCTAGACTATGCGCTTTGCATCAACAAAACTTATTTTTTTTGGTAACACTTTCTATGAAGCCCATATTTATAATATATTATAATGGTATTCTTAAGGCATTATAATGAATGCATAATGCATTATAAAAAACCTTATAATATGTTATATCGTCTTATAAATAATCATAACAACAATTATAATACATTATAATGCTTACGCATTTGTGGTTATAACTTTTAAGATTATGATTATTTATAACACAATGAACACCGTATTAAATCTACTTTTACATTGATAATGAACTATATATCTTGACATTATTTAAAATCTGCATAGTATCTTACTACAGTACATCTTGTAAGTGGTTAGGTGTGGAGTGTTATTTGAGTGTTCCCTGTGAGACTAATATTAATTTTGATGTGAGCTAGTTAATACTTTCAACTGGAATTTTTTTTTTTTAAAAATGCAATATTTATGTTATGTTATATTTTATATTGATGGTCCCCTTAGTCTACTAACTATAAGCAACTTTGCAACTACATGTCAACTAACTCTCATTAGAGTATTAGTAGGCTTAGGTTAAGGTTAATGTAGGTAGAATGTTGACGTACTTGCAAAGTTACTTATAGTCAGTTTGTCTGTTTGGGAACCATCAAAATAAAGTGTTAGCATATATTTAGCAGACATACTACTAATACTCCACTGACTGCTAGTTGACATGTAGTTGCAGAGTTACTTATCAACAACTGTCTAAAGCATTGGTCTCAAACTCAGTTCCTGGAGGGCCACAGCTCTGCACAGTTTTGCTCCAACCCTAATCAAACACGCCTGATCCATCTAATCAAGGTCTTCAGTATTACTAGAAGCTTCCAAACAGGTGTGAGTTGGAGCTGGTTGGAGCTAAACTGCAGAGCTGTGGCCCTCCAGGAATTGAGTTTGAGACCACTGGTCTAAAGGGTACCATCAAAATAATCAAACTGATATTAAAATAAAAATAGTTCAAAGCAAATGTGTCATATTACACATTCATCTGATCTGATATCTGATCTTATGGCTGTTTGAGAGAAAAATATTATTACTATTATTATTACTATACTTATAAGTGGTCATTGATGGCTTTAAGTAAAGTAGCGTAAGAAAGATGGCAAGATATGAGACTTATAATACATTATAACTATGAGAAATTTAATCCATTGTAATTTAAGTGGATGCAACATGTTCACTGTGTGTTATAAATCATCATACTCTTAAAAGCTACAACCACTAATAAGTAAATATTATAATACATTAAAACTGTTCTTATGAATATTCATAAGACGATATAACATATTATAAGGTTTTTTATAATGCATTATGCATTCATTATAATGCCTTAAAAATACCCTTATAATGTATTATAAATATGGGCTTCATAGAAAGTGTTACCATTTTTTTTTTCTTTCTGAACAATGGAGGATTGGCAGAATGATTAATCCCATATTCTGTAATAAATAAACTGTGAGAAAAGGTTTGTGAGATGATGTAAGAAGGAAGGCTAAAGAGGTTAGAAGTGGTGCTTTTGAGTTCTGCTATCTTGCAGCCGTGTTTTAGGCATGTTTCATTTGATTATTGATGAAAAGGCCTTGTGAGAATCAGCATATTGGAGGTGCTTTTGCAAATATTTGGTCACATTATATCAAATATCATTAATGTAAAACCATTTTGAATTGATTTAAAACCTAAACCAAGCTACTTTTCCAACCTCACTTCCATCATGCCACAACCACATTTGGGGTGCTGTATCCTTTATGACAAAGAAACAGCTAATGCCACATGCATAGCTGGTATCCTAGCCTGGTCTGGCCAGTCTGTTGGCTGGTGGTTGAGTGATTTTGGGAACAACTGCAGCTGATCATTCTCGGAGTCCAACTAGTTAAAGACCAGGCAAGGAGACCAACCTAATCCAACTAAAACCATGTTAGGCTGCTTTAAGTGGGTTTTTTTCAACAGGGTTCTTAGTGGGTTATTTCAGGTGGCACTGACAAAGATTATCTGGATAAATTATTATGACTCAAATTGTGCATAATCTCCATTCAAGATTGTAACATATTAATATTATTGCAAAGTATGTGTTGAGAAAATCAAGCCACTGAGGAGAAATTAAAAATATAGTAGCCTAGTTCCAGCTTTTAATGTTTATGTAATTGCATGATTTTTTTTAAGGTTTGAATGTAAAGACTAGGTTAAATTGCATTTCTAAGATCACACTTCATTTTGTAAGTTTCTAAGAATTAATGAAATAAATAGTTTTGCAGTAGATTGCAAATAATTTCTGCAGTTTTTGGTGAAAATGCAGCGTCTTTCCTAAAATATGTTTGTTTGCATGCTCATACAGTATTACATTTACCACTCTATAACGTTTTCCATGGTCAGTTGAGGCCTGTTTTGGGCAGACCTCCTGCATGGTCATCATTGATCTGTGACGCTGTCAGGTACCATCAAGGCAAAGCATGTGCCATGTGACACATAAGGGCAGCTTGCCAAAAGCTAATTGACTCTGATCTGCGCTAATTGCAAACGTGAATCCTATAACAGAGCTTTGAGGAAGAGCCACCAGCACAGATGAAAGCGCCCGGCTTTGCTGTGTCAAGGGCCGACGACCAGTAATCGGTGCGTCCGGTGACCCGGGATGAACAAGGGCAGGGCTGTAGCTGCGTCTTTCTTGCCAGACCTGGTCCACTAATGTTCTTCCACCCAGACCTTTCTGACACCACTGTGTCCTTTACAGTGACCTAATAAGGCAGTCAACTGAGTGGCTTTACCTTGTGTCCTTTGAGCTGATAAAGGTCATATAGGAAACGTTTAAGTTCATTTTTATCTTTTAGGTGTTGTGTCTTTTTGCAGCCACTTATTATAAACTGTCCTGTACTATGACCAAAACTTTTAAATATTACTGTATTAATGTAAATATTTAATGCAATTTTATGCAACATTTTAGCTCTTTCAATTCAGGTGCAAACGCTTCTGTCTTTGTTTGTTGTGGCCCAGACATTATCTGAACTTGTCAATCAGCACTGACTATCACAGTTGCTATTTATAGCTATTTAACCGCTTACACAAGCCATAGACCTTGGCCAAGATGCCATATTTTTTAGGCAAATAATAATGAGGCTATGAGGCATAGTTCAGTCTGTCCAAAGAGTTTTACAGTCTTAAAGTTTTACACAATTCTCACAAAAAAAAAAAAAAAATGTTTTCTTGAGTTTTTTTCCTTTTGTCTACTAGAACACAGCCGTTCAATTTTGCATTTGCTTGATAATCAATACAAGTTTTGTTTTCGCCATTCTCAACTGAATATGGCATCTACCCTGACAAAAGTTCATAGCTGTTGATCATCCTGGAAAAGGTAAAAGTGTTGAATTAAAAATCATTGCAACAAAAAAGGCGAGATCTCTGAAAAGTGTTTTTGTCTTTTAGGGCTTAATGAAACGTCATTGAATTCTATAAACATCTTCATCTGTCTCATAGTTAAGTCTCTCCTGTGCTCCACGACGTCATATGGGAATTAATTGAGACTAGTGTTCATGACAAACAGATGCCAGCTCACCTACATTCAGCACTTGTGACCAGACACTCATGAAAGGATTAGTCCTCACTCTTCTAACATGACCTAGATTTTTAGCTAAGGTCGAAGCAAGGTACTTTCACATACATGATTATGTACAAGACCTCAAGTCAACTTATTCTAGGACTTAGCGCCTGCATGAGTCTGAGCTTGCCCATAAATCCAGATCATCAGTTTCTGATGTTACTCAGCCAAAAGATTGGTGTCAACAACAGTATTATCAGCATAAGGTAACTGCCAAGGCATAATATACATTGTGCCGTTTAAAGGGTTAATTTACCCAAAAATTAAAATTTACTGTTATTTACTCACTCTCAGGCCATCCAAGATGTAGGGGACTTTTTCTTCAGTCAAACAGTAAAGAAGATTTTTAGCTGAAACCATGGTCCTTGGTGATTGATAGAATCCAAGTCACTTTGTCCATCACTTTGAGAGTCAAAAAAATAAAAACATATCAGGCAATCCATAATTAATACCTAATTAATTTATATTAAACGGTAAGGAGGTTGAATTAACATTTTAGTAATTCATTGACAAACTAGTGCTTTTTTGCTTGCTTTCATTATTTTACAAAAGCGCAATGTTTTGTTGTTATTGTGAGTGCACACAAATAAACATAGAGTCTTTATAGATTCGAAAGCTGTATTACTCTTATCTGTATGACCAAAAATGACCAAAAAATCCACACTCCGTACAGACACTTGAACAGCACACATTTCTCTAGGTTAACATTAGATTGAGCGATCATGTAAAGTTGGTGCTACTAACATATTTAAGATGATAAGTCATATTTGAGGTTGATGAATGATAGGCGAGCATTTGGATGTCCTGCCCGATGTACAACCACATAGACCAGCCTTTAACGATCTGCAACCAAGCCTCTTCTGGTCGACTAACGGTTTGTCGACTATTAGGGGCAACCTTATTATGAAGTAAAAAGTCAGGTACATCTTGGATGATCTTGGCCTGAGGGTAGGGGTGTGTGATATGACGATTTTTGATCGTGGACGATAAAAATGTCTCCACGATCTGCTTGTGGAGAATTATCGTAGTATCGTGCTAAAGTGCACATTCTATCAGTTGCAGTTCTGACACCTCCGTATCAATATTACAGACAGGTGGTTAAGGAGCTGGCTGTCTGGTGCAGTCTTAACAACCTGGATCTCGAACACTGTGGAGATGATCGTGGACTTCAGGAGAAACCCCCCTGCTCTCCCCCCCACTCACCATCATGAACAGCACTGTGACTGCAGTGGAGACATTCAGGTTCCTGGGCACCATCATCTCTCAGGACCTGAAGTGGGACAATCACATAGAGTCCATTGTCAAAAAGACCCAGCAGAGGTTGTACTTCCTTCGCCAGCTGAGGAAGTTCAACCTGCCACAGGAGCTGCTGAAACAGTTCTACTCCGCCATCATTGAATCCGTCCTCTGCACTTCAATAACTGTCTGGTTCAGCTCAGCTACCAAATCTGACCTCAGAAGACTACGGAGTGTAGTCCGGACTGCTGAGCGAATCATTGGTACAACCCTCCCCACTCTCCAAGAACTGTACTTATCCAGAGTGAGCAAAAGGGCTGGCAAAATCATTCTGGACCCCTCACATCCAGCACACTCCCTCTTTGAACTGTTGCCATCTGGTCGACGCTACAGAGCTCTGAGCACCAGAACGACCAGGCACAGAAACAGTTTCTTCCCTCAGGCAATCCATCTCATGAACACTTGACGTTAAACGTGGAACACACAACACTATTATAAATTATTTATTCACCACACATACTTATTTTTTCATTTCAAATTTGCACATATCAGACCTGTACACCATAATTGTCTATATTATATATTGTGTTTTTGCTATTTGTACATTGCCTATTTGTATATTTGTATATTATTCTTTTATTATCTGTGTCCTGTCCTGTTGCTGTCTTTCTGTTGCACTGTAGAGCTTCTGTCACTAAAACAAATTCCTCGTATGTGTAAGCATACCTGGCCAATAAAGCTCATTCTGATTCTGATTCTGATATACTGTACAACGCCACATACATTCATATCAGTGTTAACTCAGCGGTACAGTTACTCTCACGGGACACTGCACTTATTTGCAATCACGAAAGTACATTATTTGCGTGTGTTTTAAAGCCTTGCCGGTTAAACGTTTCATTCACGCGCTGGTCTGACGTGCGCTTTTTCTGAGCCCGTGCACCTGAAGCGCGCGCACTAAAAAGCCTATCTAACAGCGCCTGATTACTCGACTAAGTTATCTTTTGCGCTAATACTGTCAAAACACACAAGGTTTATGTATAAACTCAGCTGGTTATGTCTAAAATGAAAGTAAACAGTTCAGACAAACGGATGTGTGCCTGTATGTTAGATGCGTGCAGGTCTTAAAGGGACAGAACTAAACATGCTGCCGACTGTCATTAAAGGGATAGTTCACCCTAAAATTTAATTTCTGTCATTATTTACTCACTCACATGTTGTCCCAAACCTGTATTAATTTCTTTCTTGTGCTGAACACAAAAGAAGATATTTTGAAGAACGTGGGTAACCAAACAGTTGCTGGTCCACATTGAATTTGATAGAAGGAAAAAAATAGAAAAAAAATTGCTGTGTACCAGCAACTGTTTGGTTTTCCACATTCTTCAAAATAGCATTTATGTTCAGCAGAAGAAAGAAACTCATTCAGGTTTAAAACTAATTTTGAGCAAGTAAATGGTGGTATAAATATAAAACACTATGACAGAATCGATAGACAGATGATAGAATTTTTATTCTTTAATGTTAAAACAAAAACAAAACAAAAAAACGCAAAGAGAAAAAAATAACTCGCTTCTCTTGACAGAAAAAAAAATAATACAGCTGCTTTAATAGAAATCAATCTATTTAGTGTTTTATTTTTGTATTTGTTCATTCAATTTCTTGAATGCTCCTGCTAAATATGCCTATTGTACCTGAAAATAAAGCACTGTTTGTTTTATTTGTATATTATTTGTATTTGTAATGTGTAACTTTGTTCTTATTTTTAATAACAAAGATAAAAATAATGACAAAGATTTTTTTTTTTTTTTTTTTTTTTTTTTTTTTTTTATATCTTCGTCCACTTTGGCCTAAATATCCACCGTTCTTTTTTATATTTTGTTACCTTGAAAGGCTTTGTCTTTATAACAGGGAAATTATTTTGGCTGGACTGCTCTGACAAAATAGTAAAACTAACATGACAAAGAATCGTGATAAAATTGTGATATTTCTAAAAAAATCGTGATATGATATTTTTGCCATGTCTCCCACCCCTACCTGAGGGTGATTAAATTTACAGCAAATTTTCAGGAACTATCCCTTTCAGTAAGTAGTAGAAAACAAAGAGATTATCCCAGGAGTGAGAAGGAATGCTCAGGTTGCAATGAAAGTTAAAGGCATGTGATACTCCTGGCTTCTTTAAGACAAGTGGCAGCATGGTCATTATCATTGAAGTGTAAGATTATATGCATTTTAAAAGAATTATTACTTGATATGCCAATTCATTCATTCATTTAAATAAATTATGCCTTTTCTGAAAAAGCCATTAAGTTAAGATAATTCAAAGTTCTCATTGTGGCAGACCAGTGAAGTGTTGAAGTGACAAGAAATGACTATGAAAGTCAAAATATTGTTATATTTCTACATCATTGAACTGGGGGGGGCGATCTAAAGATTTTATATCGTGATCGTTTTTGAAGATGTCTATGATCTACTTTTCAAGTGAATGAGTATAGATTGTGATCTGTTGTCCTTATAATTTTAAAACTACAGCAATGACTGCCTATTAGATGGCGTGTCTTTACTATGTGTCTTTCATGCGCTGTGACTTATTGAAAAACAGTTTAATGTGAGCTAGCAGTAGTAGTGTGATGAATTAAATTTTAGTTTCAGTTTCGATCTTAACAAACGATCGTTGAGCCGCTTGCCGTCCCTTTAGTTTAAAGTGGCTTAACGCCAGTGTCGGGCACATTACTTTAAAAAAGTAATTAATTATAGTTGCTAGTTACTTATCACAAATAGTAACTGAGTTAGGAACTGAGTTACATCATTATAAAAGTAACTAATTACCAGGGAAAGTAACTATTGCGTTACTTTAAAAAAAAGTTCAAATGTCAAATAACTTGGATGCCCCCAATAATTAAATATGTTAAATTAATGAAATGGACTCTAAATAGTATAAATTATTATTATAAAACATTGTACATTAATCTACACTATTTATCCACTGACACTTAGCATCAGTCAGTCAAGCATTATAATATGATATTATGATAATTTAGCATTATATGATGATAGAACTTTAGTAATTAGAATAACCAAGTATGAATGCATATTTGTCATGTTGACTGAACTTGGGACTGGCGGTGGTGCTTAAGATGTTGTTTGTCATTTAGTGTTTCAATAAAAAAGGGGAGAAAATTGATAAGATAAAACTACTACGAATTCTACTACTAATAACAATATAAAAAGCGCTAAGGATTAATGAGCTGCTGGGTTCATGAATATTAATCATGTAGTCTGCGTTCGCTCGAATTGATTTGCTGAAATCAAAACAGGGATGATAATAGGTGAGCGCCAGCCAATGAGATTGTCGTTTGCGCATTAGCTCGGCCCACTACCAGAGAACCCGGCAGTTCTTAAAAGCTGAAGAATTCCAAAGGAACTCCGTTATTTTGACAGGAAAATACAACAAAGAATATCGTTTATATGTAGTGCGTCAATTCTGCATGTTATGAAAGACTCTCTTGCGCTGTATCTTTCTTTGTGTGTGTGAGACAAAGCGACTGCGAGCTGTGTGCCTTCACACTAGAGTTTATGGTACGTCAAATACAGCTACACTGCACATCCATTCAGATGAACTGAAAAATAAAATTATAATAATATTATAATAAATTATAGTAATGCCACATTTTATTGTCAGTAACGGTAACGGCGTTGTAACGGGGGAAACAGTAATTTGTTTGATTACTTGTTACTGAAAAAAATAATGCCGTTAGTAACGCCATTTATTTATAACGCCGTTATTCCCATCACTGCTTAACGCCCAAATAAGTCAAATAATGTAATATGACTGTCGTAAAAGGCAGTCTACCACGGAACATGCTTTATTTTAAAAAGAGTTATTAAAAGTGCGTTATCTGCAAAAGAGCCTGTTCCTCAGTGTTAGATCTGTGCATGCTGCTTTAAATGACAGCAGCCTAATTAAACTCTTGCTGTCTGTGTCATTAATGTTAACCAAACAACAAAAGACAGAGAAAATCACTCACTGCTCTTGACTGAATCACTTTAGAACTTTAATAAGAAAACATATATTCAATTCATTACAGTGATGCAGCCTTTTTAAAGTTTAACTCAGGTTTTAATGACCATTTTGACAACTGATTCTTTAATGCAATACTGGGTTTTTTTTAAGTGCCCCTATTATGGGTAATGAAAGGTTCATATTTTGGTTTTGGTAGTCCGCAACAACAGGTTGACATGCATGCAAGGTCAAAAAAACTCTTTCATTGTCTTATAATATGCATTTATTTTTACCTTACTTGCTCAATGACTCCCAAACGATTCGCTCAACAATTCATTTTTCCAGACCCTCCTTTGTGTGACGCTAATCTGCGGTGATTGATCCGACAGGTCTCATTTTCATTTCATCATGCCTGTAATGCCTGATAAAGTAGCATTTGTGAGCGCAGTGCTGTTTTGTGTACAGCGTTACTGGGGAAAACGCTATTTTTACAACTCCAAAAGCGGCACCTAGTGGCCAAGAATGAATTTGCATTTTCATTCAGACCAACGAAAAGACCAACAAGTGGGTGGGAAAAATGCTAATATTTCATGTTGACATCAACATGAAACGGCTTGGGATTTGTTTTAAAAACGACTCGTTTCAATGATTCAGAGTCGACTCTTTCTTTTGAGACGCAATAACTTTATACACGGTTCACTTTCAGATTTAAAACTTTGGAGGATGTTTTCATTCACTTAGAGCTGTGTTACATGCTGCATGAAAGGTAATTTTCAAAAATCCATAATAAGGGCACTTTAAACTATGCTAATAATTATAGGCTTGTTCCAGTCTGGATATTCTCGAAAGTACCGGTACATCTCAAAATTGGGAAGATTGCGATCCAGATTGTGGATCATGATTTGGCATTATAAGATTGTGATATGATATTTTGGGAAGATCACCCACCCCTTCATTAAACATAAAGGTGCTGTCATATTAGCAAAAATTTCACAAGCAAAAAGGTTTCTATTGTCAATACTGTTGCGATGTATGAAGAACAGTGAACATTCAAGTCACTTAAAAACCAAACCATTTTGTTGTTGTTGTTGTTGTTGTTTGGCAACGTGGCAAATCTGTGCGACCAAATTAAATCCGTTAAGAAATCTGCATGGGGAAATCTTTCACCTTCACACAAAATTCCAGATTCTGTAGATTCATATAGAAATGAACTGGATTACACCAACAGACAGCAGTGAATGTGACCGCAGTCTATCACTGTCAGTCCACAATACATTTTACAATCAACAGTATCCAAGGCAGACATAGGAATTGATGCTTTGATTGATATGTTTCATGCCTCTCGACATGAAAGTTTTTAAGACTATGTTGAGTTAAAAAAAGAACGGTTGAATCCCGTTATGTGTCGTTATATGTGGGTCATGGATAACTTTTTTTTTTACATTGTTTTTTTTTCTCAAAATTTTAATAAATAAATAAACTTGTAAACTGACAGCCAAACTTTAGACTGTTCTCATGAGTTCAAGTGGCATGGGTGGTTGAACTATAGTAGTGCTGAGATTGGGAAACATTAAAAGGGTTAACTGTGAAGGTGTAATGAATGTTCAAATTCTTGGCAAAGCCCTTTTTCGTAGGTGTAGCTACATGAACATGTAAACTGTCTGAGTTTTGTAGACACGGCCGCAGGGCAGGAGGAATTACACTGTCATGCAGAGGATATAGAGGTGCTGTGATAGTCAGTCTGTCACATATTTGAAAAGCTTCCAGGTGGAAATAGGTATGCTATGTGTGGGATAGAGAAGGTAATCGCCTCACAGAAAACACAGACCTGTAATATAAACAATCTGATTTCTGGAAAATGCCTTTAACAGACTACATGGATTTTTATGCTTTCACGAGTAGTTGCTTAACTGATTGACTGCATGCTGAAGAACAGGCTGTGAACTTTTCCAGCAATCTAGTTTCAATGGTGCTCATTCATCAAATGTCTTAGTAAATTTGTAGACACACATGCACACAAAAAGAAAACAGTCAAATGAAATAAAGCAGGCTCTGCATCACGCTAGTATAATGGAGCAAAAAATGAAGCAAATCAGTGGACAAATTCACTAAGGCCAACAATTAATTTCAGTAAGCCGGATATTCATAGTCCGTAATCTCAGACTCACATGAAAAATTTCCAAGAACTATTTGATTTTTCTGAATGAAATTACACTTGACTTTTGTAAGAGACTACCCATTTACTAACTCAATGGGGAAAAGTGATGTTAAAAGTTTAGCTACATGTGAGTCATGTCATGAACTGAACTGGTTATTTTCAAACAAAATATCAGCAATATCATAGGATGATTGGACTGCGTTTGTTCATGATGATTTAGTATTTCCTCTGCTATTTCCAAGAAACCATATGTGTTTTTTGCTGCTATAAAGTAACCATACAAACACACACATAGTTGGCAAGTTTTGGAATCAGACCAGATTTGCTCTTTCTATATTCCATGTCTAATGTTGATACATTGCAGTTATACTAAATCTGTTTTGGGCTAATCTCTCTACTTTTTCTTTTTTAGACGTTAGGCTTTTGGAATATTTACCATTACTATTTCAAAATTTCTGTTACAAATCAGGAGCAAATTAGATCCACATTAGGGGTGTGCGATATGACGATTTTTGATCGTGGATGATAAAAATGTCTCCACGATCTGCTTTTGGAGAAATATCGTAGTATCATGCTATTCTTTCAGTTGCAGTTCTGGCGCCACCGTATCAATATACCGTGCAACGTCAAATACATTCACATCAGTGTTAACTCAGCGGTACAGTTACTCTCACGGGACACTGCACTTATTTGCAATCACAAAATTACATTATTTGCATGTGTTTTAAAGCCTTGCCGGTTACACGTTTCATTCACGCGCTGGTCTGACGTGCGCTTTTTCTGAGCCCGTACACCTGAAGCATGCACTAAAAAGCCTGTCTAACAGCGCCTGATTACTGAACTAAGTTATCTTTTGCGCTAATATTGTCAAAACACACAAGGTTTATGTATAGACTCAGCTGGTTATGTCTAAAATGAAAGTAAACAGTTCAGACAAACGGATGCGTGCCTGTATATTAGATGTGTGCAGGTCTTAAAGGGACAGAACTAAACATGCTGCCGACTGTTATTAAAGGGATAGTTCACCCTAAAATTTAATTTTTGTCATTATTTACTCACTCACATGTTGTCCCAAACCTATATTAATTTCTTTCTTGTGTTCAACACAAAAGAAGATATTTTGAAGAATGTGGGTAACCAAACAGTTCCTGGTCCACACTGAATTTGATAGAAGGAAAAAAATACTGTGGAAGTCACTGTGGACAGCAACTGTTTGGTTACCCACATTCTTCAAAATAACATTTATGTTCAGCAGAAGAAAGAAACTCATTCAGGTTTAAAACTAATTTTCAGTGAGTAAATGGTGGTATAAATATAAAACACTATGACAGAATCGACAGACAAATGACAGAATTTTTATTCTTTAATGTTAAAACAAAAAATCGCAAAGAAAAAAAAATAACTCGCTACTCTTGACAGAAAAAAATAATACAGCTGCTTTAATAGGAATCAATCTATATAGTGTTTTATTTTTGTATTTGGTCATTCAATTTCTTGAATGCTCCTGCTAAATATGCCTATTGTACCTGAAAATAAAGCACTGTTTGTTTTATTTGTATATTATGTGCATTTGTAATGTGTATCTTTGTTCTTATTTTTAATAACAAAGATAAAATAATGACAAAGATTTTTTATCTTTGTCCACTTTGGCCTTAATATCCACCATTCTTTTTTATATTTTGTTACCTTGAAAGGCTTTGTCTTTATAACAGGGAAATTATTTTGGCTGCACTGCTCAGACAAAATAGTAAAACTAACATGACAAAGAATCGTGATAAAATCGTGAAATTGTGATATTTCTAAAAAAAAATTGTGATATGATATTTTTGCTATATCACCCACCCCTAATCCACATCTATGCAATTACTTAGCAGCCCCAAAATAATGCAGACTTCCCAAATGATCCCTAGCAATGCTTGAGTGATTTAATCTTTGTGAGCAATAACATTTACCAGCAGGGGCAAACAGGCCCATGCCAACCCCTTGTTGTGTACCAAGTCAGTCAAACCATTTTCTATTTATAACCTTAAAGATGTGGAGGAATGTAGATTACTCCAGTGTGAGAAGATAATACTTCAGTGCCAATGAAAATGAATGACTGGGGCAGGTGGGACACATTCACCGCAAAGATAAGTAGATAAGAGAGGACACAGCAGTTTCTGTTATTCAGCTCTGTTTGTTTGTTTCTCTTTGCCCATCTTTTGTCACCATACACTCTTTAGGCTTCACACTCCCCTGTCTTTCTGCTGCCTTTTTGGACTGTTATCTCTGCTTTGATGAAAACCTGCTATTGATGCTTACGTCTCTCATGCAGGAGACAGGAAACACGGAGAAGATCCTGACTGCTGTTCAGAGGGAATTAGAAACCTCTGACCTCGTCTTAACGCTCATTTTCATAATGTGTTTTTCATGAGTGGCAAAAGGGTAATGTATGTGTTGTGTGAGATTTTGGTGGATCATTGAAGTCAAAGAGTCTGTGTATGCATTGTCAACGCCTCATTGCACAGCAGCCCTCTCTTTCCTTTTGTAAATTGGCAGACAGAAGAGCCATTTATTAGAAAACATCGTATTAAGCTCTCCAATTGCTTTTATATCAAGTGAAAGTGAACTTTAAGTAAAGGGGGAATTTACAGCTGGCAAGATAAAACTTGGCTGTCTATGAAGTAGAACCTCAAAACTTTCTCTTTTTTTTTTTTTTTTTTTTGATACCACTGATCATGGCTAGGAATAAAAAAATGCAGATGTTTGATATAAATTTTTAACAAAAGTCCTGGAGCTGTCAAAAATTTGCCAAATGCTGCAAGATGATGCATTTTGGATCATCCAGCAGATTTTGCTGACAGTTAAACTGGGTGCAGGTAACACAAAGAAAAATATGCTACCAACATTGTAATAATAAAAAACTGGTGGAAAATCTTTGTACTGATGATTTAAATGTAATACTTACTAACAATGCTAATTTTAAGGAAAACATGCAATTAAAAGCCAGGATGGATGTGACAAAGTAATATTGTTATTAGTATACATTGATCATAGGCTCTCTTCCAGCCACTTTGGTGGCACTTTCCTTGATCACCCCCACGCCATAGCCTTTCACCCCCATGCCATTTTTTTTTTTTTTTTTTTTTTGGACTGAGACACTATTATGTTTAAGAATCTATGGCCCTTAGCTGTGGAAACAGAGCCTGGGAGGACTAACAGAGAGGCATGGAATGCTTCAGGCGAGTAGAGAGCATTAAAAGTATGTCATCTTTGTTGTCTGGTACATTACCTCTGAATGAGGCCCATGGGAGTCTGGGGGCACACAGAGGATGCACTCTGCCCTCAGGGACACAAAAGGCCGACATGGTCCTCCACTTCTGTACTCGCACACTCAGTGTCTTCACCTCTGTTTTTGGTTGCTCTCTTTCTCACCAAAGCACAGAGCAAACTTTACTTATGTAGGCAACTTGAACTTCCTGACTCCTGTCTTATATGTTAGGGGTGATGAAGTAATTACATCCTTATGAGGGGGTCTGCTTCTCTTAAATGTGTTCACGCTTGTCTAGGGGGGTTGTGGAGTTTATTCAGTGTCAAAACTGAATTCATTGCCTTCATTTGATCACTACATCAGTCTGTGCATGGTTTTATAACAAAATAAACAATTAATATATAATACTATATATATTTATTAGTTGTAATAAAGACATAATACATTTATTTATATATATATATATATATATATATATATAGGGCTGTCAATCGATTAAAACATTTGGTCGCGATTAATCGCATGAGTTAACTCACGATTAATCGCAATTTAATCACACATTTTTATCTGTTCTAAATGTACCTTAAATTAATACTTCTCATGTTTTAAATACTCTAATCAACATGGGCAATGACAAATATGGATGCTTTATGCAATATATGTTTATTATTAATGAAACCATAGTTAACAGAGCCTGAAGACTAGACATGTTTCAAAGATCATAGATGTGTTTCAAAGAACTTGCTCATGTCTTTTAGACACATGAAAAAAGAAATACCAGGTTCCCATTACTTCTCTTTCTTTGCACTAAGCAATTTACTTACACAAACCTGTTTACATTTCCGCATGACAGGGCATCTCACTTCTTGTGAACATGCAAAATGTACATTTATTATTTATTATTACATTTGTTTGCCTCTCTGTGCCCACATACTGTATTTTGATGCAGCTAAATTCTCAATAAAACTGTTTTCATTGATATATTTTACTGTTTCTGTTGTCAGACAACGGATTGAATATGAAATAGTGACTGAAACGCGACCCATAGGACTAAATAACTAGCTCTCCCTTCCAAGATGTTAATCTGCACAAAAATCCTGATTTATAATCCAGCCATCGTCTGATAAAATCAAATAGGCTATACATAAGATAAAGACAATAGCTGTGCTGTGATTTCTGCTATACTTGCATGTTAAATTAGAGAAGCAACATAATATCTGCTTTAACTGAAAGCGCTGTTCCTCTCATCCACGCGCTGAACAGAGCAAATGTGGAGGGAGAGAGAAAGAGGTGTGTTTTGCAGCGGGAAGAGAGACCTCGTGCTCGCGTGGCAGTACCGGCGACTCTCAGAAACTAAATAATGTTTGGGCAAACCCTATAAAGATTGGTCGCTAGGCGCTTTTTGAAAAAAACAAAACAAAACAAAAAAGTTGCTAAAGTGGTCTGAAAAGTCGCTAAGTTGGCAACACTGTCAGCATCTCCATCCATTTCCATTTCTCCAACTATAGTAGTATGGGTTAGGCCACGGGTCAGACAGAAAATGCGTGCTGCGTTAATCGCGCATTAATAAAATTAGTACCGTTAAAATGAATTTGCGTTAACGCGTTATTAACTAATATGCTGATTTGCTGCTCAAGAATCATTTCTTATTATTATCAATGTTGAAAACAGTTGTGCTGCATAATATTTTTTATGATACAGTTTTTTCAAAATTCTTCAAAATAAGTAGACCATTATAAATGTGTATTATTGTAACTTTTGTGACATCAATTTTATGCATCCTTGCTGAATAAAAGTATACTTAAAATTATAATATTTATATTATTTTGTATTCATTCATTCAGTCATTCTGAAGTGACCCATCCTTAAATAATATAAATATAATAATATAATTTAAATTGTTATAAATTATAGAGCATTTCATTAGCTTTTGATTGTTCATTATAAGGTTACACTTGCCCCTTTTATATTTACAAATCAGGTATCACACATTATTTAAGGATTAACCAAAACTGCGCCTCAGGCTTATGACGATTTGAGAGAAACACTGACATTAAACCTGATAAATGATTTCAGCTTATAAACACTAATCACTATTCTGTGTAGGTGGTTTGGAAATCCTAATTTCTCTTTTTTTGTGACGTGTTTGTTATGAAAAATAAGAGCCATAGTTTTGGATTTGGGCAATACTGTAGCATTTCATTTGCTTGCAAAAGTGATATATATTCTGCATAGCTGTCGCCTTTCTCTTACTTTCCTGTATTTTTGTAATGGCATTTGTATAATTATCCTGGGCTAGTTTGATCCAGTAAAACTAAACAGGAAGACAAATCCCTCCCCCTCAACACCCCCGACCTCTTGAGGTTGTCATCAGTACAAGAGCAATGTAATACACCCTAGTAATGGCTTGGCCCCTTTCTGAAGTGTTGTCGAAGCAAGGCAGTCTGTCACCCTCTTAGTAACCCCTTAAGTTCCTGCTCATGTCAGTGAGTAAACATTGAGATGCACTGGCAATGTGATCTGAGCACTTCACTTCCAGAATTAAGCCACAGCGTTCTAGAGTGGCATTGCCCAGGAAATGTGTCTGGGCTTGTCCTGACAACTAGACTTTTCCATGTTGGAAACATCCATATTATATATATGATACATTACATATTATAAAAGGGCCAGGTTTCAGCATCAGACTCAACACTCCTTTTGGCTTTGGGACAAATGTATGTGTTAATCTCGTAAGCATAGTAGCCCTATAACAGTGCCGTATTATATAAAAAAATTAGTTTCATACAAAAAGAAATGTATGGAATAGTAATAGGCTAATTTTATTGTTTAATCAATTACATAAAAAAAAACAATAACATTGTGAAATGTTAAATGTATATATAAAATTATTTAATATATTAAATTGAAATAAATATAACATTTAAAAGAACTATTTTCTATTTGAACATGTTTTAAAATGTAATTGAATATATGACTATATAATTGATTGATTGTACAGATCTTTCTTGGAAAGGGTTTAAAGAATTTTTTCATGCTTGTTCAGTGAACCATAAGCAATTACTGAACAAGCACCTTTAACAGACATTAAAGTTTTCAGTAAATGCATTTTTTAATTATTGCCTAGATATTTCTAACCTTCTTACTCCTGTGGGGTTTTTTTTTTTTTTTTGTATTTCTGTCTGACCTTCATATGTCATTTACTTTTAAAGAACTCATATAATAAAGGATCAAGTTTTTCCCAATAATTTCAAACAAAAGAGTAATTTGTACTCAGATGTCTTTCTTTCTTTCTTTCTTTCTTTCTTTCTTTCTTGCTTTCTTGCATGCCTTGCTCGTTTTGGTTTGCTGTTATAAGTGTTTGCTTTAACACTTCCTTGATCAGGGGAGGTGTTAAATAATTGTTCTAATAATAATTGTTTATAATAACTTTTCATTATTTGAAATAAAATACATATATTAAATTACCTTTTTTGCTGACTCTGAAAAACACCAGAAGAAAGATGTCCAGGGGGTGCCTGATCTGCTGCGTGAACATGCTATAATCCTGCTGCAGGGAAGCATGATGACTGTAAGACAATAATTCATGTACAGTAAGTAACAGACAGAAATGCATGCATTGTAGTGTATAATGTATTGTGAACTAGTCAGGCTTAAATATAATACTAAAATTAAATCAGTTTTCTTGGGTTTGGTTGTCAGTGCATGCACTTTCTAATAAAATGTATACCTTGCATGCATTAAAGTTAAAACATCTTCATACTCGAGGAAAAACCATCACTGAACTGCTGTTGACTTAGTGAAGTTGCAATGATTACCAGTAACGTCTGAAATAGCATCAACTTCAGCTGTTCAAAGAACAGCAGAGGATAACATATAGCCGTATCTTTAGATGTGGTCACATCATTACCCGGATCCAACTAGGTTATCTTTGAAAAATCATCACCTGCAAATTGAGACAAATTTTTGTTTAACAGAAGGATCAGTCTTTCATCTCAACTACACAGTGAGTTGTTTAAAACATTGTTAGCATCCTTAAGTGATGTGTTGAGTGGTGGAAACACATTGTCATTTGCTTCAGTCTGACAGCTCTTTCAATGATGTAGCCACATCCTTTTAAAAGTAATGGTATCCTGCGCTTTGAAACCTTTCTACTGTAAATGTCTCTAATCCATCGAGACAAAGGTCTTGATCTCATTTCTTTCTCTGAAAGACTGTTGGTTGAAAAGCTAATACATCAACCCACCTCTGCCATAGCCTGTGTGGTTACGTCAATGCCAGATATCCAAAGCAGATGCCAGTAAACAAGCGCTATTAGTAAGCCTGGCTCTGGGCGCATACTTGATTACATGGTTGAATCTGACGATGACTTTAGTAAGATAAATAGATGCCTGGGGGCCCACACCTGAATTCCTGTACAACAACTTTTACAAACACACATACCTCAGAAGAGTTATGTATTGTAGAGCAATGTTTGGAAGTCCCGCTAGAACTATTGCAAGGTTTATTCTTCAAATCATTCATGGACATCTGAAACTCTTGCGCTGAAGATGCTTCTTGCATTCACATATGATGGCTAAAAATGCATGCATTTGGACCCATTGCTTTGCTAATCGAGTCTTGACTTAGCATCAGATGGTGGTTAGTCCTCGTTTCTGCTCCCAGATCGCTCGTAGCAGGGTTTCTCTCACTAGTGAGTGTGTAGGTAGCAGGAAATGGAAATTCCAAAGCGATTATAAATGAGGGGAAATCTTTGTTGCTCGGCTCCACTTTCATATAGTGATTCAGTTTGTTTGTTGCTTGGTGGCACTCAAAGCTTGATGCTTTGGTTTCTTTTGACCTTGTTTGGCGGGGCCGGTTTTTTCTGAAACGTAAGTTATTCAATATTATCTTTGTTTATTGAACTGTTGTATAGATCAGTATCACATTCATAGTCATGCTGTTGGTCACTTTAACTATGTGAGTTTACTTTTTGAAATAGAAGAACCTGCTTTATATGAAGTACGCAGCTTTGTGGCTATATCTTATTGCTGTCAAATTAAAAATAAATGGTAGTTGTTTTTGTACACTTCACAGACTGTCACAAATATTACAAGTCAAACATTACTTGTTATTAATATTAATAATATAAGTTGTAGTGTGAGGTTAAATGACAGCAAAGATGTTACTGTAGTTGTGAGCAAAGTGTGGTTATGTATATGGAAAAGTTAGTTTAGGATTCATACAGGTTTATCAGAAATTTCTTGTTTCCTTTCTGTTGTTTTTTATTCATCCAATTTCCAGTTGTGTTTGTTTGGGTATGTCCAACATGGCATTAGCCACTTAAGTTAATGTAAGTAGCCACAAGTAATAATAATCATACTGTCATTTTCCATCATTCATGATTTAATGACTAACAATTTACTCATTAAAGGAAGGAAGGAAGGAAGAAAGAAAAAAATAACATCTTTGAGCCAAATGCAGGGTTATTAGCTAAGCAGCTCTCATTAGGGTCTTAAATATCATGTGGATTTATAAAAAAAAAAAAATGTTGCTGATTATTTGCGACAAAGAGTATTGGGTCATTCTGTGTCAACTCAACCAGAGGTCTCCGGCTCAAATTTTAGATTTTGCTAATATTTTTGATGAAGAAAGGTAAACGTTTAGTGATGAAAGCCAAAATATTAAATGTCATGGATGAATATTTTCTGAGTAATGCACATTTTTGTAGAGGGGGGTCAAAATGGCAATTTTCATCTGAGATTCAGAGCCAAATTACAGGGGGGTAAAAATGACATAGCATTGATAGCAAAATCAAAAATTTCAGCTGGGGATGTTTCTAAAATTTGGTTGATTTGACACGGAATGACCCTGTTGTTTATTTGTTTTAATTAGTGACTGCAAGGTACAACTCGAATTCCGGAAATGTTGGGACCTTTTTATAAATTTGAATAAAATGAAAACTGAAAGAATTTAAAATCACATGACCCAATATTTTATTCACAATAGAACATAGATAACATAACAAATGTTTAAACTGAGAAATTGTACAATTTTATGCACAAAATGAGCTCATTTCAAATTTGATGCCTTTGAGGTCTCAAAATAGTTGGGACAGGGGCATGTTTACCATGGTGTAGCATCTCCTCTTTTTTTCAAAACAGTTTGAAGACGTCTGGGAATCGAGGTTATGCGTTTCTGGAGTTTTGGTGTTGGAATTTGGTCCCATTCTTACCTGATATATAGGTTTACAGCTGGTGAAGAGTTTGTGGTCGTCTTTGAAGTATTTTTCATTTAATGATGCGCCAGATGTTCTCTATAGGTGAAAGATCTGGACTGCAGGCAGGCCAATTCAGCACCGGACTCTTCTACTACGAAGCCATGCTGTTGTAATAGCTGCAGTATGTGGTTTTGCATTGTCCTGCTGAAATACACAAGGCCTTCCCTGAAATAGATGTTGTCTGGAGGGGAGCATATGTTGCTCTAAAACCTTTATATACCTTTCAGCATTCATAGTGCCTTCCAAAACATGCAAGCTGTCCATACCGTATGCACTTATGCACCCCCATACCATCAGAGATGCTGGCTTTTGAACTGAACGCTGATAACATGCTGGAAGGTCTCCCTCCTCTTTAGCCCGGAAGACACGGCGTCTGTGATTTCCAACAAGAATGTCAAATTTGGACTCGTCTGACCATAGAACAGTCCATTTTAAATGAGCCTTGGCCCACAGGACATGACGGGGCTTCTGGACCATGTTCACATATGGCTTCCTTTTTGCATGATAGAGATTTAGTTGGCATCTGGAGATGGCACGGAGGATTGTGTTTACCGACAGTGGTTTCTGGAAGTATTCCTGGGCCCATTTAGTAATGTCAATGACAGAATCATGCAGATGAGTGATGCAGTGTCGTCTGAGGGCCCGAAGACCACGGGCATCCAGCAGAGGTCTTCAGCCTTGTCCCTTAAGCACAGAGATTTCTCCAGTTTCTCTGAATCTTTTGATGTTATGCACTGTAGATGATGAGATTTGCAAAGTCTTTGCAATCTGATGTTGAGGAACGTTGTTTTTAAAGTATTCCACAATCTTTTTACGCACTCTTTCACAGAATGGAGAGCCTCTGCCCATCTTTACTTCTGAGAGACTCTGCCTCTCTAAGACATCCCTTTTATAGCTAATCATGTTACAAACCTGATGTCAATTAACTTAATTAGTTGCTAGATGTTCTCCCAGCTGAATCTTTTAAAAATGTCTTGCTCTTTCAGCCCTTTGTTGCCCCCGTGCCAACTTTTTTGAGACCTGTAGCAAGCATCAAATTGAAATGAGCTCATTTAGTGGATAAAAGTATAAAATTTCTCAGTTTAAACATTTGTTATTTTCTCTATGTTCTATTGTGAATAAAATATTGGCTCGTGATTTGAAAGTCTATTAGTTTTCATTTTATTCAAATTTAAAAAACGTCCTAACATTTCCAAAATTCGGGTTGTAGTTTGTCCTTTAGTATGGGCTTTATTTTTTTCTTTTGAAGTTGATTGTTCTAGTTGGAACAGAGCCTCACCTCAGCCTGAACAAAATGTCCTAAACAGAAGTCCCTCTTCTTGTCAATTAAGACTTGTACAAGTAGAGTTTATCTTCTTACTAGGGGTGTGCGATATGACGATTTTTGATTGTGGATGATAAAAATGTCTCCACGATCAGCTTTTGAAGAAATATTGTAGTATCGCGCTACAGCGCACACTCTATCAATTACAGTTCTGGCGCCGCCGTATCAATATACTGTACAGCGCGACATACATTCACATCAGTGTTAACTCAGCGGTAGAGTTACACTCACGGAACACTGCACTTATTCGCAATCACAAAAGTACATAATTTGTGTGTTTTAAAGGTGCCATAGAATGGAAAATTGTATTTATCTTGGCATACATGGAAATGTACATGGAAATGACATACCGTGAGCCTCAAACACCATTGTTTCCTCCTTCTATGGGGGAAGTCGTGGCCTAATGGTTAGAGAGTTGGGCTAGTAACCTGAAGGTTGCCGGTTCGATTCTCACACCGGCAGGAATTGAAGGTGGGGATTGTGAATGAACAGCACTCTCTCTGCCTTCGATACCATGACTGAGGTGCCCCTGAGCAAGGCACCGAACCCCCAATTGCTCCCCGGGCGCTGGAGCAATGGCTGCCCACTGCTCCGGGTGTGTGTTCACGGTGTGTGTGTGTGCGTGTGTTCACTATTCACTGCTGTGTGTGTGCACTTGGATGGGTTAAATGCAGAGCACCAATTTCGAGTATGGGTCACCGTACTTGACAATACGTCACGACTTTCTTATGTAAATCTCGTGGAAGCAAAAGACCACTGAAAAACAGGCAAATCAGAACATAACACCGACTGTGACGTAACAGTCGGGATCATTAATAGTTATATCATTTGCATATACGCGCCCATGTTCTAGGCCAGCCGCCAGCTGAACCATCAGAAGTTCTGCAGGTATTATGAAGAAACAAGCGAGGACAACAGCGAAAATGGCAGATCATGGAAATAAATGTTATGTTCCAGGCTGTGCAGGGGATGTGAAGTGCAGGGATGGGTTTGTGTCTGTATTCAGAAAGGCACGGAAAGCAAATAACGCGAGCCTCTAAAGGGACATGGTTAGCTCCTTGCTGGTGGTAGCCTGTTACATTACAGTACATAAGATTTCACTTACCACATAAACAGAGTAAGGAGAGATGACTGACGATGATGGCGAATGATTTACAGATCCTGAACACCACTGACAAGCATCTGATCTTGTAAAATGTGTGGTAAGTACTGCCGCTCCATAGTATAAACAGAGTTTGTGCGCTCGCGAATCTCGAAAGCGAAAGTGAAAGTAAAAAGCGATCATGCATTTGAAAGCAGTTTCAATGCCCCGCATATTAATAGCGGCTCCCTGATGCCCGCATTTTTGCCCTTACCTAAGCCACATACCTCTATGTAGATATCAGAGAACAATTTAAAATATTGTATCAATGCATTCTATGGCACCTTTAAAGCCTTGCTGGTTAAGCTTTTCATTTGCGTGCTGGTCTGACATGCGCTTTTTTTGAGCCCGTAACGTTACACCTGAAGCGCACGCACTAAAACGCCTGTCTAACAGCGCCTGATTACTTAACTAAGTTATATTTTGAGCTAATATTGTCAAAACACACAAGGTTCACATATAGACTCAGTTGGTTATGTCTAAAATGAAAGTAAACAGTTAAGACAAACGGATGCGTGCCTGTATATTAGAAGCATGCAGGTCTTAAAGGGACAGTACTAAACATGCAGCCGACTGTCATTAAAGGGATAGTTCACCCAAAAATTTAATTTCTGTCATTATTTACTCACTCACGTTGTCCCAAACTTGTATTAATTTCTTTCTTGTGCTGAACACAAAAGAAGATATTTTGAAGTACGTGGGTAACCAAACAGTTCCTGGTCCACATTGACTTTGATAGTTGGAAAAAAAATACTATGGAAGTCACTGGGGACCAGCAACTGTTTGGTTTTCCACGTTCTTCAAAATAGCATGTATGTTTAGCAGAAGAAAGAAACTCATTCAGGTTTAAAACTAATTTTGAGTGAGCAAATGATGGTATAAATATAAAACACTATGACAGAATCGACAGACAGATGACAGAATTTTTATTCTTTAATGTTAAAACAACAAAACACAAAGAGAAAAAAAATAACTCACTACTCTTGACTGAAGAAAAAATAATACAGTTGCTTTAATAGGAATCAATCTATATAGTGTTTTATTTTTTACATTTGTTCATTCAATTTCTTGAATGTTCCTGCTAAATATGCCTATTGTACCTGAAAATAAAACACTGTTTGTTTTATTTGTATATTATGTGTATTTGTAATGTGTATCTTTGTTCTTATTTTTTAATAACAAAGATAAAATAATGACAAAGATTTTTATCTTCACCCACTTTGGCCTAAATATCCACCATTCTTTTTATATTTTTTTTTACCTTGAAAGGCTTTGTCTTTATAACAGGGAAATTAGTTTGGCTGTACTGCTCAGACAAAATAGTAAAACCAACATGACAAAGAATCGTGATAAAATCGTGAAATCGTGATATTTCTAAAAAAAAAAAAAAAAAAAATCGTGATATGATATTTTTGCCATATCGCCCACCCCTAATTCTTACCATTCATCTCACTTACGCAGGTTGAAAACTTTAGAATCATTCTGGGCTTTTCCTACTTGTGTACAGTAACTCCTCTTTCCTCATTGATCTCCTAATCATTTCATTTTATTTTATTATATATTATCACAGATTGTTTATAATAACACCAAGAACATGCAGTAAGAAAGTAAACTACAATTCATGTTGACTTTAAAGCTTAACTAAAACACCTGAAATTGAATTGCTACTTCCTTGTGTGTTAATTGCCACTTATGCAATGTTCTTGGAAGTCACTTTGTTCAAAGAACATGCACTAAAAGCATAAGTTTACTTTAATAGTTTTCTAATGGAAATGCTTTGTAAACCATATTGTGTGAGTCATATTGTAATATAGTTAGTTTTATTCTGGCTTTTGATGACAAAAATTAAGCAGATATATATACATCAGCATGCTTAATCTTACACACACACACACACACACACACACACACACAAAATAAAATTGCACAAAGTTTAATTTGCTTGCCTGCCTTATTTTTTGTTTGTTTTGTTTGGGTTGTTTTTTATTTAAATAATAATAATAATGTCAGTGATTCAGGCTGTTAAACAAAGCAACTATATGTGTATTTGCTCATATTGTGTCATAATCTACAAGCAAGACCTGGAATAATGTAGCTGTTACCCTTTCTCCTGTTACACCATTGTCTAGACATTTCTAGACTTCTTACTCCTGTGGGTTTTTTGTATTTCTGTCTGACCTCTATATGCCATTTACTTTTTAAAAACTCATATAATAAAGGATCAGGTTTTTCTCAATAATTTCAAATAAAAGAGTCTCAGATGACTTTCTTTCGTTCTTTCTTGCTCATTTTGGTTTGCTGTTATAAGTGTTTGCTTCAACACTTCCTTGATCAGTGGTATTGTTAAATAATTGTTCTAATAATAATTGTTAATAAAATCATTTTTCATTAGTTAAAGTGAAGCTGAAATAAAATATAAATAGTAAATGAAAAACTGAAACTTAAAAAAAAAACTTCAGCAAAATTAAAAATGTTTCCTTGGTAACTAACTCAAATAAAATTACTTGAACTAAAATATGTATAATTGAAAGCTATATTGAAATATTAAAATACATTACAAAAGCACATAACAAATCTACTAAAACTTCAACTAAAATGGAAATTAAAAAGAAAAAAGTAAAAGCTAATTCAAAATACAAAATAAATAATAATAATAGTATGTAAATAATACTAAAATAACTCTGTCCTGGAGCTGCAATGTGATGCACATTTGAAGAACATCCAGTTCTTTGTGATGCTGTTCTACCCAAGGGGTCAAGTTTTGGCCGATTAGCCTGCTGGTAGATGCCATATCTGTACCATCTGTTTCATACTAGAATACGTTTTAACTTTTTTGATGACACCCTGAAGCGTATTCTTTCTTTGATTTCTTTATAGTCTGAAAAGAAAAAGAGAAGTGTGAAAAAAGTGGAGCATATTGATCTGAATACCATATTTGACCACATGTTGTAAGTTTTTGTTGCTTGGCCGAGTTTGGATTGTACCAGGTGACATTAACTGAAGCTAATGTCTGTACCCAGACAGGCCACCCAGACACAAAGCTGACATCCACCACCAGAACTGTGTGTGTTTTAGATGATGTGGCCAGATTAGATTAGAATGGATTTAATCAGCAGGCGTTATTACCCACAGCGAAGAAGCACAGTGCTGTGTTCTTATGTTTCTGAGAGCCAAAGACTATTGAAATAGAGCAGAATGTGTTCAGTTTTAACCATTTAGCATTTTCAAATTTGTTCTTTGTTCAATGTGAGCTTTGTGTTTTGTTCAGGCTGCCCATAACACATGCTTTCTGGGGCAGAGCATATATATTCCAGGTGCTCTCACTCAAAGGAAAGTTGAGTTTCCTTTCCACAATAGTTCTTGTAATATTATACATCCTGGTAATTGTCTGTTTTTCAGAAAATTTAAGATGTTGTGACCGCTTGCAATTCAGGCACAGCGCAAGCAATACAAGGGGATTGAAGGCTGCTATTGTGCAATAAAGGATGTTCTGACATTGTACCCTGCAGGCCAATTATTTGATAAAGCTAACCAACATATCACTCAGCTACACCTTTGGAGGCAGCGTTTCAGAGAAGTCATGCTATTGATGCCAGTGTCGTCGTGTCTCCATCCTCCATTCTCTCTTTCTAATCACTGTAACTAGGCCACAGAACACTTTGTAACCCTTCCTGCAATTAAAATCGTCTCAACATGTCCAACAAAAGCCAAAAGTCATGGAAAAATATTTTTAAATTGAATGAAAAGTCTTTGCAAAAGTAAAATCAGACATTTGATGGTGCTTTTTTAGCAAACTGTCTAGAGCTATCTTGCTGTATGTACATTTAGGTCATAGAAACTACTTGTGCACTCCTCATGGCATTTGCTACACTCACGTAATTGAGATGATTGTCCTTCAACTAAACATTTTATCTTTTATCCTGTAAGAGACATGTTTTCTGTTGTCTACCATACAATTTAGTGTAGGATTACCTGTAGTTGGAATCGTTTTTTTTCTCTGGGGCATATATAATGTTCTTTTTTTTTTTTTAGTCAGTAAGAAAAAAAGCCACTTTAAGGACCACATATAATAGTAATGCCAGGATGTTGTCCTCAAATGCTGAGCACCGTATTATCTAGCAGTGACGTGAGTTTCGTTTGAACATCGGGGGGAGACATGTCTATGAGTACCACAATGCTCATTTTTAGTTTTGTTTCTGCTAGATGTTTGTTTTTGTCACATGTGGACCGTTTATGATTTAAAAATATTTTCTTTTACTTCATGAAAATTTGAAGTAATGCAATAATGTCATTTGCAATTGTTTTTATTTGCTTGTCACATTAATATGCTGTGATTACAGTGTTACATAAATTAAGAGTTCCCCCAAAAATTTGAATTAATGTATTCAGCTTTTTGTCGTTACAAACCTGCATGACTGTCTTCTGTATAATCTGTAGTTATTTTTAAAAAATATCTATGTGTGTTTGTGTGTTGTTTTAGACCACTTTGACGTCTTATTTTGTGGACAAATGGCTAAAACATTTTTTCAGATATCCTCTTTTGTGTTCCGCAAAAGAAAGTCATACAAGTTTAGAACAACATGAGGGTGAGAAAATTATAACAATTGTCTTCTTTTTATCATTCATAGTTGATAATATAAGTTTAGTGTGAGGTGCAGATATCTGAGTGACTCACTCAATAACTGATATATGATTCAATTGTTTGACTTTATCAAGCTCGTTCTTTGTTTTTAAATGCTGTTCTAAATAAACTGGCTAAATATCTGAAGAGACTATTCTGAAAATCTTGTGGTATTGATATGGTTTTTGTGACAGGGAGTTAAATCTTGTTTTCCCAGCTCTTAACACATTCATACGCACTCAGTGGGGAACATTCAGTGCGACGTGCATCCGGGCCTCAGGGTTTTTCCTCTCTTTCCCAGCAACCAAAAGTTTCCTTTTTTAAGTCTCAATGATCATCTTCAGGGCGGGAAAAGACCTTTTTGAAATGAACGCAGCCAAATCAGATGGCTTTGTTCCGTCTGTGTCGCCCTGGCCTCCAGCTCTCATAGGTTATGCTTTTCTCATCCCAGGCCTGCGTAAACAGGCCCTTTTGTCTGAGCCATTTTGAGTGGGATTGAGTGGCAGGCAGCCTTAGTGTTCACAGCGTGAATCAGATCCTTACAAGTTTTCTTGCACTAATAGGCTTCCCTTTCTCTCTGTGTAGTTCCTCTTCTTATGCTGAAGATAGGGATGACCACAGTGGCCATATAAAGGGTGCTTCCTAAACTTAATTTTGCTCTTTCTTCCTTCTCTAATGGTGACAGTGATAAATCAATTGAGTTGGTTGTATATGTAGTCGCTTACACCAGGGGTTTTTGGGTCTACAGACTAGTGACCCCCCAGCCAGACTCTCAGCCAACCCCAAGGCCACCATTGTTTTAAAAGCTAGATTTGCTTGGTAACTAATGCTCGACCGATATATCGCCAAAGCCGATGTATCGGCTGATATTTGCCATTTTTCAAATATCGGCATTAGCCGATAAGTTTTTCTGCTTGGCCGATGTGTTCGAGGCTGGACTTTTATTTTGAAGGCAGTGCTCACATTCTTCCTCTTATTCGCTGTCATTGTTTAACAGTTCTGTCTAAGAGGAAGAAGTCTGTCTAATATTCAGATAGAACTCTTAAACAAAGGAATTGTAAGAGGGGACTTTTAAATTTGAGGTGTGGAGGGGGGCTTTTTTTTAGACGAAAATATATATTTATCTCACCTAAATGTTTGATCATGCACTGCATTTTTATTTTGACAATCGTGCAATTGTTGCACAATAGCTTACACATAGCACAAGCCTGATTTCATGAGTTGTATGTGAGGCAGCCTTTTTACACCAGGTTCACACATACTGCGTTTGCAGTGCGTATGCAGTCCATGTGTGGTACGTAAGCGGTGCAGAAGCAGCTTTCACACAGGAGTCTGCAACTGATCTGTGGCTGTTTACTACAAACACAACATTTATCCATTATTTTGATTTCAAATCCAAACATTGTTACTTAAAATGCTTTTTCAGCATTGTGATTTTTTTTACACAGTCCAGTAATGCAATCTTTCATAGATGTGTTTAAACACAATAAATATACACATTAACACATTATTCAATTATTTTTACTTTTGCATTTACTTCTAGATTTATATATTAAGTTTCTCAAGCAATTGGCAAAACATTTAAACTACTTTTCTTACATTATTACAAACATTCTAAATGAAAACTTACCACTGACAGAAACAGTCAGCTCTACTGCCTTTCTGTTTGCATTTAAATCTTTATTCCAAGCAGTCCTGCGGTTCAGAAAGAACTTTGTTTTCCTATCTCCACTAGTGCCATCTATTATTGCCTTGTTTATCTTAAAGTGCTCTTTTCCTTTAAACTTAGCCAAAAATCCATAGCCTATGTGTTGACTGTGAAACATGGTAGACTTTAATTATATGCATTTATGGTGTAATTTCTACATTTTCGTGTCAATCCATGTTCATATTTACAGCAAACAATGCACTGTTACTTTAATTCAGCGCTTGCAGACTCGGTGCAGAAACGATCTCTGCACAGCTGCAGATGCACCACTCCTGGAACGCACTGCCGCATTCATGTGCACGCTTTAATACGTTAACATGAGCGCGGAAAAAATAAGCACCACATACGCACTGCAAACGGAGTTATGTAAACCTGGCATTATGTGTGTGCGCTGCAAGTGTGCATGAGCGCACGGTCTCCAGGAGAGGCGTGCGAGCACTGAATGGTTTAAACACTGGCAAGAATTATAAAGAAATGCAATTTATAAACTTTAGTGACGATGCAACACTGCCTCGATTGTGCAAGTGACAAGTCCTGTGTCAACTGTGCAGCGTGCAGCTCGCTTATAGTGCAGACGCGATGTGATTTAAGCCAATTGCTCATTCTGAGAGAGAAAGAGAGTGCGCGTGCGGTGATTCACTTGCGCTGTTCGTGAAAGTATGTCTCACAGAAAGTTTTCAAATTGCTAAGTTATTTAATGAAGAAATATGAATTGTACCTCACCTTCAGCATTATAATTATTTCACCCACGCCAGACAGAGACTGAGACGGTATTTATATAATTTAAACAAATCTTTAAATGACTAATGAACATTTAAATTCACAAACTTAGTCAAATCCAGCTGTGAGATCTTGTGAAGTGTGCAGGTGCTTATTGCCTTGATTTCAGGTGTTTATTGCCTTGATTGCCTCTGATTTCAAATTTCTTAAATATTAATTAAAATAAAATTATATCGGCTATTATAAATAAAATTATATCGGCTTTATATCAGCCCTGCTTTCCAATATATCGTCATCGGCTGTCAATATCGGTCGACCACTATTGGTAACACTCGTTAGACTAGCATACCTCAGAGGCGCGCACACAACACCTATGTCCTACGTCATCTGCCGGAACGGCTTCCGTGTACAACAGAGACCGGAAGTGAGAGAAAAGTGTTTATTACGTTTGAAATATGGATATTTTTCTTACAAAAACACATGGATTCGCTACAGGAGGCCTATGGATGTGCGCACTTTATTTAACGTCTCTTGGACTGTTGAACAAAAACACCCACCGACTGCAGTGATAGAGCATAGAAGTGCCAGAACAATTTTTAATATAACTCTGATTGGATTTGTCTGAAAGAAGAAAGTCATATACACCAAGGATGCCTTGAGGGTGTGTAAAACACAGGCTAATTTTCATTTTTGGGTGAACTAACCCTTTAATTTAAACTTTAATAACATTAACATATTTCATTATATATAAATATATATATATATATATATATATATATATATATATATATATATATAAGAATTACGCCTTTAAGACACGTGCAAGTGGACAGTATAGTCTACCGTTCAAATATTCAGGGTCAATAAGCTTTGTTTTTGAAAGAAATCTCTTATACTCAACATGGCTGATATAATGACAATTTAAAGTAGCATTTTCCTATTTAAATACATTTTATAATGCAATTTATTTAATGTAATGGCAAAACTGAATTTTCAGCAGCCATTATTCCAGTCTTCAGTGTCACATGATCTTTCAGAAATCATTCTAATATGCTGCTTAATATTTTTGTGGAAACGGATTCTTAAGATTCTTTGATAAATAGAAAGTTCAAAAGAACAGCATTTATTTGAAATAGAAATATTTTGTTACTTTGTAAATAAAGCTGGGTGATAAATCGATAACGATAATTATCACAATATAATTTTCCATGATAAAACGTTAACAAGAGTTCGATAAATGTTTGATATAATGTTTACGCTACAAAAGCAGAACAAAACAGAGCTACTCATTAGAATCGTGCCACATGAACCATTTATCCG
The DNA here is from genome assembly GCA_039654775.1 of Spinibarbus caldwelli. Lineage (NCBI taxonomy): Eukaryota > Metazoa > Chordata > Actinopteri > Cypriniformes > Cyprinidae > Spinibarbus > Spinibarbus caldwelli. Next base: position 28,754,620 of record CM077222.1, on the reverse strand, counting down.
CTTGGTGCAAATTTCAAAGGCAGTGCTGCACGAGCTCACTGATGAGCCTTAATCACGCAAGCACTAAATAGCGCTGTGAGATCCAGTGTGAAGCAATTAAATTTAGTGAAGACAACAAATGACTCGAAGACAACAAATGACTCGTGATTTAAACTAATTTAAAGCCAGAGGAAACAGCGCTGACAAACAGGAGAAACATTGTGCGCAACGATACAGTCAGAGGGCTTTTCAATCCACAAATCGCCATCATTTACCATGCATTTACTGTAGTAACACTAACTCCACCATGGTACTGAGGCAGAAATGTGGGATATTCATCTAATTTTATTATATTATTAAAGGGTTAGTTCACCCAAAAAGTTCACCCGTAATGATTTTTTCCAGATGTTACTGTTTTTGATTATGGACATTATTTTACATCTGCATCCTAACTCAAGCTACTGTCAAAATGTGCATTTCTAAGAAATATAAATAAATGAAGTAATACTAATATTGCAGCCTGCATTGAAAACTTTGCTAAAGATACCGTACACGTCAAAGTCAGGCAACACAAACCTGTTTAATGATTTAAAACAGTAGTACTCATGCAGAAACAAAGAAATAATTTTTTCTAGTAAGGTATTTATAATGACTGGAAGAGTGTGAAGAATTCAAAATGTGTTTGTCATGTTCTGACCATAAAGAGTAGTTTAAAACCATAGTTAATGGTCTAGTTTCTACAAGTTTCACTTAGGATCAAAAAGCTGCCTTTAAACGTGAACGAAATAAAGATTTTAAATTTATCGTAATAATTATCGATATCGACTGATATGAAAATTTATCGTGATATTTTTTTTTTGTTCATATCGCCAAGCCCTAATTTTAAATGTCTTTATTGGCACTTTGCCAATATAAAAAAATATCAGTTTCTAACTGAGACTCTTAAACATTTTAATGGTATGTATGTCTCAAAATTAAACAGTCTAGCTTCTTATTATCAGACCTAGAGTATCAGATTTTTATTATCTTTAATTAATTTCCATTTAAGCATCTAATACATTCTCAAGTTATAACTTTTTTAATGTTCCTATCTGCCTGTTGTTTTTTTTTTTTTTTTTTTTTTTTTTTTGCTGGCGGATGTATAATAATAGTTTAACAATTTTAAGTGTTGGGACAACTTGTTCATATATTGGTTGTTGTTTAGTAACATGTTTCCGTTAGTACATTGTGAACTTTCAAGTCTTTAGTGTGTGAGGCGATGGCGTTCGCTTACTCATTGTACACACAGAAACCAAAAAAGCAATCAAAGTTTCGTCACTCGTCTCGCACATTGCGTGTGTCAGTGTCAGATGTGACGCTAGTGGGACTCTATGGGCGGGAGGGACGTGTTGGACATCAGGCAGGTAGGGGACCGAAAATGCTGTCCCATCACTAGCATAGATTTTTTTGTAAAGCTCAATTTTCTCTCTATAATTAAAAGATTGTTTAATATTTGTACAGTCTAGATGTCAAAGTGAATGTAATATAAAAAACATTAATACTTTTAAATAAATTTAAAATGATCTGTACCATTTAATTACTGGTGATAATATTTTAATTTGTCAGACATCAACGAAAAAAATTACTTTTTATTTAGTTAGTTTAGTAACTGTAATAAAATGATTTTATTATAATGATTTTGCCATTTATACTAATATTCAAAGATTATATTTGAATAATGTTCCAAACAATAGTAGTTAGCAGAACTGTTACTTCTGATGTTGTGCATGTCAAAATTTTTATATGATTCAGAATAATGGAAATGCAAAAATATTGTTATAAATCTGTTAAATTTTTAATTTTTTTTTCCCCAAAAGGAAGGGTGAACACCCTTCACAAGTTATAAATGAGTCATGTGTTTGTGTTGTAAACAAAAGTAAAATGTACCAAAGTAAATATTTTGAAAATATATATTTTGTAAAAATGTGTTTTGGAAGCTTATATAACTGTCATAGAAAACACAGAAGTCATTACCTTAATGAATTTATTTACTTCAACAAGTTTCCATCATTTGCCTCTCTCTTCATTCTTCATTCGCTTCTTTTTATGCTTTATGCTTTTTTATGCTTATTGACCTTCAAGACTTGAGAAATCTGGAGATCAAAAGTAATGCGTGACAAACAGAAACAAAACATCTGAAAAAAACTAATTCTATTGTCACAATCAATAAATTTGTATCACTGTATCATAAAGTTTCATTGTTGGACAATGCTTTTTGAAACTGTTGTTTGTCTCACTAGGGAGACATACGAGAAGAGAAAAGAAGAGAGTAAACAAATCGCTTCTCAAAGGACTGCTCAGTTTGAAAGTGGTTTAGGGATGGTCCAGAGCATGGTGGGCTACAGCCGTTATCCTCTCCAGATTGTTTTGTTTGTACAGACTGTTTTTCAGGGAAGCAAAGTGTTGTGATTTTGTAGGTGTCCTGGGAAGAGATGCTGGCCAGCTTTGATTCCCTGTAAACAGTGAGATCGTGCAAATCACTGCTGCTGTTTAACACCAGCGACAACTTAGTGAGTTTCCTCATCTCGCTCCTGTTCTACGAATACGCACATGATGGAGCCATGAAGAGTGCGTTGTGATTTTTATGAGGCCAGAATCAATAGAATTTAGTCAGCGCTGTTGTAGTTTCAAAAAGCCGGAGCGTGCTGCCAGATTTCAAGTTATTCAGAGTAATTCAGCAGATGTCAGTATGCTGCGAGACTGCTGCGCTAAGATGAGCACACAGCCAAGTCAGTCTCTCTCTGTAATTAAGATATTTTCCAAAAAGGTATTTTGGCTGCCATTTTCGAATGAGGTCATTGTTCAATAATAATAATAATAAAAAAAAAACTCTCAAATAGGTCTGGCCTCAACCAATGGAAATACGGGAAATAGTGCATTACGTAATCCAGTCAATCATGTCTATCATACCATTACCAAGAACACCACACCCACATTAAAAGCAACATTCAGTGCTGTTTGCTACCACTGCCAAATGTCTATAAGAATGCTAATCAAGTGTTCTTGTGCCGTTTTCCTTTGTAGTTTTGTCAAATTTATAAGATGACCTTTAGTTGACTAATGGAAGACAAAAGTATAGAAGCTTGTTTCCACCTCAGAGTAAAAAAATCGAAAGGTAATGTTGACTTTATTTCTTGTAATTGCAACTATATCTCACAATCACGTCTTATCTCACAATTACGACTTTAATACAATTGCGACTATTTATCATATCTGGGACATAAATCTCACAATGTGACATTAAAGTTAAAATGAAAATTCATCTCTATTTTTTTTTTAATGGTTTATCCATGTGTTTTATTTAGAAAAAATACTTTTGAGCTTGTAATTTTTAATCAAAAATCAAGTGCAAGCTCGCATTCAGATCTGCCTTCATCCAATCAACAACCAATGGATAGAACCAAGCCCAGCCCCAGCATTTTTTCTTCAATTATCAGTTTCACTCAGATTTTACTCACAATATGGAAGAAAAGATCTGTCGCTACTTCAGTTTTCTTGTATTTCGTGTAATTGCAACTTTATATCTCACAATGTGATTTTCTGATTCCTTATTTTTATTTCTTGTATTGAACTTTATCTCACTATTGTCTGTTTTATTTGTTATTCTGAAGTGGAAACAAGCCTCCACAGAAAGAAGATTAAACACCAAGTTGGAAAGTTGGAAACGATCAGAGATTTTTATACACACGCTGAAGATAATGAAACTCCACAAGCAGTTGTTTTATGTTTCTCAGATCAGATTCTCCAGACTTTAGCAGTGAACAGTGGCTCATGTGACTGCACTGTGTCCATTGTTACTTTTCAAGCATTTCCTCCTCATTTCAAGTCAAGTTACACATGATGCTGTTGAGGGCAAAGAAAAACTGCTCTTTCAACTGTGTAACTGTATTTCAGTTTTGTAAATTAGTACATCCAACAGAAGGAAAGGCTAGACCTGGTGAATTAATAAAAGGACAGCAAACCAAAAATTCTGTCATCATTTTCTCACCCATATGTCATTTCAAACCCATATGACTGCCTTTTTTTCTGTGGAGAACAAACAAACAAAAAAAAAAGTAAAAAACTTTATAAAATCTGTAAAAAATGTCAAATCTGTTTGTTTGTTTGTTTGTTTGTTTGTTTGTTTTATTATTTTTTTTGTTTTTACCTGCTTTGTTTTGTCTGTAAAATGGAAGTGAAGTCCAATGAGGTTTATGACATTGGACAAAAATAGTTGAAACATGCTTTAAAATATCTTCATTGGTGTCCCATAGATTAAAGACATACAGGTTTGGAATGACATGAGTGGTTCACGTTTAGCAAAATATGTTTTAATCACTCCACAGAGTGAAGCCTTTACAGTTCATTTTGTTTAAGGTTTAATCAGCTTCCTGTACCTCTTTGTTGGATGCATTTATGAGTATATTGAAAACACATTCTCATGCACATTCAAGAACAAATTTCCTGCTTCAGATGTTTGTATGTTTTAATAAGGTGTTAGACTCTTAAATGGGTAAGGTCTATTACTAACATGACTGCATGTAGTTTAAGCTACCACAGAACTGTTTGATGTATTTTATGGGAACGTTTGTGGCGGTTCAACATAACATTGATTTTGCCATATTCAATGCATGAATTTGAGAGCTTTCCCAATTATCTTGTGTCAGACTCAACAAAGATACTGTTTGTCCCTCAAAGATCAAATGAGAGATTGGCCTATATTGCCATGTTTTTGGCAGCAGTGATGAGATTAAAGAGGCATATGGGGTCCAAAGTGCCGGTATGACCATGTCTAAGTCCCTGCTGTTTGTTCATTAAATGTGACCGGTTATATGCGTTTGCTTGCATCTGTAACATTACCTGTTTGAGGGGAAGTAGTGGTTTTAAGAGGTGTCTTTACACATTCATTTAAAGTTATATAAATGTTGTGCCCATAAGAACAAAGGGTGTCAACAGGCAGGTTCTGGCAAGAGTGCATACCCCATAGTTACATGTAGGAGATACTTCCTCTAAATACAGGAAAACAGCTCTACTGTAGATGCAAATATAGTGTGTGATGACATACACATAATATGGCCACACACACCCTCAATTCATGCTCAGAGTCAAGTGCCTATTAAACACCATTTGCTTCCCCAGAATACAATGAGATCTTACAAAATACCTGCTACAACCCCTGTTGGGTGAGAGAACTGGCATTGTATGTGTAGACTGATGGGTCTGTCCTTCCTTTTTCAATGTGGGACACCCAGACAACCACTGCTTCGTGTGTGTCTCAGTCAACGGGAGAAGACACTGATCCAAGGCTTTGAGATTAGGCCTGTCACAAGCTAAACAGCCAGGGATAGCCAAGACACATTAGTTCTATATTGTCTTCTTGTGGTTGTAATGTCTCTTATTAGGGCTGAGTTAAAAATATTGATTTCTCGATTTCAATCTCTTCTCATTTTTTTAATAAACTGATATTGATTCGTAAATCCCAAGAATAAGTAAAAAATAAGTCTTTAAAGAGTTAGTTAATGTTATTATTGTTTTCTTTGCGCACAAAAAATATTCTCGTAGCTTCATAAAATTATGGTTGAACCCCTGATGTCACGTGAACAATTTTACAGATGTCCTTGCTGTGTTTCTGGACGTTGATCGTGTTAATTGCTGTCTATGGGAGGGTCAGAGAGCTCTCAGATTCCATCAAAAATATCTTAATTTGTGTTCCGAAGATGAATGAAGGTCTTACGGGTTTGGAACGACATGATGGTGAGTAAATAATGACAGAATTTTCCTTTTTGGGTGAACTATCCCTTTAAGCATCCAGTGATGGAGAGGCCCTGATGTTCAAAGGTAGACTGTTCCAGAGCTTTTGGGCGACTACAGATAAAGCTTGATAACCTTTTTTACAGTGAGAATTTACAGCGAGAATGACTGACAGATAAAAGTAACTGATCACAAGATTTTAATGACCTAGTGGCTGAGTATGGCCTAATAAGATCACAAATGTAATGTGGGGCTGAATAATGCAATGCCTTGTGTGCAAAAAGAAGGATCTTAAAGTTGACTAAATTTTATAGGAAGCCAATGCAATGAGGGAAGGATAGGGTGAGATATGATCGCTTTTCTTAGTTCATGATTATAATCTGGCTGCTGCATTTTGAACCATCTGTAACCAAGACAGTGTAGATTGAAGTAGGCCAATGTACAGAGAGTTACAGTAATCCAATCGAGAGGAAATTAGTGCATGAATCACAATATCAAGGTCTATACTAGAAAGAAAATGTTTTTGACACCAATCTGAGTTGAAAAAGCTACTCTTTACATGCTTGTCAAATTGAAGAGGATGAAAATAGACTCCAGCATTTTTTTTTTTTTTTTTTTGCAGTAGTACAAACAGTACAAGTTACCAAAATGTACCATGTCTTGTATAATGTACAGTAATTACTCAATCAGTGTTTCAACTGCTGAAACGATGTCATATAACATTATATTTACCTCAGAAAAGCCATTAACCTATAACACCGTAAACTCGATAGTTGTCTAGATAGTAGTAGTACTTAACAACCTGTTCTTCAATATTTAATGGATGTTTGAAGAAATCCGTCATGAAATTGACATACTGCATCTGATTGCCTATGTATCCAGATGCATTGATATTGATTTGAATTGAATTGAGATTGAATTTAAATCAAATCACAAGCTTGTGAATAAAAATGAAATTCAATTGGGAAATTAGAAATCATTCTGATATGCTAATTTGCTGTTCAGGGAAAAATCTTATTATCAGTGTTAAAAAGATTTGTGTTACTTAATATTTTTTTGAAACTAAGATAATTTCTTAGTGACCCCAAACTTTTGGATGGTAGGGTACATCCATAATTATACATCCATAGCTACCACAACATTATAATGGCAAAAAATAAAGAAACACTTATCACACATATTAATAAGTAGCCATTAATTTTTAAGCAGGTGTAAACTGTTGACAGTGCATTTTATATTGGTGTTGTGCTTTAGCAAACATATCCAAAACATGGCTTACACAAACAGATCTTGTACATTATTTTTTACACTTTACAGATTTAAACCATTGCTGTTGTAAACTCTGCTTAATTGACACCTAGATTTTATCTACTTGAGGTTTTGTATGAGCATTTACAAAAGGGAAACTCCATTCTAGATGAAACATAAGTTGTGATGTTGGACATGCTGTGTTGATTTGAGACATTGCAGAAATGCACTGATCAATTATATAAGATAGCTTGCAGCATTTCCAGTTCCCAATGTTTTTTCTCTTTCTGCCCATATTTTCCTGCTCTTCCCCCTATGTCTATCCACACCAAAACATTTCTGTGGTTTGATGCCTTAAACCTGTATAGGAGGGTGTCCTTCAGGATGTGTAGCATTGCTTTCTACATTTGAAGGCCTTAGATGTAAATTAACTCTTACGTCTTTGCTATTTTTTGCCAGTCATCCTCTCACTAACATTGCCTCAACCTTTTGTCACATTTAGTTGCTGGTCAGCCCACCTCTGGGTTAGGTCTTAACACAGAGGGCACCGGGCAAGCTGTGTGGGCATCTTGCCTTGCTGTTCCCACACGTCTCTGCCGGACACGGATGAACCTTGACCCCTCAAGGTCCTCGCCGCGGTGGGAAGAGACTCCATTCAGTCAACAATTTCTATTCAGTGTCGCGCCTGTATTTAAAAGCCGGACTCACATTGTGGTCAACGCCTCTCCATTGTCTAACCGGCAGGCGAGGTCAGAAGACTGGCTGCTACAGGCTAGGGCAAGACTTCCGAAAGCCCATTCACATCTGACCTGACCCCCTATTCAGTGCCAAGCCATAGGGATCAAACGCTGGGAATCTGGCTTCTTTCTCCCATATCTTTTTTCTATTGGTTATTTTCTGTTTGAAGAGCAACCAAAGTGACAAATTATATTCTTAAGAGAAGCATTTGTTTCTACTCGGGCATGAGGATGTTTAAGATGCAAATGTGCTTTTTTGTGAGTATGAATAGTTTGCCGTTTCAAAAGGCATCACCCTGACTGTTCTGTGTAATGCTAAATGCCTGGATTAGACTAAAGGCTAAAGAGGATATTAGTGATAAATTTAATGGCTACATGCAAGTGTGAACTGAATTAAATTTAAGTGCACGCTGCTGACTTTAGTGCTAACCTAACCTTGTAGTAGTATGTTTTAGCTTAGATCGGGATTTGCATGTCTTACACAGAAAAGCAGTGGATTTAGAGAGAGACCACGCAGTCTGCTACTTATTTTTCATTTGTAATATGCACAGCTAAATATGATGATAGATACAGCAATATAAGGTAAGGTTAAAACATTGAGTCACCAGATTTATTCAAGTGTCTGTCTGTCTGTCTGTTTGTTCTATTTGTATTTGCCTGTCTTTCTGTCCGTCCATCCATCCTCCATCATTTTCTCTGTTAAAGGGATGGTTCACCCAAAAATGAAAATTTTGTCATGATTTACTCACTCGTTTCAAACCTGTATGAGTTTCTTTCTAATGTTGAACATAAAAGAAGGTATTTTGAAGAATGCTTCATCAAACAGTTGATGGTCCCCATGGACTTCCATATTATTTCTTTCTGTACTGTAGAAGTCAATGGAGACCAACAACTGTTTGGTTCTTCAAAATTCTTCCAAAATATTTTCTTTTGTGTTCAACATAAAAAAGAAACTTATACAGGTGCATCTCAATAAATTAGAATGTCGTGGAAAAGTTCATTTATTTCAGTAATTCAACTCAAATTGTCAAACTCGTGTATTAAATAAATTCAATGCACACAGACTGAAGTAGTTTACGTCTTTGGTTCTTTTAATTGTGATGATTTTGGCTCACATTTAACAAAAACCCACCAATTCACTATCTCAACAAATTAGATTACTTCATAAGACCAATAAAAAAAAAACATTTTTAGTGAATTGTTGGCCTTCTGGAAAATATGTTCATTTACTGTATATGTACTCAATACTTGGTAGGGGCTCCTTTTGCTTTAATTACTGCCTCAATTCGGCGTGGCATGGAGGTGATCAGTTTGTGGCACTGCTGAGGTGGTATGGAAGCCTAGGTTTCTTTGACAGTGGCCTTCAGCTCATCTGCATTTTTTGGTCTCTTGTTTCTCATTTTCCTCATGACAATACCCCATAGATTCTCTATGGGGTTCAGGTCTGGTGAGTTTGCTGGCCAGTCAAGCACAACAACACCATGGTCATTTAACCAACTTTTGTTGCTTTTGGCAGTGTGGACAGGTGCCAAATCCTGCTGGAAAATGAAATCAGCATCTTTAAAAGCTGGTCAGCAGAAGGAAGCATGAAGTGCTCCAAAATTTCTTGGTAAACGGGTGCAGTGACTTTGGTTTTCAAAAAACACAATGGACCAACACCAGCAGATGACATTGCACCCCAAATCATCACAGACTGTGGAAACTTAACACTGGACTTCAAGCAACTTGGGCTATGAGTTTCTCCACACTTCCTCCAGACTCTAGGACCTTGGTTTCCAAATGAAATACAAAACTTGCTCTCATCTGAAAAGAGGACTTTGGACCACTGGGCAACAGTCCAGTTCTTCTTCTCCTTAGCCCAGGTAAAACGCCTCTGACATTGTCTGTGGTTCAGGAGTGGCTTAACAAGAGGAATACGACAACTGTAGCCAAATTCGTTGACACGTCTGTGTGGTGGCTCTTGATGCCTTGACCCCAGCCTCAGTCCATTCCTTGTGAAGTTCACCCAAATTCTTGAATCAATTTTGCTTGACAATCCTCATAAGGCTGCGGTTCTCTGGGTTGGTTTTGCATCTTTTTCTTCCACACTTTTTCCTTCCATTCAACTTTCTGTTAACATGCTTGGATACAGCACTCTGTGAACATCCAGCTTCTTTGGCAATGAATGTTTGTGGCTTACCCTCCTTGTGAAGGGTATCAATGATTGTCTTCTGGACAACTGTCAGATCAGCAGTCTTCCCCATGATTGTGTAGCCTAGTGAAGCAAATTGAGAGACCATTTTGAAGGCTTAGGAAACCTTTGCAGGTGTTTTGAGTTGATTAGCTGATTGGCATGTCACCATATTCTAATTTGTTGAGATGGTGAATTGGTGGGTTTTTGTTAAATGTGAGCCAAAATCATCACAATTAAAAGAACCAAAGACTTAAACTACTTCAGTCTGTGTGCATTGAATTTATTTAATACACGAGTTTCACAATTTGAATTGAATTGCTGAAATAAATGAATTTTTCCACGACATTCTAATTTATTGAGACACACCTGTACATAGGGTGACCATACGGGCCATTTTTATGGGACGCGTCCTTGCCAGGATTTCTATATTGCCTAAAATATCCAGGTTTTGGCTGTTTGCACTGTGCAGGTCGGTCGTTGTGTGACATTAATGAGAGCTATAGAGAGCAGAGCAGACGGTTCTTTATGCTTTCGAATGGCTCTCGCGCCTACTTTGGTGTCTTTTTTGATCGGTGTGCAGTGACGCTTCAAGTCAAACGAACGAACAAACACGTGCTCATATTTGTATCACTTTGATCGTTCTCTGTAGATCTCACCTTCCCACGATTGGTCGATTATGTACAATACCTGCATGTTATTGGTCAAACTACTTTGGATGTTTTAGGCAATATTAAATTCCTGGCCAGGACGTGTCCCGTATAAATGGCACATGTGACCACCCTACTTATACAAGTTTAGAACGACATGAGGGTGAGTAAATGACAAAATTTTCATTTTTGGGTGAACTGTTCCTTTAAGTCAGTCTGTCTTTCTCTCTCTCTGTCTATCTATCTGTTTGTCGGTTTGTCTCTGTCGTTATGTTCATCTGTCTCTGTCCGTATATTTAACTACTTAACCTTTCTATCCTTCTGTCTATCCATTGTTCTGTCGCTCTTGTCTATACAACCTAGAAATCTTCACATTTAAAACTTTAAAACTTAAAAACTTTTAAATGCTTTGTCAAGTAAACATCACTGTTTTTTATGTTTGAAATTCACTTTATTTTAATTTCACTTTTTTTACATTCAAATCTGAATTACAGTTGTGCATCCTGATTACTATATCAGTTAGAATTCATTTCTGAATGGTGCACAACCCTGGAGTAGTGCTATCAGGTGGTATGTACAGGAACTGCGTACCTTCCAGTGAATCCACGTCTTAATAGCTTGGTATATGCTGACTGTGTTTTTGACTGGTGCATAGATATAACTTAAAAATAAATAAACACATCCATATTCTGTATACTAAATCTGTACAGATGCAACATTAAATGCGTAAATTTGACTTCATGGTCTAGTTTAGATGAAGTGGCTAATATATTCTGGAAAACAATATGAACAGGTTATGATACTTCTGTACTGTGTGGCTATAGCAGTCCTACATGATAATATATGAACTATGAGCAATCAGTGAGTAAAAGAATATTTCTTTGTTACTTGCTTTTGTTCTTGAACTCTTATTCCCTGCTCCATCAATATCCTTGAAATCACTTGCTGTGTTTTCAATGTACTGAAAACAGTCACCCCATATCCCCCTCCTGACGTCCCCATTCTTGACTTTGTCATGCTTAAGCTGTTGTCAAGACTACAGTGAGGTGAGGGCACGCAAGAAAAAGAGAGAAAAAACTGCATGTAAGCAGAGATTTCAGATTGAGGTCCCAGGACACTAGGTACAGGATAGGGGTAGGGGTTCCATCTCAGAGTGTGTTTTAAATCATCTTGAGTGGGTCTCTTTGATTCTCTACATGCTGTGTGTGTGTTGGGAGCTGTTCTGTTGTGCTTCTCTCCCGTGGTTCACCTGTCAGAGCTGGGAAAGTAAAAAGTGGTGGGCCAGCGAAGGGAATAGGGGTGGGTAGGAGGTGTTTTACCTCCTTTCACAGGCCCCCTGAGCCCCATTGTGTGGTCTGCTGTGCCACCACCCAGACCTCCTCCAACCGCCAAGGTAGAGAAGGGCTGGTCTGGGGAAGGTGCACACAGATGGATTCTGGGTGTGATGACTTAAGGAGGCTGCCAGCTCACCCATTTAAAACCGCAAAGCCCAGATGTTAGCTATTGGGGGCGCTTTTCCCAGCTCGTAATGAATTGAGTTACTGTAAATCTATACTCAGTGCAGACAAGCAGTGTCACAGCCTCTGCTTCCCCATAAACGGTGCTGGGGTTGCCGTCAGTACAGGGGTTGAGGCACAGTCATTGACCCTGCCAATTATTTACTAATCCAGTCAAAGAGGGTTTCCCCTTATAAACACAGAGAATGTTTGCACTGCATCATTTCACTTTTATAACAGTTCAACTTTGGTGACAATGGAACAGATCATAGGCTGACGCAGAAGTGGATGTCCATCATGTATATATTAAATGTCCATTATGTATACATGTATGTGACCCCAGCTGTGTAAAGCTGGGGTCTGTAAGATTTTTATTCTTTTGAAAGAAGTCTCTGAAATAAGCCTGCATGCATTTGTTTAAAGATAAAAACAGTAATATTGTGAAATATTATTACAAATTTAAAAGGTTATTTTTTCAGGATTGAGAATAGAAAGTTTATTTGAAAATTATTTTAACAGAATTTATTTGAAATAGACAATTAATGCGTCCTTTTTGAATAAAATAATAGCTTTTTTTGAACACATTTTTTTTTCTTAAGGAGTACAGAAGACAGCCTTTGATTTACAAAACGTGCTTCAAAACATTGAAGTAAGATGAAGTTTTCCCTTGATGTGTATGAAGTTGGTTTCAATCCATTTGTTATTCTAATGGAAGAATATCAGAATCCATGCAGGAGTTTAAAATGTTGTGAAGTAATGACAGCATAGACATTATGTGTGATTTGCCTGTGGACAGGTGTCACTGGTGCTTGGCCTGATCCTAGTAATGTTTGATTTATAGCACCCATACATTTCACATACCTCATTATGGTGGTCTCCCCTATATTTTTGCAGCTAGTGAAATCTGGTAGTTCACTAAAACAACAGCTGCTGGCTTTGGTAATCATTCAATCCCAGTGAAAATAAAGAAAAAAAAAGATCAATACAAACATAAGGGGTTGTAAAAATAAAGAAAGAAAGGTCAAGCTCTTCTCTGTCCAAGTGGGAATATATCTGAGACATCTTTTATATGCATTTGTAGTCTCAGCTTATATGGAAAGTACATTATCACAGTCCCTGGGCCTTAAGTGCAATAGCATTGTTCTGAAGCCTTGGAAAGGACCACGATAAGTGTCCCTGTGCTGTCTGGATTTATGATCCTCCAGAGGACACCTCTGATCTGGCACTGGTCAGTTGGCTTTTAGAAGAGAGTGAGGGGAGAATCGGTCTGCTTTGAACTCTTTCATAGGGCTGCGCTTTTTGTGGAGCTGCTCTCCCATCCGAGCGGTACAAGACAGTAAATCTCCAGCCAGAATGGCACAGCGCCGCTTAAAGTCTTCATTTGTTGCCCAGCAAGACCTTGGCGGTGTTCCAGTGAAGCTTCGGGGTTATTGATCTTGGCTGGGTCTTCTCACTCTCCTCACTGGGATTTTGGGACCTACCTAAGCATCCAAGCAAACTTATAGGCACTCTCACCTCACTCCATCTTTCTCCACTGCTCACTGCCACACTCTGGGTCTGGTTCCACACAGTATTCCACACAGTCTTTTTTACTAACCACCCACAAACAATTAATTCCCAGTGTCAGAATATGTCAAACATGCCTTCTTATCTCAAATAGTATGCAAAAAGTTTGTCAAATGAATAGTATGGCTAAATAAGCAGTATTAATTAAACAGTTGGCAACAAAAATCCAGATAACCTGCTACATCCACTAGGATTTTGAAGTTTGCATCTGATGCACACTAGGGTTGTGATGATAGACGGTAGTATCGTGTATCGACAATAATCAGAGATATCGCCTTTAGCTGATGCCTTTGATGATAGCAAGACGATTTTTATTATAATTATTATTGTTACTATTATCAGGTTAGTAATATTATGTTCTTTGCTCGTTTTCTGTAACTGCTTTTTGAATAACTGAGAAAATGTAAGCATTATAATTAGTAACTTAAGATGTTTCTATTAATTTGTTATCATGTTAAATACAAATTCAGTCATATTAAAACATTAGGCTGCTTTTAGCCTTACACTGGAGTTGGTTCACTTTCCTGCAATGACCAAGTAAATATATAATTAAATAAGTTAGCACGATAATAACGTTTATTGGCGATCTCACAGGCTGACTATAGGACGATATGAAAATTGAGCATATTGCCCAACACTAATGGACACTTTACTATACCATGAGGTCACAGGAGATTTATTGAGTTGACAATGACAATATCAAAGATTTAGAACATGTATTCTTCACCTTTTTTAACGTTCAAGTTATTTGTCAAATAAAGGTTTTATATGTATATATATGGCCAGTGTGTCATTGTGGTCATTGCAATACTATTATAGTTTTTATTTTGATTTTTGTTTTTGATTTTTTTTTTTCTGTTTCATTTTAGTTTTAGTAATTCTAACTTAAAGTCCCCATGAAATCAAAATTGAGTTTTTTTTGTTTTTTAGTAGCGTTTAAGTTTATGTATAAGCTAGTGTGCTCCAAAACACTGATAAAATTTGCTTTTAGAAGATACAAGTATTCAAAACTTACAGTTTCTAAATTCCACCAATATGGATTTAGCGTGACTTATGCGTGAATCAGTGCAGACCACAAAACAAATCAGACCCATTTGAATTCTACACAGAATGCTTTATTTTATAGTGATATGGATGCGATTAGGACGAGAAATGGTTAGACAAACAGCACTAACGAGTAGAAGAGATAACACCGGTGCGGCAGTGTATGCACCAACTGTCACGGTGCACACACGAGGGAAGCAAGGAGACGTAGGTAAACTCAAAATACAGTCTTTAATTAAATCCAAATGACAGACAAGGCAAGGCACGGCAAGAAAAGGCAGGAATGACACACAGGAACACCGGGGGTAACGAGAAGACCAGACCAAAATGAACTGAACGGGCAAGAACTAAATACACATAATTAACACACACACCTGAAATAAATGACAAACAATCAACTAGACGAGGACAGGAACAGGAAGGACCAAATAAGGGGATGACAGGGAAAACACAAGACAAGACAGACACAATACTGATATAACTCCCCCCTCCTGGAAGGCGTGACCCACGCCGTAACAGTACCACCGGGGAGGGGGGGTGGGCGCTCTGAAGGCCCCTCAGGACAGACATGGACAGGAAGACAGGACGGGGACCTCCAGAGCGGAACAGACAGATCAGAAGCCAAGGCGGAGCTGGGAGCTCTGGCGGCCATGGCGGTGCAGGGAGCTCTGGCAGCCATGGTGGTGCAGGGAGCTCAGGAGGCCATGGCGGTGCAGGGAGCTCAGGAGGCCATGGCAGGTGGTCTTCGTGGCCTTGGCCTCGGTCCCCTTGGCCCGGCCACTACAGCCGGAACCCTTTCTACCCCCCCGTAAAAATTCCATGGGGTAGTAAGGGGGTATCAGGAGCCCTCCGGGGCTAAACAGACAGGGACAGGACAGCCCACCTGGGCTAGACAAACAGGGACAAGACAGCCCACAGGAACAGAAAGCCCTCCTGGGCTAGCTTGGAAGCTGAGGCTTCCTCTGGGCATGACAAGGAGTCAGGGGCCCTCACAGGGTCCCTCAGCAACCACTTCCACGACAGGGGGCCAGGCGGCTGGGAATAGCCTCCACGGCCATGACTAGAGGATCCGCCTGCCCTCGACGAGTCTCCGTGGACAAGACAAGACATGACTAGATTGAATTAAAATTGTTCCTGAGGGCACGACAAGACTTAAAAACGGCACTGCTGGCTGTGACATGTGGACTGGATCCACGGGACCTGTGCTCAGCGGCGGACCGGCGGGCTTGAGTCAGCGGCGGGCCGGCGGGCTTGACCATTAACGGTGGGGGCTGGCGGGCTTGAGGAAGCCGCAGCCGGTGGCGGGCCTGGGTGAGCCGCGTACGGCGGCGTAGGGTGAGTGAGTGGCGGCCGACAGACAGGGTTAGCCGCGGACGGTGGCATTCATGGGTGAGCCGCGGACGGCGGACTCGTGGCGCTCGTGGCGGTCCCGCCGAACTCCCGCGATGATCCGCAGGCTAGAGCGGGAGAGTCTAGCGGCGACTTCCTAAGCCGTGGTGGGGAAAACACAACACAGGAACAAAAAAAGACTTTCAAAAACGGAAAAATAAAACGGTGAAAAAGACGTCGCTCACTTTCGGTTTCGGTCTGGTCTTCTGTCACGGTGCACACACAAGGGAAGCGAGGAGACATAGGTAAACTCAAAATACAGTCTTTAATTAAATCCAAATGACAGACAAGGCAAGGCACGGCAAGACTAGGCAGGAATGACACACAGGAACACTGGGGGTAACGAGTAGACCAGACCACAATGAACTGAACAGGCAAGAATAAAATACACATAATAAAATTAGACGACGACAGGAACAGGAAGGACCAAATAAGGCCATAACAGGGGAAGCACAAGAGAAGACAGACACAATACTGACACCAACATAGTTAAATGACACTATTTTCAAACTACACCACCTCAGCATAATTATAACCACTGTTTTTCTTTGGTAACCGTTTCATATTGATTACCCTAAAGGGGTAATCTATTAGACTGTGGCAATGCGGCTTTACAGAGCTCAACAGCTCTGACCCAAGCAGTGATATAAACAAAATGCTGTTTGTTCAGTATGTCCCTGTCTTCCTGTTTCAGTTGAAATTACATCAACACAACGCTGCGTGTTTTAAGGCACTTCAGTGGATCTTTAACATTAGCAATACTGCTGAGAAAGCATGTTTATGCAGATGTAACTGTTTCAGGAAAGCAGGATGTTAGTGGAGACTATATTACACCCACAGACAATGTAGAGTGTAGAAAGGGGGGCTGTTTTTGTAAACTTCTAGCTAAAGGCTGGAATACACTACACGACTTTTAAAATCTGAACAGATTTTAAAACACTTGGCATCATACACTTACTGACTTTGTAAATAGTGACAAAGGAAAACTGGGCATCATACACTACACGACTGAGGATCATACAGTACCAGACTTTAAAGTTGTTCCGATCACAACAAACTCACGCAGAAACATGCGCCTTGTTGCTAGGAGACGCACGACAAATGAAAACAATGGCTGCATCTGAAAACTGAAAAATGCTACCTTCGGAGGACACATTCCAAGGTAGGAAGGCATCAAGGCATGTCCGAATTCAAAGTTAGCTTCACTTCCTGTTTCATGAGATACCTTCATCGGATCGATTTTTGAAGTCAGCATAGATGTATCCTTCGCTGCCTTTTGATGTTATTTCTAGCGAGAAATTAGTATTATAGTAATTTAATATTCGTTTAGTTATTACCAGAACTCGTTCTATTTTGTTGTAGATCATTAAACGGTTACGCTGCCTCAGAAGTCTGTCCGAAATCAGTTTCGTGAGGTGCCTTCATGCAAAAACGCTGCCTGCAAAGTAGGGCTGCACGATATATCGTTTCAGCATCGATATCGCGATGTGCGCATCCGCGATAGTCACATCGCAGGATGTGCGATGTTTAGTAGGCCTGATCATTATATTTATACTGATCGTTTTCTTTGCTCACACACAGACACCGTGTCTACTCCGGACGCGACAGCTGCACAGAGATACCCATTTTTAAATAAATTTAGTAGCAGAGCTACTGCAAGCGATTTTCAGTGCTGGAAATCCATTTATCCTTTGTTGAAACTTCTGCGTCGTCGAGGAGAGCACATCACGGATGTTTAGCAACGGCAGGCGCCAGGAAAGCGCAAGCTCCCGAGCGCTTTGGAAAGGAGGAGGAAGTGGCGCGGCGGGAGTTTTCCACGCGTTTGCAGATGCACCATGTGAACAGCCCCAAAGTCTTTCTACACTGGATGCGACAAAGCGACCGTTGCCAATCGTGTCAACTTTGTGTCAGTATGTGATAAATAGAGCGAGGCATATCAGTTTACTGGCGGGGATTCGTCGTGTCGCGCCGCATCCAGTGTAGTACGACACATATGCGCGAAACCGTGTCAAAATGCATGTCTCCAAGTATCCTTGTAAAAAAAAAAAACCAGTTGCTTATGTCTTAGGTAAACAGTTGAGAAAGAAAGAGGATAACAATAACAGCAGTTTAATGTCTCTGTTGCTTTCTGTGTCATAATCAAACAACAAAACAGAGAAAAATCACTTTTGTAGCTTTAACACAGATTTATTAGATTTAATTTATACAATGAAGACTGTATTATGCAGTGTTATTTTACATTTTATTATTCAATTTCTGCACCTGAATACTGTTGGACTTGCCTTAAAAATACAAAGCACTGTTTATTTCATTTGTATCTTTGTTCTATTATATTTATCTATGCTTGTAAATTGTTTATTTCCTATGCTGATTTACTCACCTACAAAATCAATATTTTTTTTCTCTCCAAATAGAGCTATTCAAGTCATTTGGTGATTTTTTTTTTTTTTTTTTTTTTTTTTTTTTTTTTTTCATATCGCAATATATATCGCAGAAAAACAAAATATCGCAATGTGGGTTTTTTTCAATATCGTGCAGCCCTACTGCAAAGTCATTGCCTCATAAGGCAGCGAGGCAGCAAATCAGCTGCCTAAGTTTTCGGATGCAGCCAATATGTGTTCTAAAATCGGCTGAAAATATCAAACATGTTTGATATTCTCCGACTGGATAGAATCAAAGTCTGAAGCTAAAAAATCTGTGACCATCATACACTACGCGATTTTCTGTGGAATCCATCAGCTGTAATCTGCAGACTGGCACTGACTTTCCTCAACTAGCGTCAACGTGTTCAGACTGTAAAATCGAGGGGAAATCTGGGCAAAAATCATGTAGTGTATTCCAGGCTTTAAATGTTGGTTTTACATGTTCACCTTTCCATGCTTCACATGCTACTAATAACTGATGAAATCACTTTGAACCTGTTCGTTTATGTAAGTACATTAAACAAGTTGATCTCTTTGTTCCAGAATTGCTCTTTAAAGATTATACTTTCACAGTCTACAACCCACCTTCAAGTCTGAGGTATTTGTTTCTTTTTAAATGTGTCCAAAGCATTAGATATTGTCTGTAAGTGATATTTTATGGGGCCTCTTTGAAAGCCTTGTGCCTTGCCAAGCACATAACTGCAGGCTCTTTAGACATTGAAAAAACAAGTGTGACCAGCTCAATTTCATGGTAAGTGCATCTGGCAATATCTAGACGTTTCTTTCAAGTGTGTTCTCCACAGCTGACTGATATCTTCAGGGGGAAACTTGTCACCCAGAGTAATTGGCTTTTTCTGATATCTGAGCACGCCCTTATATGCCCAAGGTGAGCCCCAGTGATGTTCTTCCGTTGGGAATTTCTGTCTAATGTAACAGTTGTTGAGTGCTGTCTAACCACAGCGATGCAGCACAAATACTCATGTTCACAAATCATTTTGAGCACAAGAAATTGACCAGTTCAAAAACTTTTTTTCTCTCATTTTTGCATTTGTGTTTGACAGATGCTTTTATCCAAATCGACTTGATCAGTTACAACTGCTAAGCTCATATCTGGCAAAATGTCCATAATTAATGGTAATTTAAGAACATAAAAACATAAATGTTACATCCATGCTGTCTCGAAAACAGCTTTGTTTTTTAACAAAAAGTCACGTACACAATGTCTGAGCTCATTTGACCACACAAGCTTAAGGAATACTGCAATTGAACATGAGGAGCCAGACAAATTTTTTGATATGTTTGCTGACATATTGATTATACATCTTCATTTTTTAAAGGAATAAGGCATGAGTTTCAGCAGATATTTATTTCCCTCTGGCAGTTTTGCAGCCCCAGTCGTTTTATTCAGATCTACAGTACCGTGTGGCGCTATATAAACACAGCTCAATATATGAACCCATTTATGTTCATTTAACTCTGACTGGTGCTATGAAATGGTCTAGTGGCTGTTTGCTTGGGCAAGTAACCAGAGAGTTTTGCGGTCTCCAAACCCACATGGAATTTATCCATCACACCCAAGAGAATGACTTGCAACATGAATTGCCTTGGTAAAGCCCCAACCTCAAGAATGGAAATGAAAAGACATTCATATCTGCAGCTGACTGTGAAACACATAAATAATGGTGAGAACTCCAGAGCAGGACTGGATCCGTTGCAGCTCACGCTGGCTAGAGAGCAACAAGAGGAATTACAGTTCGGCTTCTGGCCACTGGCCTATTTGTGTAGGCCAGACACCCCATTCAGCTCATGCCATGTCTGGCCCTCTTTAGACAGTCATTCACATGGCTGCAGATTGTCTCCTCTCATCATATAGACGGGTCACAAAGTTCTAGCTTGTGTAAAAGGTTGATAAAATTTAATACCTTATCCCACATTTGTGCATTTGCTGTTTTCAGTGTATGAATTTACATTGATACACTGTCATTGTTTTTCTTTGGAGTGACAGTTCCCTTTTTGTGTTTTTCTGACGTGACACCTGTGTCAACACCCATTGGTTCTCGTAGCTCTTCTCTTGAGATCATCAGATGTAATGGTAATCTCTGCTGGCCTAAAATTAGCAGGACACACTCGGCCCCCTGTGCAATCATCAGTCAAAAGTGGAAAGGTCTTAAAGTTACCACCCACCCTCACACACGTAACAAATTAGCATTTTGTTGTATCAGCTGGCTGAAAACAAGTCACGTTGATTATATCAATGTTTTTCTTTCATATCACTTCTTTGTCTTATATTCTGATTGTGTTGTTTGATTTTGATGATCCCTTTAACACATTCTGTTGACTAAGTAACATTGCACCTACATATCTAATAACTGTCATTAGAGTGTTAGTAGATTATTAGTAGACTAATAGGGTTAGAGTTAGAATAAGTTGACCTACCTGCAAAGTTGGTAATAGTCAGTAGAATGTCTGTTGGGATAAAGAGTCTACTAATACTCTGAGAGTTAGTTGAGAGCATGTAGGTGTGATATTACTGACAACAGAATGTTCAAAGGAGACCATTAAAATAAAGCATTACCTGCTTATGTAACAGGGTTGTATTATTTAGAATGCAAAATTGGTCATTTTAAAGGTGCAATAGGTGATTGTCTTCAGAAATATTTTTTGTTATGCTGGTTGAAAGTCTCTTCACAACCCGATAACAATCATTAAGTTAAGTGGTCTAAATGTATTTATCTGTATTTATATATTCTGTGGAAGGTGTAGGACCAAGAAATGTTCGTCCAATCAAAACGCTCGGTCCGAGTCTCGCACACTTTAAAGCGCTTTGTATGGAACATAAACGCTCGCTTCGAACTGGAATCATGGCGGAATATCCGGTGATGTCCACTTCGTAGGGCACTTACGGTCGAATAAAACAAACGTCGCACATCATAAGAGATACATATGAAATGTGCAGAGCCGGGGGTTTGGGGTGGGTTGGGGGGGGGATTGGGGTTCTTGTCGCGAGGACTGGAATTGGGAACCGCTTATGGAGCCTATTATAGTAATGTCTCTGGTATTCTGGTCTGTGAGCGTATATGCGTTCAGGGGGTGTGGCTTTGGACGGCGATTGCAGGGAGGGTGGGATGTTCACTTTCAGTGCTATCAGGTTAAAGTTAGCATTTTCCAAGACCTCCTACTGCACCTTTAATTAAGGGAGCAAAAAGACTTCATATTGATAGCAGAAAAATCTGTGGCATGAGTTGAACTTTGGTTGACCGATTGGTCAAAAGAGGCAATTAATTCCCCATCCACATGTCGAAATGGAATATTCAAATATTCAAGTGTTTATCTGTTTTCTACCCCTGAACCCAAAAGCAAATAATCAAGCCAAATTGGTCCGTGTATCATCCGATCATTCATTTTTTGGTTGAATATTTAAAGTAAAAAAATTAGAAAAACGGCTCCTTTTTTTTTTTCTTTTTTCTTTTTTTTTTTTTTTTCTTTTTTCGTTTTTCATTCAGGGGTAGAAAAATGAATAAACAGCTTGAATATTTGATTTCTACACTTGGGCTGGAATTAAATGCTTCTTTCTGCTGATTGGTCAGCCAAAGATCAAACCATGTCATCATCAATTCTTCTGCAGTTCTGTGCAGCAAAATAATAGTCCTCCGCTGCTTTACAGATTCTTAACATGTTTATTGCAACTACATTTCATCTTTTTTCATCCAACAACCCAACTAATTGAATAAAAACTAATAAATGTAACAAAAAGGATGCAGATTTAAAGAATTTAAAGAAATTCATATGAATCTGCTTTTAATTGGAAAAACAAGCTTTGAATGTTGACTTGTAAAAGAATTGTTTGAAAATTTTGGGGGGAAAAAATGCCTTGAAAACTGAACGTTTATAGTCCAGGTAAACAGAAACAGTTATCGGTTATAATTGTCATAAAATGTACTTTACATAAGGACAAAACACATTAATATTTAAAATGGCTTTACTACATTCAAATGACAGGAGTCATGCTTGAAAGAAGTACAGTGTTGTTTTCCTCCTGTTTTTGTTCTCCCATTCTGTCCATAGTGACAGGGAAATTTCTGGAACTAGACACCACAGCAACTTTTCAAAGCTGCAAGCTGCTCTCTCTGTTCAGCTAGTCCACTCATTGGTCCCAGTGACCTGAAGGCTTGACCGTATGACCCAGTGGTCATCCCAACAGCCATCTGCCACCATGGTGCAAGGCTTACCATGTCCACATTGTCATGCAACTTCAAACTACCATGAGCAAAGCCGAAGAAATTTACACTTAGATTTATTTATTTAAGAGAAAGAAAGAAATTCTTGCGCTCTTGTTTTCCTCATTTACGTGACCTGACAGATTCAGTGCAAGCCTTGTGTTCTCCAGAAGGGGGCCTGCCGCAGACAGACTGACAGACGGACTGGTAAGCCACCAGGCCCGGGGCAGCTCCTTTTACCAAGACGGATTTGTTAACACTGTTTGGGTCGGTCAGGCCCCGGGCTGAAGTGACCTAATCTGTCATTAAACTCCTGTTACACTATGAGCAAGCCACAGCTCAGTGCCCCCTAAAGACTCGGCTGGAGGAAAGACGAGACACAATCTTCTGACTCAGTGAAGTAGGCCGTCATGAAAACAGCAGACACTAATAAATCCCAACATGGCACAGTTAGATGCCTGCGCTGCAAAAACAAGTGCTTCGTATGTGATTCTTTTTGAGGAGGATTCAGTTACAGTACTTTGGACAAAAGACTTAGCACACAGAACAGTTTGATTTGATTTTTCAGGTCTTTCTGTCTGTTATCATCAGATTAGCAGCGAGAGTCCATCATTCTTGCAGATTGCGAAACGATAGACATAGTTGCATCTGTTTGTTGTAGCAACATATCCTCTGGTCTAACTTTATCTGCCCCGTGAACTCTATTTCCTTGTGCTTTTATCTACCAACACTTTGCAGGTTATCTCATTTGGTTAGGGACATCTGATGCTGCATCTCTTTTGTTTTGAGGAAGGTAATAGATGACTATCTGTCTGTATCTACACTAAATGTCTACGGATATCATGGTTTCACTATGTCTCATATCTCATTATCTCATATCAATTAGGGTCATTCAGAAAAAAAAGAACTTAAATATACACTTCCATTCATGCTTTTGAAAGAAGTCTCTTATGCTCACCAAGGCTACAGTTATTTAAACAAAAATAGGAAAAACAGTAATATTATGAAATATTATTGCAATTTAAAATAACTGTAACATTTAAATATATTTTAAAATATAAGTTATTCTATGATGGCGAAGATTTTGTGAAAGCCATGGTGCATTTCTTTTTAGGATTCTTTGATGAATAGAAAGTGTAAAAGAACATCATTTTTTCGAAGTAGAAATGTTGTAACTATAAATTAGTGGTGTCAAACGATTAATCGCAATTAATTTTTTTTTGTTTATATAATATATGTATGTGTACTGTGTATATTTATGTATATATAAATACAAACACATGCATGTATATATTTAAGAAAAATATTATGTTTATATATTAAAAATATTTATGTATAATATAAAATATAAGAATATAAATATGTAACTGTATGTACATGTAAAAAAATTTTAAATATATACTCTGTGTGTGTATTTGTATATACATAATAAATATACACAGTACACATACATATATTATGTAAACAATAACTTATTTTGGATGCGATTAATCGTTTGACAGCACTACTATAAATGTATTCACTGTCACGTTTGATCTATTTAATCTTACTATTTTGACCTATTTTGAAAGTATGCTGATATGATTTGTCACTCCAAACTAAGCAAAAAGCTGGTGATGTCTTTAAATTTAAATACATTATTGATTTTTTTTTTTCCTCATAGATGATTTATATGATGAATAGCTTGATAAAATGGTGGTGAATGGAAATGACTGTGTGCAATGTGAAGGATGTTAACTAAACATTATACTTTTGTGGTTCTCATAGGGGTGGGCGATATGGCAAAAATATCAATTTGTTTTTTTGTTTTTTTTTTGTTTTTTTTGAAATATCACGATTTCTTTGTCATGTTAGTTTTACTATTTTGTCTGAGCAGTGCAGCCAAAATAATTTCCCTGTTATAAAGACAAAGCCTTTCAAGGTAACAAAATATAAAAAAGAATGGTGGCTATTTAGGCCAAAGTGGACGAAGATAAAAAATCTTTGTCATTATTTTATCTTTGTTATTAAAAATAAGAACAAAGATACACATTACAAATACACATAATATACAAATAAAACAAACAGTGCTTTATTTTCAGGTACAATAGGCATATTTAGCAGGAGCATTCAAGAAATTGAATGAACAAATACAAAAATAAAACACTATATAGATTGATTCCTATTAAAGCAGCTGTATTATTTTTTTCTGTCAAGAGTAGCGAGTCATTTTTTTCTCTTTGCGTTTTTTAGTTTTAACATTAAAGAATAAAAATTCTGTCATCTGTCTGTCGATTCTGTTATAGTGTTTTATATTTATACCACCATTTACTCACTCAAAATTAGTTTTAAACCCGAATGAGTTTCTTTCTTCTGCTGAACATAAATGTTATTTTGAAGAATGTGGATAACCAAACAGTTGCTGTCCACAGTGACTTCCATAGTATTTTTTTCCTTTTATCAAATTCAATGTGTACCACTGTTTGGTTACCCACATTCTTCAAAATATCTTCTTTTGTGTTCAGCACAAGAAAGAAATTTAATACAGGTTTGGGACAACATGTGAGTAAATAATGACAGAAATTAAATTTTAGGGTGAACTATCCCTTTAATGACAGTCAGCAGCATGTTTATTTCTTGCCCTTTAAGATCTGCACGCATATAATATACAGGCACACATCCGTTTGTCTGAACTGTTTATTTTCATTTTAGACATAACCAGCTGAGTCTATACATAAACCTTGTGTGTTTTGACAATATTAGCGCAAAAGATAACTTAGTTGAGTAATCAGGCGCTGTTAGATAGGCGTTTTAGTGCGCGCACTTCAGGTGCACGGGCTCAGAAAAAGCGCACGTCAGACCAGCGCGTGAATGAAACGTTTAACCTGCAAGGCTTTAAAACACACGCAAATAATGTACTTTTGTGACTGCAAATAAGTGCAGTGTCCCGTGAGAGTAACTCTACCGCTGAGTTAACACTAATGTAAATGTATGTGGCGTTGTACAGTATGTTGATACGGAGGCGCCACAACTGCAACTGATAGAATGTGCGCTATATGATACTACGATATTTCTCCAAAAGCAGATTGTGAGACATTTTTATCATCCAGGATCAAAAATCGTCATATCGCCCACCCCTAGGTTCTCATAATATTTTCCCAAGGTCTGGCAATGCGTCAAAGCAGTAAATACAGCTTATGATTATGATAATGATTGTGATATAAGGATCTTGAAAGTCCATTCGTTGTTGGCATCATCTGCAGTCAACTCTGGGTCCAGACTGGTGCTTGTAAAGTCTTTAGTAACTTTAGGATGGACATCCTGCGATAGAAAGCTGACATGCTAGGCTATGAGATGCAATATGTGACAGTTCGGCTGAAGAGATGTCTTTAATCTAGATTTAACCTGATAAACTGTGTCTGAGCCCTGAGCATTATCAGGATAGCCATTCCAGAGTTTGGAGCCAAATGTGAAAAAGCTGTATCTCCTTTTGTGGGCTTTGATGTGCTAGGTACTGTCAATGACCTTAAAAAGTTTGATGGATTGTAGTGCGATACAAGATCGGTTATAAGGGACATCAAACGTTTTCCTTCAATAAATGTGATTTTTATTATTACAAATGGCTCCTACAAAACTGACACTATTCCCTGCTATGACTTACAGAGTTAGTCATGTTGTGTCTTTTGAGCAGAAGCAGTATGATATTCCTTGAATTGGTCAAATTTAACAGATGGTTCTGATCTGCTCGTGCTATAATGAAGTGCTGACATAAAAGTATAATCAAGCACAGAGCACAAAGCTTTGACATATGATCCTCTTAATCAGTTGTTACTAACAATTTTGAGGACGTCAAGTACTTGTTAACTAAATCTGCATAGTTTCCCTGCTGCACATGAACCTCACATTACAGTGCCTGGACACTAACACATCTCTGCTGTTCTGTGAGGAACGTTTTGACCTAATAAGCAGATACTAAGCTTTTTACCTTTTGGAAATGTATAAAAACTGTTTATGGATTTTTTAGAGGATTTGTTTAGAGAAAAGAGAAAGTCTTATTGTTATGGTAAAATATCCCTCATGTTCTGTTTGGGGTCTCAGAAACACTATTTTAAATCTTACAGTTTCAGTTATTTGATTGAACAGAATTTCAGTTATTACAAGTTTGAATTTCAGTTATTATTACATTGTCAGTTTTTTCTTTATAAAGAATTTTTCAAAGGCCTCTTGAATTCTCACCAAATTAAACTTGACATCTACAAAATAATTTAATAAAGGTTTTTTTTTTTTAAAAGACAAACCAAAATTGTCTCTGCTATTTTTATAAAGCCTCATAATGGAATAAATATTTAATAAATAAATAAATATTTAATAGAGAGGGTCATAATTTAATAAATATTTATTTTCTTTCTTCCTTTTTTCTTTTCTTTTTCAGATTCAGAAGTACTTGGAATTGCAGCCTCTGGCCCGAGGGAAGCGATGGATTCTTGCAGGCAGCACAACGAACAACATGCAGGCCGTGAAGGAAAGTTTCAGTCAACTCATCCGCCTTTTGGAAGAGAAGGAGGTGCTACCTAGCAGGATATGATTCAATCAAACTTCAAAGTGGAAAGTGGGTTTGAAGTGTTGTTTGCTTGAAGGAGTTTTTTTTTTTTTTTTTGGCGACTTTGTCGTTGTTTTATAACCCACTGGAGACATAGATGCAAATTGCCACATGTTTTGATGAGCTGACTGACATATTTGTTACCCTCAGGTCAAAGGCCACACATACGCTGATTTAGTAGCAGGTGAACCAAAGTCCTTTAAAGAGATCAGATTTTTACCATTATTTGTAAATGTAATAAGCTATTTGATAACCTATTTGTTGTTTATTAGTTAGTTGTCATGTGGTGTGAGTGTGGAATTTATGTAAATAATATATTGTACATCCATATAACTAATCCATATTTCTTATAATGGCTCAAAATCTAAATAAGCGTCTTTATCGAAAATGAGTATATTAAATTATATTATATTATATTATATTATATTGTTTTTTTTTTTTTTTTTTTTTTTTTTCAGAAAATTTATTTTCCATTGCACTCATTATTCTTTCTTCCTTTTAAGAGAATGTTACAATGTTTTTCTGGACTATATGTTGAGTTTCTTATTACTGGTTATGGGTACTTACGTTTCTTTTTGTCAGATTTCTATCTCCAGATGATGTCGTTAATTTTGTTATTTGAAAAGACGACACAC
Organism: Spinibarbus caldwelli; assembly: GCA_039654775.1. NCBI lineage: Eukaryota > Metazoa > Chordata > Actinopteri > Cypriniformes > Cyprinidae > Spinibarbus > Spinibarbus caldwelli. The sequence goes on along the minus strand of CM077222.1, from coordinate 28,726,718 downwards.
CCAGTTTACTTGGCACTGGCTAAGCTGTTTTCAGGTTTGAGCTGGAATACAAACTCTATCAATCAGTGTCGGCAACAGCTGCATTTGACAAGTCCCTGTCCGCCAGGCTTAAGCCCTCCAACTGTCTGTGGAGACTCCTCCCCGTCTGCCACCTCACTCCTCGCCCAGCCACGCTCTGCGGCCTCACCCGCTGCTTCCTGCTGGTATTATCCAAATTCCTCTCCACAAATTTAGATTCCTGACTGCGCACCTCTCTGATGTGTTATTTTGTCTCACGGGAGTCTCCGAGTAGTTTAGGACTCACACATGCTGTGTTTCTGTATTTATAGTGTTAACTAGGTTGTACATGTTTTGCCCGCCAATTGCCACTCGATGTCTTATTTTTTGCAACAACAAAAAACAACATATTTGTACTGCCTTTAATTTTATTTGAGGCCATGTACCACTTAGATGTTTCATGTGATCCTTTGTAACTCCTCAGGGTAGCGCTTTACTCCAGTTAAATGTTATGCATTTAGCAGATGCCTATATTATAAGGTTTAATTCACTAACATTAGTCAATGCATTAGGTATCACAAACTACATATTGGATAGTTTTTACAGCATTTATTAATTTAGGTGAATGTTAATTTATACAGATAATATTTGGAATGTTTGTAATAAATTAACTTGTTAAATGTTAAAAATGTATTTGTATATGTGGAAATTAAACATTGCAAATAATTAACCTTCACTGTATTATATTATTATAAACTAATATTATATAATAATTTATTAATGGTAACTCTTTAGAATAGGGACCAATTCTCACTATTAACTAGTTGCTTATTAGCATGCCTATTATTAACATATTGGCTCTTTATTAATACATATTCTACATCCTTTATCCTAAACTTAACAACTACCTTACTAACTATTAATAAGCAGCGAATTAGAGTTTATTGAGGCAAATGTTGTAGTTAATGGTTTGTTAATAGCGAGAATTGGACCTTAAAATAAAGTGTAACCTTATTAATAAATGTATTAAAAGTGTTGATCATAGCTATTACATCCATTTGTAAAGTACCACCACCTCACAATTGAATCTTATTGTAAATATGAAAATTATTCATTTGAATTATTAATTTCAGACAAGGGCACGTAAGTGTAAAATACATCTGATATGCTGCTGTTTTCATGCCAATAGTTTCTCAATAGTTCCACCTTCGTCCGGCAAAATCAAAGCAACCCAGTAAAATAATCAAAGTGCCCATCATATCGTTGCTTCCCCATCTAATCTCTGTTTCGAACCCAAATTTCATGCGCTCGCGGTCTGATGTAGATAAAAAAAGGGAAGTTAACTTTTCTCAGACAGGGTTCCTGATCCAGCCAGGTTTATTTTTTTCTTCCCTTCTTTTCAAACTACCTACATTGCTTTAATACAATGTCTGTCACTCAGGTTGCCCCTGCGATTCTTTGATCTGCTCTTCCTCTGTCTGCGGCTGACGCTCCTCTCTAGTCTGCTGCTCTTGTCTAGCCGCTCTGAGAGAAAGCCCTTTGCCCTGACTTTCTCGGGCACTCTGCTTCCCTTTGGTCACGCTAATGGAGCCCACCCTCAAAGCAGAAACGCTGCAGAAAACCAGTTTGGCCTGTTAGAATTGGCCCGTCTCTCCTCCGAAGAGGCCCACAGACCGATTGCACAGGCCCTAAGGCCAGGAACTTATTAAATGCCCCATTTCTCTGCTTGGTGCGACATTATCTGAATGTCAGCAATGTAATTAGATACACGCCGGGACACCGTGCAGGTACCGAGACAAACACATCCCAGCTTTTTTGTTTTGTTCCATTTTGTTTTTGGCTTCAGTCTTGCTTTTTACACCACCGAGCGCCCTTAAAACCCTCCCACATGAGATGTCTTTTATAATACCAGTCTTAGCTCCATTTGCATATCATTTTTCTCGCTTGGCTCAGTTTCACACTTGCTGTGTCTAGACAGAGATTATTTTTAGTTCCTTAGCAGGAATTCACCAGCAACTGACAAAGACTTGGAACGGAGCGTGGTGATCTTTGTTAGAATGACTTTTGAGAAGGAGGGGAAACGCTTTTGCTTGATATCCTCTTGAAAGTCTTTTCCCAGTTGTGTTTGCTCAAAGGCGAAAGCTCGCCTCATCATTCAAGTCCTCACAGTCTGAAATGGTAATGCATGACTTGTCGGGGAACCTTTTTGTTTACAAGGAAAACAAAGCACGTTCGTTGGTGTTTTCTCAAACGGCGAATGTTTTGCTCTCCCTCCGTCTAAACAGCTCAGTAATCTCAAGCTTTCACAACCTGTTGAAGGGGTTTGCCCTTGTGGAAATGCAACAGATGTTCCCTTGACATCCATCTGGTCCTCGTGATCCAGTACCGTGCCACACTGTGAAGGGTTTTTCTTTTTTAACAGTTTCAGCTTGTCCCCGGTCAGGGGGCCGATCTCTCACGCCTTATGCTTGACTGGGATACGGTGCCACCGGTGAGCTTATTCAAAGCCCCGGGATTAAAGATAAACACAGTAGTCTCTCCCATCCTGAGTCAGTCTTGACAACGAGACTCGTAACAAAAGCCAGTCGGCGAGATCTTGTTTGTGTTCCCGTATTTGTGTTTTGGAGAGAGAAGGAAATTGACATACGGCCACGGTTCATTTAAAGCTATTTTCCTATGCATGTCAGGCTTCTCAGCATGGCACCACACACCTTCTCTCTTAAGCAAACAACACGCGTGAGCTATCAGTGATATCAGTTGCAGTGGGAAACTCAGATAAAAACAAATTATTAAAGGATTAGTTCACACGAAATTGTAAATCCTGTCACTTATCCATCCTCCAGGTTGTTCCAAACCCATTTTATTTTATTTCTTTATTTATTTTGTGGAACACAAAGGGTTAAAGTTTTTATTTTTTTATTTTATTTTATTTATTTAATTTTATTTTTTTGTCCTATTTAACTAATAAAAAATATTGTGGTTACACTTTATTTTGATAGTCCACTTTAGACATTCTACTAACTATAAGTAAATTTGTAACTACGTCAGCTAATTCTCATTAATTTGCAACTACATGTCTACTAACTCCCAGAGTAGACTGTTAGGGTAGGTTTAAGGTTAGTAGAATAAGTTGACATATACTTGCAAAGTTTCTCATAGTCAGTATGTTGTATGTTGTGGACCCATCAAAATAAAGTGTTAGAAGATATTAAGCAGACAGTCTAATGACTGCTAGTTGCCATGTAGTTGCAAAGTTACTTACTGTTAGTAGAATGTCTAAAGTGGAGTATCAAAATAAAGTGTTAGCGATGTTAAAATGCAATTCATACCTGAATACCTATCCACCATATTATGTAATGCAACTCCCCAAACTTAATAACTCCTATTTGTTAAAAATAATACTTTTACCTTGATTATTAATTAAACCTTTATTTATTTTAGAAACCAAATATTAATGTACATATGTTGTTAAAATAGTAATAACAATAGTACTATTAATATCTATTTTTTTATTATTAAATAATTATTTAGCAAATAATTATAATTATAAATAATTTAATAATTTTACCATGATTTTTTGTTTTTATTTTAGAAAATAAAGATTAAGATGTGTACATGGTTTCATTGTGTAAGGAAAACATCGTTACCTTACCAGAACTTAATGGCATTTTCTTAAAGTTGTTTTAAAAGTTTTCATAATCATATAAAATTACACAAATGCAAAGAGAAAATAATTTTTTATTTATTTATTTATTTATTTTTTGTAATTAAAAATTAAGAGTTTGGCACGTTTATTAAACTACAGTTTTGCTGTATTATTTATCATGGACACTATTTGACAGCAATTGATGTGCTTTCTTCCTTAGCTTTGAATTTTATTATTTGCATTTTCAAAACTTTACAAAAAAAAGAAAAAAAACATTGTTCCGGACATTTGAAATGCTTGGTCATTGTTTACAGATGTACATAGTTTAAAAAAAAAAAAAAGTCAAAAACTGAGGGTAAGAGAAAAGAGAAAGTAAGTGGGCTTGTTACGATGACAGTAAATTCTGATCCTTCTTCTGGCATGTTTTGTTATAACTCTGAATAGAAGTTGTAAAGGATAACTCCACTTGCTTGCGTCACTGGAGTGTCTGTGAGCTGCTCTTTTTGGTCGGTTTGCACGAGCTGGTCTGATGACACAGACGAGGTTTGGTCACTTGGCTGAACAGTCTCCATTGAGCTTGTCATTCAAGCTTCTGTTTGTGCTACTTTGGAGGTTTTCTTTCTCCTCCATCCTCCTCTCGTCTCCTCTCTTTCCATCTTTTTTTCTCTCTCATCTTTTGACGCGATGATGGAGATGTGTGTCCCAGGTGGCCCACTCATCAAAACACAAGGGATCTGGCTCCTTATTTCAGACAAAAACATCACACTCTTTGTTGTCCAAAGGAAAAGATGTGGATGAGGATTTACCCAGGAGAATCTGCCCTCCCCATTGCCCACCAAAAGCCGTCTCCGCCCCCTGCCGTCAAAGAGAAATGTCAATCAAACGAGGGCATGAGGTCTGTTGAAAAGGTCATCCAGTGGTGGTCATTTCAGCCATTGTGTTCCTCTCATGAATGGAAAAGACAATCCAATGTGTCCAACTGACCTCACTTTGGACTAACTCCCCCTTCAGATATACTGAGAGGAAGATTTAGACATCTAGACGCAGCGTTGCAATTGTTTGTGAAACACAGGTCCCGGAGTCCTTGAGAAGATGATGAGCATGAGGCTGTACTTTTATAAAGATTTATGAGCAGCTCTTGGAGGTTTTTAGATGTCTAGGTATGGCACATTGCATGAATACACTTTACTGTCCCTTTTTTTTTTTCTTTTTTTTTTAAGATATTAGATATAGAAATCATGTAACATACCTCACTTCAGAGATCTGGACCCTTTTGGCTGTATCTAACAATTAAAATCATACAGCAATAGTATAATAATTGTGACATGATATTTAGTCATGCCACACATTTTGTGTACAAGGATCTTAAAATGTTACAACATTTCTTACAAATGTGATACGCAAGAAAAAAAAAAGATTATTAGATCATTTCTGAAGTATGATGGCGAAGATAAGTGTTGTATTATATTTATTTTCTTTATTTATATTATTTATATATATTATTGTATGCATTTTGCTGAATTTATTGATTTAAATGTTTACTGAAGATGTTTTAACTTGTATTTAGAGATTCTGGCTACAGGCTTGCAAAAAGTGGCAAACCCCATTAAAATAAAAAAAGAATATCAAATGTATTTTGGCCGAGAGTTGGCAATCACCCCCCAAAAAAAAAAAAAAAACAGGTTTTATTTTGTACTCCATTCGTGGTAAGTGGCATTCAAAAGTTTGGTGTCAGTACTTTTTTTTTTTTTTTTTTTGGAAAGAAATTATTTTATTCAGCAAGGATTCATTAAATTGTTAAAAGTGACAGTCAGTACAATTATCATGTTATTTTGTTTCTTGAGAATTATTTCTGAAAAATAATGTGATGCTGAAGACTGGAGTAATAACTGCTAAAATTTCAGCTTTGCCATCACAGAAAAATAGAAAATAGTTATTTTAAATTGTAGTAATATTATTCACAATATTAAAGATCATAAAAATACAGCACTGATGAGCATAAAAGACTTTCAAAAACACAAAAAAACCCAGCAAAATTATTACCAGCCCTAAATTTATGAATGGTAGCATATTTTTTCAAAGAAAAATTAACTTTTACAAAATTCAGTAAAAGCTTTCCTCTGTCCACTCACTACAGACTACAGACACACCAAGCAGTTTATTTATCTTCTTATAATGTGTTTAAGTAATTATTTCTCACTAATTACTTAATTGTTAAAGCCAAATGTCATCCCATATGGAACCATTTAACATGGCATGAGACCTCCAGTGACATGGATTCCTTTGAAGAGACCGCAAATAATCCCCATTCAATGAAGCACCGAATGTGAATCATACCATGGGACACTCAATTAATCGTTATCATCTTGTAAATATTTGATTACTCTATTTAAAACGATCTATTTGATTTCCTCTAGTGCTCTCCGCCAAGCCCTGTAGGTGGATCATTTCATTTTATCCAAACAGTTTATACCAGGCCGCAGCTTCACTTACGACACTATGTGGGCAGCTTACAACTCAGAGATACACATGAAACATGAGGTTTAAAAAAAAAGAGCAACTTCTTCATCATCACAAAAACAGTTTCCCAGGACGCAAGACACCTGGGCTTTACAAATTAAAATGAGAGTATGACGACGATGTTCAGAGTATATTAGGTATATAACAAGTCAAGTTTTGCAGTGACATCTTAGTAGAAAGGAAGTGGACTTTCTCAAAACATGAAGGACCCACAGCATGTGATTAAAAGTAGGTAAAGAGATGAGAGGGAAAATACAGTGAACCTACTGTCGCTTTGAAGGCGAACGAGGGGATTGATAATGAGAAAACGCTCAGGCTGACAGAAAAAGTGGGTTTTAAGGGGAAAGAGGATTAAGGTTAAAAGTCACAAAGGTCACACAAGAAACCAGTTCACATCCACTCTGCTGATGCCTAAAATACTAATTGAAGGCACGGGAAAAGACGTCTAATAGATTAACAGCAGACACATTTATTCCCACGTCTCTAAGAAAGTGATTAATTTTTTTCTGAAATAGAAAATTGGCCAATAATTTTTAACTTTTAGATCAATTAAACGCTCAACTCATTTACTGCTAGAAGAAAATGTCTATATGGACTACTTGAACTAAAAAGTATAGACTATTTGTTTGCATATTTGGGGAGAAGTATATACAAATAGGCAACATCCAACAATTATTGATTACAACTTCAAATACAACAGACTGTCGAGTTTTAGATCTTCAAAACAAGGAGACTGTTTATAACAATCCTAGCTCATTGTTTTTTTAGGATCTACCCTGCAGCCACAGGACGTCAGGCTGGCAGACTATTCTCCAGAGAAAGATCAGTAATCTGTCTGGGAATCCCTTCTCACCATTACCAAACCCAACTGGTTAACAATCTGTGCTTCAGCTGTTACATATGCTATGTTCAAAAAAAAAAAAATTAAAGAAATGAATATTTTTATTCAGCAAGGATGCATTAAATTGATCAAAAGTGGCAGTAAAGACTTGTTACCAAAAATAATATTTCAAATAATGCTGTTTTTTTTTTTTTTAATTTTATATTAATCCAAGCATTCTGAAAAAAAGGTAAAACAGAAATATTAAGTAGCACAACTATTTCAACATTGATAAAAATAAGAAAATAAGCACATTAGAATGATTTCTGAAGGATCATGTGACACTGAAGACTGGAGGAATAACTTGAAAATTCAGCTTTGCCATCACAGGAGTAATTTACATTTTTTTTTATTGTAATATATTTTACAATATTACTGTTTTTACTGATCAAATAAACGGTGTCTTGAATCCCATCAACAAAGTTCTAACAACTTTTTTGGCTTTTAATATTAGAGCTGTGGCAAAGGGACATCCTATTAAAGATACCTCATAGTAACTGTCTCACAGGTTGATGTCTATACAGATGTGGACAGACTGAGTTCTTCAGGCATGTCAGGCTGTTTCACATACACAAGATTAAGTAGCAAATGTGACATCCAAGACCAATCGGGCCACCCAGGAGAACTGCAACCAGCGGAAAGGCTGTCAGAGCCCCCCTTTACACCATTAATCTTCAAGCTTCTCCTGTGCTGCCAACTCGCATCTCCTTCAAACGGGACAGGGGAGAGAGAAAGGGAGGGAAATGGAGAAAAGTAAAGCCACTCTGTTTTTCTCCTTTTGTTTTCCCATACATTAACTCTTTGAAAGACAGTGTGTTACTTATCAAAGTACTTGTTTATTGGTACTTCAGCACAGGTTGGGTTTTCTCATATTGTCTTTTATCAATAAGTATTATGATCTTTATATAATATAAAGTATGCACAGCTTTGACATTCTGACATCCGTATTGTTTTTTAAAGATACAAAAAAATAATAATAGATTGAAAGAAAACCTAAATGCCATTTATGGCAAATTATATTTTCAGATAAGGTGAATCATCTGTTGCATCATTCACATCATTTTACAAAAACACTCCTTGGTGATTTGGAAATAAACGTGTTTATGTCCCAGACAGGACCACCTCACTCACACCATCTCTGTGGTGGTAGATAAATGGGCCTCATTAAAGCAAAATAGAGATTCCAGCACTGAAGTGTGGGGATGGTCCTTGGACCTCTCAATTCTTTCACTTATCAATAGGAACTTTGATCTCATGCTTAGAGAAGATTCCCGGTCCCTTTACTGGCAACGCATATATAACCTAATGGCAATGAATGGTGAAATGCAGAAGTAAAAGAACGATCCATGAACTGATAAATAGCGGAAAATGAGTGTGTTATGTTGGGGCATGCCTGAAGTCCCAAGAGAGGGCTGTCTTGCTTCAGTCCAGTCCTGTGAACTGAGGAGGAAATCGACCCATCTAGAGAGAGCCTTTGAAGTTCATAGACCTGAACTCAAATTAAGGGACATGCCATGGATGCTTGGTTTTTTTTTTTTTTTTTCCTCATCCTCCTCTTTTTTTTAGAGGAGGAGGAGGGAAAAAATAGAGCCTTTTTCCCTATTGTTGGGATATAGTGGCTATATATTTGGATGAAATAAAGTTAAATGTAAAAGAGAAAATGTGACGGTTATTTTATGCATATTTTGCTTTATGCACGTATTATATATATGACACATTTATACATTAAGCTGCATTTTTTTTAGGAACATCATTTTAATTTGAGGCCTACTAATTACAGTCATTCAAAATAGTAGATTGCTTCCATTCTTTTTTTGAAAGTTTTCAATAATTGTTTAAATAAACTGCTTTTTAATGACATTTCTGTACAACAGAAATGTTATTTGTTCTCAAATTAGCAGTTACTGGGTTATTCCATGAAATCGGTGCCTTTTCCACTTGGAAAAATTAAAAAAAATAAAATAAGTTTAATCAACATTTTTTTAAATATCCATAAAATGATGGCACCTTAAAATGACAAGAAATTGTATTGTGCCAACCCAGGCTATGTAATTTATTATATTATGAATATTTTTCTACCTCATGTTTTGTATTTTTGTCAACACTGTTACTGACAAAAGCATTACTAGATACTATAGTTTAATTAGAAGTATGTGATAGTTTTCACATATATGAGCAGCCTTTTAGTCCCTCTTTTCACTGGGATTGTTTCAAATTTTGGATTTTTTTTTAAATATTTTTATATTTGTCATTCAGATGACCAAGAACATCCTAATTTTGGAGGGTGACCATGTGTCAATTAAGAAAAATATATATTTTTACAAGAGAGATGTTAAAAAAGGGCTTTGTCCAAAATAGTTACAATGGAAAAACCTGGAAGGATGTATCAAACATAATTTTTTTTTTTTTTTTTTTTACAATTTTTATGAAATAAATGACAGTAACAGGATTGATGTCATAGTCACAGGACTGACCAGAGTAACAGGGATGACAGGACACACATTCACATTCTTCAGCACACTGCACATATTTGTTTACATAATACTGTACAGTTTTACAATTTTACTTCACAGAACTTCAAATATACTGATCTGGTGCAATTTTTAGACAAGGAAGATGATCAGATCTTGGTCTTTCTGTGATCATCTGAAACCAAACTTTCTTGAACATTGCAAGACTGGGGTAAAGGTCTGCAGTCACCTTGCTGCTCTTGTTTGTAATTGAATTTACATGGATGCATTATTGACAATGAGTTAATGGGGAAAAAAATGAGTTTCATTGAGTCTGATCATCCTATCCAGGTCATTAACAACAATAGTAATAGTAACAATACCAATAATATTAACTAAAATGTAACTCATGCTCATATGCCACTGAATGATATAGACATTAGCTCAAAATTACACCCAGGGTGACCTTTAAACATGTTTGCATTTTACACAGACAATCTTTAAAAACAGGGTGACACCTAATCTATGTCATCCCTGTTATCCAAATGTCAAAACCTGTTACCCTGAAAAGTAACAGGGCTGACAGTAACAGGTTTGACGATTTCAAACTAATTTGCTAATTGCTAGCCAATAGTCAATTTTACAAAAGCACGTTGTACACTTTGAAAGGATTTTACTTGTAGATATAAATTACATTAAATTTAAGAAATAATTGTTTAAATTTACATTTTAAAAATGGTAACACTGACATTGCATAATGCCCCTCCCCCAGTCAAGGCTCATAATTAATCAAAAATAGAACATTATAGAATTGAGAGAGACACGTGCTTGTGTTTTAAATGTTGGAATCCTCATTGAGAAATGATATAACCTCCTAGAAGTGATGTCATTCGATTGTATATTATTTTACAAGGGTTTTTTTTTTTTGTTTGGTTTTTTTTTTTTTTTGATGAGGGTAACAGGGCTGACATGAAATTAAGGGAAACACATATAAAATTATTTATATTTTATAGAAACAATGTGTACTTATGCCAAAAACATTGCTTAACAATGAGACTGGATTTAGAACAATATGCAAATTATTTTTTTAAAATATCATTTTGCAAATTCAAAGTCCTGTTGAAAAAGAAAAATCATAGTGAGGGACAGGCCAAAAACCTTACCCTTACCAGCATAAATGCTATTTAAATTCTTTAAATTAATATTAAATTGACTTTTTTGATGTAATATTGCTGAAAGCATACATAGTATTGTTATGTTTTTAAATTGCAAATTCATTTGTTGTATTAAATCTATATCTTAGGGACGCAAAAGGCACTGATTTTGCAGAATGACCCCACTATACATGATTACAGGTGTCATCTTAACTGAAAATATTAAAAACGCATGCAATTGTTAAAACTGATGTAATGAATTAAATTATGTGGAAAATGTACTTTTTATACAAGTTATCACCCGTTCGAACTAATTATGCTTCATTCGATGCTTTGGGTGAGACAAAAAATCTCTTAACTAGGGCAAATGATGCAACCTCACAAAACAGCGCGAAATCAAATTCAGGTGTTATAAAGAGTTGTTAGCCCTGTATCAGTAACAGACACCTTCAGAGATGCTGTAATTTTCACTTGAAGTTCACTAAGAATTTCAGACACTTTTCACTCAAAGTTTCTACTCTCTCTTCGCTGAGAGAAGAAATACGCATCGCGTGAGTTTGGACGCTGTGTGTTGCCGTACAGCGCACAGATCATGTCAACATGGCGTCTTCAATGTCATTCTTTGGTTTAAGCCGAATTATCTCTCTTAACTCACTCACAAAAACATTTGTGAATCCTGCCAGGTAAAAATCAGTCATTCAAATAATTGTTTTGTGTTTGCATATATACGTGCGAAGAAATAACGCTCGGTTTGTTTGTTTATCTGTTTAGAGTTAGACTGTTAGCTGGTTAGCTAACTGACTTAGCCAGAGTGTCATCTATCAACTCTCTCTAAAAGATGCCTGTTTGACGCACACCAACAAATAATGTTGTCCCGCCTTTGAATTTAAAAGTTTGTTACGCGTGTAACGTGTTTTGTTATGTCATTTAAAACAGATAATTTTGAGAAATGACGGAAATAACAGTTTGAGAAATGAAACTGACAATTAATTTATTAGTGATAAATATCGTTCTGAATTTTCTGAATTTTCTGAGATAATTTTCTGGTTTATATTTTCAGATGTCATTGTGATTGTAGCTGTTATATGTAGAGGTTTGTGTGAAGGTTAACCCATTGACTTTCTTTAAGAACGAAAATACAAATATTGTAAAATGAATCTCGGACACACACACACACACACACACACACACACACACACACACATACATACATACATATATATATATCTTTTATAGTTCTTAAATTTGCAAGCTAATGCTCATATTACCTTGCAGGACTTTTTATTGACCAACTATATAGTTTGCGCATGTTGGAAATGGTGCTACTGTCCTCTAGTCCTGATTAACTCAGTTCCAACTTTAGACTTGAGATTTTCTATTGTAACAATTCTAATGTGAGTTTTTGATTTAGTCAAGATTGTTCTCATCTTAAATCGTCTTTCTTCTGGTTGGATATCAGATCAGGAGCCAGCAGGCACGGTGGTGACTCTAAATGATAGTATGTAAAATAAAACAAATGAAATATAGTCAGAAGACGTAAGTTCTGCACAAGACATTGCATGTCAGTTCTTAAAACTGTAATGAATAGCATACTAGAATCTGGAAACTGCTGTCTTTGTGCATTGATCTTTTTCAAGAATAATTGTGATCAAAATAATATTACGTTTTTTAAAGAGTAGTTTATTTCTGTGTGGTGAAGTTAAATCTGTGGAAGTGGAAGTCATGTTTATGAGATATGCGGGTTTTTAAGCGTGCCCCCTTTCTACACTTGATTTTCAGTCTATCAATAAAATGTCAAAATATTTCATATACAGGGCTCTAAACTGCGACAATTTTTTGAGAATGTGCAACATGCAAGCACTGTCACCACAGCCAGTTTGTTTTACTTTTCTTTTTGTTTTCATTTTGAACAGCTTGATATCTTTGCTGTTTACCTTACGTTATGCTATGGAGGCTTTTTTTATTTATTTATCTGATTGCTCAGTGTTTGCTAAACATTCTGTAATTTATTAGTCGGTATATAAAACAGCATGTGGTGTATGCCATGCCTCATTTTATTCGTTTTTGTTAATAAACCCTTACGAAAGCTAGTTTGTCATTGTAGCTTACTGTTTTATTGTTGTTGTGCTTTTTAATTAGGAATAACAATAAATCCATCTTTTGTTTTAGTCTTAAAAAGTGAAAGGTGTATAGAATGCTAGCAAAGCAGACAATTATCGTTTCTTGTAAAACGTGACAAGACCGCGAAAGCATCCAAAGCGTGGCTTATATCATAGCAAAAGAGGAACTCGCGTTCACAAAATTCAAATCACAAATAATACTAGGCTACTGATGAAAAGGTACGGGTTGGATGTTAACCATTTTGTTACCATGTAACTATATGATAAAAGTTCATCAGCATGCATTGATTAATCCCATGATGTAGCAAAAGACAAAAAAATATTGCGACGAAATTATGTGCTCGTGCGACCGACTGAGAAAGTTAGTCGCAAAAGAGCGACCAGTGCGAAGAATGAGTCTAGAGCCCTGATATATTTTGTATGCACAATGCTGAAATTTGTCAGGTGTTTACAGTATGTTAAAATGCATACATACTCTTCATCCAGCATCTTCCTTTTTCGCTCTAATTTTGCAAATTAAATGAAAAAAGTTTTTTTTTTTTTTTTTTTTAAGCATTCATTAAATTTAGGTTCTAAACATAACTCTTTTGGTTGCAAAACACATTGGATCTTATTCATGAAACAAAAGCAGAGCTGATATCTGTTTAAATAATTTTTAAAATTCTTCTAATGTTAATCATTGCATTCATTCAATCCACCAGTTTATATAGGAAAGTAATTCTAAACAATTAACGCAGAAGTTCACTCTGCTTGTGTTTAATGAATATTCAGTTTGACAGGAGGTTTGTGGTCTCCTGTCAAAGAGTCAGTAATTCCAATCAAAATTTGAAAGCAGCTTTACATTTCCTCACCTGCCGGCCATGTGTCATTCACTTAAAATCGAAATGAGAGATCAGTGAGCCCTTCTGTCACTAGCCATTCAGAATTATTGTTTGTTTATGACAGACCAGTTACTGTTTCATTTCAAAGGCTGTGACTGTGGACTGGCAGGACGACACCAATGGCTGTTTGTTTCTAACTGGCTTATAGAAGCCTGCCAGAAACTCAGCAGGCAGAATTAATGGGGGCCGAAGAGAGAGCTGTGTGGCTTCCTCTCTCCTGTCTCTTGACACACATCCCCCTCCTTCAAAACACTTTACTGTGCCGTTGTTTGTACCTAACTACAGGGTTTTTTGTGTGTGTGTTTTTTTTTTTGTTTGTGTTTGCTTGTTATCTCTATTATTTTTTAAAATTCATCTTCCTGTTTTGCAGGTCAGTAAGCACGTCAGGATGGAGGCTGGCAGAACAACAGGGACAGGGATCCCAGCTCATCACTGTGGATGAGAAACTGGTATGAACATTGGCTGTGCTTTTCTTTGGGCTGTTTTTGAATTGTTTGTACTGGGTCACGATTCTTATATGCTTTTGTAATTATGTAAAAGTTAAAATTCTTCATCACTGGTTGGAAACCAAATATACATCTTTTTTAAGTATATTTTATTCAATTATTTTTAATATTAATATATATATTAAAATATTTATTTTTTTATGAATGCTAGCATGCATTATACAGTTCTCAACAATGTCGTTCATAAAATCCATCTATACTGAAATGAAATCTAATCTTTTTTTTCATGTCCTTGTGAGACAATAATGACCTTGTTTACCTATGAGACTTCAGACACTCAGCTGGCTTGAATGTGTGGGCCGGGTTTGGCAGAGTGGGGTGTTTGGGTGGACTCAGACTATCTCTGATTGTGTCTGAGTGGGCAAGTACAGCCCGCCTGGTTGAGGGCTCTCATTTAATAGTAGGGGCCACTCTAAAGTAAAGCTGCAAAAGGGCCCCCAAAAAGAGCGGATTGAAAGAAAAAGGGGGGAAAAACAGTCTGACAGTAGCAGACTCACAGGAAGACGGCGGCTGTCCTTTTATAATTGGCCACAGAGCTTTCATTGTTGTTCTCAGACGAGCAGTGCCCATTGAGCAAGATATTTGGCAAGGACTAGGCCTACCTGTCTTATTCAAGACATTTTAGAGAGCCGCCTTATAGGAGATTTTCATATTTGTTGTAGATGTAATGTAACCAGACAGTTTGAATTAGTGGTAATGTAACTCTTACACAAGATTACAGGGAAAAAATGATTTAACTTGTGAATATTTATGGCATGTAGATCATATGTAAAGTATATGGCTACGGGATTGTCTGAACAAGGGATATATCAGAACTGCTTTGAGAAGATGATGTGCAGGTCCCCAGTGGTCTTGACATCTCAGAATGTCTTGTAGAATTTATTTTGGGTCACATTGATGTGTTTTTCTATTTGACCCTGAATAAATTCTACAAGACATTTCTTTGGATCTCTAATTTTCATGGCTTAGCCTGTAAATTACCACTGAAATATGGAGACGTGTTGACCAGGAAGAATGTGGAAGGATGAAAGCATCACAGAGAGCATTGAATTCAGCACAGACAGTTTTAGTAAGTGTTTGGTAAAAAAAAAAAAAAAAAAAATAGCTTTCAGATTTTGGTTATGTCTCAAATCAAATTTGATGGTGCATTATACAATATAATTGTTAATATTGTTTGTTGATTGATAAACAGAATAGACAGTTTTTTTTAGACAGTTTTTATTTGGCTGTTTCTTTTTTTTTTCTCTCTCTCTCTCTCTATTAGTACTTTGAACTTTACTTTTTCAAATTTGATACTTTGTTACTTTGCATGATTTTTATTTATTTATTTATTTTTTGCAAAATCAAGGCTCAGTTTTTTTTATGAATGATATGATTTCAATTGTCATTTGCAGCTTTGATTATTTATTTATTATGGAGGTGCATAAGTTGTTTTGAAACTAATTATTCTTTGATTTCAAGTGCTTTAGAAAATGAATTTCTAATAGCATTCTTGAATTATTTTTGGACATCCAATTTTGAAAAGGAGGGAAATAAAGAAAATCTCGAGCTGTAGTGAAAGTGCTTGCAAATGTGCCACTTTGCAGTGCAGTCAAATGTGTGTCATTGCAAATGACGGTAATTAAGGTCTTGCGTGATTGTGGCGGAGTCTGGGCGCTTTCTCCCTCTGGTGCCTGCGCTGACTTGCTTTTGTTAGTAATTACAGTTTGATTAAGCATGCTGGGCCACGAGAAAGCCTGCATGGCTGGCCAGTGACACAGAGCTTCACACGGAATGTTTGAGCCGTGCACAAGCTCATATAACCAGAGCTTTCTGAATGAACTGCAGGAGGACCTTATAGCTGCGTGTGAAACTCTTTTATGAGGCGCTTTTTGGTGCACAAATTTTTATGGGGAAAAAAATGTCTCCTATTATCATTTAAAACGACGACACATTTATAAATCCTTTTGTATTTCCCTAAAAAGCACAGTCATCATGGCTCTGTGGTGCTATGAAATATTGCCTTGTTTGTTTGAGCATCCTGATCAGCCCAACACCACAACAGTGGCTCAGCCAGTGGTGTGAGTTTAGCATAGAGTCTGTTTGGTGTCAGATGGGGGATAGTGTTCAGAAAACCTGTTTGATTGTCATTATTTTGCTATTTCGTTTGCTGCTCCTAGTGATGTAGAAATTACACACAGTCATTTATTGAAAGTGCGTATATTTGCATGTATATTGAAATGTTTTTGCAAACCATCCTGCATACGAAAATAAATGCAAACAGCAGTGAAATTATACCTAATTGCAAGCAAGAGGCATTCTGTCTAGCCAGAGCTGTAAATTGAATGAACATGTTGAAGTAGCTGTCAAACATGTATCATTGTGCCGGTGAGCTCCAAGGTAGACTGAATTCAAGATCCAGCCGTGATTCTGTCCTCCTCCCCCTTCCCTCTCTTTCCCTTCAGCGTTCATCTCAAGTGTCTGTTTTGTCTAGTTGTCCCCTCATACCAGGTGCTTGTCCGAGGGGAAAAAAAAAAACCCAAGGCCGGCAAGTAGGTCAGAGGACATGGCTCTTTGAAGAGGATCTGACAAGAGGCTTTGTGTATTAGTTGCTAAATGGTATTTCATTTGCTTAACACTTGAGAAAGTAACCTTTAAAGTGCCCGACAGCATCTTTGTGTGGCAGAGGAAGGAGACTTGCACCGTATAGTGCACACTGTGTTCCTCACTTCATTTCCTCACACTCTGCTCTTCCAAATGGGCTCAATATAGTTTTCCTTGCTGCTCATAGTCTAATAATATGAATGCTAATGTAGCTGATTGGGCTCTAGTAATAATTATATTTGAGGTGAGACTCATTTAATATTTTTTTAAAAGTTGTAATTGGTGTTTCGTTTAGAAAGCTGGTAATTAATTACTTTCCATGATTCGTGACAGAAATAGATTTGTCTGAAGGGCTTTCCTGTAGAGTTATTACTTTTAGCAAACACCTTTGTGAATCCTCTGTGTTATTTGTCACGCTGTTAACTTGGGAAGTAATGTAGTTTGCCTAGAATATTTGAACAGTTGACTATAATAGTTTTTAAAAAAAACATTTTTATTAAAAAAAAAAAATAGTAAAGAGAAAAAACAAATGTGTTCGTAAGTCTGTTTAATGGCTGGTTCCTGTTGTTTTGTACAATTATAAATTGTTACTTTAATTATTGTCTACCAAGGTTATTTTCGTAAACGAAAACTAAAACTAAGACGAAAACGATCGATGAAAAAACAACTTCGTAAACTGAAATAAAATAAAAATGTCAAAATATTTGAAAAGCTAAAACGAAACGAAACTAACAACAGTTATTGTAAAACTAACTGAAATAAAATAATAATCAACAAAAATCAATAATAGTTTTCGTAATCATTACGTTCTCACCCCTTGGCGGAAAAATATATGAGCTGTGTGACAGTTTAGGGAGATAGGCTACCTGTAAATGGCGCATCACGCACATGGGGTTATCTGACGGAGAGACGCAAAGCAGTTTAAAGCAGAGTCCTGCATGGGCCCTGTTTGGTAAACGTGCACCAGCAGTACTTAACAGAACACCCGACCCATTATCCGACAGCAGCACTAATTTATTTCTGTACCAGACCAGAACCGTTTGACATAAAGACCGTGAGTTGCGACCCGAACCGAACTCGCATTAATTTACAACATCAGGTATGCAAAATTATTTATTTTCTCATGTAACAAGCAATCAAACCAACATTAGGCAAGTTGGTGCTTTGAAGACAAATATACACGGAGAACAACATAATTAACAGAAAAAAAAGATGAGAATGCACTTTTCTGTAAACAATACAAAACTTGGCCTAGCATTGTGATCACTCTGCCAAACTTTCAAACAAATATGCATAGGCTAAATCACATCATACACACGCTTATAATTCTTCATAAATAAAGAGCATATTCAAATATGAGCCTTTACTGTTAAATACGATTGCTGTTATTATTGAATTTCATTAGTCCCAGTTATGATTTATGCGCGGGTGTTCACGGAAAAGTTAGCAAGACACGACAGTTACAATATCATGATTATGGTTAAATAAGAAAAAAAACATATAACGAAATTAGGCTACATTTATTTTCATATTAAATATCTCAACACACCATTAGATATGACATTAAGCGCAACTTGTGTAGATATATTTAGTAAAAAGGCTTGACTGCTTCCTTTGGTGTATATTTGTATACTGCGTCCTTTGGTGTATATTTGTATACTTTTACCATCTAATCAATCTCAGTATGTGTTAATTTTGTGTCGCTAATCGTTTGCCTCACTAAGGTTAAATTATGCCTAAGTCTTTCTTTGGCCTTCGCTCTGGAAGTTATCTGTTGATTCTGCTAAACTTTAATTAAAACTGAAACTAAACTATATCAAAACTAAATAAAAATGTGTTCACAAAAAAAAAAAAAAACTAAAACTAACAAAATATTAATGAAACTAAAACGATATTAAAATAAAACGAATTTAAAAATTCAAAACTATAATAACCTTGTTGTCTACTGCTGTTCTAGAACAATGAAAAAGCAGAATCATCAACTTTGGAAAACAGATCTAAGCAAAATAGCTAGTAGTGTACTAAAGTCTGTATTTTGTGACCTATATGTGTGGGAATTTAATCAGAATATTTATCAAAGCCAAACTCTTGTTCATTTGACAAGATTAATTATCGAAACATGCTTGACATTTTTACATTTTCTGTGGCTTATTACCTGCTATTCATTTTTATTAGAAGGAACTGTCTTTTCTCCCCATTGGTCAACCAATTGCTGTGGGTGCTCTTGGGATCTGATCACCCATCCATTGTCATATCCATTGTCATATCACTCACTGGTTTTTAGATAATTTAAAGTGTTATTATAACCAGTGGACAAGGCTACCTAGTGTTGTAAAGGCTAATTAAAAATGACATTTGTAAATTAATGAAACAAGCTTTTTTTTATGTTGACAAGTAGCTAAATCATTATGGTAAATTGTTTCTTTCTAACTACTGTAATAAATCAGTTAATGCATGTGTTTTGGATAGTGCTGTCAAACGATTAATCGCGATTAATTGCATCCAAAATAAAAGTTTTTACATTAGTGTTTACATTAAATATGTACGGAAGTTCTAAGCGGCCATGCATTATTATAATTTTTTTCTTTCTTGTTTTCTCGTGATCATGACTTAATTTTCTCGTGATCTCTACATAACAAAAGTTGTTTTCTCGTGATCATGACATAATTTTCTCCTGATTTTGACATTACAAAAATGGTTCTTTTAACAATGATTGTTTAATTTTTAAAACACAATGCACCCGAGTCTACTGTTGCTATAGTAACGAACGCAAACTTGACGGGGACATTCTGAAATACTTAGCCTGGCTTAATGCATTAATTGAGAGTGTTTTTAAAAGACAAAACTCAGTATATATACATTATTAGTAATTCATATATGTACAGACAAGAAGATGAGCCCATAATAAGAACACAATTCGTTAAATTCCGCGTTAAGCGTTTTTCTCCCATAGAATAGGTTTACGGACAACACGTAACGTGGCTTAATGCGTTAAGGCAGTTTTTTTTAAAAGACCAAATTCAGTAAACACATCATTAATAAAGCATTCTATGTACAGACAAACAAATAAGCCCATAATAAGAACGCAATACGTTTAACATGCTTAGCATTTTACCCATAGAAAGCAGTTAGTCTATAAGAAAAACGCGTTGCGTTCGCATCCTGGACTCATCTGCTTGTCTGTACATAGGCTGTTATAATTTATTAATAATGTGTTTACTGAGTTGGTCTTTTAAAAACACTCTCTTAATGCATTAAGCAACGTTAAGCTTAAGTTTTGGAATGCCCCCTTTGAGGCGCAAATGATCAACAGATAACCGTGCACTCTTATACTGTATCTTGTGATATAGAAATGACGTCTACAATAAAATAAATAGGCTAATCAAACACTGCTGATTTTGTCCAGAGTTAGGCTACGCTAAACATTTTATTTGTGTAATTAACATTAAATGGTCCAACAACAAAGCATTTAACACCGCAAGCGCAGCCGGAGCACCTTAGAAGAATGCAGAGAAGTAGCCTATTCTAAAAATCTTAAACTGCTTGGATTAAACTCACTTCATTTTCCTTGTTCTTTTGAAATAAAATTATACATAATATATTATAATAATTTGTGATTTTTATTAGTCATGTAGGATAGGCAAGGGATATCATGTGTGTTACAAGCTTGGATGCTGCTGTGTGTGTGGTTTACAAAGAAATGTAGAAAATACAAAAGATTAGGCTACAACGCTGTATAACATCACTGAACTAAATTATACACACATATTAGTTTCTCTCCACAACAAATCCTCTAAACTTAAGGCTATAGCCTATAGGCTATAAAAACGTCAATCCAGAAACAAATTAAAGGTGAAACTGATGCCCACCTCTCTCATTCGGCACGAATCCAAATGTTTCCATATTAGCGCCGTATCTGGATGCTAAAATATTATTTATTATAGGCTTTGTACTTTCATCGACATAAAACATCATCCTTCACAATCGGCTAGGCTATATCAGCACAGAGAGGCGATGGTCACGCTGAACGCAACAGATTGGATAACGGAGCACTGTAACTTTTTATACTTTCCTTTAACTGTATTTTATTTTGATAATGAACAGGCTGCAAAGTCCCAAAAATATTGTGTCTTTGTGCGCGTGAGGCGCCGGCGCGATACGGCCATACCAACGCTGGTTGGTTACAGATGCGACATCATTCAAAACTGTCAAGCTTTTGCAAAACAAATAAAACTGTAAAATAAATAAAACTAAAGCTTTTGCAAAACAAAGAAAACTACTTTCTGCCGTCTCGTTTTCCTTTCCAAGAACTTTGGAATGCGTCACAATGAACTGTAGGCCTAACTCATATTTTTTTTTTCTTTCATTTCGTTAATCTGTCAATGATTTAAGTGAAATATATTTAGTGTATAGGCATATATTCCTTTTTATGTAAGCCTATACTTTTATTCTGTTTTCTCCGTTCACAGAAGCGCTGCAGGTGCGTAAGATCTGTTGAATCCATCTGTCCTCGGATAAACTCTAACATTGCGACTTACCTATGAAGAGCTCACAGCTGAGTGCGGGCGGGCATTTCACTCCTTACTCGTTTCACTCATTTGCATAGTCTAGCTACTTGAATTCCTGATTGTTTGACAGCAAATAACGTTATTAACCGGTTAATGGACATTTCAAATTTTCGATTCTGTTCGGAACTATAAAATTTGATTTCGTTTCTGTTTCCGGTTCTGTTCCAGACAAAATTTCGTTCGTTTTCGGTTTTCGTTTTCGTTCCTTGAATCGGTTCAGAGCCCTGCTTAGAACTTCCGGAAATATGTGTGTGTACTGTGTATATTTATGTATATATAAATACACAAACATACAGTATATTTTTAGAAAATATTTATGTCTATATTTATATTCATATAATTTATATTATATATATATTTATTATATAAACATAACATATTTTTCTGAAATGTATACATGTATGTGTGTGTTTATATATACATAATAAATATACACAGCACACATACATATATTATGTATACAAAAACTTTTATTTTGGAAGCGATTAATCGTTTGACACCACTAGTTTTGGAGTACTTATAGTTTTACAGTGAGAGTACATATTGCTTATGCATTACAAAATAGGTTGGATGCCTAGATAGTCAGGACTAATATTGAAGTGTGTTGTTTCTGCACCACATTTAAAAAGGACTGTTTCCATGCTGCTTTCTCTTCATCTGCCCCTTCCGCCCTATTCTGCCACTGAAGGATTTTTTGTTTTTTGTTTTTTTTTTTTTGGCTGGAAGACAGTTCTGTCTAAACACTGAAGAAGCCCTGTAATGTCAGCTGATCCACAAAGATAATTTTCACTTTATTCTGGTTTGGAGAATGAATACACATTAGATGTTTATGTTACTAGCCTGCCTCTGTTTATCACATGGATCATCTCTCATTGGTCACAAATGTTTTGTTTTTTTTGGTAACACTTTATTTTAGGGTCTCTTAACTAGTTGCTTATTAGCATGCATATTACTAGAATATTAGCCATTTATTAGTAGTAATTAAACACATATTAATGCCTTATTCTACATCCCTAATCCTACCCCATACCTAAATTTAACAACTACCTTACTATCTATTAATAAGAAGCAAATTAGGAATTTTATTGAGGGAAAAGTCGTAGTTTGATAGTGAATAAGTGTTCCCTATTCTAAAATGTTACCTGTTGTTTTTTTGTTTTTTTGTTTTTTTTACCCAGAAACTGCATTTGCATGTATGTGGACACACCAACCTGTAATGTGTTTCTAAGTCATCTTTATAGTTCTGAAAGTCTCTGAGCAGATTCTGTCATTAATTATTTCTGCTCTTATTTTCTCTCTATTTTCCCTTTATTAATCATCATGCAAATTCAACTAAAGTGATTCTGAAGGGGTTGTACTTAGAACAATGATGGAATAGTATTATTATTCCATATGCTGAAATGAAAACTGGATTTATATACATGTATGGACACTACAGCCGTCAGAAGTCCTTGAGAGGTTCCACCTGTAACCAAACTTTTCCATCCACATTTTTATGTATTATTGTCTGTCTGAGATTAAAACAAGCCAGTAGGCCACACATGTACACTATGAGTCATTGTTGTTTTTCCCTGTCAAATCAGAAACGGCAGATAGATGCCATCAGACAGTGTATGAATCTGCTGTTGAATGTGTGTGGTGACACAGATCTGTAGTCCACGGTCTGAATTTCAGAGTGTTCGCACGAAACAGTCAAGAAACCTCTTCTGAAAGGTCACTTCAAAAATGAAAAATGGCCATTTTATTCATTTAATGTTTGCACAAGCACAATTTAAGATTGATTGCATTCAGAACTCACCAAGTGGCAAAAAAAATTTCTTGTAGTTCTACTCGCACAGCAAATTCTTACTTGTTTACACTTCGGTATCGGTCTTGTCGGCCACACTTGGCTCTACCAAGCTGCACGCAGGGCTCATTCAAGCAGTCGGCCCCACAGTCTGCCGCTCTGAAAGGGCTCCCATGCTCTTTATTCACCGAGGAGCCAGAGGTGTCAGAAATATAGACACGCTTTCACGTGACGGAGACTTTGCCAGTCTTTTCTCCCTCGCTCTTAAGCCTGGCATTCTGTCTGCACATACAGGTATTGAAGGGCTCTGTGAATAGTGTCAAACTTCATAGTTCTCATTTTGCTTCCTGTACATGCATGGAGAAAAGTGCAGTGTTTTCCTTTGTGATCCCTCTCTCTGGCCTTTTTTTTTTTTTTCTTGAAGCACCATATTTAAGGCACAGTCGCTCGCTTTGTCTATGGGCCATTGTGCATTCGTCTGTTGCGTAGATCACCCTCGTAGTTTTTGTTGTCCTAATGTATGCAGGCAAGACTAAGTCTAGACTACTTTTTCTTTTCTTTTCTTTTTTTTTCCTCTTTTTAATTTTTTTCCCTTTTATTTAGCAGGACAATGGCAAGATTTTTTTCAGTATTACAAAAAAAATATTTTAAGTTCATATTAGGCCTGAAGGAAGGGTAGATAAGGAACAACTAATTATGTAATATTATATTATTTATTAATAATGATAATATTTTTCTTCATCAGTTCTCAACCAGAATTGTATATGTGTGTTCATCAGACACTGAAATGAAGTCTCCCATGTCTGTTTAGACTAATTGTCATTCTGCTCAGCAGCGTCTTTGAACGAGACCCCTTTGCGCTGAAAGTTTTCAACAAAAAGATTCATTTTCATATTGAGATATTTGCCATTTAAATGTTCAAGCCAACTGAATTTGATACTAAGGTTAGATGCACATCATCTGACATTTTGCTTAATCTTTGTTGTCACAAAGTTACTAGTGTGGATCAGAGCGAGCGATTAAAGTCATCTTTGATAAATTTTTTTCAAGTCTTGCTCATTACGAAATCTAACATCTTTTTTTTCCTCGTTCATTAAAGTCTCCCCGTTAAAACGGAGCGTATGGTACTGTATGTTCTTCCCAGCCTGCTCGAGGGTCACGTGAAGACTTTGTGTAAGTCAGAGTGTTTGGCAGCCTTTTGTTCGCAGTTCATGCTAAAGAACCTCTTTTATATGAATCAAGTGGCAGATGACAGACAATGATGAAAATTTGATTCTTTGAAGTTGTAATGGCCATTGAAATGTGTGAAGTTCCTGCATTGAAAGGGGAGCTGCTTGTAGGATTCACAACCTTGGGTGGCTGCTTGCTGGGAGGTTTGTCTGTGTGTTGTTGCCGACTTCCCATTGCTGCTCGCTAATTCCCAAAGGAATTGGGCTCTCTTTGCCTTTCAGCAGTCTCCTTCAGCTCAGCAGCACCACACTGGAGTCTGGGACTGTGCAGCATGTTACACACACATTTTTCAGATAACCTTCTTAAAACGGTCCTCTCTTGTTCGTTTTATACAAAAAACCATGAGCAGCATTAAAGTATTATTTGTACTCTTGGTATTTGTTTTTGCTGGTATCAGTACAGATATCCTGACTGAATTGTAAATCACAAGATTTTGATTCGATTTGATTCCATATTTATTCTGAATTGTTTTGGTATGTTTTAGTTATATTAAAAGCACCGGCTCATAAGAGTCATTTGTCGTGACTCAGGCTACAGTGGTTATATTGTTTATTCTTTTTTTGGGGGGTCATGGCATTACGGATTCATTGAAATGCAGTTTAGAAACACTGACACATGGAACTAACTTGATACATAAACAAAAATATTCATTTTGAAACTGTGCAGTCGAGTGAACTCAGTTCAGCGACATCTACAGGACGAAAGCACGGTATAAATATATTTTCACGCCAACAAAATAGACTTAAAGTTGAGGATTGATCTTTGTATATTAAAAATCAGTTTCGATCAGATCAAATGACAATTAAGTGCACCATAAAAAATATCCTTTGGTTTGCCAGGACTTTACCGTTAAAAAAAAAAAAAAAAAAAGATGTTATGGGTGACAATTATTTAGATAAAATATAATGAAATGTGATGTCTTGCAAGGACATCTGGGAATGCCTGTTTTTCATTGTAAACTACTCAATTCATAGTTTTTACTTGCAAAAACAAATGACATATAATGCAATATAATTACGTTTAATGTGTTAAACCATTTACAATTTTTGTTTACCCTATATGGTAAATTAATTTAGGACTTTTTCAGTATTTTTCTGTAATTCTTTTTTGTGAAAAGTTTGGTAAATATTTTTTTTTTTTTTTTTTTTTTTTTTCCCCAGCCCTTGTATTGATGGGTTTGAACAACTTAGTTTGAATACATTGGGCATGACTCTGGAATCATATCGTTGCCAGTGGAAAAATTCAATACAGCAATGAAGACCGACTGATGCCCTGAATGATTCACCTTCTCAGAGCCAACACTTTAAGTTTAATGTACTATTCACTTCAAGTTTGCAGTTCTTTTCACCTTCACACCTGAAAGCCCAGGTTTCTGACCTGCGGTGAGGATCACAGTAGACTGTCTCAATGCATTTTGAGAGTGTGAGAAATTAGCTTGTCTAGACAAGTACGCGTCTGCATTCAAAAAAGGAAGTATTTGGGCTTTTATGCCCTTTGGGAGAACAGCAAAGCTTTTTATGCTTTTTTTTTTATGAGAGCACGAATGTAAATCTTATTTTTGGCAAACCACACATTAATGCTTGGGTTTTGATGAAAAGATTTGCCTTATGCACTCATAGTTTACCAGTTCTTCTTTTGTCTCCCTCATTTTGCCAGGACATCACAACTTTGACTGGGGTTCCCGAGGAGCATATTAAGACCCGCAAGGTCCGAATCTTCGTGCCCGCCCGCAATGCCATGCAGTCTGGCGTCAAAAATACCCAAAAGTGGAAGATGGATTTTGACACCAGGGAACGCTGGGAAAACCCACTGATGGGCTGGGCCTCCACGTGAGTGGACATCATAATAATCATGATTTTTGAACTGCCAAAAAAGAAATACTGTGTCTGAAGTGATTTTTTTTTTTTTATTCCCAATTTCAGGGCAGATCCCCTGTCCAACATGGTGCTTACGTTCAGCACTAAGGAGGAGGCTATCGCTTTCGCAGAGAAGAACGGTAATCCATTTAAACATTTTTCCACTATTGTGACCATATTTTTTAAACACCACAATCATCCCATCAGAATCGCATCCAAAAAGGTCCCTTGAGGGAGCTGATGCTCCGCTTTGAAAAGGAGCTCTGTTTGTGTTTGTGGCATAAAGATTCACATTTATCCTCACCCTGTCTTCTCCGGCCTGGTGTTTACACTGCACATCAACAGCAGTGGACATCTCCCAAATCCAGCCTCTAAGATATACTTGGCTGACCGTGCTCTGGGCCTGTTTATTTTTACAGGTTGGAGTTATGATATAGCAGAAAAGAGGGTCCCAAAGCCGAGAGTGAAGTCATATGGAGCAAACTTTTCCTGGGACAAAAGGACTAGAAGGTCGGCCAAGTAGACATCCCGTTTCTGCCTGTCTGTGTTATCTTTAACAGACCTGTAAAAATAATATACTCTATGTATCTAATAAACTATCTTTACAACTCTTGAGTTTTACTGTGCTTCCTTTTCCCGAATCTGGATGTTACTTCACTCAGAATCATTGGAATGACACCATATCTGTGCTAGTGTGAGTATTTAGCACTTATTATTACTGAAGTAGCTGCTGTTGTTTGTGCTAGCCGTGTGCTTTGAAATGCCATCTCTGTTTCCTCAGAAAATAATTCATCTTGTCAGGTGGTTCGTTTTTCCACCCTCCAAACCCTCTTGAAGACAGTTTAGTGTTAATGTTTCTGAAACGGGAGGATGAGGTAAATGTCAAGCTTCAAAGACTGAACGCGGCTAGATATGTTTACTCTCATGCTCCTCCAAGGATGAGCCCAGATGAGTAAAACACCTGCCTGCTTCAAATAACGTTCAATTGAAAAAGCAGTGACTGTTTTACTCTGTCATCTCTGCTAGAACATTAGCACAGTCTGGTACTACACTTTCCATGTTCATTTTACATCACATTACAGATCTGCATTGCCTGGAAACATTAAAATGTGGTTCATGTTTTAAGTCTTCAAAGTCAGAACGAGGCATTGATGTGACAGAGTTTACCTAATTGATTTGGACATGACGCCATTGCCTTATAAAAGTCCTATATGTTTAAAAAAAATAAAATAAAATAAAAAATGACTTTATACATTTGTTTAAGAAGCTGAGAACTGAGCAAAGCCGCACCAGATAACTTCATGAGAAGCTTTGCATAATAGGGAAGATCAATGTTTGGAGTCCGGAAGCATTACAGGGGCTCCGTGATATGATGTGAATTTTGTGATTGTGTGAGGTCAGACTGGAGCCTTTCAGCCAAAATGCAGTGCAATTTCAGCTTTTTCAGATGTAGATAAAGTAGGATTGTGTGTGATTGATTTTTGTCACTAGAAACTGAGTGATGAGGAAAATAGAGCCAGTTTGTCTGTAAAAACAAGCTTTGTAGAAAATTTAACAATTGATTGCTCTGAGATAGAAGCCTAAACTCATGTTGATATGGTAATATTTTGGCTTAATTTAGTTCAATTTATATTCCTACTAGTTGAATTGTGGGGAAAAAAGATGTGGGTTTCCTGGCAGAAGATTCATGATGGCGGTTAAAATCTTATGTAATGGCCTTAAGGCTTAAGCAATAGACCCAGGACACTTTGATTACATACAGAATAATAATAAATGAATGGGGTGCATGCTATCAGCTAATGGCAGAACTCAATTCTTAATAAAATTCGTACCACAATGACTATTTGATAAGTATTTTTTTTTTATTGATTTCACTCTTAATATCTGTACAAATACATCAAACTTTGTATATACATATGACATTTACATAAAAAATACAAAACTATATATTTATAACTGAATGTTTTTTATCTTGAGATGTCTGAAAATAAAAATGCATTTTGACAACAGTGAAAACAGTGAAAAAGTGAATGTTTTATATATTGATACTGAGTCCTCTTAATGACCTTTTCTTTAGCTCTGCAAGAGCAATATAGAGCAGAATATTGGCAAGAAAAAAAGACAAAGTTGCATGGCACAGTTTTCTCGAACAAGTATAACCCACTGCTAATTTCTGCCCTATTGTCAAAAAGTCAGACTGTTGTTGTTGATGACGGATGGCATTTTGTACAAGTGAATCGTCAGGGGTTTCCTATATGAGAAACGGCTCATTTTCAATGTTATCCTGCTGCACCATATCACAAAAACATTGAAGAACGTTCAAGAAAATCCCTTTGGTCAGTTACACTGAGCTGTAAACAAAACCAAAAATATACATGTACATTAAAGAGTGACATTTTTTTCCCTATGCGTTTCCATTTTTTTCCAATAAATAAACTCACAAGCTAACATGCAGGTATGTGTGAAATAAACATCTGTGATACAGAATTGACACTGATAAGCGTTTATACAGCTCAGGGAATGCAATTTACAGCTTGCAGAAGACTCACACTTTACATGATAGCATTTTACCTCACAATAAATAACACTGCTTCTCTTTGGACAAATATATTTCTCCGTCATAATTATAAAAAAGAAAAAAAAAAAGGGAAAGACAACATGTGAAAACAAAATAACATGATAGACAAGTAAGCCAGACACTGTAAATGTATAAATTATAAAACAGAACACTGTATAAATAAACATCAAGCAGACTGAACTACATGTATACTACTTTCTTTTTTCTCTGAAAAATAAATTAGCATACACATATGTACAGTGTGGACATGATTCCTTGCCCTAGGACTGTTCCACTGGTTGATGGTGCTTTATCCATCCAGTACAGGTGATAATCGGATATAAGCCATGTAGTCCTGGTCGTCCTCATCGTCATCATCCTCCTGGTCTTCAGTAATGGCTATATGGGAGAATACATGGTAGCTGTTGCATGAATATAGACCACAACAGCGCAGAATGTACGTGAGTATTTGTCTTTATCCCAAAGCCTCTGACAATCTAGGCTACTTGACAGCTTGACCAGGTGCTCTGACTCCCAAAATTATGCAACAAGTTGTACATAATGAAGGAAGTCAGCGGTGTAACGGGACAGGGCTGATCAGAGGCTTTAATGGCTTAGGTCTGTTTGGCAGATTTCTGAATCAAGACCAAAAAAGTGCTGTTGCATTCCATGAATGGCTGCTTTTTTTTCTGGTTTTGTGTCTAAATCCATTAGTTTGAATGCATGGGTTGTGCACCGGCCGACTGTAGCTACGTGGTCAAGCAATGGCACAGTTCTGAGGTATATGTAATATCGATATATATTTTCTACATAAAAGTTTACATTGAAAAAATGACACAGGCAAAGCAATGAAACAAATATGCAGTCCCTCACAAACAAATAGGACAACACGACCACAGCAGGACTGCACACACAAATTCACCTCACTAACGTTAGATGTCTAACAGAAAGCATTGCTCTGCTAATAACATATTCTTGTCCTGCAAACTGTAAAATGCTGTAGTCATTCAAACCATGAGGTGATCATAAAGTTGGTCCCTTGAAATGACGCACATACCTTAAGGCACGAGAACATTAAGGTAAGCCATTCGTTCACATTGAACGTTTGATTCGTTCGCTAGCACAAATCGGAATGTAAGTATTCCCTCATTGACGGCAGCTCTAGCTTCATTGATCCATTCTCAAAGCTAGTGCACCATCTGTCGAAATAGGTAGTCTAGGTAACTTTTAAACAACGGCACCAATGTTACAATCACCTTATGTGAGCATAAGGAAAAGGATTCATGTCTTTTCAAACCCTCAGAGCTGTTTATGTCATAGTGCATTTGAAAGAATCGATTACAGCCAAAAGCAGAAATCAAACAAAAAACATCATTCATAAAACACTTACATGATAACCATGAATATGGAATCGACAAGCTGATATGATTATATAAGTCTCTACATTTACACTATGACAAAAGGGAAATATGACCTCAGCCTGCTGGTCAATAGCAGGTCAGACTGAACTAGAATTCGAATGTCACTAACTGCAGAAGTTAGTCCGCACAGGTTTTCTTATTAGTTAAATGAAGAAAATTAGTATGTCAAAGGACTCCTGGAAAGAGCTCTTTGTAACATTTCTTTTTACATCGTATTCATTGATTTACATTGATTTTGTGGGTTCTTTTTTAAATAAATGTTTTTTGTTTTCTCTTTTCATTTCATTTTTTTTTCTTCTTAAGAAAATACAAAATTAATGAAGCCAGCCAAAGAGGACATGCAAAGAACTTCCAATCATAAGTCCTTTCTGTAGCTTAACTCTTAGCAGCAGGAAGGGAATGAAGAGGCGTTATTTGGAGGGGTGGGAGGTTTTAGGGAGGTGGTTGCTGGGGGCAGCATTGGATTGTCTTTTAAGATGTATTACTTACAGTTGCAAGATCCTGAATGCTTAACCTCCAGGAGAACCCCCAAAGAGCAAGCGGCCTGCTTCATGGCGCACTCGCTGGGATACGTGGTGTTGTCGCTGGCGCACACGGCCTCCTCCGATCGACTTTCTGGGCACTTCTCCATGCAAACTGCACAGCGCCCGCGGCCCATCCTGGAATCCCACAGACACTTCTTCCCCGCGCTGCACTGGATATCATCACACGACTTGGCCTCTAAAAAGACAATAGGGGACAAAAGCGGTCAATTTCTTCTGATAACACTTCAGTGTTTCGTACGTAGAAATTCATAAATGTGTTTGTTGTTGTGGAGAGCTGTAGGCAAGTCACGCTCAGTTTGTTATAACACACGAGATGATGTTGCCAACATCAGGAAACAATTAGACGCCAATGACTTTCCTTTGCAAATAATAATCACAACTGAGATTGTCACGAAAGACTAATAGAACTAATGGAATTCATTTGGGATTTCGCCATTGTTGCCTATGCACTCTGAACTGAAAACAAATTCCACCATTTCTCCATTTTCAACTTTTCTCATTTAAATGAAACAAGCAAAATTGATGTTGACACTCACTGATGCATTTCCCTTCATATGCCACTCCAATGGATCTACCAAGCAAGCACGTGGCTCTCCTCAAATGGCACGCGCTGGCGTAAACAATCCCGTCGTTGCCACAAAGGTACTGATCCGGAGACGTAACCTCTGGGCATATGCGGTTGCATGTCACACAGTATGCGTTGTTTGTCTGGTCCACCACGCAAGTCGAGCTTCCCGGACACATGACATCACGACACGTCTCTGTGAGGATGAGAAGGGAAGATTTTCACAACCAATGACCTAGTTTCTCAAAATCTTTCTTTATTCTTTACTGTATTTTAGAGTTTGCTTTATTTAGTGTAAACTGTAGGATACTGGATACAGCTTCTGAAATCTCACTCAAGGTTAGACAGTATCTTTTTGTGAAAGCAGTGTGTTACCTACTTTTGCATTTGCCTTGGTACTGCACCTCCAGATCCGGGTGCCCTTTGCATTTGGATTTCAAAAGGGCACATTCATCTCGGTATGTTTTCCCGTCTGAGCCGCACACGGGCCCCTTCCAGGTGATGTTGGAGCAGTCTGGGGCGCAGACGCAGCGAGGCTTACTCCTCCTGTTCATTTTACATTTCTTCCCAGGGCCACAGTCCACATTATCACACGTCTCTACAATTCAGTCAGACAGGAACATGATATTTGAAGCGGCTGAATTTTTATATTTATATTAAGGTAAAGATGGTGTGAGAGAGACCACTGGCCACTGAGGCACAGTAACTTTTTATTATTATTTCCACTTTTTGAATACGCACGTAATATGTTTGTATGACATATAATAGCAACATATGTTATTGGTCGTTTCCACAACAAATGAACATGGGATTCTACCTTTACAAGGTATGCAGTTTGGAGCCCCGCCATTGAAGATCATCCACCTGAATAATGTGCTGTTTGGCACATCTTCCTCAGTCCAAGATGTACCGAGCCTCCCACTCCGACAGCATTCCTCTCGACTCATCCCAGGCATGTAGAGGACCTGACATCTCCCGTTCTTGCCTTGCTGGAGCCAGCAGTTACCAGCTGTAAACAAAAAGAAAAAGAGCCAGTCCTATTAAAGTCTGAAGCCAATGACCCAGACACAACACGTGCAGCCTGTATTAGCTGGAGCTCTCCTGCTCCCCCTCCCCCGCTGTATTTTGTCTGATTTTTCCCAACGTAATGCGACTATTTTACACTTGCATGCCTTCACCCAGACAACTCAAGGGCTCCGGGTCTGCTCGGGAATATGCTTTTCCTGTCGTCGAGTATGTTATGACCGTGCAGAGATTTATTGTCTTAAAGTAAGTGGCAGATTGACAGACTCGTACCTATTTAAACAATGTGCATGGCAGTCTAGACTCCAGTTCCTCGAGCGCTCTGTGCCAACTGTCTGCGCTCATCACGTTTCAGCACACTTACAGAAGCCTTCCAAACGCTGCTTTTAGCAACACAAACGCATTTATCCGCAACTTACAATAAGGTTCAGAGATGTTTTGAACCCTGAGGGGAATCAGTCGTGTTTAAGTATTAAATTAGGCATTCGCGCCGGGGATACCACGCGCCAGACAATCCAATTAAATCATACAGTCACGCGAGCTTCATCAAACTTTGTTCTCCAAAATGATCGTGCCGATTTGGTGACAAATACGCAAAGCGATTCTAATAATTAAATGCATTAAAATGATACAATTTTTTTTGCTTTATGTCAACTGATTTTTTTTTCGCCAGACGAGGTAGGCAGTGTCTAATTTCACTACCTACTATTTGAGAAAAATACAATCGAATGTCTAATGTATAATGGTTGATTTGAGGGTGCGCTAAATATGCATTTATACAAAACACTTATTCTTCACATTATTGCTAGACAATAATACTATCATATTAATAGACTATTAAACATTAATCTTATTATTATTTCAAGATGCATATCGGTGTCCTCTAATTTTGACAATCTTGGGCATTTATTTTAGATAACGATAAAATGCTCTTAATCTCTTAATTTAGCATAGTAAATTCTGGATGTTTTTTTTTTTTTTTAAATAATGGTGCATGTAAGGACGCACCTGTCTCGAGGACACAAGCGCGAGCCAAGAACAAAACTTTACAGTTGTCTTGCATTTAAGCAGTTCCCTTCATTCTAAAGAATTACTTTAATTCTAAATGAATTGCAGACCAGACTCATATCTAAAGCATGTCAAAAAGTAATTTTGAAGAAACATATATACAGCACAAAAAAAAAAAAAAAAAAAAAAGAAAAGAAAAAAGAAAGAAAGAAAAAAGTGCACTCACCTTGCACTTTTTGATCTTCAATCAAATAACAGAGCCATAAGAGTAATAAAATCATTCCCGTGTGGAGCTGCTGGCGCTTTAGCATCCTTAGCATGTTTAAAGAGAGAAAGAGTATCTAGACGAGCAGTGCAAAAGTAATCTTCTTACTCAGGCAGTGCTGAATGAACGCTGCTCTCAGAGTGCCACCTCTTTTTAAGTGTATAAGGGGTCTCGGGCCGACTGTCTGTGGTGTGGGCGGTCTTCCTCTCTGTGGGGGTGGGGAGACAGTTTTTTTTTTTTTCCAAGTTCTTTCAATCCAAATCAGGTGACATAGCTGCTTGAAACTTTCTCTTGCCCCTAAATCGCTTCTGAGTTTTGCTGAATACCAAGTCGCAGGAAGCATAAATAAAAAATGGCCCAATTTGTATCTTACGGATACCCACAACTGACCAGACGTGGATGAGACCAGTCCAGTCACACAGTAAAACAATATCTTGGCATAAGCAACAACATATTTAATCCCACCCTAAAAACCCAGTTTCCAGTGAATATTGGGGTTTTAGTGTAAAAGGGAACAAAAGGGAACGTGTTTGCAGGTGGTGTGATCAGATATAAAGACTCTGTAAAACCGGGTATGAATTACAAATTGAACTACGCATTGATGGCCTTTGAATGTCACCACAAACCTTTGAGATGGGAAATGTCACAACTTTCTAGGCCATGCCAGGTCTGATTAACAGTAGAGGGTGTTAATTTAATACAAGGTTACTGTTGAAAGGTGATCTGCGCGAGGAGACAATGGATTACAGAATAAAGGAGAGAAACACTATTATTAGACGAGACAGGTGTTGCGGTTTCCCTCCGGGATCACAATCTATATCCCATTCAGTTTCCGAGCGGCGGTGGCGCGAGGCAGACTACACG
Source organism: Spinibarbus caldwelli (assembly GCA_039654775.1). Classification (NCBI taxonomy): domain Eukaryota; kingdom Metazoa; phylum Chordata; class Actinopteri; order Cypriniformes; family Cyprinidae; genus Spinibarbus; species Spinibarbus caldwelli. The sequence continues at coordinate 28,692,293 of CM077222.1, read as the reverse complement.
GAATTCATTTCCATAGAAGTGAGACACGCGAGACTGACTGGAGGAGGATTTTCCCTCTCTGTGGCGGAGGTGCACGTGCGACCTCTTCTGCAAGAGACTTGAACCACAGAAAACACTCATGTACCTGCACACACGCCTAATAACATCAATTACTGCATGCTGTTTAGAGAGAGGGAGCATCGCATGTTGAAGGAGCCCGCAGCGAACACACCAGATTATCATTTGATTCGACTTTTACCAGTAGTTTCATTTTATTTTCTGTTTTATTTGCATTTTTCAAAACCAGTCATTGTTACAGCATATGTGTGTATAATAATCGCGATTAATCGCAAATGTCTGTTCAGATTGCCTATTTTATTTTCCTTCGAATCATGGACGGCTTTAATTAAAATAGCCTACGCATAATAGCAAATTATAGAGCTTATGAAGATCACTAATCGATTAAATCGAGACAAACACATGGTACAAAACAGACAGAAACTGGAGGAAACCCACATGACCACCAGATTAATTTTTTAATGGTATCAGATCGGTGTAATTTTTATGTAGCCCAAGACGATACTGATTATGTTTCCAGTTCAGCACTAGTGCGTTTCTATTCTCCATAATTACCTATGACACCTTTAACTTCACGTTTAATAGTGGACTATTAATACTGTAACTCTAGAAGAGCCTATTGTAGTCTTGGTTAACTTTTGGTATGCCAAACTAACTTTTAACAAAGTAGCCTACATTTCTGGTACTATAGCAGTGACCTCATTACTAGGCTATTATGCATTTGATTAGTGTGACACATCTCAAGGTCTGATCAAATCATGTAGCCAGGAAATGTCAAGTCTACATGTCTTAGATTCACCTGTCAGTTATAATATGAGCCAGCCGGATGGCATCCATAATGACTGTGAGTGTATCATTACAAGTTTCTTGGCTGGAGTGTTTGTTCTGGGTCATGTGGTGCACGTTGAGGCAACCGTAAGCATTGCTTGGTTTCAAAAACAAGTATCCAAAACAAAATCCGCATTTGTGTGTGTGTGTGTGTGTGTGTGTGTGTGTGTTTTCCCCCACAGTATCATTAGCTGTTTGTGTATTTCATCCCTCTTGGTTTTGAATAAATAATATTTGGTCGATAGAATATTTTGTTGATGTTCTAACTGCCAAGATTATATTCTGTGTTCCTCAGATATACGCTAAATGATAAATAAACTTAGCCTGACTTATTAAGCGTTATTAAAATACTTTGAAAACCAAAGTAAATAAAAAAAGACATTGTTATGATATAAGCTAGACACCTTATAGCTAGAATTACATTTGTTCTATTTAGTGAAAATATGAGGTGAGTTGTGGAGGACTGGATTAATTATTATTATTTACTGCAGACTTCCTGCAAATGCTTAATTACTTTTATAGTTTTTCATAATATGCATAGGCTATTTATTGGGACAAAAAGACACAACTTTGCTTAATTGAGTTAACTGAATTAATTTTATAGTTTTCATATGCCAATTTATTGGGGCAAAAAGCCACAACTTTCAAAAGGTTCCTCTACATCTTGCATAAATGATATGGTGACATCTAGTGGTAGTGCAGTGCTTGTACAGTTGTAACTATGCTGATGCACCTGGGCTGCGTTTCTCATTGGACGTTGATCGTAGAGAGACCATGGTGGCAATGATTCTACGATCTACTTAGGCTTACGATGCTTTTGGGAAACGCAGCCCTGGACATAATTACATAGTGGCTTAAGAATTATTAGACAGCAACTCACAAAATTATATGATAAACGATAAACACGTTATTACCCATTCAAATTACCTATTGAGATCAGATCAGGAACAGAATGTATTACTTCACTAGATTGCTTCCAAAATACTGAAAACTGGCTTTAATGCAGTCATCAGCAACAAGTATAAATAACATTAAAACAGCAGGTGGCTTTTAAACCAATCTAAACAAACAAAAAGTTCTGAAACAAACTGTTCTGTAAATATATAATAGCTAAAGGTAAAAAGGTCAAGATGTGAGTTATAGTTCACAGCTGTTGAATATCATTCTGAGGTATTTTTATGATCAGTTATCAGATTATTGTGTCCATCACAGACTTACAAGGAACACTTGTTAAGGAAATATTGTTTGAATTATGTTTTTATGAATGCAACTACTTACAAATTGGACTCATTTGAGACAAGTGTATCTTGAAACTAAAACTTTGAGAAAATACAGACAGGCCTAATTAAAATGTTGAAAAAGATGTTTAAACGGTTGAACAATACCAAGTTTTTTTTATTTATTTATTTTTTTATTATTAAATAAAGACATGAATAGGGTTCAGTAAAATAAATAGTAAAATACATTTTGGATATTCTTGTGCTCTCTGCACATATTTTCCACTCATTTCTCAACCACTTGTCATGACACTGCCCATAATTTATGCAGTTCAAGAACACCATTTAAGGAGTAAGCAAAAAAGAACAAAATAAACTAAGAATATTTGATATCTGATTGACAGGCTGAGTAATTCTGTTGTTTTGCCTTGAGAAAAATATGCAGCATAAGCAGTGTAAAATAAATCACAACCTCTGGAATGTGACCATGTGCAGTTCAGGAAAAAACATGAGTAAAGACAAGAATCCTTGGATTAACCTTAGATTGCAAGCAAACTTTTACTGGTAAACTTGAACCCTAACAAGCTGTTATTTACAGCTATTCACTGAGCATTAAAAGCATTTATTAAGCAGATAAGAGCTGAATGCAAAGCCTTTATAAAATCTGTGGCAGCTCATTCCATTTCAGTGCACTATGTAGAAAATCTCTTGGCACCTGTACACAGCCTACAGTTAGAACAATGAACTATACTTGACAGAAGAATTGTTCTGATAATTAATAATAGTCAGAGTAAATGTTTATTGAACATTTGTGGAAATCATGTTGTCATCATAAAAGTCACTTAAAAGAAAAATGAATGTGTAGCTCATTTGCTAAATTCCTTTTAAGACATTCCACAGCAGATACCATCAGCTAGTGAATATATACTGTGCATCATGAAGAGGCAATGCCTCCTAGATAATGTCTAATTCTTTTTTCACATTAATAAATTGTGTTACTAAGTGTATTAATGGACTCTGCACTCAGCGTTGTTCACAGCCTTGGAAAACAGCAGCCTACAAGTCCAAGCCATAGGTCAGCATCAGTGAGAGACCAACTGGAAACCAGTAGAAAAGTGTAACGTTAACAGGAAAACAAACAAGTCCACTTCCAGACAGGTGCACGTGTACGCAGACAGCAAAAACAGCACAAGAGCACCATCTAGTGGATGATAGAAGGAAACAGAGGTCTTCCCTCCACAGAAGTCAATTATGTGTTTTAATAATTCTGAATACTTAAATATTGTATCCGTAACAGTTTTTATATGTAATATTATTATAACATTTAATTGTCACAAATATACAATCAGTATATCAGGATATGAAATCATCTCTCAGTCGGGTAGATTTGGTCATGGTACTACAGATTCGGTCGAAGGCACTCGTTCATTTTGTCAACATAAACATGATGTCCACAGTTGGTACATTTTATATATCAGCTACATTCATCTTCAGTGTTAATAAGATTTAGCCTATCAAGGCTTCAAAAACTACTGAACGGGTCTCGCACATGGGCTCTTCTACTGTGTACATCTCTCTCTCTCTCTCTCTCTCAAGTTTTTAGTCTCTCTCTGTCTGTCTGTCTGTGTGTGTGTGTGTGTGTGTGTGTGTGTTACGAGCTGGCACTAAAAGGTAATGACTACTTTAGACCGGTTGTCTAACAAGTAATTGTTACTTGTTAAGTGTTTATGGAACAAACTACAAATACCAAAAACTGACTGCACATTTTCCCAATTAGTAATTACACAGTGTGACAGTATCATACTAAAATAATTACAGACTACTTGTGATTTCACGCTGCAATACAGCAGAGGTGCAGTAAAGCGAAACAATCATGGTTTTCCATTGTAAGGTTAAAAAAAAAAAAAAAAAAAAAAAAAAAAAAAAAAAAAAAGTGTTGGCCTTAAAGGTGCAGCAAGCGATGAAATCAACACTCAGACGAGCAGTTTTGTTAATATTTGCCAGCTGTCTCTTCTGTGTGTATGAAGGAAAAAAAAAAAAATTGTGTTTTTCTATATAGCCCTGGGGTGTATTCCAGAAAGCACGGTTAACTTACCGTCAGCTAAACCCTGAACTTTCGGTTGATTAACCCAAAACCTGCTTACTCGAGGTATGTTGGTTCCAGTGGAGTGCGGTGGTGTTTTAAAATGAGGAGGCAGTTATAAGTTTATACATACATTTATTAGGGGTGTCCCCGACTAAGGATTTTCATAGTCGAATCGGAATTTTCGAATCTAGGGTTAGTCGAATCATATGTTTGGGGGGCGGGGGCAATTACAATTAAAAAAAATTAAAATTACCAAAAACACACACAACACACACACACACACACATTACCAAGAGTCAAGTAGTCAGACATCATAAATACTGACGTTAACACAAGGAAATTGTGTAACGGACGCCTCGGAGATACAAAAATAACGTTTTACGTTTTGATTAAAAGATTAAACGTCAGCGAAACCCTAAGAATTCACAACATTTTATATGACAGTTATTAATGTTCTGCATTTCTGTTTTGAGCTGCGCGCGGTAAAGACGACCAGTAGAATGAAGCATTTGATAGCAAGTTTTTAAATCAATGGGATTTAACTTATTATTCTCATATAGAATACGCTTCGTTATTTATACAACATAACGTTAATATTACGACTAATAGGCTGTCTGCACAAAATTCCCTGAATGAACTGTTGTGGACGCGTTCTCCACGCAACAACGTGCAGAAACACGGCAACTAATCTCTAAAAATTCACAGCGTTTTATTATGATAGTGTTCTCGTTATAATGTTATGTATATGACAGTACCAGTCATAGTTATTAGGCTAATATTCTACATTGTTGTTTGTACTGCTCGCTGACCAGATAATCACCATTCTACAATGAAGCGCTTTACCGCAACTCAACCAAATGCATACGATAGATAGATAGATAGATAGATAGATAAACCGGCTGAAATGTCTTGAAATCACTTGTACCCTACCTGATCGAAAAAATCCAGTCTTTCACTCTGCCTGTGTCAATTTGAGTCTTGTTAAATCCCAGCCGCCAGGATGCTCCTCTGTAGGTCAGGGATTATGGAAAGTGAAACATAAGATATGTCCCTGTTACACTTAATGTGTTTACACTAAGTGCAAATAGCTATAGATTCTGTTTACAACTTATTCCGTTATACTACTTATTGCAAACAGTGGCAATTATCTGCACCTCCGTATTGTAGTACACACACTGAAAAAAAAAAAAAAAAAAAAAAAAAAAAGTTGGATTAAAATATGTACATCGGTTGCACATAATAAAGTTATGTTCACTCAACATGATTTATATATGCTAAATGAACATGACATATGTTCAAGTTACATAATTTAAATTTGTTAAATGAACATGATCCATACAAGTTAAAGCTACATAATTTGTTATACAAACATGATTTTTATGTTTTTCAAATCATATGCAATGGTTTAAAAAAAAAAACTCACCTGGTTCTAAATGTTTATAATACTATAGGCTGGCTTTCCTCAAATGCATTTTGAACATCTACTGTACTTGTCTTAGCTACAACATTAACATTACCACTGTACTTTAAAAAGTAATTAAAGACAAGGAAAACATTTCTTGAATTAAATCACTGTATTTTTAACATTACAATTAATTTTTCAGAGTATTGGATACAGAAATACAGCCTTCTCTGTGTGAAGTTAAAAATAGCATAAATTCCATGAACAATAACAACATATCCACTGTCATTGAGTACAAAATGAGACCATCAAACAGGTGTAGTGGAAAAGGTGAACAGTAATGACGAGCATTAAGTAGTCCAAAGCTTCCCTTGGCGATTTTGTTTTCAGTTTTAAAAGCAGTAAGACAAGTCAAATCACTGTACAATTTTAACAGTACAATTAATTTCAGCGTATAGGATGAATGGATGATTATGAACTATGACATTTCCTGTCAATAGACCAGATACAGTAAAATGCAACAATTCACCATCAAACAGGTGTAGTGAAAAAAGATGAACAGTAATGAGTAACAAGTAGTCCAAATTTTTCAGAGTATGGGCTACAAAAAATAAGCTTTCTCTGTGTGAAGTTTAAAAAAAAAAAAAAAAAAAAAAAAAAAAAAAAAAAAAAAAAGAGCTTAAATTCAATGAACGAATTAAGAAAAACAAAATGAGGATGCTTGACTTATGGTTTAGTAGTGCCAGTCTACTGGAAACTGCTACTGAGCACCCTTTACACTGCTACATTCACTAGAGAGGGAGAGAGGAAGGAAAAAAAAAAAAAAAAAAAAAAAAAAAAAAAAAAAAAAATTTTATAGAGAGGAATATTTTAAGACAAAATGTATTTGTATAATTACAAAAATAATCAAATATAACTGCAGTATATTGAAAGAAATACTCACCACTACTATAGAGCCTTTGCCAATCAAATTGCACGTGAATAGAGGAGTATCAGATATCTGTAAAATATTAAAAACAATGCATTAGTTTTAAAGCAATAACATTTTCTCAGAGGTAGTTAAAGGAAAACACCACCGTTTTTCCATATTCCAATGTTTTCCCCTCAATTTAGACGAGTTGATACGTACCTCTCCCGTCTCACTGCGTGCACTTAATCGCTCTAGCGCGTGGCGCCACTATTCTAGCGTTTAGCACCATTCATTCCTTAGGATCCAAACAAAGATGAATTTAGAAGCCACCAAACACTTCCATGTTTTCCCTATTTAAAGATGGTTACATGAGTAGTTACACGAGTAAGTATGGTGACAAAATAAAACGGGGCGATTTTCTAAGCAGATAAATGATAACTATAATGTATGGCGGAAGACCACTTCGCAGTACTTCGACCTCGGCACAGTAATATCATCACTCCCCCTCCCACTCTCCCTCTAACTTCCATCAATAGAACCAATATTACTGCGCCGAGGTCGAAGTGCTCTTCCGCCATACATTATAGTTATTTTTTATCTGCTTAGAAAATCGCCCCGTTTTATTTTGTGTCACCATACTTACTCGTAACTACTCATGTAACCGTCTTTAAATAGGGAAAACATGTAAGTGTTTGGTAGCTTCTAAATTCATCTCTGTTTGGATCCTACGGAATGAATGGTGCTAAGCTAAACGCTAGCATAGTGGCGCCGATTAAGTGCATGCACTGAGATGGGAGAGGTACGTATGTCTAAATTGAGGGGAAAATATATTGGAATATGGGAAAACCGTGGCGTTTTCCTTTAAGGCTCCCTAGAATTCAGCATATTTCCTTCTTAATTTTCAAATTAAACCGATAAAACCGACCTGAAGCTTAACGCCATTCAGCATAAGACACCACATCTTTAAGACAAAGCATGTACGGATTTAAAATATGTTACTAAAATGTGAGTGTTGGCAACCATTTTATAAGATTTAAACGATCTGTAACATACCCTCCCCCACCTCAAATTAGTTGGCGCCACAAATCACTCCCTGAGGCATAACTAAAAGGTATTACTGGCCATACACAGGGAAAAAAAAAAAAAAAAAAAAAAAAAAAAAAAAAAAACACATATACTGCTTGAATGATTGTACACAAAAAAAAATAAAACAAATTTTAAAAAGCCCGTTAATATACACGTCATGGTTAACCACCTTAACGTTAAACATTAGCACTAACTTTGCATCTCTGTCGGGTTGCTCGATAAAATCAGTACATAAACTTTACCTCAGTGAGAAAAAAAAAAAAAAAAAAAAAAAAAAAAAAAAAAAAAAAAAAAAAAAAAAAACACACCTTCAAAAAGGTACGAACGTTAATAACCGTTTCTCAAATGGCATTTCAGTTCAAAGTTTTAATTACCTTTTCACTGTTGAAATCCACCGCGATGCACCAGCTTCCAGCTCCAAAGCGAGAGAGAAAATGGCGGACTGCAGAGCAGTTAATTAGTTTTCCTTGTACGATCCAAGGGGGCGGAGTTTCCAGAGAAAACATAACTAAATTATTGCATTTCAACATGATTAATTCTAAAAAGTTGAACATCCTTCAACCTTTATTGAATGACACAAGACTAAAATATGTTTAGATGAGAAACATTAATCATGTTGGAAATACTAAATGCATTTTTGCAAATGCAACAATCCCCCATTGTCATTTTTTTCAGTGCATACATTATATGCAGTAATAACATATTGAGTGAAAATTATAATTTTAAATTCAGAATACTAAATGGATGTCACCTTATTGGGACAATAAATCCCTCCCTACACCTACCCTAACCCTACCCCATACTTTAAGTTCAACTTTTAGATTATTTCCTTCATTATTACTGAAAATACGCGCCTTTGAAAATGTAGAAAAGTTTGGAAAAAAAAGACGTGGATTTGAACCAAGGTCGATCGCGTCAAAAAGGACTTCAACATGTACTTTACCATCTGCACCACTGGAACAGTTACTTGACCACTGTCTTTAGTAGGGCAGAGTCGGGGAAAACTTCATTCATGCCGAGAGCTGGCATGAAAACAAGAGGTGGGATTTATCACACGAACCAATCACATCCAATCATAACCGATCATATCCAATTATAGTGCAATGGAGGCATTGCCTCCTCTCACGTGACTTTCCCCCATTCATCTCAATGAGCCTCCAGAAAAGTCACTGCACGCTTTGGGGCCTCTGTAGAAAGTCTATGGACTGAAGGGAGGCAAGCCTCCGCTGTAACTTTACCTGCGGGTGTCGCTGTTGGACAGTGTTACTTTATAAAAACGAGTGACTTCTAGACTTCAATGCCATATTTAATCATATTTGCGCTGTTTTATTTGTGTAAAATCGATTATTTTCTCATCCAATTTTGAGGAGAGGAGACGTGTGTTCCAAACGGCATAGGCCTATAGCGCCCTCCGAAGGGCACTTCAGAGTGAAAACAATCATGGCCGCGATATTGAAGGGTTGTTCCAAACCGAAGTGCTCAAAACTGGCCACTTCAAAGGGCCCTTCAGAATGAAGGATTTCGAAGGATACAACTGGACACTTCGGGCCCCCATGATCCTTTGCGCTAATTCTTTCCATGATGACAGCGCCTCTGTGTGGGCATGGGATGATGACGCAGAAGGGTACTTAAACAGTTGTTTGGTCCCCCCAACACTTCAAAGCTCTCACTCCGGAGGGTAAACCCTTTGAAGGGATTAGGGCATAGGGATGAGACCTTCCAAATGGAAGGCAGGGAGAGTATCCTGGTTAAGACTCAAGACATTCTCAACAGAGCGACGAATCAACGAGTCACTATGGAAACAGACGCTAAGAAAAAGCACGGCATGCGGTTACTTTCTTCTTTTGTTCAATGGTCATTTACATGCTTAGTGCACATCACCACCTAATTGATGGCTGTGCATTCATTTGTCATGTTTTTTTCGTTTAAACTTAATCACTGAGAATAAGAACTATAGTGTTTATGCTAATTATATAAGTAGTATGTATTCTTATTATAGAAATATATTATAGAAAATGCAGATCCATGACAATAAAATATAAGTATATTAGAATAAAACAAACATTACCTGGTCTTAGTAGTGTTTTATAATTAATATACAGATAACTATTGTATAGGACAATAGAATAAATATAACAATATTACCTTATATACTGTTACGTGCAAGACAGAGGCGTGCGGATCCATTTGCAGGTTTTATTAAACACAGGTAAACAACAGCAGAGGCAGAGACGATATCCAGGCTGAGGTCAGGGCAGGCAGAAAACGAACGTAAAGGAGATAAACAGTCCTAGGTCAGGGAAGCCAAACGGAAACTAGACAGGGTAAACAGGGAAAAACCGCTCAGAATGGATAGACTTAGCAAATCAAGACTTCGCCTGGAATAGACAGTGCGAGTGGTTCTTATTGAGGTCCGTAAATGTGGTGCAGGAGTGAATGTTGATGAGCTGCAGGTGTGACTGTGAGATTGGGTGATTAGCAAATGCAGTGCCGGCTGGGGAATGTAGTTCGGCGTGTAGTGCAATGTCCATGTGCTGCGAGAGTGACCTCGTGTGGCTGATGAGTGGAAGATCCTGGGCCGGATCATAACATATACCTTATATAGTTATATAACAGCACTTTATAATTAACATATCATACAACTATGTATATATATATATATATATATATATATATATATATATATAGTTCCTTGCGAAAGTATTCATACCCCTTCATTTTTTTTTCACGTTTTGTTATGTTGCTGCCTTATGTTAAACTGCTTTAAATTACTTTTTTTCTACATCAATCTACACTCCATACACCATAATTATAAAGCAAAAAAAAAAAAGTTTTTTTTTTTTTTTGCAAATTTATTAAAAATAAAAAACTAAAATGATTCCATCTGGGACAGTTGAAATTTAGCTCAGGAATTTTAACTGATAGAGACAGAATATCAAACAAAAAAATCCAGAAAAAAGCAGCATACAAATGTTAAAAAAAGATTTACATTTAGTAAGTCAAATAAGTATTTGATCCCCAAGCAAAACATGACTTAGTACTTGGTGCAGAAACCCTTGTTGGCAAGCACAGAGGTAAGACGTTTCTTGTAGCTGGTCACCAGGTTTGCACACATCTCAGGAGGGATTTTGGTCCACTCCTCTTTACAGATCCTCTCTAAATCATTAAGGTTTCTTAGCTGTTTCAGCTCCCTCCACAGATTTTCTATAGGATTAAGATCTGGAGACTAGCTAGGCCACTCCATGACCTTAATGTGCTTCTTCTTGAGCCACTCCTTTGTTGCCTTGGCGGTATGTTTCGGGTCACTGTCATGCTGGAAGACCAATCCATGACCCATCTTCAGTGTTCTCGCTGAAGTTCTCATCCAAGATTTTACAGTACATGGCCCCATCCATTTGCCCCTCAATGTGGTAAATTCGTCCTGTACCCTTAGCAGAAAAACAGCCCCAAAGCATAATGTTTCCACCTTCATGTCTGACTGTGGAGATGGTGTTCTTGGGATGATAGTCAGCATTTCTCTTCCTCCAAACACGATGAGTCGAGTTGATGCCAAAGAGCTCAATTTTGGTCTCATCTGACCTCAGCACATTCTCCCAAGCCTGATCCCTCACCTTTCTCATGATCATCCTTACCCCATGAGGCAAGATCTTGCACGGAGCTCCAGACCAAGGCCGATTGATGGTTGTTTTGTATTTCTTTCATTTCCGAATAATTGCACCAACAGTTGTCTCCTCCTCACCAAGCTTCAGCCTTGTGAAGGTCTACAATCTTGTCCCTGATGTCCATTGATGGACCTGTATATATATATATATATATATATATATATATATATATATATATATATATTGTTTGTATTTCGCTATAACTGACAGATTTTGAAAGCTGAGACTTTAGAATATCTCCCGGTGTTCCCAATCCGGGCCATTTGCATGCGCAAAAGGCTAATATACTCTCAAAATATTATAACTTTAATCTTTATTCCCGAAACATTTCGACTTTATTCTTGAAACATTTGGACTTTATTCTCGTAATATTTCGACTTTATTCTCGAAATATTTCGACTTTATTCTCGTAAAATTTCGACTTTATTCTCGTAATTTCTCCATTATTCTTGAAATATTATGACTTTAATCTCGTAATGTTAGATTTTTTACATTTTTTTAACATGGCACCAAAATGCCATCGTAGGAGAGAGAGTGAGAAAGCGGGAGATTTGTAAAAAGAATGTAGCCAGAGAGATGACTTAGAATCAAAGAGAAAAATGTAAGATGAGTATCACCGGAAAAAGAAGGATTTTCAATCAGGGGAGAACTAGAACCGTTTCCAAGAATGGAGAGACATTAGAGAGCAGGAAGAAGACCTGACAAAGGACACAGAGGTAGCTGACATGTGAATGAGATTGGTTTTGCTATGTTTCACAGAATCAAAATATGCTGTTGTTGTAATATTAGTTAATATTCTAACAGGACTGATTCGTCCATACTTGAGTGAGTAAGCTGTCTGATGCGCCAACTGTTAGTGGTTGCATGTTGTATCCACCTTTTTTCCTAATGAGCCTACTGCGTTTTTAAATTGTGGGAGGTACTTCTGGTTTCCACTCAAAAAGACTGCAACAAATTATTTCAATTTATAAGATTGCGCTAAAAATAATCCTTATTCATCATTTTGACTGAATGGGCTATACATTCTCATTTATTTTCTATTTTCAGAAGTCACTATTTTCAGAACTACTTTACATTTGGTATATTAATGTGACGTGATATAACAACATCTATAGAATAGCTCTTTTCATGTTTCCTTTGTATTTTGCTGTAAGTAGGCTAAATGAAAAAAGACAACATATACTGTGCATTTGCAATATAAACTGTGAATAATTCCCTGGAATGCACTAAGAATCTTTCGTTTTTCTCCCCAAATCCTCATGTCTCTTTACAGGTCTGTTTTCACTTGGATGCTGTAAAATGTATAGTACTATGGTGATATTTAACACATGCGGATATTTCTGTGGATAGAAGGAGGCTCTTTTGGAGTTATTCATGGTATGTTGAAAGTAATTTGTTAATGCTTTTACACTTTTAAATTTCCTTTTAATGATCGATGGTTAAAGGGTGAGTAAAATAATGTCACCTCATTGTACCTGTCACGAATCCGGTCTGTGGCCTTCCGCCCGATAGCCACCAGAGATCGCCCTCCGATTACATTGACTTTCACACCACACAAACTGTTACACATCACCCTGGACTATGTTTCCCATGTTCCACTGCACTGATTGGATTCATCTGCACTCCATTACACACTCGTAGCTGTAATCAATCAGACACCCTACATAAACCATGGACTTACTCTCTACCAGGGCCGAGTATTGTTTAGCGATTATCACAGTGTTAGCTGATAGCTACTTTACGGAGCCAGTTCTCGTTTTCTAGTCTAGTCTAGTCTTGCCTTGCCTGTTTACCCGTGTTCTGATTCTTGCTTGTGTATTTTGGATTGCCCTGTCGTCTTGCCTTTTGGATTCTGTTTGCCCCTGCTTGGACTATTGCTGTTTACCTGGATTATCTCTCTGCCTAGCCCTGTTGGATATTGTTCGCTCACTCGTGTAATGGCGGTCGCGCTAGAGCACGCTCACAAAATGGCGCGACAGCGGAGCCTGATCATAAAATGGCGGACACAACAGCGCCCCGTTATGTCACAGCTGCCAATCCTGAGTCAAGCCAAGACACCGCTGATCTTCATGAATCAAGTCAAGTCACAGTTGATCTTCGTGAATCAAGTAAAGTCACAGCCGATCTTCATGAGCCAAGTCAAGTCACAGCTGTTCGTCATGAGCCAAGTCAAGTCACAACTGTTCGTCACGAGCCAAGTCAAGTCACAGCCGATCTTCACGAGCCAAGTCAAACCACAGTTGATCGTCACAAGTCAAGCCAAGTCACAGTTGATCTTCACAAGCTAAGTCAAGTCACAGTTGATTTTCATGAATCAAGCCAAGTCACAGTTAATCTTCATGAGCTAAGTCAAGTCACAGTTGATCTTCATGAGTCAAGTCAACTCACAGGGGATATTCATCAGCCAAGTCAAGTCACAGTTGATCTTCACAAGCTAAGTCAAGTCACAGTTGATTTTCATGAATCAAGCCAAGTCACAGTTAATCTTCATGAGCTAAGTCAAGTCACAGTTGATCTTCATGAGTCAAGTCAACTCACAGGGGATATTCATCAGCCAAGTCAAGTCACAGTTGATCTTCACAAGCTAAGTCAAGTCACAGTTGATCTTCATGAGCTAAGTCAAGTCACAGTTGATCGTCATGAATCAACCCAAGTCACAGTTAATCTTCATGAGCTAAGTCAAGTCACAGTTGATCTTCATGAGTCAAGTCAACTCACAGGGGATATTCATGAGCCAAGTCAAGTCACAGCTGCTCTTCATGAGTCAAGTCAAGTCACAGCTGCTCTTCACGAGTCAAGTCAAGTCACGGCTAATCTTCACGAATCAAGTCACGTCTCAGCTGATCTTCCAGAGTCTCGTCATGTCACAGCTGATCTTCCAGAGTCTCGTCAAGTCTCAGCTGATCGTCCAGAGTCACGTCACATCACAGTTGATCATCCAGAGTCACGTCACGTCACCGCTGATCGTCCAGAGTCACGTCACGTCTCAGCTGATTGTCCAGAGTCACGGCACGTCACAGCTGATCTTCCAGAGTCTCATCAAGTCTCAGCTGACCATTCAGAGTCACGTCACAGTTGATCATCCAGAGTCACGTCACCGCTGATCGTCCAGAGTCACGTCACGCCTCAGCTGATCGTCCAGAGTCACGTCACAGCTGATCTTCCAGAGTCTTGTCACGTCTCAGCTGATCATCCAGAGTCACGTCACGTCTCGTCTGATCTGCCAGAGCCACGCCATGTCTCCTCAGATCTCCCAGAGCCTCTCCATGTATTGTCTGACCTTCCAGAACCGCTTCATGTTATGTCTGCCACCTCAGAGCCACATCCTGTTGTGGTTGTTGTACTGCAACCATCCACTGTCCTATCAAGGGAAACAGTTATCAAGCGTCAGAGGTTGGCATCCAGTATGGAGGATCCACCACTGGTGTCAGCACGCGCTGCTGGGATCCCCAAACCAGCTCACTCCAACCCTTCTGTTCATGAACTATTTCCCCTGTCTGCAGCACTTCCCGTATGGGGGGTTGCTTTATGGTCTATCTGGGCCGCGTACACCACCGACAATTTGCTAGAGGCGGCGGCACCGGCTACAACATCTCCAGAGGTGGCGGCTTACACTGCAGAACCTCCCGAGGTAGCGGTGCTCGCTGCTGTGCTCCCAGAGGCCATGGTGTCCACTGCAGTCTCTTCAGAGGTGGCGGCGCAGGCTGCAGAACCTCCTGAGATGGCAGCACTTGCCACAGTTCCTTGCGTGGTGGTGGCGCCCAGTGATGATCTCCGTGAACTATCTGTTCCGACCGAGGAGGTGATTAATGAACTTTCATCCTGCCCTGTCACGGCTATGGAGGCCGTCTGTGAATCCTTGTCCTGTCCTGTCACGGCTAAGGAGGCCATCTGCGAACTCTTTGCCTGTCCTGTCGTAGCCAGAAGGGCTGTCCCTGATTCCTCATCCTGTCCTGTCACGGCTAAGGAGGCTGTCTGCGAACTCTCTGCCTGTCCTGTCGTGGCTACAGAGACCGCTTATGAACTCTTGTCCTACTCTGAACTGGCTGAGGAAGCCATCTCTGAAATCTCGCCCTGTTCTGAACCAGCCATGGTGGCTGATTGTGAACTGTCTGCCTGTTTAAATGATTCAGCCAATACAGTTGAGTTTGAACGTTCTGTCTGTCCTGTTACAATTAATAAGCCTGTTGATGAACTGTCAGCCTGTCCAGTTCCTGTCAGTGGGCCTGTTTATGAACTGCCCGTTCAGTTATCATCAGGGAAATTATTTATGAACTGTTTGTGTTCTCTGCCTCGTCCTTTGGGGCCATGAATGCTCTGTCTGTCTCGTGTGTCCCTAGGTCCCAGTCCCTGCCATGGTCTTCAGGTCCATCTGCTCCGCCGTGCTATGTCATGAATCCGGTCTGTGGCCTTCCGCCTGATAGCCACCAGAGGTCGCCCTCCGATTACACTGACTTTCACACCACACAAACTGTTACACATCACCCTGGACTACGTTTCCCATGTTCCACTGCACTGATTGGATTCATCTGCACTCCATTACACACTCGTAGCTGTAAGCAATCAGACACCCTACATAAACCATGGACTTACTCTCTGCCAGGGCCGAGTATTGTTTAGCGATTATCACAGTGTTAGCTGATAGCTACTTTACGGAGCCAGTTCTCGTTTTCTAGTCTAGTCCAGTCTTGCCTTGCCTGTTTACCCATGTTCTGATTCTTGCTTGTGTATTTTGGATTGCCCTGTCGTCTTGCCTTTTGGATTCTGTTTGCCCCTGCCTGGACTATTGCTGTTTACCTGGATAATCTCTCTGCCTAGCCCTGTTGGATATTGTTTGCCGATCGAGGACCCACGCTTGCCCTAGATTACTCTTTGTCTTGCCCGTGTTATACCTGTTTGCCACTGTTTGATCCATGCCTGTGATGACCACGTCTCTGTCTAATAAAAGCTCACACATGGATCCGCACGTCTCTCGTCTCGTCGGCTCCGTAACAGTACCCAGTTTTTGAAAATGCTTATTATTACATTCATAGAGCGAACCTTTTGCTGATTGTTTACAATGTAAATGGAAAATTACCCCCATAATTTGCGCAAAGCATCATGGTGTGAAAAAAAGTGAATAGCATGTTTGTAAATTTGAAGGGCGGAGTAATAAAGGGAGGGTGTGTGCTTCTTCTTCTTCTTTTGGTTTTATGGCGGGTTGCGAACCAACTTCAAAGGTGCATACCGCCACCATCTACTGTGAAGGAGTGTGAAGAGTATGATTCCTGTTTCCCACATAATCTCTTTATCCTGTCTGTTAAGACACTCTTCCTAATAAATCTCATCATTGCACTCATTTGTTTTCCTGCATTTGGACCATCATTTAGTATGTTACTTAAAGGGTTAGTTCACCCAAAAATGAAAATTAGCCCAAGTTTTACTCACCCTTATGGCATCCTAGGTGTATATGACTTTTTTCTTTCAGACAAATCCAATCGGAGTTATATTACAAATTGTCGTTGCTCTTTCAAGCTTTATGGCAGTGGGCAGTTGTTGGTTTTTTTTCAACAGTCCAAAAGTAGTCAAATAAAGCGCATCCATCCATAATAAAACGGGCCTCAAACGGCTCCGGGGGGTTAATAAAGGCCTCCTGTAGCGAATCAATGCGCTTTTGTAAGAAAAATATCCATATTTAAAACATTATAAACACTTTTCTCTCACTTCTGCTGTTGTAAGCGAATGCCGTTCTGGGCGGATGAAGGACGTAGGCGTAGCGCATGTGGCAGTGATTAGTGACGAACGCGGAAGCGCGGAGGAGAGAGAGCAAAACAAAATGCCGGTCACGAATTAGAAGCACAAAACGAGGATTTGTAAAGAAAAATGATGGAGGAGTTTGATATAAGCCAAGAGGAGACTGGTTTTCCTTTGCTAAAGTAAGGAAACTTTTCTTCCTTTGCTCCTGTAAACAAACTTGCGAGACTTGCATATCACACAGGTGCGTGCGCTACGCCTATGTCCTACATCACATGTCAAACTCAAGGCCCGCGGGCCTATTCCGGCCCGCCACATCATTTTATGTGGCCCGCGAGAGCATTTGATTGTCTTAAAATAACAAAAAATCTACGCAGCTTTATATCATAAATTATGAAAGTTCGTATCAATACCACAAGTTTCTGTTTCTATTTGGCGTTCTGTTTATATACAGAAATTGCCTTTGGTGTGCATATGATACGCAGTGGTTAAGATTAGGGGTGTGGGGTTTTTCCGTCGATGACGACTGCGTGGACGGCTCAAAGGAATAAAGCGAAACTCATCAAGTGCTCGAGCAAAACTGACGGAAAAACACGATATTCTCCATTCATTTAACGAATTAAAAAATCGATGGAAGCTTTCAGACACGACTTTCTTCTCCTTTTTCTATGGAGTTATTTTAATGACAAATGTCCAGAGCGCATTCTAGCCTGTAAGAGCGCATCAAATGCGCGAGCTCAAATCTCTCCGCTCACAGGTGGATTCTCATTCACTCTCACAGAAAACAGACGCGCTCTTTATCGGTCAGACATTACATGTGTGCGCTCAAAAAATTATCTTCTCGCCTGAGTTTAATGTTGCCATAAAGCGCAACCTGGAGTGTGGGCATCCACCGGCAGAAACATAAATTGGGGCATATGCCAACAAATGTAAATCAGTATTTACATAGCATAACAGTATAAATGTACCTATCTGTCTCGCACGTGTCCCGCATTGTCCGGTAAAATCACAACTACTGTCCTGAAACAGATCTATAGCCAGGTGGTCACCCTAGCGCAGAGTAGTAAAATTTGAATCTGTAAATTTTAACGAAAATAATACATTATGAAAACAAAAAGAAGCAGTTTTTTTTTTTTTTTTTTTTTTTTTTTTTTTGCAATCAGATCAGCTGGTAAACTCCTGGGATGTCTAAGGCTCCAGAAAGTGAATGCATTCAAACAGCTAGTTCAAAACCGCTCTAATGCAGAGAGATGGCGGAGATAACAAGTGAAAAGTGAAAAGTAGGCTACAGTAGGCTACTGTAACAGTAGGCTACTCACCTACAGATGTCAGTAAAAAAAAAAAAAAAATCAGCAAGCTATTTGGCTTAAAAGCACGAGTGGTTTATACTGGATGGTGGCTGAAGGCAGGGCCGTTGCTAGTGGGGTGAAAGGTGGTGACGATTCTAGGGGCCCACAGCTGAGGCGGGGCTTCCGGCGATCTCAACCGACTGGCTGAGGCCAGCCTAAAAAGACGCTCAGGACAGTTGATGGGCCACTGCTGTCGTCACGAAAGCTTACCGTTTTCGCGTGTTTTTAAGCCGTGCCAACTTAAACATTCAAAAGACTTTAAAGCATTCAAACACAAGACGCGTAAAAGTTCAACTGAGTACTCGCGCGCTGTGTTCGGTGCGCACGCAGAGAGCCGCGTCTCACGGACAGCAACACCGAACCGAGCTCTCCTTCGCGTCCTCCTGCACCTGAACGAACAAATACAAATCGCAGTTTACACATGCAAACAGAAAATGATGTGAAAGAGCCCAATTCAGCACCCGTGCGCGGTGTTCTGTGCGCACAGGGCGCACGCAGAGAGACGCTTCAACACCGAATTTGCCTCTTCTTGCTCTTGTCCCGACATACAAAATTATGTCAAAATGCCGGTCTTGGAGAGCATCCTCGAAAAAACTGTCGGTTATTTCTAAAGTGAAAGTAAACAGTGGGGAAAGAAATTAGATGTGTATCATTATAATGGATGCATTGCCTCTTAAAGTGACCGCACCTAATTTACTAGCTGCTGTCGGTGTCCTTAATGTTAATCCAAGAAAAAGAAAGAAAAGAAAAAATCACTCACTTCTCTTGACTGAATTACTTTGTAGTTTTAACAAGAATTAATCCACAGTCAAACCAAAAATTATTCAGACACCAGATATAATTTTTATTTATTTTTTTTATTTTTATTTTTTACTAGTGGGTGCAGGACACTATCGTTCATTTATGTAAGTGAGTATAGCAAAATAAAGTAAACTGTGACATACCCAAAAAATCTTCATACAGTGGACTACAAGTAAAATGAATAAACAAAATTGGAACCAAAAATTATTTAGACAATTTGACCTGAGCATGTTTTGCTTAAGTGTTTTTTCTTTAATTGCTAATGTGACCTTTTTACACCACAGACTGAACAAAATTAAGCATTGCTTGGTAATTGATCAACAAAGTATTGATAATTGTGTAAATATTGTCATACTAACAGTCTGAATTTTTGGTTGATTGTAATCCATTACATACCTTTCTGTCAAAGTTATCTGACATTATCAAGATGAATTTGTTCTGACACAGTTTAACTCTGAGTTCTTGTCATATTTTATTACCATTTTCTAAACTATATCGAATAAACTGTGATAATGTGAGAAATGTGTCTGAATAAATTTTGGTTTGGCTGTATATTTAATTTTTACAGTGAAGACTCTGCAGTGCTATTTTACATTTGATTATTCAGTTTCTGTACCTGGACACCTACAAACTTGAAAAAAACTTAAATATTGTGTAAATAGCACAAATAAATAAATAGAACGAACATACAAATTAAACAATTTCAAACAGGGCCCACGGGTACAACCTGCACTGGGGCCCCACAAACCCCAGCTACGGCCCTGGCTGAAGGTGTTTTAGAATACGCAGTAGTCAGTGGTTTAGTAATTCTGGAACAGTCAGGTCAAGGTAGCTCGTTTAGTGGCCTTTTGGCGTCCCCCTGTGTTCCTGTTAATTAATTATTTTTTTATTTATTTATTGTGGCACTATATACATTCATTGCGAATTATGAAAATTAAAAAGTACTTTTTTAATAATTTAGTTTGTATTTATTTATTTATTTATTTATTTTTGGGTGGGGGAGTGGGGTTGAGTATGGCCACTTCTTTTTTCTACTTAAAGCATTGATTGCGTATCATATGTACGCCAAACACGTGCGTATCATATGCACGCCAAAGTCAATTTCTGTGTATAAATCGCACGCCAAATAGAAACAGAAAATCGTGCTATTGATACGCATTTTCATGAGACCGGGCTCATTTGTTTTTTTTTTTTTTAAATGCCATATCTGTCACACATTTTTAGCAGCGCACAATTATTTGTGGTATCATAAATGTAACAAAACAGTTTTAACAAAGTTTATGTAATGACTTGTGTTTGATGATATGTGTCTTTTTTTATTTACTTTGATTTATGGAGTAATGTGGATTTCTTGACCTGAAAAAAGGATTAATGTTAAAATAACACAGAGTAATAACATATATATTTACATCTATGCATATACATATACAATATTTGTAACTTAAATAAGTAGCTATAATAAAATAAAGAGACAGTTATTTAACAATATGTTAAGGAGTGGTAAAGTTTGAACAGTCTTATAGTTACAACCGGCCCTTTGATGGCAGCCATAATGTTGAAGTGGCCCTCAGTGAAAATGAGTTTGACACCCCTGTCCTACATCATCCGCCCGGAACGGCTTGCACGTATAACAGTCAGCGGGAAGTTAGAGAAAAGTGTTTATAATGTTTTATATATGTATATTTTTTTACAAAAATGCATCAGTTTTCTACAGCAGGCCTTTATTCACCCCCCGGAGCCATGTGAGGCATGTGTTATTAAGGATGGATGCACTTTATTTTAGGGATGGGCATTCCAAGCAAAAATAATATTAAAAAATTGCTGGGTATTATTCGATTACTATTCGAAAATCGCACCCCTCCCCCACATGCACGCACAAACACCCATAAGAAAAGAGAGAGGGAGAGAGACGGGATTCACGCTTTAAATCTGTATGATAAACTGTTTAATTCAGAAGACAGGCTACCTTAACTCAAGCCATATAATGATTGTAATGTGCTGAAACATATTAATATAATAAACATAACCGAATGACGGCACTTATTAACATTCCATCGATTAGCATAAATCAGCTGCTCATAATGTTAGGACATTTCCATTTCAAAAAATGGAACCCCTAAAGGGAATACGAGATGGGAGAAAAAATATACGTCAATATCTTCTGTTGCAATTATATCGTTGGGTAATTATACTGTATATAAACTGCGGGCATCAGGGAGCCATTATTAATATGTGGGGCACGGAAAACATGGGGAAATTTTTTAAGACAATAATCGCACAACCTATTCTATATTCTATAATTAAATCAACTAATTGAATATTCGAAAATCGTGACCCATCCCTACTTTATTTGACTTTTTATGGACTTGGAAAAAAAAACAAAAAAACAAACAAAAACAAAACAAAAAAACACCTGCCCACTGCCATTATAAAGCTTGGAAGAGCAAGGACAATTTTTATATGACTCCAACTGGATTCGTCTTATACACCTGCCTTGAGGGTGAGTAAAACTAGGGATGTAACGATTACCGGTTTGACGATAAATCATGATAAAATTGCCCACTTTACCATTTCATATTTTAATTATCATTAAAACCGTATTAATCGCAATACTTCTTTGTCCACGGAGTTTACGGAAACAGCTGTCATTCAGTTCTTCTTTAAGACATTCCCTTTCCCATTCGCTTTCATATGCACTACATATTATCAAAATGTATTCCTCTGTCTCTTCTATTTAGCAAACATCACATAAACCTGCCTTATGTTTCCCTATAATGTGTAATATTTGGTTAAGATTTGAATGTCCTGTTCGTATATATGTGAAAATCGAGCGTAGCGTTAGTTCTGGCAAGTCACGTTAGTTAAGCTCGCATCAGCTGACTCTCAGCTGATCTCCATCTACCTATAGGAATATGACACCTTTCTAAGCATCCATATATAAGGTCCTTCAGTATTATCAGCAGTTTTCACATTGCTCAATAGCTAATTACCCTCCTCCATCCCCAACTCCTCCTCTGTCAGTCAGGATTCAGCCTTCTGATTCTCCTTTGAATCAGACTAATTCTAAAATGTGTACATAAAATCACTGAACTTTAACGATACCTGCAATACATTTTGTTGGTTCTGTTCTGTTTACCCTGGGGGGTTATTGCTGCTCTCCCTGCTCTCATCCATGCTAGGCTGCATGGATGCGCAGGGAGTTCTTGCCCAGAACAGAACCATACCGCCAATCCAAACTGTATGCTGTACCACCAATGTCCAACTGTCCTGAGCGTGTTGACACTCCACACCATTGACACTCCTAATTGAGATTGTAGATAGAGTGTCAATGGTCCATTTGAGAGATAGGTGGCGGTAATGCACTTATAAGTCTGCAATCCACCGTAAAGCAAGAAGAAGAAGAAGACGCGTCACGCGCCGGCTGTTGTGAACGCGCTCAGGACAGTTGGACATTGTAGTGGATCAAAGGTAAAAAAACTATATAAATACTGTTCAGTTTCTTGCACAGGCCGATCGTTTTGGGTCTTTAGACCTCAATGTATCGTCACGAGCCGCAGGGTTTAATTTGTTATTTTCTGTGTATGTTTTTTTTTACTCTCAAAGCAGTGAAGCCCATTGACTGCCAATATATGACTGACAGACTGCAACGGTTTGAGTTAAAAATCTTTGTTTGTGTTCTACTGAAGAAACAAAGTCACCTACATCTTGGATGCCCTGGGGGTAAGCAGATAAACATCAAATTTTCATTTTTGGGTGAACTATCCCTTTAAGTACTTCTCTTACAGCAGAGGTGTTGAACTCTGTTCCTGGAGGGTGTGTTTAATAAGGGTTGGAGCTAAACTCTGCAGGGCTGTTGCCCTCCAGGAATTGAGTTTGACACCCCTGTCTTATAGGATGATCCTCTCTTTGGCCCTGAAGATGATGCCATTGCCAGTTTCTTAAATACAGTGGTATTTCTGAAGATTCCACCTGTATTTATGCAATTGGTGTTGTCTTATCTGCTCCTAAAATGAGTCTTAGTGCTTTAGCTTGCATAATATCTAGCTTCTTTAACAAAGTTGCAGGTGCAGATTCATACATAATGCATCCATAATCTAGGACTGATCACATTAGACCAATATATATGCCCTTTAATGATTGTTTGTCTGCACCCCAATCTTGTCCTGCAGCCCCTCCATTATATTTAATACTTTACTACAATATAGTCTATATGGGCTTTCCAAGTTATAATCAAACCATATTCCCAAATATTTAAATGTATATTTCTGA
Organism: Spinibarbus caldwelli; assembly: GCA_039654775.1. Classification (NCBI taxonomy): domain Eukaryota; kingdom Metazoa; phylum Chordata; class Actinopteri; order Cypriniformes; family Cyprinidae; genus Spinibarbus; species Spinibarbus caldwelli. The sequence goes on along the minus strand of CM077222.1, from coordinate 28,668,893 downwards.
TGTGGACCCAAATAATTTAAGCCGATTCTCTTTAATTTTTCTCCTAGTAAGTATCTGATGACAATATTTGGATATTAATAATTTGAACCCGCATTCTAAAGACAGTTTTTCCACTATCTCAGTTGCTTCTTGAATTCTATCCATATAAAAAGATATGTTTCTTTCTCTTTTCGGGGTGTGTTTTGGGTAGTGGTGTGTTTGTTGATTTGAAATATCAACAGTGTTTCTCAGAAATCACTTAATGCACCTATAATTGTCATAATTTGTAACTTAAAAATGTTACTTGTAGGGGCAGTTTCCCGAACAGGGTTTAAGACTAGTCCTAGATTAAAATAAATGTTAGAGCTGTCTAAACTAGTGCTGTAAAATGATTAATTGTGATTAATCACATTCAAAATAAAAGTTTTTGTTTACATAATATATGTGTGTGTGCTGTGTATATTTATTATGTATATATAAATACACACACATGCATGTATATTTAAGAAAAATATGTTATATTTGTATATAAAATATATTTATATATAATATTAATTATATAAATATAAATATATGCATACAAATACATGTAAATATTTTCAAAATATATACTGTATGTGTGTGTATTTATATATACATAATAATTTTACACAGTACACACACATATATTACATAAACAAAAACATTTATTTTGGATGCGATTAATCGCGATTAATCGTTTGACAGCACTAGTCTAAACTGAAAAAAAGCTTGCACTGACATATCTTAAAATACTTCAGTGCCATTGTTTGGTCTTAAAATGCACATAAGTAATGCTTTTTTGTAAGGCATGTTTGTAAAAACTACTTAAATGTCCTAATTTAACAAAGGCCTAGTCCTAGCTTAATCTGGTGAACATGATTTCACCAAGTACAACATGTTCCTGGATCAACATCCTTGCTGATCCTGGAGCAACATTCCAATCAACCAATCAGAAGTGAGGGATAATTTTTCAGAAAATATCTGTTTTAGGTTTACGATCAGGGTTAGGTGCTTCTACACCATTGTTAATCAGCTATCATTTCCCACTGATTTTAGGAATAAATTATGGGTAGGGTTAGTTTTAGGGGTAGGGATTGGGTTAAATCTATATTTTTGGACAGTAATGTTGCTCCAGGATCAACAAAAGATGTTGATCCAGGAACATGTCTTACTTGGCAAAATCACGGCAACCGTTTAATGTAATCCCTATCCGGGAAACCACCCCGTAATGTGTTTCTGTAACCAGTTGAGGGTGGTTTGCACAACTTTAGCCAAGCAATAAAAAATATTATGTGACATTAATTGACTAAGATGGATAGGTTCTCCTAACATTTGTTACATTTGTTTGATTCCAAAAAAAACAAAAACAAAAAAAAAAACACTCTCCCCTAAATCCAATACAGGGCTTTTCCCATAGATGGCAGCATTTATCAACATTTAAGACTGCAAACAAAAAGGTCTCTGTCTAGAATGGAAACAGGTCTATTTTAGGAATCATAGCTTTCTTAAATGGATTATTAGAGCAGACAAATCTACTAATAATTCTATTGATGAGGTGAATCGTTATGCAACAGTCATGCCTTCCACCTAATTGTGACTCAGACATCTGTGGTGATGAGGTAAGGAGCACCAGACACCCCACAGACACCATGATACACAATGTCATCCTGATGCTCTTTGACATGGGTACCCACAGCATTGATCAGGGAGCTTAATGATTCCCATGGTGTTCCACAAGGATCCCATTTCCAAGGAAAAACAAGCTGAAATCAATCTCTGTCAGCTGTTGGCCTGACAAGGTCAATAAAAGATAAATCCACCATATGAGATAATCTGGTTTAGACATTATTGCTTCCATGACCATGTATTTCAGTTGAAAGAGTTTCAGATCAAAAGGTTGATGCAGTAGCAAGAAGTTATTAGTCATCATCAAAAGAAGAATATTAGATCACTTGTGAGGTGTTGTTCTTCTGACTTCCTCCGATCGATTTTTCTTGTAGCCACCTGTACATTTCTTTTAAGCAGTTTGCTGATATCTGGTATCCAGACCAGTAGCTCAAGGTTAATATTGCTTAGTGTTAATCTCGTTCACCCAGCAGTTGTCTAACAGTGGTTGAGAACATTGATGCACCTATTCAAATAAATACAATCATGAACAGCTAACTGATCTTAGATCAGCAACACTTAGTCTTGTGAGAAGTGTCTGTCAAAACCTGCGAATGTCTGATTGGCCAATAAATAAAATGTGAGGCATATAAATAGTGCCTAAACTGACACTGCAGGAAAAAACAAAACAAAACAAAAAAAACATGAGATGCGTGTGAGAAAACTAAATATACATGAATCGGAAATGGTAAAGGTGCAGTCACTTACCATTGCTCAGCTTAATTTCATGGGTCTTTAAAACAGGAATCTGTACAATCGGGACTTTTGCATGAGGGGGGAAAAGTTCCCCATGCAGAGATTTCTTGTGTTCAAGTTGGTCATTTTGCTAATGTGACCACATTTTAACCATGTGGATATGAACTTTCATGAGCGCACTGAAATTTTTCTTGTTTGTAGTTTTCGCATGCAAAAGTGACTCATGCATATGCCAATATTTTCTTGTGCACATGCAAAAGACTCAGTTTTTCTTTCTTGCTGATGCTAAACTAAAGACTTAATAGTAATGCTTAATACTTTACAGTGCCCCTATTATGGATTTTTGAAAATTAACTTTCATGCAGTGTGTAACACAGCTCTAAGTGAAAGAAAACATCCTGCAAAGTTTTAAATCTGAGAGTGCACCGTGTATAAAGTTATTGTCTCTCAAAAGAAAGAGTCGACTCTGAATCATTGAAACGAGTCGTTTTGAAAACGAATCCCAAGAATTAGCATATTGCCCGCCACTTGTTGGCCTTTTCGCGTTGGTTGAATGAAAATGCAAATTCATTCTTTGCCACAAGGTGCCACTTTTGCAGCGGTAAAATAGCGGTTTCCCTGGTAAGGCTGTACACAAAGCAGCACAGTGCTCACAAACGCTGCTTTATCAGGCATTACAGGCATGATGAAATGTAAATGAGACCAATCGGACCAATCACCGCAGATTGGCGTCACGCAAAGCAGGGGTTTGGAAAAATGAATTGTTGAGTGAATCGTTTGGGAGTCATTGAGCAAATAAAGTAAAAATAAATGCATGTTATAAGACAATGAAAGAGTTTTTTAACCTTGCATGCATGTCAACCTGTTGTTGGGGACTCCCAAAACCAAAATATGAACCTTTCATTACCCACAATAGGGGCACTTTAACGACTAAACGAAAAACTAAATGAAAGTGAATTTACTCCAATGTTAAAAATAAAATTTGTATTATTTATAGAAAAGAACATGACTGGTTCATGTTTATAATGACAATACAACTTCAGTATTTGTTTCTAAAATAAAACTACAAAACATATCTCTTTATATCTGGCAGGATGGTAGCTCTTTATGACAGTTGTTAAAAGACTTTTCTCTGTGAGCTCTGGATGGGTTGATTTCCACTGTAGCCTGTAGCCAACACTGAACTAGCATGGACAATGGAGTTTGATCGGCATAGGGAGGTGAAGACACTATTGAGCCAGCTCCCCCTCAGGGTGCATTATTAGGTCAACCCAGGCCGCAACTCTGAGCATTTTTTTTTTTTTTGCACTATGGAAAATATTGACAGGAAGCTGTGGCTTGCGCAATTGATTTAAATTTAGGGAGGGAGCGACTGGGCCGCCATCCTATCAGTGTGATTAATTAAAAAGCAAACGTTTTTTAGTGCGGCTGGCTGATTCACACTGCAGGGTGGAACAGCGTGGATTAGAAAAAGGGAAAGAGAGAGGGAGGGGTGCATTAGATTCGGGATCGTGAACAGGCCCGGCGCTGGGCGTGCGCTTTTAGCTGCAAGGGAAAATGGATGAAAAACATTAGCCGTTCATGCGCTGCCTAGTTTTGACAGCTTCTGCTCCAGGCTCCTGGATTTCTGACCCATTACTGCAGCCCTGTATGGCATCTAGTTGGTGCATTATGTTCCATGTCATTTCCCATTTGTCTCAATGTGGCTGATGTCTATTGAGAAAGCCAGTTCTGCTCCAGACGTTTCATACCTCAGTCCACTCAGCCAACGATAAAAATGTATGGATCAGCCACACTGTTGTTCCTTTTATCATGTGCATTCAGTTGATTTGACAAACTGACCAGATGGGACAGTCTACGGTGTAGTAATGGCATGAATGTACAAGGCCAGTGTTTTTAGTTACAGTTATTTATGGGGTTAGAATTTAACAGGAAGCCCATGTGCCTCCAGACTATAAGCATAAAACAGGTTGTGTTTTAGGGTTTTCGGTTACAGCACCAAATATTTTCGAGCTCCCCGGCGGTTTTGTGAAATAACCCCAAAATACGTAGTTTTGTGAGCCCTAGTTAATATTTTGGGTAACAGTGGAGAAAGGGGTTTCTACTAGGACATCGATGAATGTGATAGAAGATGATTCTGAAGCGTGGCAGAAGTAGCTCTCCAAGTTCATTTCCCCAAAGTGAAGATAGTTTCGAAGTTATTCTGAGAAGTATTCTCAACAAACTCCAGGAGTTCAGAAGGGACAATAAGTTACAGCTTTCTGACATTGAACAAGAACTGAAGAGAACAAGTAACAGACTAGAAGTGGCAGAGGTGAGAACTGAGGAAACGGAGACTGCGATTCAAGCAGCATCAACGTTAATCATGCGGCTAACACAGCGCCAGGTTAATCTGGAACCCAGGCTGATAGATCAGGAGGGCTGTGTGCATAGAGATAATTTAAGGATTTATGGAATACCAGAAGATAAAGAAGGTACAGACATGGTTGGCTTTCTGGATAACTTGTTAAAAAGTGCACTACACTTCCCTTTAACAGAGAGCTCAGGTTTGAGCGAGTACACCAAGCACTGGTTTCGAACCGCAACAATCCACATGCAAAGCCACAGTAAAATTCAGGAGCTACAGATTGGACAATTCCTCACTTCCCTCAAATTACCAGTTATATCAGAGGAACAATCAAACATTAACAGCTGCAATAACTAAATAACGACATTTCCAGGCTCAAAACAAATAAGTCTCCAACACTTACCTTGGAACTGATGATCAATGACAATTTGCTAACATTTTCTTTGAAATACAGATTTCGTTTTAAATTACAGCAACTAAAGTAAACAGCATCTAAGTACATTAGAATATCACTAGCTTATCTCTAGAAAGGTCAATGTATTGAGGGCCTATTGATCTCTGACGAGTGACAAAACGCTGTGTGATAAGCATCATTTTGAGGTTCCATTAAATAATCAATGTTGTAAAGACTTTTTTTTCTCTTTTTTGGCACATGCCCTGTGGACTTCAGAAGGTCAGTATTTGTTAGTTCATTGGCAGAGTGGTTAATCAATCAATACAACTCTTGGCTGGGAATGTTGGCAACTACACACACAAAAAAGATTCTGCTGTTTCAGTAGCTGGCTAAATCCGCCATGTAATGACAACAGGAGCACAAATGATTGAATCTTATTTCTGATGAAGAAATCATCAGTTGGAGCCTGACGTGAGATTACTTCTTTTCTTCAGTCTCTTACTTACTCTCACTTAGAGTAGAAGAAGAAAAACATTCTAGTAAGAGGTTATATTTGTGCAGTAGTACGTTTGATTCATTATGTACAGTATATGGTTTAATAGCAGTGAGAGACCGCTGAAGGGCTATAAAGGCCATTAACAGAGGGCAAACCATTGCTAATTGGCTTTTTCAGTGGTGTGACTGTGATATGTCATGCACAAGAGATCAGAGCTATGGCTAAGGGATACCAGAAGTAATTTCATTATGGAAAAGAGCTTGCTACAGACACCAGCACTTTGATTGGCAGCAAACATAAGTAGACAGTATAGACTTATATACAGTATATACAGTGTCAGGTACAAACTACTGGGAAATATCATAAGGACAATTAAGAGAAACCGTAGGCTTTTTCTACAGCTATAAATTTTTACATTATAGTACCATTTACAATAGTGAACTTGTGACTAATTCTAACCATTCTAATCCATTTAATATATTTTCCTGGAGCAGCTTACACCTTGTTATTGTTAGCCCTGTTGTTAACATGTTGTTAAAAAGTGTGAAATGTAGTCACTGAAGTAGAAAATATTTCAATGTGATGTCCAGTAATAGTAACATTCTATAATGACAAGAGGGGACAGGAGAAAATAAATCGACAAATAAGTACACACAGTATAAATAACTCAATGGGAACAAGAATGGGGCTAAACTGCTACAATTGTTTGTGTACATGTTGCAGTTCATGGCTTTGTTGACACATTTCCAATAATGCTCAAGTCTATAATTAAGGCTCTTCCCACTGTGATGCAGGAGAAGAGGTCTAATCCATAATTAGCTCACCAAGTAAAGCAAATGCATTCTCATACAATTAAAGTAAGAGAGAGAGAAAACAGGAAAGCAAACACACAACATTCATAGTGCCCCCCTGTGTGAGCTTCCTCATTAAGAACTCAAACTGCTTCACTGGCTGCTATTTAATGGAATCGAATTTTCTTTGATTGGAGTTTGCCATTCTTGACACTCAGAAACAACAACACATGAAGGATGTGTTGGGGCGTGCTGAACCGAGAAAACTAATAAACTGTATAATTAAAGAAATTAAGTGTTGCATGGAGAGAACTGAATAGTGACTTCTCAGGGCGTCTGTTCGTTAGCAAATTGTGCTGTGGCTTCTGAACGGATCACTAACCAAAGCAGCCAAAGGGTGGCACTAGAGACCCATTACCTCTGAGTCTCAGCCATACTCTTCTTCAAGGCGAGGAATAAGATGCTTTTCTGCTGGAGGTCAAGAGGAGTGGAGAGGTGGCCTACGTATACATGTATCCCCTAATGTTTTGTGCTGTCTCAGGAAGAGGACCACTGACAAACATACTCAAGAGATTTTTATTTATTTATTTTGACAAACATATTCTCAAATACAACATATATGTATTAGAAATACACCTGTTTTTTTTCTGGGTGTAACAGATATTGGAAATAGCATCAGAGAGAGATTCTGTATTTTATTCTTGTGTTGCACATACCAGCATTATCCAAATGAAGTCACAAATGAGATGGGGTTGATTTTAATGGCTTACTCTAACATTTATATCTACAGTATATCTAGCTATATATGCGTGTATTTATAACATGTCTCTCTGGAATACTTGATTTTGATTGGTCACTCGTGGCATATTACTAATATTCATCCATGGGGACACTCCCATCTATCTATCTATCTATCTATCTATCTATCTATCTATCTATCTATCTATCTATCTATCTATCTATCTATCTCTCTATCTCAGTCTGGAACGGCACTGACTGACTGGCGCTTGTTTTCTGTAAGAAGAATGAATTGTTGGCATATGGAAGAACAATGAAGCTTTACCTGCCTGATATCATCCCTCTTCACTTATCTCTGGTGTGCTGTTTCCTCTTTGTTCACCTTTGAAGAGATCAGCAAAACATTCTGTTTAATATAGTTTTACAGGTGTAATCTAAACTCACACAGTTGCAGAGTGGATTGTCCATTATCCCCATGCAGCAACTGTAATAAATCACAGGTGAAAGACCTGTCACAATACAGGCACCATGAACAGCACTGGTATATCACACCAGGTTAATGTTCTTTGTTCAGGGTAATCTCTGTGCAATATCAGCTTCAAAGATGTGGCAGGCGTCCTACAACCTGTTGCCTGAGGGAGGGATTTGTGTCTTTTCACACCCATAATTCTGTGCTAGGTGCACAGTACAGTGCATCATTCATATGACTGACTGTCCTGACTGACTATAGCATTTTGATGCTACACAGCACAGAAGCTGCATCTAAAGTAGGGTTGAGAACTGAAAATCTCATGATTACTAATGATTTTGAGAAAGATTCATAAGCTATAATGAGACAGTTGAAGCTGTTTCTGAAAGAATCTGTAGTGTTTTTTGTTATGTTCACACAGAAAATTTACAAGTGTAGAAATATTATGCTGACATATCTTCGAATATTAAATTATGATTAAAGAAATATGAAACAATGGATGAATATATAGAATTATACATTAAAAAGTATTAAATTAAAATGATTTTATTTTAAAGTATATATTCTGCAATGACAAAGTTAAAGGCTGCATTGTCGCAACATCTATAAAAAGCACCAAAGCTGCCTCTGATGATTTTTATTTGCCATTGCCACTTGATACAGAATTTGAAGCCAGCACAGAGACTCAAACCAGTCTTATCTTCTCTATCTGTGTAAATACACCAGTTAATGCAAGATCACTAGTCATGGGTGGAGAATTTTATGAACATTGGAAGATGACTGCTGTTGCTTTGATTATTCAATACACTGATCAATCTTACATTTAGCTGATTTCTTTTAGCTCTGAAGATTTAGTTGGTTGGTACTAGGATGGGATTGTGATCAAGAATGCTTATGGGAAATGTTTACGAATGATATGAATTCAGGGTGCAGATCCACCCCCATCACGGAAAGAAAAATAAACCTCTGATACCAGCAGATAACTGATCTCAATTACAGTAGCCAAGGATTTCTCACCATTCTCAGGGAATCTTTCATCAGACACACCCTACCCAACACTAACGTACATGTGCGGTAGACAGGCTGAGAGGGGTCACAGTGAATCAAACTAAAATAACCTGTTAGGATAAAATCCTAGGACTGCAAGACTGAGAAAGAGAAAGTTCATTGGACAGAATGCTCTCATATAGATTCTTACACATTTACACTAGGATTCCACTCCTGACACTGAGATGGAACTACTATTCATCTGTTAACATTAACTCTCTTTCTTTGGCTAACAAACCAAAGTGAGCTGTTTTTCAGTCGAAAAATGAATGTTTAAAGACATTTGCCATCTGTTTCTATTTTCAGTTGCTATTTTTTACCTTATCTAAAACTTAAAAAGGGCTTTTTTTGTGTGTGTAACCCATTTAGTAAAATTGAATTAGACAAAATGAATAATATTTTAATTATCTTAATTATCAATAATTATATCATAATTATTTAATTATATTATCACTTTAATATCTTTTCATAATAAAGCTATTTTTCAAGGCAAAATTTTTTTTGTATCCTAAATGTACACACTATTATTATTATTATTATTATTATTTATTCTTTTATATAATTTGACAAAATTACAACTTTACATCATCACAACTGGAAATGACAAACAGTTAAAACATTCTCTTCACTTATGATATTTACATACATTTTTTTATATATATACTATTTTATACAAGCTCCTCCCTGAAAAATGAATATAAATAATTTTCACACAATACGTGTTGAAATGTTTCACATTATGGCACAACAATAAGGCAGTGAAGTCTATATCTAATCAGCATTTGAAAAGTATCAAAAATAAATTAAGATGAAATGCTAAAGAGTTTCCAAGTCTGTTTATATGTGGCCTTTTTTATTTTATTTTTATAAACATCAATCCCTAGGTCATATAAGTGGCCAAAGTTGATGAAACCCACCCACACATAGTATCCATTCCTTCCTTCGAATTGTCATGTTGATAGTCTGCAAACTACAAACTGTATAGATTTTCCTGACATCAAACAGATAAAGGTCAGATTGTGCCAGAGGCTCTTCTGACCCGCAGGCTCCTGCACCCCTCCCCTCGTGTGCTCTTAATCCAGTGGAACACTGAGGCTTCCAGCACAGATTAGTGCTGTTAGCCTGCAGGGCTTTCGATTGGGCTCCCGCCTGAAAACAGATCCCTCACTGTGCCCATGACCCCAGTGCTGAGATGTGGACAAGTGCCATATGGTTGAAGGTGGGTCCTATGGGGTCCAGTTCCGTGCAGACAGCTGGCCCCACTGGCCCTCCTAGGCGGCAGAGCCCCCATGTCAGAGAGCAAAAACATGTGCCTAGCAAGTTAGCTAAATACTGCAGATATAGATTAGTGATCCCTGGCAGGGGACGGTGCTCTTACACAGGGCTGGAGTTGAACAGAAGGAGAGGAAAAGCCTTTGAAATGGATCAAAATCCCTCTCTTTGTCATTTTAAGTACATGTAGCCATGAGAGAATCAACAATTAAGCATGGCTCAAAAAATGAAAAACACACAGCAAAGTGAACAGCACAGATACTATTTATTTCTGTTTCTGTTTCGGTATTTAACATATGGCGAAAGTTCGTTATTCAGGGAATATTCTGGGTTCAGTACAACTTTGCTTGTTCCAGCAAAAAAAAAATGGTTTACAGTCAGGCATTTTCAATGGAAGTGAATGGAGCCAGTCTGTAAACATTTAATTATCAGTTTCTCAACGTATTGTCACATATTAGCATCATTTAGTATGAAAAAAAACTTACTTAACGCCTAAAACTCTAAATGACTATAAAAATGATGAGAACAACTTTACAGCTCAAATAACTCACAAGCTTTTATAATATTTTGAACTTCACATTTCTGCTTAGAAATGCATATTAAGTGTCTCACTGTCATTTCCATTTTTTGTGTTAATCAAAGTTATCCTGCAAATGCTGTTTATTGAGTATGTATTTTACCAAGAATATTCCTTGAATTAGATCTAAATTACATCACTGGATGGTCCTTTCTATTGTCTTTTTGTGCTGATGAACTATGCATTATAGAAATGTGAGTGTTGGCCTGAAATATAATAAAAGCATCATGCTTCCAATGTCTGTCAGTGTGGTGGCAGCATGCAGGACGTGCGAGCAGTGGCTGAGTGTCATGAGCATATCAGTCTAATTCCAGGGTTGCAGATGTTGTCTAGATTGGATGTGAGGGATTAAGATGTAACCCAAGAGCTCTTTGAGTGAGTCCGGCATGGCTGAATATGCTTCTAAAGACCTGGTGGCAGGCAATACCGGGCAATCTGCCAGGACAGTATTACCAGCAGGGCACTTTAACAGGGTTTTACAGCTGGAGGGAATTTATAATGAATTTCGGAGAAGAGCTTTCTTAAAATGCTTTACATCAGTCCTTGGAGAGAAAACAAGTTGCCTTTAAACTGAAGTTCATCGTGATTGTTGCTTAAATCAAAAACAAAAGTATTTTCTTTTGGGGGAAAAGCATGTTTTTGATTGATAAAATGCTTGTAGGGTAAAATAAATAAATAAATGAATAAATTCCAGTCTCTTGATATGATTGCTTCCTGGATTGCATTGTATTATATTTCAGAGGAGAGGCGCTTCATACTACGGATTAGATGCCAGGGAGAGGTAATTTCCTAAAAGCACTCTGAATTATTTGGTTATACAGGTGATGTAACAGTCGTGGACATGAATCTGTTTTCTAGCTGTGAAGAAACAGGGAACGAGCTTAGAAGCTGGCAGACCTGAAACAAATAGATGGAAGATATGTGACATCAGGTTGGCCTATTAAGGTTTAAACAAATCTTCTGCTGAGACGAATCCATCTGAAGATGAGGCGAGGGGAAGGAAAGAAACACACAATGAAAACAAAAAATATAAAGAATAGAAAAGAATTGCAATTTAATTACAGTGAGGTGGAAGACAAATATCTCTATATATGTGACTGGCATCTGTTGGGTGGCTTGATGCTCCCACGTATAGTGAAAGGAGATTATGTTCCAGCATAAATGGAGCTTTTACTTTTTTATATTTTAAATCCAGCAGGCCTAATCTAATCTTATCCCTCCCCAATCCAATTTTTAATGCTGGCTACACATAGGATTAGAGTGTTGGAGTTTGCTTTGTAGGCCATTTGACTGAAATGCAGCATCTGTGCTGGTTACTGAGAGAGATACACACTCAAGAATGAGACTGAAGACACAAAAGGTGAAGATGAGGCATCTTTTTACAATATATAACCTCCATGTACGAGATACACTACCACTCAAAAGTTCGAGAGCAGCAAGATTTTATTTATTTACTGATGAAAGAAATTAATACTTTACATTAATTGATCAAAAGAGATAGTAAAGACAATTATAATGTTACAAATTATAATTTTTTATTTCAAATAAATGCTATGCTTTACTTTCTATTCATCAAAGAACCATATATCATGGTTTCCATGTGAATTATTATATGTTTTCAACATTAATAATAATAATAATAATAAAAAATGTTGAGTACCAAATCAGCATATTATAATGATTTCTGAAGGATCACGTGACGCTGAAAATTCAGCTTTGCCATCAGATGAATAAATTACATTTTAAAATATATTCAAATAGAAACTAGAAATTGCAATAATATTTCACTATATTATTGCTTTTACTGTAATTTTGAACAAATAAGGGCAGCCTAAGAGAAAATATACTGACCCCAAATTGGTAATGTATATGAACAGTTTATTCATAATGTTTTCAGTGCAAGTACATAAATTAGTGCAAGTTCATATAATTAAGATGATATAAGAGTACATGAGATTTTTATTAGTTTGTATGAAGTGCAATGGTGTGACTTCCCCGTGACCTATTCGAGTTAGATTCAACAAGGGCAAAAAGGGGGTGGGGTTTCACTTAAATGGCCACTACACAGCTTTGCCGATAGAGCTTCATGATAATGAACCGAATGGAAATGTGCTTCATTGCATTTCTTCGTACACCTAAACCTTCACAATCAGGCCATCCTCTGGCTGTTTACACAAGCTGTTTATGTAGTGATAAGCCCAGGTGATGTCAGGTTTGCATACTGAATAAATATTTGCCCGCAGACTGGCAGCTGTTTGTCAGGATGCCATTAAGCAGCCGTGTCGCAAAGCAGCTTTCTGCTAGAAGCTCAGCATTCCCTCGTCTCATAGCATCAGCTCCATCATCACATATTCAAATACAGCAGCAGTCCAGGTGGGCTCGTACAAGAATGAGTTCACCAAAGATCATTGCTTTAGGAACACACTGGCACCTGTTCCTTTGAATCTGAGGAATCAGTTTAAGAACTAATTGAAGTAATGTAACAGATTCTGCATGTTAATTAAATTCACTGTAACAATCACTTAAACTGAAAGCCGTAATTAAAATCTATGGTTAGCAGGGTTCCCAATTGATTAAACATTTTCATCAAATTATTGACTGTACATGCCAATTAGTTTATCAAATTAATACAGTTAACTGCATATCAGTATTTGCTAAGAAAAGTCCACAAAAATGAAGATAATTCAGAGACACAAATAGTTCTGACAGTAGAAAAATCCTCTTTCCACAAAAATATGGTGTTTTCTCCACACTGTTTTATAATTTTTATAATATGTAGGAAGCTATTCAAGCTACATGCAGTAATCTGAAGCAAGTCTAATGACTTTAAACAATCAACGACACAGAACTTCACATCCCAATTATTTAAGATTTACATTTTAAATACAAGTTGACCAGAACATTAAATCGCTTCCTTTTCTGTAGTAATTCATCAACAGCATCTCCGAAAGTCCAGAACGCTCCAGCCGGGGCTGTTTAGCCATTCTGTAAATGGAACATAATGCTATTGAAGCCCTGTACACAATGGGCCATGAAGCTGCCTCCAGCCTTGGTGAGGGACGTATGCCTGCTACACTGGGTATATCACTAAGTAGAGACATCAGAGCCCAAGTGTAAACATCATTTGGACACTGCAGTTTTTCCACTCAAATGGGTTTGATGTTGATGAAGAGAGACCTCCTTTGAAAGCGCAACGATCTGGACTGGGGATGATCGATACTGCCGGGAACGGATGGTAATTATTTGTGTTGCTGAGTGGGGGTGGCTATGCCTAAAGAGATGGAGCAAAGTTCTCTGGTTTTTATCGTCTCCATCTCACCAGCTTTCTGATGCAGAAGATAGCCGTATTGTAAAAGCAAGCTGAGGGAAATGGCAAATGTGGCTTGTGTGGGGTTGTTTTACAAGGCACATTAAGTTACGTGATGCAGGGTTTTCTTGTGACGCTGTAGAGATTCTGACTACACATCCAGTGTGGTTGAATGCTTGAGTTGTAGCATCCAAATGTATGCATTCAAATTGCGCTAGATATTTTAATTCAATAAAATTAATTAGTAAAAATGACAAAATCAAAAAACAAACTAATAACATCTACACAAGAGGCAGAGGCGAACTGAAAACAAACCAAGTCAGTCTGATGAACATGCCAACATCATTACTAATTTAGCTTGAAAACCCCATCTCCACATGAATGGAGAGAGAGAATGCCCCATTGCTCAATAACATGATGGGAAATTGAAAGGAAACTTTTGCGCTCCTGCTCAGAGGCTTTGGATTTCCGTACAGAGGTGCACATGGTTGGCAGGTACTGTCATCAGCTGGTGACAGAGTGTGTTTTTCTGCTTGAGGAGACATCTCACTCGTGGATCTGCAAGGGACGAAATATAGATTCTGTCTTGAGAGAGAGAGAAAGCTGCCGCTTTCTTTGCTGGGTCATTTCAAGCATGCAAGGGTCACTTTATCATAAAATTCAAAAATCCAGTCAATTTTATTTAATCAGCTGAAATGGCAAAGTGTTTTCCAGATCATTAATCAAGTGCTCTCTCACAGAGGGGGCTTGTCTGCCAGGCAGACCCGCTCCACTTTCTGAATCATTAAAGGAAAAAAGAGAAAAATATAAGAATTCATCGCAACGAAGTCATTGCACAACAGAACCACCGGCATTGCTAATGAGTGAGGCCACGCTGCATAACTGAAGGACAATATAGGAAGCAAGGACATGCTATATATGGAACCTATGTTGTAGCTATTTGTGCTGCTTTTGAAGGCTTATTTGTGGTTCGTCTTGTAGACCTTGAAAGTATGGGTCTTATGGCTGTCAAAAAAAAGGTGTGCGTGTTTAAAAAAACTCTTTTGTTTGGCCCAAAAATTGCACACACACACACACACACACACGTTTGTTTTTGTGAAAAGTGGGGACATCCCATAGGCGTAATGGTTTTTATACTGTACAAACTGTATGTGCTATTGCCCTACACCTACCCTACAACTAAACTTAGCCCTCACAGGAGACTGTGCATTTCTGCTTTCCCAACAACAACAACAAAAAAAACTCACTCTGTATGATTTATAAGAATTTTGAAAAGGGGGAACATGAGGTAATGTCCTGAAAAGTCACCTTCACCTTGTAATACCTATGTCATACCTGTGTCATTATACAAATTTATGTCCTCATTTGTCACAAAAATGCACATACACACACACACACACACACACGCGCGCGCACACACACACACACACACACACATATTTATTTGTGTGTGTGGCTGCATTTACTTGATAAAAAAAAACACTTTATTGCAATTTTAAATAACTGCTTTTTATGTGTACTTTAAAATGTAATTTATTTAAAAAAAATATTACATGGTAAAGAAATCATTCTGATATGCTGATTTGGTGCTCAAGAAACATTTATTATTATTATTATTATTATTATTACAGTTGAAAACGGTTGTGCTGTGTAATATATTTTTTTCTGAAAACATTTTTCTTTCAGGAATCTTTGATGAACAGAAAGTTCAAAAGAACAGCATTTATTTGAAATGAACTTGAAATGAAAAGAACTTTTTTGTAACAATGTAAACATCCTTTGTCACTTTAAATCAATTATTCTTGCTGAATAAAACTAATTCTATATATATGTTTGAATATATCATTCTCATCAACAAAAAATGAAAAATGTTGAATGACAGATTGCATTGACCTTTTTTTAACCTCACTTTTATTTTTAAATCCCTTCTTTCAAAACAACTAAGCCCTACTGGAACAACTAAGAGCACCAACTTCAAAATCACCCAGCCACATCACTATGGGGACCCCTAAGTGAATATAATTGCACCCGATGCACGGCAACAGCTTGGATCAGTAATAATAGTGTTTTTGCACAAGTGCTGTGCCAAGGCTGGGGCCATTCCCATCCTAGCAGTCTCTCCGTCTCTGCTCCAATTTGATCAAAGCTATTAAAGGCAAGATAACAGAAAATCAGCAAGACCCGAAAGAAGAGAGGAGAGCGCAGTTGAGGATTGTACTCTGCGCCGTGGTTCTGGCTGTGAGATGGTTGTAGCTGTATACACTCCAGCATTTCTTTGCTGCCTTCTCTGCTTTTGATGTTGCTATTTGGGAACAGGTGCACATGAGTTATTCAGAAAGGACTGAAGATTCTTTGATGCCACACACTGTATATTTTATTATATTTCCAGAGGATACACACACTACAGAGTCTGATGAAGACATGCTACAGATTCCAAAACAGAACAATATTCAGAATAATATTTAAAGTTCCCCTATTATGGGTAATGAAAGGTTCATATTTTGGTTTTGAGAGTCCCCAACAGCAGGTTGACATGCATGTAAGGTCAAAAAACTCTTTCATTGTCTTATAATATGCATCTATTTTTACCTTATTTGCTCAACGACTCCCAAACGATTCGCTCGACGATACATTTTTCCAAACCCCTCCTTTGCGTGACGCTAATCTGCGGTTATTGGTCCGATTGGTCTCATTTACATTTCATCATGCCTTTAATTATGGCCCTTTCACACAGGACGCAGCATGCGCTGCGCTGGTCGCTGGGTTCAGCACAGCCCTTGAGATACAAAGTTATTTACGCTACGCTGCCCAGCGCGAAATAGGCGGAGTTTTCAAAATTTTTACCGGGAGTTCGATTTGGATGCCCTGTTTCTATTGGCCGCGTGGGTAATCGTCACAGAGGCAGTGCAAACCTTGAACAATTTGCGGCGCGCGCGCAAGCTCGCCCATGTGCGCTCTGCTGCGCGTGCGCTTTGGTCGACGCAGAAACAAACCGGGTTTCATAGCGCAGCGCAGCGCTTTCCGCGTCCTGTGTGAAAGCAGCTTAATGCCTGATAAAACGGCGTTTGTGAGCGCAGTGCTGCTTTGTGTACAGCGTTAGCAGGGAAACCGCTGTTTTACCGCTGCAAAAGCGGCACCTTGTGGCAAAGAATGAATTTGCATTTTCATTCAGATCAACGCGAAAAGGCCAACAAGTGGGTGAGCAATATGCTAATGTTTCATGTTGACACATGAAACGGCTTGGGATTCGTTTTCAAAAGGACTCGTTTCAATGATTCAGAGTCGACTCTTTCTTTTGAGAGACAATAACTTTATACACAGCGCACTCTCAGATTTAAAACTTTGCAGGATGCTTTCATTCACTTAGAGCTGTTACACACGGCATGAAAGGTAATTTTCAAAAATCCATAATAGGGGCACTTTAAACAAAATATCCACAAAGTTATTTTAATAAATTTTGATTTGACTGAAAGTGGCGTACTAAAGAGTGCTGATATACAGTCCAACAGCACTGGGACTTTTCACTGTCTGCACCCACTTGTTTAGGTTTGCGGATTTTAGAGAGACTCTTTCTGCAGGTTACACCAGTAGGGAGAGACAAGTGATTGTTTTTATGAGCGAGTCATTCTGATAAGAAGCAAGTGACTGTTTGTATGAGTGAGTCATTGAATCATTCATACAAACGATTCTGATTTATTCAGGAATGCAACTACTGTGCATGCAGAAACAGCTAAAGCAACTTACTATTTACTTAGTTCCAATTTATTGCTTATTAGACATTTAATGATTAAAGACAAACAATATCACTCTCAATCCCACATTTTGACTAACTTTACGAAGCAATTGCATTCTAGTTCTTTTGGTGATTAATTGTATTTTTCTGCCATCCTATTTCATACCACACAGGCATATATTTAATATATTCTCAAGTGGAATATACTCTGTTTGACCCTCTTAATGGCTGTATTGCTATTTTTAAACTGGTCAAAGGTTGTTGCTGTGCAGGTGCATAATAGCTCACCTTCAAACTTCAAAAAATGCAGAAAAGGGGGGTAAAACTTCATAATAATACATCATAACATCATAATATGGCACACATTCATCAGACGCGTCTGAAAGCCTAAGAGGGCCACTCTGAGAAGCTTCGCCAGCACTTTTCCAAAATGGCCCCAGGGAATTCTAAATACTACCCACTCATATTCCATAAAAAAGCAAAGTATGAGTAACATTATCCATCTAAAGCAGGAAGATAGAGATGTTTAGATCCCATTTTGTTAATAGCATATGGATGGTATGGTTATGCTATTATCTCTTTGTTGTGCTGAGCCGGGGACCACTGCCGCCATGGAAACCTCAAAAAGCATTAGCATACCTGGCTAATATTTCTGTTATTGAGGAAGGTTAAGAGCCCAAGTGCCTAATGCATCGCAGTTATCTGAGAGCTACTGTTGCGGGTTCTTCTCACAGTGGTTTTGGTACATAGTGCACAGGCTGCCGGACTGCCATGGTGTATTGTGAAACATAGCTAAATAAGAGTCATTATCCCACACGAGAATTAGCACAAATTCACATTCTGGATGAGATTACAGTCCTCAGCCAAACAAAGAGGTCTAAAGCAACTATACTGTACGTATTGGTCTTGCAGGTGAAGGAGGAGGAAGTTCAGGTCTCGTGTACTACATGGGACTAAAGTCTAGAAATCTGGAAATCAGAAAACACCTCACCACTTCATCTCCAACCTCTGAGCAAGGTCAGACTCACTGAGTGCGTAATAAATAGGAACTAGTCCAAGAGCCATTATCTTGCCTCCATTGTGCGACGAGTGTGGTGACCTGGCATTCTAACAAATGGAGGGGAAAACTCGGCCTGGAGATGTAAATCCCTCCTCCGGTTCCCCCATGAATAGTATTGCTCAGAGGCGCTGACCCGAATGGGAGTGTACCACCCAGATCAGAAATGACAGCGGAGGGGAGGACGGGGCCCCCGTTAGCAGAGGAAAAGGTGTGTAAAAAGAAATGATGATTAGGAAGAATAAATGAGATGTCACGCTGAGAAAAATATTACCATCAAACGGACTTCCTCGGTCAGGGTTTGAGTGACAGCCAGCATGAAAAATGTGGGATGTGGGGAGGCAGTTGGCTGGTGCTCTTTATTTGTCCTTATGTGGTTGAGGGGAGAGAGGGAGAGAAAGAGAGACAAGAGAAAGCGATACTTTTATCTCAGTAGAGTAACAGGGACGTCAAAGAACTATAGTTTCCTGTGGGGACTATTGATTTTATTATATTGTATTATTATTGTATTAATATTTATTATATATTATTATTTTATTTATTGATCGAGAGTAATAGTTGAATGTACACATTTTGGTACAATACAAATACTGATATGAATCTAACAATAATAATAATAAAAAAACTTAAAAAATGAAAGACGGTGCTCAGTCATCCATTTGATCCTCTCACAGTAGCACTCAATATTTTTATTGACCTTTTAACACTGCTGTATAGTCATGGGTCTGGGGAATTACTAAAGGTGCTGAAGCTCGGCTTACGTAAAAACAGTATACTTGGGATATCCCTGAGGCTTTCTTCAGACAGGCAGCAAAAATCTGGTATTTTGGCATATTGTTGGGCAAATATGGTTTATGTATTTATTTATTTTTGCAGTTTGAGCAACACACAAAAAAAGATTAAAAAAAAGTTTGTTTTTTTTCCTTAAAGCAGATTTTATTATGGAACATTATTATGGAAACCAATGTAGATGTACTATATGTACTGTATCTGAACACATAGATTCAATATTAATACTTGCTAAATGACAGTGCTCAAAAGTAAATCAGATTTTTGTACCGTGTGAACAGAATACTCTTGCCTAAAATTCCTTGCAATCGGGCCTATTGCATCTGACCTTTTTTTCAACTTGCCTTTGCTGGACAACCACAGTGATGTTTTAATGTATGACTGTCAAAACATATTTGCGAAATGAATGCGCTTTTCTGTTGTTGTTGTTGTTTAATACTATTTTAACAATTGAGAAATTGCTTATGAAAGCTAAATTAACTAGTAATCCTAGTTTTTAATTTGGTTGAAACATCTGCAATATTTGAAATCTCCACATTTCATCAAGTCATCATTTCTTGTTGAGCTTGCAGTGTCTGTGCAATAATTTGACTTAATCCCCAAGGTAAAAAAAAATAAAAAATCATTATGAATTTGTCCAAATGTATGTTATAGAGATGCTTTTTCATTTTTGTGAAAACTCACACACTGTGGATTACACCCTCATAACTTGATGGCCTTCGGGGGAGTCTTAGGTATATTTAAATTGATCCCCATTTCATACATTAAAAGCCATTTAGTTATTAGATGCTCGGGAGAATGTGATTGCAACAGATAGGAGCAGTTTGGGAAGGAATTAAAAAAATGAAGGCTAAAATCTCAGGATTTTGTGCAGCTGTAGAGGAGCAATATGCAGATGGGTTTCATCCCAGGAATTAGCAGAGCTGCTCAGTTGCCCTCTCTCTATGTTGTTATTAAATCTCCCCAAGAGCTGCAGGGAGAAGTGCATTAGGAGTGCATTAAACCACTTCATGACACATTTATGGCATTTTCTTCACTTTTGATTTGTGTTCCCCCACATGAGTGGAACTTCCCACCATGTGACTGCAGCTGGAGCAGTGCCAGTGACAGCACGGAGTGGACATATGGACACTGAGCAATGTGGTTCAGTAAATGGAATGAAACAAGCTGATCTTTCAAAATTCAAGACTGTTTCTTAAAAACAGGTGTCCAGATCCAAAGCTGTTTTTTTTTTTTTTTTTGCCCCGTGTTTATCATAGATTTTCTTTCACATAATAATTCAAAATAACATCCAGTTCTGAATCAGTGTTGTTGCTTGTAACTACAACTAAAACTATTAAAAACATTTTGAAATAATAATGACATAAAAATAATATATTTAAAAATAGAAATACTGGCTTGGCAACTAAGGGAAACAAGTTTAAGTATTAAAATCACTAAAACTAAAACTGTAAATAAATAAATAAAAAGCTAAATAAAAATGTATTAAAGACAAAAACTAATCCAAAAAAACAAAAACAAAACAAAAAAAACAAATACAAATACAAAAAATAAAAATAAATAAATTAAAAAAAATCCCAATCATACACTAACATAAGTTACTAAAATTAAAATGAAAGCTGAAAATATAAAAATAAAAGCTAATTCGAAATAGTATAGAAATATTACTAAAATAATAGTGTTTTAAATGAATGGGTCTAAGTATAAGCTTTTCTTCAAGAAAATAGATCAATGTATTATAGTAACCATCACAGAATTGCTCAGCTGGTGCTAAAACTGCTTCCTGTCATTTAGGTTGATGGATGACTAAAAGCAAAAGATAGCCATGTTGTCTGGCCTTTCTTGATGCTATCATGCAAGAAGCCTCTGTAGAGCTGTACTGAGAGAGTATCACGTTACACCAACAGTGCCTGACAATAGATTGTGGCCGGACTGACAAGACCTTAGGGAAGATTTGATGCCCTTTGTCACCATATGGCTTCAGCCCGGACCTAAACCATTGCATATTGACAAAATGGATTTGAACAAATTCAATTCAAATAACGGCATGTGGATTTTCAGTTTTTCATTTTGTTTGATTATCATAATGTAGCTTGAATCAGTCTGACACTGATTTGTTTTGTCCATTGTTTACAAACTCACTTTTGTTTTTACGTTAATACCAGATGAGCACTTTGACCAAGAAATGGGTTTGACCGTTTACATGCAAAGGGAACATCAACTTGATTAGTGACTGTATTTTTGCCATCCCTGCTCAAAGCCAAACCTAGACATGTACGCCATTTCCCCAAATGTTATGTTGATGTACCGTGTACTTTCAAGTCAGCTTAGTTGCCCTGGCCAAATATCAAGATTTTGCAGATGGCACTGGCTTTGTCATTAGACATTCATTTAGATATGTACACCTGGAAACACACTGGTCAGGATATTCATTATTCCGCTTCAGGCCAAGGTCAAGAGTAATATGAAAATAAATGCAAAAAAACACAAGGAGCTTGAAGTGGGGCATTTTTTGATCTCTCCCTATGCAGGGTCTCTTATCATGGTAGGAATAGCCACAAGCCTTTGGTTCTTCCTCTCCCTATTATGCTGCAGTTGTTCAGAGGCTTCTTAAGGCTTTTGGAGGTAATGAATACCTCTTGAGCGAGTCTAGAATCTCCTCCATTTACTGTTGATTGTGTCTGCGGAGGTACATATGAAGTACCGTCAAATTACATGCTGTGTTATACATATTGAGCTGCATGCAGAATCTCCGTATGCCCCTTCAAATGCAGAGGGAGCTGATTTTAAGACAAGGTCTGCTCTTGCTCGAGTTTATTCAGCCCCAAATCCTTTGACTGGATTACAGTTATTAGAGTCGTGGCCACGCATGCTGTGATTGAGAGCTAATCTACAGAATCGCAGCGGGAGGAAACACAAAGAACAAGAGGAGTGATGTCTAATCAAGCCGTTGTACCTGCAGGTTACGACCACATACACTAGGATTTAAAATAGCTCTTCAGTTACGTCGAATATGTGTATCGCTTGATCACTGCTATTTGAGCATATGGATGTTTTTGTACTTAGAGTGCCGTTCTAGTTTTGCCATTATGTTGTGCATCTGTGTTGCGTTTTTTCTGCTTTAAAATGAGAAAATCAGCCAGTCGACAGCATCGCTGTGTGCAAAGTAACATCCCACAGTCCACCAATGAGTGATGCTACACTGTCACAAAACAAACACTGGTTCTACACTTCAGCAATACATGTTTAATGTTCAGATACTGTATTAAATGTAAATACATT
Organism: Spinibarbus caldwelli; assembly: GCA_039654775.1. NCBI lineage: Eukaryota > Metazoa > Chordata > Actinopteri > Cypriniformes > Cyprinidae > Spinibarbus > Spinibarbus caldwelli. The sequence continues at coordinate 28,646,233 of CM077222.1, read as the reverse complement.
CACACAAAACAATATTTTTCTAATGGAAAGAAGGTAAATGTGCAAGCCTTTTCCTTATCCGACTGATGGTTAATATACATGAGGAGTGGTACTTTAGTCCAATGAGATTAGAGTGTAGGCGGGGCTACCCGGCACAATGACACAAATACATAAACCAAGCAATGGAAAAAAATTTGTGAAAAGTGATGTTTATTTCTGCGGTGCAGCCCCACCTACACTCATATGTGGTTAGGAAAAAATCTCAAATCATACATTACTATTTGTTGCTTTATCAAGTCACGTCTGTTTTGGATATAGTGTTAAACCAGCTGAAATGATTTTTTTTTTTTTAATAAGGTCTTTGAGAAAATTATAGGGGAGATAGCCTAATATGAAACTTCAGGGAATAATGGATAAATAAAATTATTATAAAAACCAGGAATGGTCCATGAAACATTTTGCTCACAGGAAAGTGAACCTTCTTTTGCAAATCAAAAATATAAGCATTTTGTACTGATGAAGGCTATTATTTTCCAGTCAAGTCTAAATTCCAGACCTTCCTTTCTCTTTGCTATTTGATGTCTTACCAAAATTTGAAACTTCCCTGCAAACAAATCATGTCACGAGACTGCAATGGGTGCTACATTGTGTAGCCTTTCCAAAAGCTTTTTGTCCAGCCCACTGATCTTCAAATCGTATATCCTGCAAAGTGCACGAGGGCATGCAGGGGTCAAACACTGGTCTTTTGCGAATGACATTCTAGTTTGAGCACTGACCCAAATCTCACCACCAACATCCTACTTAGCAGGTCTTGAGAAGACTGTTTAAGAATATAATTCTTTAAAAAATATACAGTGTAAAATTGGAATTATATCCAGGCTGTTGTTTCTTAGAGAGTAAGTAATGTTTTCACAATAGTTTGAGCTTTGTAATTTGAATTATTTTTAAATGATCATTTTAATTATTTACAGACAACACTTAATTTTTCAAAAATATTAAATATGAAATAACCTGACCTTGTAGAGAGAGATTAATGGAGACATTGTCATATTTTGTGTTACATATGTTTTAAGTTGATTGTGTGAAAGGGTTTGCACTGGCACTTGAGGGTTTCATTATTTATCTGGACAAAGCTTTTGATACTCTAATCTGCTTTAAACTGCCATTGTCTGGGGCATATTAGATTTATCACTGGATGTGCAGATGTTCCATTGTATTTATAAACGTTGCGCTTTGATTCTTTGCAAGCAAACATGCAGCTGTTAAAACTGATGGTAACATGGAAAAGTATATAGCTACATGTCCAAGTGCTCTCTTTTTTTTCAGATAAAACCCATTTGGAGAGTTACTTTTAAAAGTAACTTTCAAAATTTCAAAACATTTTCTGAACAAATGAGCAAAAACTGTTACAATTATCCCTGCTTTTCTCCTATTGCAGTGCATTGATATGCATACCAGGACAAAAATGTAAAGTTTCAATTTGAACTCCTACCACATAACTGCATTAAAGCATTAACCTAGAAGTGGTGGTCTGATATGACTGCTATACAACCTTTCAGCTTTCAGAGGAAAAGCCTGTTTTGTGCTGTAAATTTGCTGAAATAGGTCTGTCAAGATTGCAAGGTCAGGAATCTAAAGTTGGCGAGCCATTCTTTTACCTCATTAATAAAGTGTTATGAGAGGAGCATGAAGCAAGGCTAAAAATGCTCTCTATATCTCTCTCACACCATCTGTGTGAGTCCTGGTGTCCAGACGTCTGCAGATACAGCAGATGGCAGTATTACTCTTGTACTCTACATATTTTAAATATAGCTTTAATTCTGATTCTTTTTCACACAAAAATGATTACATCACAAAAAACAAGAAGCTTTGCTCACTGGCAGAATTACTGTTAGCAATGAAAGACCAAAAATCAAGAGAGGAGTTTCAGAGGTGAGACAGTGATGCTCTGTATGTAAACAAGATTACTCCATGATCTTTTCATGATGATCTCTTTATGTTCTTTGGAAGGAATATGGACAAAGGGAAGAAAATAGGGTATGTATGGGGATGCAGAGGTAGAATGCAGACCTCTAGATGAATAACCAAATGATGAAAAGTGTATCAAGTGCTTATCAGTAGCAGCCAATAAGAAAGAAAGAAAGCTTTCAGATTGCATTCTATATATTTTCCTCCACATCATAAGAAAGTGAAGTACGGACGCATAATGCAGCAGGATGCATTTTCATTTGGAACGTCCTTCAGAATTAATCTGAGGAACAACATTACCTTAAATTTAAACGTATAAAATTCCCAAATTTTCTGTATAGTTCTGTCCACAGTATTGTGTGGTATTAAAAATCTAGAGCTCTTTACATTATCTTATTAACAATGGACCTGTTTAATCAAATTTTTAATTCCTTAACATTATTACTGTTGGAAACCACAGTTAAGCTGAATTTTAAAGAGAATTTATATATATTGATGCTATCAATTCTAAATGATCCCCATTTGCTCTCCTGTTCATCAAAGGATCCTTAGTTTAAGAAACTGCCTGCGATGACTTTGCACTACTGATACATTTCAGTTTTAGTGCATAAACTAAAAGAAACATTGAGCATTTTTGCACTGAGATTTTACAATGATCCTCAGCATCTATAGACCGTTTCATCGGGCGCACGTGCCTGGCCCTAAGTTAACTTCCGGTCTGTGTTTGTTCATCGGTCTGTCTAGTGGCACCGACTACAAACGCAGTTAAAGTTAAGGTGATGAGTAATGAAGTTTGGCTCAGGTTGTTGTGCTGTGGGATGTGTTTCCCATACATTTATTTATTTGTGGCCACACGCCACGATATCAAAACCGACCGATTTTCCAAAAGGCTTCATGAGCACATACTGCATGTTTAAAAATCAAACCGAGGTGCGGGTGTTTTTATATCACTGTATTTCTGAAGGAAGACTGTCTTTATGAGTCCGTCTGATTTACGCAGCAAACATATTTTGCTTGTTATCAAAAATAATCTACTCAAGAAGGACTCAAGCTGTTGTTATTGATTCTGTTTGGAAGTCTACCGGAAGTTAAGTTAGGGCCACAAAAGCGCGCATGCGCAGTAACGTTTGTTTATGTTGTTGCCGTTGAAACCGTCTATAGTACATGATGTTAAATGACAGATGAAAACACGTGACATCTAGATTCTACAGTACGTGGCAAATGATATGAAAACAACAACATCCTAAAAAACAACTCTTGAAAAGCAAATTCCACTTGCTCAAAATGCATCCCGATAGCTCTTTTCTGGATGTACACTATGTGGGACCATTTCACTAAGTGGCTCTGTGAATCTTATCTGGCACTTTCCGCTGTGTAAAAGAGCATAGAAAGCATTGTGCCAGTCAGTCACTTCAAACCTGTGTCAGAAATACGCATTTACAGTTCAATATCATCTGTAGCAGATACAGTAATCAGTGTTGCCATGGAGCTTGGCTAGATATTTTTACTTGTGTGTAAACTGTTGAGAGTTACTTGTCAAAGTGAATATTTGAAAAAACAGGCTAATTCTTTAAGACTTAAAAGGGTCATATGATGCGATTTCAAGTTTTCCTCTCTCTTTGGAGTGTTACAAGCTGTTTGTGCGTAGATAAGATCCCTGAAGTTGCAAAGACTAAAGTCTCAAAACCAAAGAGATATTCTTTATAAAAGTTAAGACTCGACCACGCCTACCTAAAACGGCTCATTCAAACACGCCCCCACATGTCTACGTCACTGTATGGGGAGATTTGCAAAACACCGCCCAAATGTTAACACAAAGAAAGAAGGCGGGACTTTTATTCTCGCTGTAGTATTGTTGCTGCTGCCGGCGCCATGTCCTGGAGATGCTGTGTTTCGTTGTGAAAGCGGAACTACTTTGTTTGGACTTCCAAAAGAGGACACAACTAGAAATCAGTGGTTAAGTTGTGTTTACAACACTGTTCCAGAACAGTTCAACCCAAATATTAGAGTGTGTGCAGCAGATTTTAACAGAGGACTATTTCCTGAACCTGGGAGTAGCGTGCCAGCTGTGCTCAAAGCCTGTTTCTATAAAGTGGGGCAATTACAACTTTGGAAGGACAGTCTGGCGCTTCTGACTCACAGCCTGTAAGTATGTTTTCATATTTAAAGAATTTGCCACTGACTATTCAAATGTGAGTTTTGAGCTGTGTAGAGTAGTGCTTGTTGTTTGTCGTTTCTCCGATCACAAATGCAGACATAGTAATGTTTAAGTAAAAAGACAGTATAAGTCATTATAATCAGTAATTACAGTGCACAGCATAAATGAATACGCCCCTTCTGAAAAAATATAAAAGATGTATTTTCTTAATGATCACTAATATAATTCATGGAAAGATGGTAAAATTGAAATGTATTAAACATATACTTAATAAAAACAACAAAATATATGCCAATATTTTCTGTAAGATAAGTAAATAAGCCAATTTTGTTTAAATGAAGGACTGCAGAAATGAGGACACCCTAGATTTAATTCAGCAAATGTATAATATTCTAGTACTTAGTATGTCCTCCAGAACTTTACTCTGACCCTTCTTAGCACTGAGTGTACAAGTTCATGACAAATTTTCACATCTGTCCTGTTTAACTCCTGGAGGACGACCTCCTTAAATGCTCTGGTTTTTAATGGGGAGTTTTGCTCAGCTTGTCTCTACAGAATCCCCCACAGCTGCTCAAGAGCATTAAGATTGAGTGAAATACATGTCCACTGAAGGATTTTCATCTTGGGAGAATGAATATCTTCATTGTCATGCTGAAAAAATGCCCAATAATGCAGGGAATGAGGGGAGGGTAGCATCTTCTGTTTCAAGTTTTTGTATTACATCACACAGTAGTGTGTGAATTCATGACAGCATTGATAAAGCACAACTCCCTCACACCTTCAGCACTCATTCATCCCTATATAAGAGCTTTACTACCACTGAGCGTCACTGTGGGTACCAAGCACTTCTCACTGTACTCCTCCTCCAGCAACACCAGAACATTTTGGATGGTTTTGGATCCGAAATGATTGACTTGGTCTCTTGAGACCAGAGTATGGATTCCCAGAAGTCTCTATTTTGTAAATATGGGCCTCGGAAGAGGTTATATTATTTTATTTTGCTTTGGCTACAGTAGGTAATTCTAGTGGTGACAACAACCATGCATATCACTTCTGCAGGCTGCGTCATACTCTGTGAGATAAAGTGTCACTCTTTTCATAGCTTTTGCCGGCTCTGAGACACTTGCATGTTATTTCTCCTGCTCTTTTTCTAGCAAAAATTCACTCATCACTAAATGAAAACTTAAAGTGAAGACCTGATTATTTCAGGAGCCTTGTCACAAGTCCATTGTTTTTGAATGTCGGTGCTACTTCTGCTATATTTTCACACTTAAAACAATAATTTGGTATTCCTCTTGTAACATTGTCCTCTTTTATGCTAAGAAATAGGTCAACTGGCAGTTCTCTCCCAAGTGGTTCCACTGCTGCCAGCATTAAGTCTGAGTATGATTCAGTGGGCTATATAACACTTTTAATTGTCAGGAAATTACTCATCTTTAAAAGTTTTGGTTCAATATACTTACCTGTTGATCAAAAATAGCCTTAAACCTACACACAGTTTTTTTTTTTTTTTTTTTTTTTTTTTTGTAATTTTCAGGAGGGTGTACTCATTTTTGCAACAAAACATTTTATCACTTTGATAAGAAAATATTATTTTGCTGAATAATTTTGACATTCTTCTTTGGTAATTGATCAAGCAGGCTTGTTGGAAAATTATATCTCCAAAGAACCCTAAAATGTCATCTAAGTAAACAGTAATTGCTGAATTTGTTAAGTTTTAGAGGGGGTGTACTCATTTATGCTGTGCACTGTATGCCCCCACTGGATGCTACAAATGCCTCGTTTGTAATGGGTTTTATTGTTTTTGTGTCGTCGCGCCGGGACACGGCATCACAATACAGTAAGGGGCGTAACATTTCCGTCTCACGCTTGAGGTATTCGTCCAATCACAACGCACTGGATAGCTGGCCAATCAGAGCACGCTTCGCTTCTCAGAATGATGAGCTTTGTAAAAATCGGCGCGTTTCAGAAAGGTGGAGCATAGAGGAGCAACAATAATGTACAGTATGTGGAAAATAATGTGTTTTTTGAACCTTAAACTGCATAAACACATTGCATTACACCAAATACACAAAATAATGTTCTTTTTTAGCAACATCATATGACCCCTTTAAAAAACAGGTCAAAATGGATATTTTAATAGATAAAAATAAATGTTACCAAAATGCATGTGTGGTATTTTTTTTAAAAACAAATAAGGATATATATATATATATATATATATATATATATATATATATATATATATATATATATGTATATATATATATGTATATATATGTGTGTGTATATATATGTATATATGTATATATATATATATATATATATATATATATATATATATATATATATATATATATATATATATGCAGTATACAGTATATATATATTTCCTTGGCTGGATTGCTTGCAGCACTGCTACAATACCGTGACCATAAAGCCTTTTTTTTCCCACAGGATTCAATAAAGAAGGACCCTCCTACAATGCTGTGCATTTTGAGATGCACCGTCTCAAGTGTTTGTGGCTGTTTTATTGAAATAGTAAAAAAAAAAAAAACATGAGGCCAATATACAATTAGATAAAATATTGGAATATATCTTTGTGATTTTTGTTTGTTTGTTTGTTTGTTTTGTGTGTGTTTAGACACATCTGGGCATAATCCACATGTCTGCATCGCTAAGGACAAATGTCATGCTCTTAATCTAATTCTATCTAAATTGTTCCAAAAAATGGAAGAAAAGTGCAGTAATTTGCTCATACTTCTGTATACATGAATCTACTCTCTTCAAAGACAACAAAATACCATCAAATGAAGATTGGTGCCTTGTAATAAAGCCATTTTTCCACAATGAAGTAATTTTCAGATGGAGGCCTTGAGACCAAAATCACGACAATTTTCTTTGAGGTAGAAAACACAAGACAATATATTGCTTCATGCACATTTCTTGTTGACTATTCAGGGCTGTGGGGAAAATAGTGGAGGCAATAATTTTGTCCATGTGGGGTCATCTGCCGCACACTCAAAGTAATTATGGGGATGGAGGAGAGGGTGGATGCCTGAGAGCTGTCCAGACTTTGATCGTATGTGATCGCAAGACTCACGACTTGGAGCCATTTTTCTGAAACACAAGACAGAGATACAAGAACAAACCTTTTTTATGTGCACTGTACAGCACCATTTGTGTGCACAAATCTCTACTCCACTAAGGCATCACCTATCAATAGGTTGTTGATTTCACACACTGTCTCTGTCATTCTGGATTTCATTTAAGATTATTGGGATCTTTATCAAATACAGCAGCAAGCTGATCAGCACAATGACAAATATTTAAGGAATAGTACATTACACCAATCCATTCCTTTCTTTAAATAGTGACACAAGATACCTTTTGAACTGACTTTGTATCAGTCAAAACAATACTGACTTTTAAGTCATACTTTTAAACTGGAATGCAATTAACATTAACATTTAATGATGGTAACAAGAACATAGTTATGCAGTCCTATCGAGCAATTGTGTTTTATACCCAAACATAATCCTCAAATATATTGCAGAGAATTGCAAAACACAGTTTTTTTTATATACTATACTGTATACTCTATATATTATCATTTAGAATGATCAAAGATATTGATAATATTAGGCCTATCCTGTTTTAAATGTTTCATTCCTGAATATCACGGACAAAGGCTTTGCAATAATAAAAATGCATTACTATAGTTTGCCCTTTGTCAAAAGAAACTATGAAGGCTACAGTAGCAGATAGATAGATAGATAGATAGATAGATAGATAGATAGACAGACAGACAGACAGACAGACAGACAGACAGATAGATAGATAGATAGATAGATAGATAGATAGATAGATAGATAGATAGATAGATTACAGTAACACATAATAACAATAATTAGTAATATTTTTATGCCGCCATTTCATTGCAAATTATGCATTTAACATTCGTGTATAAAAATAAAACATCAACACAAAGTAATTTTCCTTATAAATCTTCCACATAATGTATAAATCATCTATATTATTGCAAATTATGCCGTAAAAGGCTACAGCAGCAGATAGATAGATAGATAGAAATAGAGATAACAATAATTTGTAGTATTTTTATGCCTCCATTTCATTGCAAATTATGCATTTAACATCTGTGTGTAAAAAAAAAACAAAACATCAATACAAAGTCATTTTCCCTATAAATCTTCCACATAATATAAATGACAGCAGTGAAACACAAAAGCATTGATGGGTAAAATGAGATTAAACCTACACAGTTCTGAAAACCTTTAAATCCTACCCCTCAGTACCTTCACCCTGTTTATTAGGGCATCACAGATCCATCATTAGCTCAGGGTGTAATTCACTCAACATTGTAGGGCTCTATATTGCATCTTGTCTATAAAATGGGTGTATTTTCAATTAGACTCCTCAGTGGCTACTAATTAGGATTACAATAATCAATACTAATATCAATAGAATGATGAGGTCTCTTATTCAGGTTCAGGATTTATTTAAGGGGTGAATTTAAAGACCTGCTGGTATGTTTGACCTGGATATCAGGGGTCACCGGATGGGTCAGGGGTGTACAAAAACATTAAACCTCAATGGATTTTGTCATCTTACTTTGCTTTGATTAAAAGACTCTTGTAGAACCATGTCTGGGTCTACAAAGTTATGAAGTGACCCGTTTTTTATTTTTTTAAACACTTGCCAAAACTCTCTCCTAAATATAGGTGAAAATGTAAAGTCTGAGCCATGTCTGGTCTGCCCACATATGGTTAAAAGAGCATACTGTTAATGCATTTTCAGCTGTGTATTTCCATCTCATCCCCATCTTTCTATCGCTCGTCGCTTAAAACCTCCATGCGATATGGCAGTCTGGCTCTAAGACCTTTCCCATTAACAATCCTCAATATCTTTGGGTTGGCAATGCCCACTATTCCCACAGGCTGATAGGATCCAGACACAGTTTGCGTGGCCCTGTCAGCTGAGTTTTAGCTTCCTCTATCTCAGACAGTCTGCATTGTGGATCACAGCCCCGGCCGCTGGTAGATGTGGCAGCTGCAGCGAGACAGATAGTGCCTTCTTTCTGAGCTGGAGTCAGTAAACCTGCCCCTTCCTCTCTGGGGAGGCTGCTTGCATGGCTCTAATGTGCCGGCTAAGGACTCACATTCATGACGCTGTAACCAGATCACTGCACAGCCAGCGCTAAAAAGCTAACAGTCTCGACTGTGAAGGCGTCTGTGGTCAGACCCCTCCTCTCTTATCTCAGTTTCCTCCGCAGACTGAGTGGAGGAAATCTGCCTTTATTTGAGTGAGACAAATAAATGGTGCACCGATCGACCAGATTTTTTATTTTTTTTTCAGATGTGTTGAAGACTGAATATATATATTTTATAACTTTTTTTTTTTTTTTTTTTTTTGCTATATTGCACCACTAATCATTAGCAAGTTAAAGGTCCTATAGTGAGCTGCTGTAGATTGATACGACTAGGGCAAAACCATCCATTTTTTTACAGCATTCATTCAAACATCATTTCTATAAGATTGACTATATTATATTGTATTATATATCATGCATTCACATATATTCTCTCTCTTTCTCTCTATATATAGTATATGTGTATGTGTGTGTAAATGAACATATCATATACAGCATTTATTAAAAATTTTAATGTAATCAGTAACATACAAATTGTTAAGAAATTATAAGTTTTTTATTTTGTAGACATACATGTGTTACACCCCGAGTCTAGGGTTCAGGGACGAAACATAACATAAAGAGTGATGGTCAGCAGGTTACTTTTTAAACCTTCTCGGGTTCTTTTTTTATTGTGAGGATGAGAAATACAATTTGTTTCGTAAGAGGGAAAAAAAAGGTTTCATACAAAGAGAATGAACGCAACAATTACTTCAGGGCTAGGCTAGGCCAAAATAACAAACAAAAAAAGCTACCTTAATCCAAAACTAAATTATCCTAACAAAATAAAAAAAAAAAAAATACAAGCACTTCCCTTACTCCTTATCTAAACCAAAAACAGGAGAAAACTCTGTCAAAAAAATAATTGGCACCTAGCCCCTACAGCGTTCTCAAAACTCAAGCCACAGCCTAATTAGGCTACTCAAACAGTCCCTTTTGCTCATCAAAAGAGGAGAGGAAAGATCGTGAAGGGGAAGAACATTAACACTTCAATTATTCACTCGAAGACTTCCACAAAATCTTGCAATAGATACAACAACAGTTTTCACAATATCCAACAAGATGAACAACACACATTCTGCCCTCTCACGCCCCTCCCTCCGAGGACGTTTCTCTGCGCTCCTCTTTTGAAAGACGTGGGTGCTCCTCGCCACCTACCACCGCACACGCTGGAAGCACGTTCAATTAAGGCGGAGCGACCTGTAAGAGACAGGACAGAAAAGAAAGGGAGAAAGAAACACCAATACAGCGGCACCAATACAACGTCAGGCATAACACGTTAATTGCTCTTAATTTGTAATATTTGAGTAAGTTAACACATACATAAACTTACGCAAAATGATAATGTAATCTCAACTTCAACTTAAAGGGATAGTTCACCCAAAAATGAAAATTTTGTCATTAATTAATCATGTCGTTCCAAACCTGCAAGACCTTCATTCATTTTTGGAACACAAATGAAGATATTATTAATGAAATCCAAGAGTTTTCCGACTGTGCATCAACGCAACTACCATGATCAAGGCCCAGAATGGTAGTAAAGACATTATTAAAATAGTCCATGTGACATCAGTCGTTCAACCTTAATTTTATGAAGCTACGAGAATATGTTTTGTGTGCAAAGAAAACAAAAATAATGTGCCTTGAACTTGATAGTTCCCTTGCTGTCTATATCTTAATTTGTGTTCCGAAGATGAATGAAGGTCTTATGGGTTTGGAACGACATGAGGCTGAGGAATTAATGACAGAATTTTCATTTTTGGGTGAAATGTATAGTTCAGCCATGAAACTCTAGATGGTGCAGTCTGCCGGGTTGTTAACGTAACTGATGATATTCAGAGAGTTAAACGACCTGGCACAAGCTGATTGGTTCATGCTGCATATGCAGCCAATGAGCTTACTGCCTCGCATTTATAAGGCTGGCTAGCATTCACCTGAGATTCTTGCAGTGCACTTTCAGAGTTTCTCTGAAACCCTCCACCTTCCCCAGCTCCACCTGTATAGATCTGCTACGGGTTATTTTATATGCTATTTGTGCAGCAGCAGTATGTCTTAAATACTCACGGCACCGTATCACCATATGCATTGGCAGTAGCAAGTTCCTGTACTTGCTTGCAGCAGCAGCAATCTACAACTACAGCAATAACCAACAGCAGCAGCAATTCAGCAACAGCGTAGCAGATCTATTCCGCTAAGACCAAATACATTAACATTGTCATATCCATCACCATGCAAAAATGTTCAGAGAGTTGTCATGACTGAACTATCTCTTTAATAGCTACAACTAGCTAAATCAGTAAATGCTTGCTAATTGGTAACACAATGCTTTGAATTGCTGAATGAGATAATATAGAATATTTAACATAAATCTGTTCTCTAACCAAGTTCTACATAAAGATAAGCCATAACAGTAATTCCTCTAAATTAGCACAGCAAAACAGTAAACACTACTAATCTCCCACTTAATAATCTTGGGGGGGAAAAAAAGAAAAAGAAAAAAGAATTACTCTCGAGTATCATGCCAAACATGCTGTAAACTAAAAATGCCAGCCCATATTCAGTTAAATTTCACTATATGTGGACTAAATTCAGAACAATGTGTTTTGTGAACTCAAAAGGAAAAGAAAGTTCTAAATACTCATAAAAGATCATTTGATTGAACTAATTTGTTTAATTAAAGTTTGCCCTACTCAAACCAATTAATTGCAAACTTTGGAGTAAGCAGTATTTTTCATGATTTTGAAAGAAGTCTCTTATGGTCACCAAGGCTGCATTTGCTTGATCAAAAATACAGTAAAACAAGGAATATTGTGAAATATTACTACAATTTAAAATAACTTCTCTATTTTAATATATTTTAAAATGTCATTTATTCCTGTGATGAGACGGCTGAATTTTCAGCACCATTACTCCAATCTTCAGTGTCCCATGATCCTTCAGAAATCATTCTAATGTACTGATTTGCTGCTCAAAACATTTCTTATTATAATCATTTCAAACTATAATCTATGTTGAAAACAGTTGTGCTGCTTAATATTTTTGAGAAAACTGTGATGCAATTTTCTTTCAGGTTTCTTTCATGAATATAAAGTTTCAAAGAACAGCATTAATTTGAAATGGAAATCTTTAACATATAAACCTCACTAAACATCACTTTTGATCTATTTAATGCATCCTTGCTGAATGAATGTTAATTTCTTTACAAAAATCTTACTAACCACAAACGTTTGAATGGTAGTTTATTTATATAAACAATGTATGTAGATATAGTCTGTCTATCTGTGTGGATTTTTTCTAATATATAGGTTAGGGTCACATCAGGACTGGTGGTTTAGGAAGATAAACTTAAAAATATACTGTAAAAGTCTGTCTACACGTAAGATGCATGGCTCTTTGAAGAAGGTTTATGTGTCATTTCAAGGTTATTGGAATAAGGCAGCTATATGAACATGTCCATTAATAGCATGGCTCAGTAGGACAAACAAAGTCTGTATGACTTTCATCATGTCAAAGTGTATATTTTCATGACGAACAGAATCTACTCTCTCCGCGGACTATGCCTGCCGACCTCAAGGAAAGAGGAAGACACTCTTAGCCCAAATCTGAGCCCAGATTCACAACAATGTATTGATATTCACCTCCTCCATTCTCCTAGTGAGTATAGAGTATCAGTCGCTTCCAAGGTTGGCGCCAAGCTCTGTCTTCTGTGAACCACAAACCAGAATTAATTGCAAATCAATCGAACAAAGTACAACTGATCAGTAAACCAATTAGTAATTTTAGCTGGTCATCCTGGTTTGGTTTACCTCACACTCTTTACTGTGTTTTTCGCAGCTTATCCTATGATTTTCCTTGAAAACATCTCTTTTGCCCTTAAAAGCACAATATGCATCATACAGTATGAAAAAGTGGAGTACAGTTTTAAAAGAGAGAAACAAGTAAAGATTTCTGATTCAGGCATTTTTCCCCTCCCCATACAGAGTGGCTTTTTGTAGAGACTGTTGGTACTTGACATATTTTTAGTTTTCACTTCTGCCTCACATTTGCTTTCGCGAAAGTGTCTGGGGACAGGTAGAAATTCTCAACTTAATATACATCAACATAAGTTTTTGTGTTTTTGATTTTCGTATATTTTAATGAATGTATGGAAATATAGCAAACACAAAACAAAAGCACACACATCAGATCAGTGGCAAATTGCTGAAAGTGGGTGCTTGGAAAAAATAATTTAAAGCAGAAAAACACACCACAGACTCTTTATGGACAGACTCTCACAAAGGTGAGGTTTCGAGCACACATTTTTGTTAATTAAATAAAAAAAAAATCCTATAAAGAGGTGCGATATCCTGCAAAATTAATTTACAAAAATACATAAACAAACAAATGAGTTAAAGGCGTTTTATTTTGTTAATGTAGCACCATGGCTAATATAACCGAACATTATTAAGATGGAATTCTCATTAATTATTTGGGACAAAAAATGCAAGCAGGCTGGGAAGAAAATGGCTGGCCCAGCTAATACCATGATGCACCATCTTGAGGCATAAGATCTTTTAATGTATTCTCTGGCTGTGCCTGAAAGGAGGAAAGAGCGAGCTGAATGGATCCATTAATTTAATTGAAGCAGGCCCTGACAAGAGATAAAACATCTCCCACATCTCTCCAGGCCGCTGCTGGCTTTATAGTAAACAACCAATGATCCATAAACAAAACCAGGAGAGCAGGAGACCCACTCTATAGAGACTTCAAGGCCACAAAAATATGACACGAGAAGAGGAGAATGGAAACTGAAGAGCCCCCCTTTCTTGTCTCTCCTGAGCCCTACCTGCGTATTCAACCTGTATAGGGCTCATTGTACTGTCTCTTTGGGATTTTTGATGTTAATAATTCAATTTCTGGTCCCAGTGCTGGTAGCTGTCAAAAAGAAACTGCGAGTGCAGAAAATAGCAGGTGCTCTTTCCACGGGGAGAACAATGCATGCATTTCACCTTCAGGCATGCAGGCCATTTAAATAGGCTTCGGATGTAGCACTAATACAATGTTATCTTTTATCTGAATGTTTAGGAAAGTATTGGAAACGTAACATTAAATGAAGGAACCGCAATCATTTAACTGTTATAGAGAAATAGAAGTGGAAAATGCCAGATTCGTATAGAGGCCTCAAAGAAAATTCTCTTTCTCTTGCTGTTTATTGATGGACGCATGTCTCTTAATACACGCTTTCATCAGAGACAAAACGAGAACACAAAACCAACTAGAGGCCATTGAGTTGGCAGGCACCTGTTCCTGGAGCACATTACAAACACTACAAAAGAAAGGAAGAGCCACTAGCGGCGGTCTGAAATATTTGCCGAATGTGAAGGTCACTGGTTTTAGTCTAACATGTTCTGTCTTGCTCTTAAGAGAGAGGGAGAGAAAAAAAATCTCAGCACTAAAACCTATGTGGAAAAAAATAGGACATAGAGCTTCGAGCACTTCAGGTCTGGTAGCATTAAAGTGTTCGCACATCTGCTTGAGATAGAGTTTCTGTGTAAGTGCTGGACTAAGGGGAAACAGTGTTTGTGCACTGCTAACCTTGTGACAGGAGAGAAAAGAGTGGAGAAATCTGAGCTACTCATCATTCGCCATGGCCATGCAGAGCTTCTCGTTTCTCTTAATTGAGAGTTTGTGTTTTGGGGGCGAAAAGATGGCTGATGAAAATGAATAATGTAAGAGGCTACAACTTTGCTGGTCGAATTGCATGAGGATGTTCCATAGCACTGCACTGAGCTCAGTGAAAATGAATCGGACATAAACACACAGGTGTGCTCCACCATTTCATTACACTGCAAATGTGTAAAAGTGCGGTACGCTAGATTTTGAGCATGCAGAATGGCACAGCAACGAATACAATGACAAATGACAATAAATTGAAAATGGGGGAAAATTTTTTATATTTTATTAAAATGATTTTGTAATATATTATCGGCAGCAGAATATAATGTAATGAACACACACATAAAGATAAATATTAATAAATTAAAAATGTTATCACTTACAGCATGCCAAACCAATAAATTATACTGTTACAATTATTATTAAATATATTAATCACTAAAAATATGTCAAACAATTAAAAATAATAAATTCAAAAATACAATAATTTAAAATTATTATTAAATACATTATCCCTAACTGGATATGATTTCATGTAAATAACAAATTACAATAAATTTAAAATGTTAAAATTATGATTAAATATATTATCACTAACAGGATATAAAGTCAAACAAATAACAAGTTACAATAAATTCAAAATTTTCGACAGAAGTATATTATGTCACTGAAAAAAACAATGACTTTGAAATGTTCTGAATGATGAGTGTGCTTCTGCTCTACTGCGCTGATGAATTGAAGTGAATGGACTCAGATATAACATAAAGAACCCCAGGATACAAATGAGCAGCTTCAATAAAGTAAAAAATACATTTGTATAGATACATATTTTACAAGCAGGACCATTTCTGTGCACTGATTACAAACTTTAATTAAGTACAAGGCTGCCAGTAAACCTTGCACCATTTAATTATATATGTTCAATGCAATGCTTTCGATCCCTTTTGAATCATCTGCCAGATAATGTGAATGTACTTTAATACTTTATTCACATTGTAAAACCAGAGAATTCTAAAGCTATATTTTGTCAATAGTTTTGAGATTACAAATGCCTCATTGTCATTTGGCTGACTCAGACTTCTCAGAAATGATACACAGAGCTGAAAAAAGGACCTTTTAAGTGCGTAATGATATCGCCTCAAGATCATTTACTCACTTGGACTCTACTTAGTTACCTAAAAGAAACTTTAGAATATGGTGGTGAATCAATAATGAAAGCATTTTGCTTTGCTATTTTTATTTTACATATGGTATGTCCTGCTCTAGGTGTAATTTGCAGAATGAATGGTTGTTGTGAAAAAATGGAATGGCGGGGATTAAAACAGTTTTAGTGGCCATAGTTGAGTAGTTCATATATCCCTATTAAGCGCCCTCAAAAAAGAAACAAAGGAAATAAACAGCGTCTCTCATGGCTCGGAGTATATTATCTCAGGATCACACTCTTACACACACACACACACACACACACACATATTTTTCCTCTGTCTTTCTGTCACACATTGCCTAATAATAATTTTTTTGGGTTTTGGTGTGTCATGCCATTTTTTTGGTTCAACAAAAAGCAGTTATGGAACAAGTAGCCTACATGTATTAGCACATCTTGGCTGACAATAAGGTGGATTTATTCTCCAATATTCCAGTTAACTAAAAACAAAACAAAAACAAAAAAAACATCTTTACCAGGAACTCGTAAATAAACTGCAACAGTTAATAATAGGGCTGAACAAATTTGGAGAAAAATGCACCATTTAAAAAAAAATAAAAAATAACATTAAAATAAAAAGAGCAAGGACACATCAACACATAATATGTATAATATGTAGAAATAAATGCATGCCATTATTTTCAGTCATATAGCAAGTATATTATTACTGACAGACAATAGCTTAAACTGATTTGAATTAACCTAATTATTACAATGAAACGTGAATTTTTTGAAATCACAAACAGTGTTTTGAATGCTGGTGATAAAGTAGATGTAATATGTGAAACCTGTCCCCCTTATCACATGCTTCGGTTTGTTTTTTCATTGAAGGGTAACAATAGGTTTTGTTTGTCATTTCTGTTCTCTATACAATAGCGAGAGACTCAAAGGTGTGAAAGGATTTCCATGTTTAATCATTGTGTAGTCTATGTGTAAATATTACCTGATGGCTAGCTTCCCTTACAAGACAACAGAACACGATTTTCCTGTTAACACTTATTTAAAGGTCAGTCATCACCAATAACCCATATCATTTTTGAAAATATACATTTGGTACAAATGTTTCTTTTCCCTATCTCATCAACAATGTGTTTGTTTTGTACAACAAAAGAATCTGCAGTATTGTGGTACATTGAAAGTGCCACTCCTAAAACCGCTCATCATGAGTTGAGAAATACGGCTTATATAACTTTCAAAAGAAGTTGATGATGCAGTTATGTTGTGTAAAAACCCCCATTCTCTACCTGTTTGGCTGCTAATCTGATTATTCTGTGACACCTTGAAGCACTATCAAAAATCTGATTATCAGATGAACTACCACCATCCCCTATGACTGGATGAAAAGGTGAAGCAGAGATGTAACACTGCATTTATTCCTCTCCTCACATCTGTGCATGACAAAGACAAGCAAGAGACACAACCGCTGCTTCGTCTGATTGTGGTAAGGTTACAGTTTCAGATACTAGAGAGATACTATCGGCTAGTGATCTGTAAGTTGTTATGAGAGGGTCAGTTGCTGCGTGTGTGTGTGTGTGTGTGTGTGTGTGTGCGTGTGTGTTTGTCTTTGATCAGATATTTTGAAATCTCTCAGGAAGCTTCCCGCCCAGCAGATATTTCAAGGCTGTCAATCAGAAACAACACAACAGGCATGAAACAAGTCTAATTGATCTGATTTGAAGAACATTGTGTCTATCTTTACAATCTTTCATCCTTCACAGAGAACTATTTACATTCCTTACAAGCACGTTTGCCGATCACGTCTGTTGGTTTGTGTATAACCAGGGAATTGAAAATGTTCACATTTTGCAGTTTGTAAATCCTATTTGGATAGGAGCTGTGTGTTCATCAAAAGGATTTTTGAACTGTTCTGTACTTTTTTTGCCTTGTGAACAAAAGACTTCGGAGATGCTGAGAGCAGCAGGCGTGATTGAAAAGCAATGAAAGGGTCAAAGACTTTTTGTCAGAGTGTCTGACTTATTTAATCACAATGAGTGGTGGGGAAGACAGACTTTGATTAAGCCCAGCTCACGGATCAATAAAGTCCTTGAACTTGCATAAGTCATTGCTGCCAACTCACAATATTACTGATAGCCTATGTTTTATTCACAGGGGTCTGAGATCACGTAACCCTACGGCACGTGCACCTGAGTGAATTTGCCATTGATAAATAGAACCGGTTGACTCTTTTTTTTAATGCCACAGATACATCCCAAAATTGAAAGGCTGACTTAGCGGCAAAACACCTCAAGCCACGCCAAAGGCAGATAAACCACTCGTGAATGCGTCTTTTTTGGTATAAACATCTCAGACTAAAGGAGGATTTCAACTCGTGACTCAAAGCGTGCTCACCATCCGCGGAGAGGTCACAGATGGCCTCTACAAAGCAAGGCATCCTGTTGTCGGGCTGCTCGGATTCAAAAACCTGCCGGGTCTGGCTTCTTGATCTGTACTTTAAAAAAATGCAAAATTTACTCGTATTGATTAAATGTAAATTGAATGAACAGAGGAAAGAAATGACACAACCTGCCGAGGTCCAGCTCTCTTTATCATTGTTTAGCGCTGCCTGACAGATTCAATCTGCCGAGCTTGGAGGAAGGCCGTACAAGTCAGTCGTGGACCACAGACGCAAGGCCAAACCCCCCTATGCGGTGAGATCGAAAAAAGTTGTGGGTCACGGAGGACGTAGCCTGCCCTCTAATCATAGAAGCAGTGCTAAAAGAGGGAGTTTTCACAGCTGGCTCCAGGTCTGACCCGGGATAATCATCAAGGAATACCCCTCTGCTACCCCTCTGCAGACCCCTCTGCTTCTGAGTAACACGACGCTATCCATCTTTTCAATATGACCCGGTAGATGGAGGCTTTCGCCTTTCATGTTGGGAGGAGGCAGAAAGACACCTGAGTGAATTGCAGAAAGCACATTGATTTGGTGGATACACTGCCAAAGACACTGAGAGGGTGTCTGTACAAAAAAGCCCAAGCCGAGTCTTTCTTCGTCTCAGGACCTTGTTTGTGGCCTGATTCGTGTTCACATTTTACTAAAGTTTTTTTTTTAAGAACATTTGTATAAACATGTTGTTTTCAGGTCATGAGCTGTGAGTTCAGACTATGGACGGGTCCACAGCATCATAAGGTGAACTAACGACACATCTGAGAGAGGAAGCAAGAAACAGCACACGATGGGTTAGCATGAATCAGAGTGGATAAAGTTGAGGCTTATTCATGTATTTATATCAGTTGTGTATCAGGGTCGCAGATCTGTCCTGAAAGAGGAAAAAAAAAATTGAATGCAAATAATAAAATGCATCTAACTATATAATCATGCATCGTGAGTCAACTTTTAAAAGGAATTGGAAAATGTGTAACATTTTGACATCAAAACTCTATAATGATACAAATTCATATGCCACATAATACCATGGCTAATATTAATACAATATTTAGTCCACAGTGTTTCCTAGTAAGAATTAACACTGTGTCGTGCAGAGGAGTTAGTAAATATTAAGGAATCAGTAAATAGTAAAATCAAACAAGTGTAATGATTTTGTGTTTTGTGTGCGTGTATTTGGGAATGTTTTGAGCAATTTTTATCTCTTCAGGCTTGCAGACCAGCTGACTGACCAGCTATATGTCTTGATTTAAGAAGAAGAAATTACTTTTTCACCACGGTAAATAAGCATAGACACAATAAAAACAACATCTACAAATGTCCAAGCAGCCACTGCAGTTTTACAGGAAATAAAGAATTCACTCCATGGCAGATTTGCTGAGAGTATGTATTGTTAGTGGTAGCTGCCAAACAGGCACTGTTTCACGTAAAGAGTGACGTTGAGCATTGTTCAACAATCTAGCTTTACTTTGTGATAGGGTTATTCAGTCCCTATTACTGAACAGCACACATCCTTCATCTGAAAAGCAACATAATTAGAAAAATCCCTGAATGTGTGTGCAGCTCTGTGTAACAGTAAGAAAGTAACCAAGCGAAGGCCCTAAACTAAATAAATAAGCACTCAGCAGACTTACAATGGAAGGTAATATGCCCTTTGTCAGTCTGCATTCCTCTTTGTGATTCACAGGCTGTTTGGCAGGTGGGACCCACTTATTAAACAGAGTAAACGACAAGAGCCTGCTTTCAGAAAAGTAAAATCTCTGCCACTAAAGAAAGAGATCATTTTAAGCACAAGATTACCAATATAATCCTTGCTTGAGCAAGAAGTTATCCAGATTAAAAAATGGCTTTTGGGAGATAAAAATAAAATGACACCAAAAACAAATGTTACAAATAAAATGTCTTTTAAATCAGCATACTCATGTAGCGTTCTCTTTAAGACTGTAAAAACAATGACTTTGATACTGATAGAGTTGTGCTACTGTAAAGAGGTCTATAACACTTGGAGAGAGCTATTTGTTAGCATTCCTATTCATCTCAATGGCAGTCACTGGACTAGCTCATAAACCGCTAAGAGTACGAAAACTACAGGCTGCCATCTTTTCAGGAATCAATTGTCATGTAACTAATGAAGCAGACAGGAAAAATAATACCTGTCATTTGTAAAACACCTACAATAATGAAATTTTGCTTGAAAAATAATTAGAATAAATGGCTAATTTCGAATGGCTATCAATGAAGAAAGATACTTGTGTCCATGCTAACAGTGTAGTCACGTCATCTACAAACAGAGGCCAAGGGAATGACGCTAATGGGCTAATTCTTGACACCCTGATATTACAGTTTTTCTCGATTGCTTAAACACACTTTTTTTGCGAATCTCTAAACACAAATCCATAACTTCTAACTCAATTCCCCAAACTTCCTATATTTAGATCAAAATTAAGCTCTCTACTCAAAACAACTCAATCTTGCTGAAAAACCAAACTTTGCTCTCAGACATGACACACAAACCCTCAAAAACACACACACACACACACACACACACACACACACTACAACACAGTCTTACACACTGATGAGATAAATTCAAAACAATACTACAAAAACTGGTAATAAGTGTTTCTTGTGGTACTCCCCAAGTGTTTCATTCCTTAGTTTAATGTACTGTAGAGTACAGTACAATACACCAAAAAAACAACAAAAATAATTATTCTACCCCAGCATCCCGTCTATATCGGCCCTGGCCAGGCAGCGGAAGTAAAATCCTCTTGCATGCCTGATCCAACCCTGGCACACATCAACTAAAATATCTGAGACTGCTTGTCTTCTTGCCCTTGCCCTTCCTCTTTCTCTTCCATGTTGTCGTCCTCCTCCTCTTTCTCCTCCTCCTCCTCCTCTTCCTCTTTCTCCTCCCCCTCTTCCACTTTCTCCTCCTCATCTTTCTCCTTCTCCTCTTCCTCTTCCTCTTTCTCCTTCTCCTCTTCCTCTTTCTCCTCCCCCTCTTCCACTTTCTCCTCCTCATCTTTCTCATTCTCCTCTTCCTCTTTCTCCTTCTCCTCTTCCTCCTCTTCCTCTTCATATTCCCTCTCCACCTCCTACTCTTCTTCTTCCTTCATTTCTTTCTCTACTGCCTACTCCTTCTCCTCCTCTGTGGTGTCCTTGACCTCTTCCTTCACGTCTCTCTGGATCCATTGTTTCAAATCTGAATACAGTTTTTCTCAGTCGCTTTGGTGCATTTCTCGAATCATCCTTACTGTAATATTTGAAAAGAAGTATGTGCATTTCTCAAAACAGTTCGTATAAACAGCACACAATGGATTTCCTACAAAAGCCTGTAACTTACTCAAAATCTTTAGTTCATCTCTCAAAAGTAAGAATTTGTCAATGAACATATCAGTGCCATCAGAATGAAAAGTCCTTATGTCATTATTCACAAACAAGATAGTCAAAATGCTTAGATATTTTGTCAATATAACAGTGCTCTCTGTTAGTATTACCTGATGTAAACTATGGCAACAGTTTGGATGACAGTTACTGTACTGAAATGCAGAAGGCGGCACTTCTTATGTATGCCACATATCCATTTCAAAAGTACAAATTTACAGATTACTGTATGTGGGATGTTGATTGAAAAAGACTGGATATGATTCACAGTTACACTTTTACTTGTGGTCTGACAAAAAAAAAAAAAAAAAAAATATATATATATATATATATATATATATATATAGATTACAACGTCATTGTGAAATAAAAAAAGAAAGAAATATGGGCACAAAGGTGAAAATAAAAATTAGAAAGTCAGAATTTGTAACTCTTGTGTTGTCCTCTGTCTATATATGCTTTCCAATTGAAGGTTCATGAGATGTACCTTTGAGCTATTTCAGAGAAGTGGTTTATCATTGGTTCATCTATATTCTCTTCATTAGCGAAAGCCAAGATTCACTTGAACAATTCATGGCAAATTTATAAAAAGTCTAATAGAAATGTGTAGAAAATATGCTTGACAGTTTATGACAACTAAATCAACCATTTTGCATTTACCGTAATGACTTATATGATGAACTACAGTTTTTCTCGATTGCTAACACACAATTCATGAAACAATTCACCATTTTCTCACAACTATAAACACAATTTCAAAACTATACACCAACTTGCACAAACCTCAAACTTCCAGGTCAAAACCAAATATTCTTGTCAAAAAAAAAAAAAAAAAAATTATCTTCAGTCAAAATCAAACTTTGGTCTCAGAAGATGCACAAACCTACCAAATACACACACTACTTCACTGCCTAGAGAACACCAGTGAGATCAATTCAAAACACTGTTACTAAAACCTTTTGGGAAATAGGAATCCTTTTGATAGTCTATATCTGTTACAGTATACGACATAAATGGAGGGGTACAGATACAGTAAAATTCTGCAATAAACTTTCATTACACTACTGTAAAGAGATCTTACAGTAGATGAAAAGCACTAGAAGAGAAAAGTTCAAAGGCCAAATAACTGAATATACAGTAAACACACACTGGAATATACTGTTGGTTACTTTACAGAAATAAATAAATAATGAATAAATGATTAAATAAATTCATTCATTTAGCATCCTCTGCCAAATTGCATTACAGTATTGCTAGTATCCTTATTTTTTATAGCAGTTTCTTAGTCTTCTGACAAGACATCTGCCTCCCCTAGACAGTCGTCTCTCAGTTCTGCAAAAATAGAGTACATGTAAGGACTACTTGGCTACAAATCAATTCAACAGTAATGAGTTTGAGGGTGTACAACATGTGCTACAGTATTTACTGTACATAGAATAATGAAAGTTCTCTCATCTGAAGTACTGTAATTATATTGTATGTGTAAGAAGTATTGAAACCTTGTAGATGAGCCTGTAGGCCAACTTCCCTCATGGTCAGTCCAAGCAGAAGAACATGGTCAACTATAGTGCCTTGTATTTCATCAGAAACAAATGACCTTTGACCTCATCCCCTTCACTTTTATTTTCCCCTCCTATTCCTCTTTGTTTCCCACTACCAGGATTCATTTTCCAAAACACATAATCACTTTTGCTCGTTCATATCATCCTGGGATTCTGATCTGTGTGTCATCAGTTTTGCTACTGAATGTTCACACATGGATAAATGTGTGCTGTTTGAGTTCATTTTTTGATGCTTGAGTTAATTATATTGTGTGTTTGTGTTTTCTGAATGAGAACATGGTTAAACCTCTGCAAAATGATGGTGTTTTTGTGTAGAGTTTTTCAGTAAACACTGAGCAAATTGGAACGTGTGTGCAAACAGGTGAAATGTGTTAAAAGTTTTGAGAAACGTGTCTTTGTTTCAAGAACTGTATGAATGGTTTGGAAAACTGGGCCAAATGAATCAGTTATAGTGTGTTAGCAATCGAGAAAAACTGTAATGACTTGAGGTTTTGAGGAGTAAGACTACTGCACAGAGAACAATATAATACATTTTGAGCAACATGACAATAGTTACTGATAATGTAGGAAACCGCCGACAAATGTATATAATCAGTTGCATGAATGTACCAAATCAATCGCAACTTGTTCAAAAGAATGAGAAACTTTTTTATGATGTGCACAAGTGACTAGATGATGTGGAGGTTGAACAAGTAGTTTTGAAAATTTCATTTCTGATCTGAGAAATGCACCAAAGCCACTGAGAAAACTGTGAGCTGACTTTGGCCCTTTTATCTCCATTTAAGCTTCTGATTGATGTGTGATAAATTTTGACTCATAGTGTTTCCACTTGGGTAATTGTGTGCTAACTGAGCTCAAACTTTGCAGACTTGAGTGAACAATACTGAATGCTAGTGCTTTCTAAATGATCACATGGTGTAAGCACTGAGAAATGTAGGGATTTGTGTGTAGAGTTTTGCAGTAACAGTTCACCAAACCTGACTCATGTGTTAAAGCACAGGAATAGTGTTTATAGTTTAGGAAAATGGGTGTGCTTTTTTAAAAATGGCGTTATGGTTTTGAAATTTGGTAACACTTTATTTTAGGGTCTCTTAACTAGTTGCTTATTAGCATGCATATTACTAGAATATTAGCCAGTTATTAGAACTAATTAAACACATATTAATGCCTTATTCTACATGACATTATTCTACATCTCTAATCCTACCCAATACCTAAACTTAACAACTACCTTACTAACTATTAATAAGCAGCAAATTATGAATTAATTGAGGGAAAAGTCGTAGTTAATAGTGAATAAGTGTTCCCTATTCTAAAGTGTTACAGCAATTGAGAAAAACTGTAAATGTTAATATGTTGTGCTAGCTAATGAGTTGTCTTCATGTTGTCTTCTGTCGTCATGGAAAAGGTTTCGATTTTATTAATGCCATTCTTAGGCATGATTATTAGGCATGATTATTTTTTTTTCCAAAAGTATCCAATAACAAAAACAATAGAAAGCAATTTTTAGGCTGGCTATGTGGTCTCAATATGTCAGTCCCTATGATGGAAACCTCCATATATTATAAAACCATTTTTATTAGGCTACTTATAAAGGCTCACATATGATGTTAACTATATTTCCTAATTTTATAATCAAAATAAATATGAATGCACACACTAATACAATTATTAGAGTATTATTATTATTATTATGAATTTAAATGCTGTTCTTTTTGTGAATGAAAAGAAAGCACATCAGCGCTTTATGCTTATGAGATAATATTACTAAAAAGGTACAAATTTGGCAAAAAAAAAAAAAAAAATGTTAGATGGAAGAAAAAATTCTAAAGAATCAACCAAACAACAACCAGGAAAATGCACGGGTAGTTTGAGCTGTGATGGCAGACTCATTTGCAGCATCCTCTCTATTGTTTTACTGAATTCAAGGAGCCACAGTAAGAATGGCCTGTACCTATAGATAGCACTGTAAACTCTTTATCTCTCTTTCTTCTGCCTCTGAAAGGATGTGTCTGTCATCTCGTGGTCACTGTTTAACTACCCACCTGATAAAGGCAACAATTGGGGGACAGGAGAGACCTACAGACTGTGCATCGTCACACAGGACATGCCAGTAGGCTATGAGAACACCTCCCGCAGTCCCCCTTGATGACTGAGAAGGATGGAGTCTCTTTAAGGGAAACAAGTGGAGACTTTGGGCTATGACAGACAGCCTCTACAAACAAGCCCTTTGAGAGAGTCTCCGTTACCCCTCAGGTTAGCCTGACAAAGGGGGAAATTGGACACTCATTTGTTTGGACACATCTCAACACCTCGAATGACCAGGCTGATAAGAAGCTGGCCCTCTGCCCAGTTATGACCTGCATGATTCAAGATGGATATCTACAGCGAGCACGACACTAAAGGTCCTTTCGAGAAGCACTCGTAGTGGGAGCATACATTTTGAAAGATTAGTTTTCATCTGCCGTATTGCATTTCGAGATGCTGGAGAAGAAGGCTAAAAAGAAACTATGACTGAAGTACTGGATGTCGAATATTTCAAAGCCTCCCAGTTTGATTAAAACCTGCTTTAACTGTTATCTTTACTGTGTAAAGGGCAGTGCGGTCAGTGTTGGATCTGCTAGAAAGCACAAATATAAACTAGTCTCGGATGCAAGGTCAGATACAGCACGATGGCCACCTGCCTCGTGTGCCTGCCAGCCTTTAATTGAAATGTTTTGATAGATTTCCTCAGCAGGTCAAATGTAACACAGTCCCTAAGCAAAGGTCAAACTGGGGCTCCTAGCACAAGCACTTCAATACTTTATGGTGTTCACTAATTTGCTTTGCAGAGTTGATTTGACCATGGACTCCACCGATCTTCCCTGGACTCCGTAGCAGCAGGGTTAATGGCCACTGGGTCACTTCGCAAGATAGTAGTCTTTCATAGAGTAGTAGAGCTTCTTCATTTTATTAGTCTTGTTGAGGATCAATGGCAAAAATAATTCATCTTTTTTTTTTTCATGGGAGCTCAAGGATCAGAGGTGAGAAAATATAAAGGGGGCCAGAATGGGAGCAAAAGTTCAATAAATAAAGCTCCATATTCATTCTTCAGATGTCACAAGGGTAGCCAATTTATTGACTGAGATGCATTTAGGATATGAAGAGGTTTTGTTTGAAATTCTTTTGGATCTTAAACTCCACAAGAGGTGAAATAAGATCCAAAGGCCCTTATTTCTATCACATCCTTGTACAGAATCATAACATGTTGTTGTTTTTGATAGAAAAATATGTAAAAATAATGCACTGTAATATTGGATTTATTTCGCAAGTCAATATATATATATATATATATATATATATATATATATATATTATATATATATTTATATTTAAAAAAAAATAACTGAATAATAAATGCTATTTTTTTATGTGAGATGACAGATATAAAGATACAGGAAAAACAAAAATAATGCATTTTCTTTCTTTTTTTCTTCTTTTTTATATAAAATTACATTTTATAATCAAAGTTTATAAATCAAATTTCTGATCAAACTTTTAAAGACTTTGAATTTATTTGACATACTTTCAGGCTCTTTTCTTACCTCCATCCACTTATTTTATTGGCACAATAACTCTTTTTCAGATGCAGTGGAGCCCTGAGGGAGACTGTCATTCATGATATCAACTGTGTAATTGAGCCCCATGTTCCCTCTGTTGTCTTTAAAATGAATCAGCTGCTGCGAGCCATAAAGATGTAGTGTGGGCTTGTTTGAATGTTCATGCTTGTTTTCAGCCCTTCTGGGTGGGTGTGGAGAGGGACACACACATGTGGAACTACAAGCCTGGTGGCCCTCTCATCAGATGGGATTGCTCGTAATTTGCCTTTTAAAGGCATCTCGACCACATAATCAGACGGCAATTGCACCATTGTCATGTACAGTGGGTGAATGTGAGCAATCTCTATTGTGATTCCAAATTTAGCAGAGTGGATGGAATGACACACTTTGCCCATAGTTAGGAGGGGAGAAAGTCTCTGAGCATAAGGTTGCTCTCAGAGATGGGCTCTGTTGAAATGGTCTGATATTCTTTTATCTTATTTTGCTGTTAGAATGAAGTGCCATGTTGACTGTTGTTGCAACTTTCCCCATTGCAGGAGTAAATTATATTTTAAAATATATTAAAATGGAAAACGGTTATTTGAAATTGTTGTAATATTTCACAATATTACTGGTTTTACTGTATATTTGATGCAGACTCTTTTTGTTTTGGTCAGTTACTGTCTTTTATGCCATCGGCCTAGTGCATGTGAATGCTTAATAATTAACGAGACTGTTAAATCTGAATATACAGTATGTATATATATATATATATATATACACAGTGGGTACAGAAAGTATTCAGACCCCCTTAAATTTTTCACTCTTTGTTATATTTTAGCCATTTGCTAAAATCATTTAAGTTCATTTTTTTCCTCATTAATGTACACACAGCACCCCATATTGACAGAAAAACACAGAATTGTTGACATTTTTGTAGATTTATTAAAAAAGAAAAACTGAAATATCACATGGTCCTAAGTATTCAGACCCTTTGCTCAGTATTTAGTAGAAGCACCCTTTTGATCTAATACAGCCATGAGTCTTTTTGGGAAAGATGCAACAAGTTTTTCACACCTGGATTTGGGGATCCTCTGCCATTCCTCCTTGCAGATCCTCTCCAGTTCTGTCAGGTTGGATGGTAAATGTTGGTGGACAGCCATTTTTAGGTCTCTCCAGAGATGCTCAATTGGGTTTAAGTCAGGGCTCTGGCTGGGCCATTCAAGAACAGTCACGGAGTTCTTGTGAAGCCACTCCTTCGTTATTTTAGCTGTGTGCTTAGGGTCATTGTCTTGTTGGAAGGTAAACCTTCGGCCCAGTCTGAGGTCCTGAGCACTCTGGAGAAGGTTTTCGTCCAGGATATCCCTGTACTTGGCCGCATCTTTCCCTCGATTGCAACCAGTCGTCCTGTCCCTGCAGCTGAAAAACACCCCCACAGCATGATGCTGCCACCAACATGCTTCACTGTTGGGACTGTATTGGACAGGTGATGAGCAGTGCCTGGTTTTCTCCACACATACCGCTTAGAATTAAGGCCAAAAAGTTCTATCTTGGTCTCATCAGACCAGAGAATCTTATTTCTCACCATCTTGGAGTCCTTCATGTGGGCTTTCATGTGTCTTGCACTGAGGAGAGGCTTCCGTCGGGCCACTCTGCCATAAAGCCCCGACTGGTGGAGGGCTGCAGTGATGGTTGACTTTCTACAACTTTCTTCCATCTCCCGACTGCATCTCTGGAGCTCAGCCACAGTGATCTTTGGGTTCTTCTTTACCTCTCTCACCAAGGCTCTTCTCCCTCGATAGCTCAGTTTGGCCGGACGGCCAGCTCTAGGAAGGATTCTGGTCGTCCCAAACGTCTTCCATTTAAGGATTATGGAGGCCACTGTGCTCTTAGGAACCTTAAGTGCAGCAGAATTTTTTTTTGTAACCTTGGCCAGATCTGTGCCTTGCCACAATTCTGTCTCTGAGCTCTTCAGGCAGTTCCTTTGACCTCATGATTCTCATTTGCTCTGACATGCACTGTGAGCTGTAAGGTCTTATATAGACAGGTGTGTGGCTTTCCTAATCAAGTCCAATCAGTATAATCAAACACAGTTGGACTCAAATGAAGGTGTAGAAC